>SJYO01020080.1:37149500-37749500 GCA_006410555.1 Capra ibex
GTTTAGTTAGTTACATTAAGTGGTGTAATTGTTTAACTTTTTATTTTTGGTATACTAATAGAGTTATCTACGTCTCTTCCGGAAACTGTTTTAAGTTGTAGGTAAATACTATTTTTGAGAGGTCTTTCGTCCTTATCTTCCTTGTATGGAGTTGTATTATTTTCGATATATACTGTTTGGGTGTCGTTTGTAATAGGAGTTACCACTTTTTAACTTTCGTAAAGGGGATTTCAGTCCTTGTTCTGTTCCCACAGAGGTGAAAGTGGCGATGATAAGTTGTATCAAGACCTTCAAAACCGGTGTCGTTAGTCTCGTCTTTTTCTTTATTTTCCGTAGGTTTAACCTTTTGTTCTTCATTTTGAGTGACAAACGTCTACTGTACTAGGAGATGTACCTTTTGGGATTTCTAAGGTGGTCTTTTAATGATCTCGATTAGTTACTTATATCATTTCAACGTCCTATATTTTAGTTGTGTGTCTTTAGGGAACGTAAGGATATGTGCTTATTACTCTTTCATCTTTTTCTTTAATTCCTTTGTTAAGGTAAGTGGTAACGTTACTTTTCTTATTTTATGAATCCTTATATAGATGGATTTCCCTTGANAACGTCCTATATTTTAGTTGTGTGTCTTTGGGGAACGTAAGGATATGTGTTTATTACTCTTTCATCTTTTTCTTTAATTCCTTTGTTAAGGTAAGTGGTAACGTTGCTTTTCTTATTTTATGAATCCTTATATAGATGGATTTCCCTTGAGAATATAATAACGGGAGTTTATAAAAATAGAAGTCTTCAATGTTCCATTACGAAATATAAAGATCAAAATTCTTTCACACCACCTCCAGAAAGACAAAAGAAGACGACTTTCAGTATTATTTCTTGTTCTCATTTCTTTGTTTTTATATTTGGAGTACAAATTATTTTAAGTTTCTATAGATGTTAGGATTCAGTACTAATAAATTTCTTTTTTTTCTCCTTAATACTTTGAGAATCGTCTCTGTCCTTTTCAGTTTAAATTCATGGACACACACCACCTCCTCCATCTCTATTGATTTTTTAGAATTGGTTAAGTAGAGTCTCCTAAAGTCCTTTCCGAGTTGTTAATACTCGTAGTCAAGTCAAGTTAATCCTCGTACCCCTTGGTGTTTCGCTTTCAATCCAACCTTGGGCTATTATTTATCCCCAGAATTTCTAACATGCACCTCACAAATCCGGGGTCCACAGGCGAGATCGGACGTCGTCGTCCACTGACGTAGAGAGGATGTTGAAGTCCTCGGCCCTTCTTAAATAGTGTCTCTTTAACGCAGTCATTCAAAGGCTCCGACTTTAAGATTCGTGTTTTCTCCCACTCAGGACTGATTACTACTCCTGTAATTCACATTCAGACGTCTCATGGATGACTCTGAAGTCGGAGAAACAGTTTAGACGGAGGACTCGTAGTCGTCATCCCGAGTGTCGGGTGTCGTCACAGATCTCCTCGGTCTTTAAACTATGTGTCTGTATCTTTAAGTATCGTGAACGTTGTCTTCGTAGTCAAAAAGTAGGTCAACAAATTTCCTTCGAGTAGTCGACCGTACAGCGTGGACACGAACGTCGTGAGGGTAGTCGAAAAATCGTGGAATGAGCACGTCTCCTGTTTCTGGTCATATGAAAGTTCTTTTCGGAGGTTGTATCTTCTCTTTCCGGTTTCGTCTGGTTTTTTTAGATTGTTTTCCTTGAGTCTTCTTTATCTCTATTATGTCTCACTTTTGTAAATTTATTTAAATATGAATTATGAAAGTCTATCAATTCTATTACAACATTGGAAATTTATTTCTGTATATAAAAATTTTTCTCCTTTTCACTTTACTCTTGTGAGAGTCTTCAATCACAGTTTGTCGGTTTTTTTTTAAAAAAAATTCTTTTATATATCTTTTATTCCATTTTCCTAGTGGTTCTTTTATCCTGATTTTGTGTTACCTCTCCTTACAACCTTAATTTTTTACTTTCTCCTAGTCCTAAGTCGTTTATCATTAACTCTCTTTCTCTTTTACTACTTGTCATTTAATATATTTTTCTTCTTTCATGGGTCTTAACTTCCTGTATTTTGATGTCTAATTTCTTAAATTGATACGAGTTTTGTTACTTGTACCTTTCTTGATGTGTATGTGTGTCCTTTTTTTTTAGGCCTTTTACGATCATATATATCAAGAAATAATGTCAGATCTATCATCTTTACAGTCAATGAGTTTATATGTGGTCAGTTTTAAGGTAACAAGGGTCACTTCGAAGAATGACTAATACTAAGAAAATGGATGGGACGACGACGACGACGACGACGACGACGATTCAACGAAGTCGACACAGGCTGAGACACGCTGGGGTGTCTGCCGTCGGGTGGTCCGAGGGGTCAGGGACCCTAAGAGGTCCGTTCTTGTGACCTCACCCAACGGTAAAGGAAGAGGTTATTACCGAGTTATAAAGATCAAGAGTTTCTTATTACTCCATCGACAAATTTTAGAAGGATCTGTTATGACTGGAGGGACAGGTTACACGACTTAGAGTGAGTCTTACTTGAGTTTAGATGTAGACCGTAGGTATTGGGTGAGATTGTGTTTAAGTAACAATTTAAAATTTTGTAGGATTGAGACACCAGTCTATAATTTAAATCCTTTCAAGAATTTTAGGGGTTTGAGTAACTTAAACCAGAAGACTTTAGTGAAGGAAAGAGTAAAGAACTCTTGGTAAACTTAGAAGAAGTCTACCTGACATATAAGTATAATACCTACACGTCGTTAAGAAAACCGTAGAATGAGTTTTGTCCGTCACTTTTCTTATATGATATGTAAAAAAGAATGAACCTTTTTGTCCTGAAAGTGACTGTAGAGGTTATTGTCTCTGGGTAATAGTAAATATCCTATATAACAGGAAGTATAAAGATTTTAATACAATGAGTATTACTTAAAAGTTGTACGTTTTGAAATATATAGTTTGAAACAGACAAAGTTTAGATTGATGAAAGTAAATAAAAGATAATCATAGTCTATTAGGATTTTAGGGATTGAGTGGATTGTTGTTACCCTCTTTTCTATGATAAGTAGGTTATGAGATCCTATAAATTTTATTTAAATCATTTTAAAGAATAGAGTTCAGTGGGAAATAACTTAACAGGGTGAGACTCAAAATTATAGATTTCTACCTCCTTGAGATATGTCAATTGTTTTTGTTCTGGACGTCGACTGACACGGAGTCTAGTAATTGAGGCATAACGTTTTAATTCTGAATTTAACTTTTTTCATCCCTTTTGGTGATCAGGTGAGTCCATACTGGATTTAGTTTAGGAAATGCTAATATGTCACCTTCACTGTTTATCTAAGTTCCGTAGACAATCTGTCTCAAGGAATTCTTGTTACTTATCTCCAAACATTGTAACATGTCCTCCGTCACTAGTTTTAATAGGGTTCCTTTTTCTTTTCGTTCTTCCATTTCACCAACAGACTCCTCCGAAATGTTTATCGACTCTTTTTTTTTTTTTTTTTCTTCTTCTTCTTCGTTTTTCGTTTCTCTCTTTCCCTTTCTATATGAGTTGACTTGAGTCTCAAGGTCTCTTATCGTTCTCCCGATTCTTCCCGAGGAAGTTACTTGTTACGTTTCTTTATCTCCTTTTGTTATCGTACCCTTTCTGATCTCTAGAGAAGTTCTTAGAACCTCTAAGGTTCCCTTTAAAGTACGTTCCTACTCACGTTATATCCTGTCTTTGTCGTTCCTTCCGGGATTATCTCCGTTTTCTCTAAGTCTTCTCCACAGTTCTTATGTGTTTTCTTGATATGCTTTTTCTAGAATTGCTGGGTCTATTGGTGTTACAACACTAGTGAGTGTATCTCGGTCTGGAGGACCTTACACTTCAGTTCACCCGGAATCCTTCGAAATGATACTTGTTTCGATCACCTCCACTACCTTAAGATCGACTCGACATAGTTTAGGATTTTCTACCACGACACTTTCGTGACATGAGTTATCCGGTCGTTTAAACCTTTTGTGTCGTCACCGGTGTCCTGACTTTTTCCATTCAAAAATAAGGTTGGTGTTTCTTCCCGTCACGGTTTCTTACAAGTTTCATGAACTGTCAATGTGAGTAAAACGTACGATCATTCCAATACGAGTTTTAGGAAGTTCGATCCGAAGTCCTCAGGAAGTTGACTCTTGAAGGTCTACATGTTCGGCCCAAATCTTTTCCGTGTCCTTGGTCTTTAGTTTAACGGTTGTAGGTAACCTAGTATATCTTTCGTTCCTTTAAGTTTTTCCTTTTTTTTTTTTTAGAGAAAGACGAAGTAACTGATACGATTTCAGAAACTGACACACCTAGTGTTGTTCGACGCCTTTTAAGACTTTCTCTACCTTATGGTCTAGTGGACTGGACGGAGGACTCTTTGGACATACGTCCAGTTCTTCGTTGTCAATCTTGGAATGTACCTTGTTTTCTGACAAGTCTTAACCCTTACCTCATACAGTTCCGACGTATAACAGTGAGACGAATAAATTGAAGATACGTCTCATGAAGTACACTTTACGGTCCCACCTACTTAGTGTTCGTCCTTAGTTCTAGTGACCCTCTTTATAGTTATTAGAGTCCGTACGTCTACTGTGGTGGAATTACCGTCTTTCGTTTCTCCTTGATTTCTCGGAGAACTACTTCCATTTTATCTTCTCACTTTTTCGACCGAATTTTGAGTTGTAAATCTTTGGATTCCAATATCTTAGACCAGGGTAGTGAAGTACCGTTTATGTACCCCCCTTTTTACCTTTGTCACTGTCTGAGATAAAAGAACCCGAGGTTTTAGTGACGTCTACCACTGACGTCAGTACTTTAATTTTCTATGAAGGTAGAACCTTCTTTTCGATACTGTTTGAGTCTCTCATATAAATTTTCATCTCTATAGTGAAACGGTCGTTTCCAGGTATGTCAGTTCCGATACCGAAAAGATGATCAGTGTATGTGTACACTCTCAACCTAGTATTTCTTCCGACTTACGACTTCTTAACTACGAAATCTTGACACTACAACCTCCTCTGAGAATTCTCAAGGAGCTTAACGTTTCTCTAGTTTGGTCAGTTGGGATTTCCTGTAGTTGGGACTTATGAGTGACATCCCTGACTATGACTTCAACTTCGAAGGTTATGAAACCGGTGGACTACGTTTCTCGGTCGTAACCTTTTCTGAGACTACGACCCTTTCTAACTCCCGTCCTCCTCTTCTATCGTTGTCTCCTACTCTTCCAATTTACTGTAGTAGTTGAGTGACCTGTACTCAAACTCGTTTGAGGTTTTCTATCACTTCCTATCCCTTCCGACCGTACGACGACAGGTGCCCAAACGTTTCTCAGTCTATGCTGAATTACTTACTTGCGTATGTGGTAGACAATGTAGAATTCCTTTAACGGACGGTACCTTAGGTAGTACCTAAGGACGAAGACTCCGAACTAGACGATATATCAACTACCAATTCTACCAATAGTCCAGTTTAAGACACCAAATACATATAGTGGAGGACTAAAAGTCACTCATCTTTACTTTATTGAATCTCAAAAGAAACTGTTAAAAATTTATGTTCAAGAGTTTTAATAGTTCAAAGATTTGTAGACAGGGGAAAGATTTTTCTTTGATGATTGTAATTTTCGTATTCAAAACTTTTGTTTCTACGTCTTATAGATGGTACACTATCTTAAAATTACATAAGAACATATTACTTACTGATTTTCTTTTACGACTGTCACCTATTCATTTTAATGTGTTTCCGTAATATATATACAACCGTCGAGGTGTCTTACACCTGTACTGTATAGAAATTGAATTATAAGAAAAGATAGAAAATTTCTAAAAATTAACTTCATGTCAACTAAATATTAAAATGTTGATAAATGTTAGAGACGACATGTCCTTTTTACTAAATCAATAAGAGTGAATTATAAGTTATAAAATTTTACCTCATTTTACAAACCTCCTCCTCTAATAATTGTTTACACTGAGTTTAACGGTGTCGAAGTAGTCAACGACCCGTATATACTACAAAGTAAATATATTTACGGGTCGGGATATATGATGAATTGTCTGGGGTATAAAACCTTCTTACTGAAGTTAGAGTAGGGGTATATCCGAAGGACTTTAAAGACTGACAAAGGTAAAGAAGGGAGACACCAGAGGAGTGGGTCGTCGGAGTGGGAAGTCAAAGGAGAGGTAGTGTTACTACGTATCGTTCAACGAGGACCCTGACATGATTTGAGGTTCAAATGGTTTCGACAGGACACCAGATTCTGTTTCACTAGTCCAATCTTTGCCCAACCCCCCTTACAACATTTCTTCTTTGATAAAGAAAATTCTTATATAACGTAATTTTTTTTTTAGAGATATCGAAATTTTCTTCTATCCGAATAGATACGGAATGTGTTAAAATCGGACTTTGAAATAAAGTCCCAAGTTCTTATGTTCTAGTCCTGACTGCTAGCCAATTTGTGTTTCGAATGGAAAGGGAAAACGGAATGAAAATATAGGTGGACGGTTGATTCAACTGTGAATGGTAGAAGGAGATGTTCCTAATTTAGTGTTTGACGACGTTGAGGACTGGAAGTTGTGTGGGACTTTCTTCAAGTCCTACCTCTAATCCTTACTCTGTTAGACACGGAACCCTTTTTAACCACCTTGTCCAGAAGTTTATCCACAAAAGTCCTATAAAGTATTCGGGTTAAGAACATAGAGGAGTATAAATCTTTTTGTGATTTTAGAAAGTACCACTACAGACGAGGAGTGTTGATTGTCATTGGAAGCCCTCTGATCTTCGTCGAAGACGTATTTACATACGGACTAAGGTACATGAGGAGGAAGTGGTCTTAGTGTACATAGGACTAAAAGGGGGATGGACAAGTCTCGTCAAAGAGTCTCGAGAGACTCCACGACAGAGGGTACGATGTCAGGAGTAAAATGGGGTTTCTTTTGTTGAGTTTGAGTGTGTAACACGTAAAAAAAGTCCACTATGTAGAAACGAGGAAGAATCTGTGAGGACATGTGTGTGTGAAAGATCCAGTCGGGGTAAATGTTTTCAGGGACACGTATAGTATGAGTTCGTTTAAAAGAGTCGTCAACTGTCGAGTTGATAGAAATGTTTGCCATAAGTCAAACCTGAGTCAATTCTGTGAAATAAATTGTATATGTTCTCCTCTGTTCCACATCTTAGATATGCACCATAATACCCGACTTGACACAGGGACGTTCTACGTGCACAACTTCAAGATTGGAGATCCTGGAGTCTTATGTAGATATAAAACCCTTTTCTAGAAATTTGTCCATTAATCAATTTTCTCCAGTAATCCTACCCGACGTTAGGTTATACTGAGTATATAAATATTCTCCTTATTTAATCTCGTGTTTTTACAAGTCTTCTTTTTGACACACTTCTGTAATTCTACCGGTACATATTAGGTTCCTCTCTCCGGAGTATTCTTTGGTTTTTAAGACAGTTGTGGAACTAGAGTCTGATCGGAGGTGGTGTCACTCTTTTATTTAAAACCAACAAATTGAGTGGGTCAATTACCGTGAAACGGTACCGTCAGGATACGTTTGATTGGGTACGTCATATTTGAAATTTCGTCTTGGTTCTTTCTCTACTATTTGACAAACTGTGGACCATCTGTATAGTCCAACGTACGTACGAATCAGTACAGACTGAGAGACACTGGGCTACCTGACATTGGATGGTCCGAGGAGACCGCTACCCTAAAGGATCCGTTCTTATGTCCTCACCCAACGGTGAAGGAGTAGATCCCCTAGAAGGATTGAGTCCCTAACTTAGACGTAGAGGACGCAGAGGGCCTAGCCCTCCACCTAAGAAATGGTGACTCGGTGGACCCTTCGGAGGTCATCTATATTCAGTACGGTTCTCTTCCATTTCTCCTTTCTTTATCCGATCATATTTACCGAAAATAGATTCTTTATAACAAGTCATGGACTTCTAGAGTTAAACTTCTAGAGTCAATACCAATCTGTTTTTGAGTGTCTTGACCTCTTCTATACTCTGAAGAAAGTTAAACGAAAAAAAAAAAAAAAGTTAATTACTTTACCTCCGAGTCTTTCCACTTTGATTTTAAACAAGTCACATTTTCCTTCGATTCGAGGATTGAGATCTTTACCCTGTACCAATTTATGAGTCTTTCTCTACGATATAGTAAAGGTCTTCGTACTGTTAATCTTTCCGTCTTTATAGATTTTTGTACAACCGTAGTATACTCCTTTTATCGGAGTATTCTGTTACCAACCATCAGGGTAAAAAAACTTGTGATGTTAAAATTTTTGGTTGGTTTTGGAAGTCCAAGAAGGAGGTTGATCGGGAAGAGAGTTGAGTGAAAGGTAAGTAAGGTTTAAATTTTTTTAAAAAAATTTTCCACCAAAAAAAAACCCCCCCCCCAAACACAAAACAAAACAAAACAAAACAAAAACAAAAACAAAATGTTTACTATAGATAGACCTTTTTCTTCTCACTGTACCCCACTGAAACCCAAAGGTTCGGATTCCCTTGGTTCACTAGGAAAGACTAGTCATGGGTAGGAACAGCCGTCTCTAACGATTCCCACTTAACCGTCCTTTTCAGAAATCCTTCACGATATCGTTCTCACCTACTTATAAGAGGAGACTTGAATATGTCTCCCTGTATGTCCCTTCCTTTTAGTAATAAAAAGTTGTGGATTTTTCGAAAAGTGCCCGAGAGAAAGTTTCAATTTATATATTTAGTGACTTCCTGAAGAGTCCACCGTGTCACCAAATTTTTTTTTTTTTTAGGTAGACGGTCATGTCCTCTACGTTCTTTGAACCCAAGTTAAGGACCCAGTCCTTCTAGGGGACTTCGTCCTTTACCGTTGGGTGACGTTATAGGAACGGACCCTTTAGGGTACCTGTCTCCTCGGACCGCCCGATGACAGGTAACCCAACGTTACTCAACCTGTGCTTACTCGTGTATGTGTGTGGTTAGTTCAGTAAAACACAGACGAAACGGTAACGGAGTCAAGATCGACCAAACCCCAAACTAAGTTTTTTCTCCATCAGTTTAAACCCAAGTCTCTTGTTTTTGAAGAAACAAAAGGTCTTTACAATCCTACTTCATTATGTGGCGTAAATATCTTTGAAGGGGTTCCTCCCATCCCCTTTTACCGTCCAAAAGAAGATTCTTTATTAACGAAAACCTTACTATTCTCCCCTTCAATGAGAACGTATTCGTACAGATAGAACTGACCGATATTAAAAACCAAAATCAAACGAGAAAATCTAGTCTACCATATTTAGTAGTATAAGTCTGTTAAATTGACACAAGTCGATATCAAACTAAAAGACCGTGTGATTTAGATTGAATTCACAATTTTATTTGATCTCGGTTCGAAATGTAAGTTTGTTTTAGTATTTTGAGATAGTATAAACTTTTATTCCTCTAACGAATGGTCGAACTTTTCTAACTCATAACTGAAGTAGCAGATAACAAAGGACATCGTATCGTAAATATAATTACGGTTTAAGGTTTTTTTCTTTAATTTACTCAGATTATACTTGTATACTTATACATTATATATTTAAATGACTCATACCAGTATTCGTCGACAGTAAGGGACTCCAATGTTTGTATGACGGATGTAATAACATGGGTACAGTCCTTTACTATTTATGTCTCGGTCAAGAGTACTAACTGAAACCTAGAAAAGAGAGAAAACCACATATGACTCAGATTAGTTTCAGACGAAGACTAGGGTAAAAAGGGACTTAACGTAGAGACTAATTCTTTTATATAGAAAGAAAGTTTAGATCTAAAGTCAAGAATTAAAACAGGAAAAGGAAAGGGGAGGGACGAAAGTCTGAAACTTAATCAAAACAAAGGTTAATAAATAAGTTTTTACATTACTCCTAGACGAGACGTGTGATTGTGTACGTATATTAATATCTGTGTGCACACATATACACGTATACGTTCTTGTATTTTTTTAGAATTTGAATACTCTTTCTTTCTTCTTTTTTTAAAATTCGAATACTCTTGATCGAATATTTAAAGGTTCGACGATAGTTCAGAAAACGTATTATTTGTTCTGAGAAGTACTAAACCGTAGAAAGATGATTAGATAAGAAAAGAGAAGGTGAGGTCTTTAAGACGTAACTAACATCGTGGAGAGGAGACGAACAGAAACTTGTACTAGATATTGACTTGACTTTGTTTAGGTTTGAGGCAAACGACGACGACGACGATTCAGCGAAGTCAGCACAGGCTGAGACACACTGGGGTATCTGTCGTCGGGTGGTCCGAGGGGGTAGGGACCCTAAGAGGTCCGTTCTTGTGACCTCACCCAACGGTAAAGGAAGAGGTTACGTACTTTCACTTTTCACTTGCACTTCAACGAGTCAGTACAGGCTGAATCGCTGGGGTACCTGACGTCGGATGGTCCGAGGAGGTAGGTACCCTAAAAGGTCCGTTCTCATGACCTCACCCCACGGTGACGGAAGAGGCTAATAGGTACCTAATAAGGAAATAACCAAAAGTCAGACTCACGTTCTCGGTGTAGGAGACTCTTCGGAAGAGATTCGTTTGGGTTCCCTGAATATGTAAGAGAGTTCGAAATTAAGAAACATAGAGAGTAGGTCTGACATTGGAGGTACTTCCCTTACTGGTATTGTCTTAGAATAATGTAGAAACAAAGGAGTTAGGGATTCCATTAAGGATTGTACGTTATCCATCAATTATTCATATACCAATTAGTTGATGGTTTCCTTATTTGAAGAGTAGGTTTTCATTAATAACAAGTTGAGTCTTGTGTCTCTGTAATACAGCAAACAACTTTAAGGAAGACTTATGTACTCAATGTTGGATTCGTCCAAGGACTGCCTCTGGTGTGAGAGATTACGGAGAAGGTCTTTGACAACGACAACTCTCTTTTTCTGTTTCATTCTGAACCACGTTTAAATAACGAACTTTTACTGTCAGATATCTTACCTATCTGTACCAGTGTCATACTCATGACGTTAGTTCCATATTAAATGTGATTTAACTCCGAATACTCGAACAGATCTCTGTCTGTCATTCAGAAATAGAGATACCATTTACCCAATATATCGGGTTTTGTGACTGTATTTTAACCTACAAACCTGGGGTTGATTCCATCCACGGAACCTTTATGATTCCTGTTAAGGAATCACAGAACTCATCGTTGAATTTTATTACATTCACATAAAAGAGTGATCAAAGAGACAAGATACAGAGTGCAGTTTTAGTTCCATAACCGGTTGACCCGACCGATTCGAATAGTCTTCTGTTCGAATAAGACCAACATCCGTCTTAAGTCGAAAATCGTCCAATTCTGACTCCAGGAGCGAAGAAACGATCGACAGCCGGTTTATGACGGGAATCGAAAATCTTCGAGGAGACATCTAGACCAGTCACCGAGGACGTAAAATTTTGGTCGTTTTCGTGTAACTTAGGAAGAGTGTAAACACAAGAAGAAACTAAGGAGGAGAGAAAACTGGTGTCCTGAAAAAACTAACAGTGGAGAGAAAAAGCTGAGTACACGAGGATAGAAAAGACGAAGGTTGATCTCCTTCAAGAAATTGCTGGGTAGATTCATCTAACACTTCTGAACCTATTAGGTCCTATTAGAGAAGTAAAGTACCATACCTTGACGGTTGAGTAGACTGTTCGGGGCAAACCGTGTATTACGTTCTTTGGACAAATGTCCAAGATGTCTGATCCTGTGGTCGTATACCCCTTTAAAAGACAGTTGGTGTCACGGTTAAGTTTTAGTATCGAATTTTTATAAATAACAGGTAAATGAATGTCCTCGTTTCTTTTGTTTGTTAAAATATAATTTTCCCGTGTAAACTTAAATAATAAAAAAAAGAGGAGACGGGTTTTGTCCGTCCCCCCCTTGTTAGTTTTATAAAGGATACAAAAAATAGGAAAACAAAAAGGAGACGTTAAGATGGATCACTCTCTTTATCTTCTTTTGTTGACTTGTTTGTTCCCCGTGTCAAAGTCACGGGGGGAGAACGGGGTGGTTTTCTCTTTTCTTTCTTACTACCTTTTCGGGAACAGTGACCTATTGTGACTGAAACGATAAATCTAAATAATGGTTTCGTTTTTCTTGTTGTTTTTTCGACAAGTGTGTGGTTTAACTTGGTATCGTAAAACATCATCATTCCTTAGAAGTCTCAAGATATAAGTTACGAGGAATAAAGTATTTACCCTTGAGGTTGTGGTCTGTCGTTTTAGTAAACAAGGTCTCACCTTAAATACTGTTTGAGTTATCGTTTAAGATTTAGAGAACCGAGAGTCACATTATACATAGTAAGTGCCACNGGAACAGTGACCTATTGTGACTGAAACGATAAATCTAAATAATGGTTTCGTTTTTCTTGTTGTTTTTTCGACAAGTGTGTGGTTTAACTTGGTATCGTAAAACATCATCATTCCTTAGAAGTCTCAAGATATAAGTTACGAGGAATAAAGTATTTACCCTTGAGATTGTGGTCTGTCGTTTTAGTAAACAAGGTCTCACCTTAAATACTGTTTGAGTTATCGTTTAAGATTTAGAGAACCGAGAGTCACATTAGACATAGTAAGTGCCACTATTATAAATAAATTTATTTTATATTATTAAAATTAACTTATATAAACTGTGTAGTGTAACATATTTAAATTCCATATTTTACACAATGAAACTGTGTACATATATAACACTATACATTATACCAACGGTATCATTGTTATAAAGGAGGTAAAATATAACAACAGGTTTTGGTAATATAATGTGTAATCAATGACTACCGAATAAATGATGACTGACGTTCAAACATGGGAATTTGTTGTAGTCGAAATAGGGGAGTGGAGAACGGTAAAACTACACGAACAAAAAATTACTCCAACTGGATGTTGATTTTTTGTTTTTATATTCGTTGTTTAAAAATTTCTCGTTCCCTTCGTCTCTCAATCTACCCTCATCCTCCTACACTCGAGTGAAGAGGGGTACTTATGTATTTTTTTATGTAGTTGTCCACTTAGTCAAGAGTGACCTTTGTTCGATCTCTTGATGTCTTTCTAAGAACATGTCAGTTCCGACATTCTTTTTAGGTACGTTTTAGTACCTCCTTCCCTTCTCTTCTCTAGTCGAGGAGTAGACACTGGGGACCTCTTCTGTTTCTTCCATCACCACCCCTCTAACGCGTCCGTCTCTGGGAGGGATCCCTCACTCGTCACCTCGGTGTATAACCCTTCGGAGCAAGACCCTAGGTTGTGACCTTTCTACTCAAGAGGAATCGACCAATCTTTTGGTCACCTTGATTGTCCTCCCGACATTCTTTGGATCTAAGGTGAAGATTTCTCGTGTGTTACAAACGAATAAAGGTTTTGTCCCGTCTCTTTCGTCTAATTTTAATATGTTCTGATACCAGTCAAAGGACACTGACGAGGGTACTTACGGGGTCGGATTTGACTCGTCGCTCCGTCCTGACCAAACGAATCACTGAATCAAAGTGTGATAGTTTGGGTTTCAATCATCTTCCTTTCTCTTGTATTATATCTCGTCTTTATTCACTTTATCTCAGATTTTTTGTAACTTTTCTAGTCACTTTAATTCTCGGTCAAGAAACTTTTCTAGTTGTTTTGATTATTTGTAAATTCTGTCAGTAGTTGTTTTTTGTTTAGTTATTTTGGTCTTTACTTTATCTTCAATATTGTTTATTCTGTCTTTAAGTTTCCTATTCTATAATCGTGTTTTTTATTATACGACTATTTTACTAACTCTTCTTTACTTGTTTTGGTATCTTTACATCTTGGAAAGTTCTGACTTGGTCCTTTTTTACCCTTTATACTAGTCTGGTTAACGCTCATTTTTTTGACTTAACCATCTTTTTTTAATTTTTGGGTTGTTTATTTACAGGTCCTGGTCTATCGAAGTAGTTAAGTTATCGAGTCAGTACAGACTGATAAGTGTTGAGGTACCTGACGTCGTGCGGTCCGAAGGGACAGGTTGTAGTGGTTGAGAGACTCGAACGAGTTTGAGTGTAGGTAACTCAGTCACTACGGTAGGTTGGTAGACAGCAGGGGAAGGGGAGGATGGAAGGGTTGTAGTCCTAGAAAAGTTTACTCAGTCGAGAAGCGTAGTCCACCGGTTTCATAACCTCGAAGTCGAATTTATAGTAAGGGAGGTTACTTATAAGTCCTGACTAATGGAAATCCTAACGACCAAATTAGAGAAGTGTCATGTTCCCTGAGAGTCCCCAGAAGAGGTTGTGGTGTCAAGTTTTCGTAGTTAAGAAGTTACGAGTCGTAAGAAATATCAGGTCAAGAGTGTAGGTATGTACTGATCACCTTTTTGGTATCGGAATTGATCTGTCTGGAAACAACCGTTTCATTACAGACGAAAAATTTTGTGACAGATCCAAACAGTATTGAAAAGAAGGTTCCTCATTCACAGAAAATTAAAGTACCGACGTCAGTGGTAAAACGTCACTAAAACATCGGGTCCTTTTATTTCAGACAGTGACAGAGGTAACAAAGGGGTAGATAAACGGTACTTCACTACCCTGATCTACTGTACTAGATCAAAAAACTTACAACTCAAAATTCGGTCCAGGAAGTGAGAGGAGAAAGTGAAAGTAGTTCTCCGATAAATGGAGGAGAAGTTAAAGACAGTATTTCCGGCACAGTAGACGTATAGACTCCAATGACTAAAAAGAGGGTCTTTAGGACTAAGGTCGAACACGAAGTACGTAAGGTCGTAAAGCGTACTATATGAAACGTATCTTCAATTTATTAGTCCCATTGTTATATGTCGGAAGTACATGAGGAAAGGGCTAAACCTTGGTCAGAAACAAGGTACAGGTCAAGATTGAACGAAGAACTGGAAGTATGTCTAAAGAATCCTCCGTCCTTTACACCGGACCATAAGGGTAGAGAAATTCTTAAAAGATATCAAACAACACTAGGTGTGTCAGTTTCCGAAATTGTATCAGTTACTTCGTCTTCATCTACAAAAAGACCTTAAGAGAACGAAAAAGATAATAGGTTGTCTACAACCGTTAAACTAGAGACCAAGGAGACGGAAAAGATTTAGGTCGAACCTGTAGACCTTCAGGTACCAAGGACATAACAACTTCAGACCGAATCTTTTACGACTCGTAATGAAACGATCACACACTCTACTCACGTTAACACGTCATCAAACTTGTAAGAAACCGTAACGGAATAAAACCCAAACCTTACTTTTAAAGAGAAAAGGTCAGGACACCGGTGACTACTCAGAAGGTTTAAACGACCGTATAACTCACGTCGTGAAAGTGTCGTAGTAGAAAATTCTGAAATTTATGGAGTTGACCTTAAAGTAGTAGAGATGTTCGAAACAAGTATCACTACGAAGGATTCCGGGTGAACTGAAGTGTAAGGTCCTACAGACCGAGATCCACTCACTAGTGTGATAACACCAATAGACCCAGTAATTCTAGAAAAAACATATCAAGAAAACAAATAAGAACGATGGAGAAGAATTATAGAAGACGAAGACAATCCAGGTATGGTAAAGACAGGAAATAACACGGGTAGAAACACACTTTACAAAGGAACCATAGAGATTACAAGAACTTCTCTAGAGATCAGGAGGGGTAATTAACAAAAGGAGATAAAGAAACGTGACTAGTACCTCCTTTCGAAAGAATAGAGAGGAACGATAAGAAACCTTGAGACGTAAGTTTACCCATAGAAAAAGGAAAAGAGGAAACGGAAAACGAAAACATTCCGGAGTCTGTTTGTAAAACGGAAAAACGTTTAGAAAAAGAACCCCTACCTAAACTAGTGACGGAGGACGTGTTACAATACTTGAAGACAGGTATCAAGAAGTCTGTGAGATAGTCTAGATTAGGGAACTTAGATAAACGGTGAAAATGAATATTAGTATTCCCTAAACTAAATCCAGTACGGACTTACCAGTACCTTGTACCTCGTTGCCTGACCATGTTTCCTGTACTTTATCACCTGGACAACTTTTGAGGAATGAAAGAAGTTAATTTATACTTAAACCGTTATTCGAAGCATCCACTTAAGATGGTTTGTAAGTGTGTTTTCAATCGTGGATAGGAAGAGTTTAAAAAGGTTTTCTTACATCTTTTTACTTACAAAGACGAGGAGGATTTTCCGGTCGTAATTAGACTATGGTTTTGGTCTGGGGGGGGGCGTTTCTTTTTAATATCGGGTTATTGTGATTATATGTGTCTCGTTTTTATGAGTTCTTTTACGATCGTTTGGTTTAGGTTGTTATGTAAATTTTCTAGTACTTGGTACTAGTTGACCATAAATAGGGTTATTTATGGTTCCTACTAAGTTATAGACGTTCACTTGGTTGTACTGTGTGGTGTAATTGTTTGACTCCTTATTTTTAGTATTCCAGTAGAGTTATCTCTATCTTTTAGAAAAATTTTTAAGTGGTAGGTAAAGACTGTTTTTGAGAGGTGTTCCACCTATATCTCCCATGTACGACGTAGTATTGTGTCTGATATGTATAATTCGAGTGTCGTTTATAGTGTGAGTTGTCATTTTTCGACTTTCATGAAAGAGGTTCTAATCCTTGTTCTGTTCTTAGGAGTGAGAGTGGTGAAAATAAGTTGTATCACGATCTTCAGAATCGAAGTCTTTAGTCTGTTCTTTACTTTCCTTAGATTTAGCCTTCCCTTCTTAATCTTGACAGTGACAAACGTCTACTGAACTATGATATGAATCTGTTAGGATTTCTACGGTCGTTTTTTAATATCTTGACTATTTCCTTAAATATGTTTTTAGACGATATAAGGACATACGACTGTTACTTTATAGTCTCCCTCTTTAATTCCTTTGATAGGGTAATTGTTAGTGTTTACCCTAAGAAAGAAATGTTTTTCTTATTTTAAGGATACTTAGTTATATTCCTCTATTTCCTGGACATGAACCTTTTGATATTCCTATAACTACTTTACTTAACTTTTTAAAGGTTTGTCTACCTTTATATATAGTAAAAGTACCTAACCTTCTTAATTATAACAATTTTACTGGTGTGATGGGTTTTGTTAGACATCTAAGTTACGTTAGAGATAGTTTTACAGATACCGAAAAAGGTGTCTAGATCTTGTTTATTGAAATTTTAAAGAAACCTTTGGGTTTTCTAGGGTTTATCGGTTTTGTTAGAAGTCTTTCTTGTGTTAACCTCGATGGTACGAAGAATTGAAGCCTAATATGATATTTCAAAGTCATTAGTTTTGTCTTACCAAACCGTGTTTTTGTCTGTGCTTCTAGTTACATTGTCTCATCTCTCGATTTTTTATATGGATACCTGAACACCAGTTAATTGGATGTTGTTTACATGTTACTTCTTTTAAGTCAGGGAAGTTATTCACCTCGTTCCTTTTGCCTGTCGATGTACATTTCTTACTTTAAAATTGGAAAGGAGTGTGATATATACTTTTATTTAAGTTTTACTTAACTTCTGATTTATATTCTGACCTTTGGGATTTTGAAAATCTTCTATCGTATTCGCATTGTGAGAAAGTGTATTTAGTGTTGTTATAAAAAACCTTGAGAGCGGATTCCGTTTTCTTTGTTTTCGTTTTTATTTGTTTACCCTCAATTAATTTGAATTTTCGAAAACGTGGTGTTTCCTTGGGTAATTCTATTACTTTTCTGTTGAAAGACTTATCCTCTTTTATAAATACTTTTCATATTTACTATTCAATTATAGATTTTATATATTTGTTAAGTATGTTGAGTTATAATTTTTGTTTGTCGGACTAATATTTACCCGTCTTCTGAACTTATCTGTAAAAAAAGTTTCTCTTATATGTGTGCCAGTTATCCGTGTACTTTTTACGAATTGTAGTAATTAGTAATCTCTTTACGTTTAGTTTTAGTGGTACTCTATTACAGAGTGTGGACAGTCTTATTGATAGTAGTTTTTGTATTTATTCTTTACAACCGTTCCTACACCTCTTTTCCCTTGGGATCATATCACAACCACCCTTACATTTAAGACGTCGGTGATACCTTTTGACGTACCGTCAAGAAGTTTTTTGATTTTCAACCTGATGATATACTGGTCGTTAACGTGATTGCCATATATAAGTTTCTTTTGTTTTTGAGCTTAAGTACATGGGGATAGAAAAATCTTCGTAATACATATTATGTGTTCTATACCTTTTGTGGTGTGTTCCTTTTACAATACACACATGTGTGTGTGTGTGTTTCTGTTTGGGTGTACGGGTGTACGTATATTACTTGAATTCAGTTGGTATATTTTGGTCTTTCAAACGACTAACGTTGTTGTAATTACTTAGACCTCCCATAAATACGAATCCCTTTATTCAGTCTCTTTCTATTTATGACGTTTGATAGTGATTATATACCCGATATTTTTATTTCGTTTACTTACTTATATTGTTTTGTCTTTGTATAAGTGTCTATATATGTTGTTTGATCGTCAATGGTCACCCCTTTCCCTACCCCTGTTCTATATACATCCTCTAATTCTCCATTTTTAATGATACATAGTTTAATTATTCATTGTTCCTATATAACACTTCGTATCCCTTTACATCGGTAATAAAATATTATTGAAATTTACCTCGTATTAGATATTTTTTATGACTTAGTGATGTGACATACGGACTTTGATTATATTATAATATTTAGTCCATATGAAAGTAAAAAATGGAAAAATTTAATCCTTTTAATAATTTTTGTTTTTTGTGCTCGTTCTTGTACTTGTCTATAAAAGGGTTTCTCGATATTTAAGGGTTGACCGTGTTTTTTACCATAGGTAGTAATAGACAGTAATTCTTTTACGTTTAGTTTTGGTGTCACTCTCTGGTAAAGTGTGGGTAACCCCCTGAAATTAGTTCTTTTACATTGTATTGTTCATGACCTTTCCTACACCTCTTGACCTTGGAAGTATTTAACGACTACCATTATGTATTACCATGTCGACGACACTTTTTGTCAAACCGACAAGTAGTCTTTTAATTTGTATCTTAATGGTAGGTCATTAAGGTGAAGGTCTATATAAAATAAAGTTTTCTTTACTTTTGTATACAAGTGTACTATTGATCCCGGGTTTAAAGTATCGTCACATTAATCGTTTATTGGGTTTACAGGTAGTCACCCGTTTACTGATTTTAACACTATATAAACATATAAGTTTATTACCTTAAAATAAGTCGATATTTTTCTTTGTTTTATGATTATATACGATGTTCAACCCAGTTGGAGTTTTTGTTACGGACTTCATTTTTTTTTTTTTTTCCGTCTATGTTTCCGGTGTATAATACACTGAGGTAAATATACTTTGTATGTCTTGTCCTTTTAGATAGTTCTATATTCCGTATAATTTCTCTATTCACTCTATACCTTTCTCCCCTTGTCTCTCATTAATGAGTGTCATATACTCTTCAAAAATACCATACTCCATTTTCAAAACTATGATTTTTCTCGATCACAAATATGTTGTAATAATTATATGATTTATGATGAATCGACATGGGATTAAAGGTGACTTAGTCAAGTCAAGTCAGCGAGTCAGCACAGGTTGAGAAACACTGGGGTACTTGAGATCTTGCGGTCCGGAAGCACAGGTAGTGGATGAGAGTCTCAAGTGAGTTTGAGTACAGGTAGCTCAGTCACTGCGGTAGGTCGGTGGAGTAGGAGACGGCAGGGGAAGAAGAGGACGGGGGTTGGAGGTTCCCAGAAAAGGTTACTCAGTTGAGAAGCGTACTCCATCGGTTTCATGACCTCAAAGTCGAAATCGTAGTCAGGAAGGTTACTTGTGGGTCCTGACTAGAGGAAACCTTACCTGACCAACCTAGAGGAACGTCAGGTTCCCTGGGAGTTCTCAGANTAGGGGTACGTGGTCGGGGTTCGTTCGACGTGGGATGCAGTCTGTACCTGACCGCTAAGTTAAGAATGTACTGTCATATGTACAATATTAAGGGTAAGAGGGTTTAGTAGGGTGGGAGAGGGAGAGGGAGACTCAGGTTTCACGAGTCGAAAGAAGTGTCAGGTTGAGAGTGTAGGTATGTACTGGTGACTTATTTGGTATCGGAACTGATCTGTTTGGAAACAACCGTTTCATTATAGAGACGAAAAGTTATACGATAGATCCAACCACTATTAAAGGAAGGTTCCTCATTCGCAGAAAATTAAAGTACCGACGTTAGTGGTAGACGTCACTAAGACCTCGGGGGTTTTAATTTCAGACTGTGACAAAGGTGACAAAGGGGTAGATAAAGGGTACTTCACTACCCTAGTCTACGGTACTAGAATCAAAAGATTTACAACTCGAAATTCGGTTGAAAAAGTGAGAGGAGAAAATGAAAGTAGTATTCCCACCACAGTAGACGTATAGACTCCAATAACTATAAAGAGGCCGTTAGAACTAAGGTCAAACACGAAGAAGGTCAGGTCGCAAAGAGTACTACATGAGACGTACATTTAATTTATTCGTCCCACTGTTATATGTCGGAACTGCATCAGGAAAAGGATAAACCTTGTTCAGATAACAAGGCGACTTATCACTCATATTACTTCAACGAGTCAGTACAGACTGAGAAACACTGGGGTATCTGACATCGGGTGGTCCGAGGAGGCAGGTACCCTAAAAGGTCCGTTCTCATGACCTCACCCAACGGTAAAGGAAGAGGTCTCCTAGAAGGGTTGGGTCCCTAGTTTGGGCCCAGAGGGTGTAACATCCGTCTGCGAAATGGTAGACTTGGTGGTCCCTTCGGTGTGTTATCATGTGAAATTTACCAATGACTTATCATATGAAATTTACCAATTTACCTATAATATATAACATTTTACATATAATGTTTTTAAAGTGGATTTTTTTTTGAAGACGTGTCATTGTAGTCATACCATTGAAATTTATTTTTAATCACTTTTTTTAAAGGTACCTTGTTCATTATGAATATTATGTTTGATGGTGTGACTCATTCTCCCCTTTGACGGTTAAATAATACACTACGATCCTTTTCGAATTATCGTTTGGAGTTTACCTGTTATGTTCTGTTCTTTGACAATCTTGTTAGTGTAAATTTTATATATAATGATCTCTTTTATAATCATCTAACTCATGTAGTCGATTAATTTTAAACGGAGTATTGATACTCTTAAGAAGTTTTCCGAGTAAATAGTTGGACTGTATTGAGTCCTTTCTTTGTTACTAGTGCTTCTTCTCAGTTATTTATAATGGGTTTCGTTTCGTGTTTTTAATTTCTCTCACTTAAAATTTCTTTTTTCTTTCGCTTTCTTGTGGGGTCTCGACACAATGTTTAAGTTTTGATATTTATTCGTATTAACTTTACGGTCTCAGGATGATATATTACGACGACGATTCAGCGAAGTCAGCACAGGCTGAGACACGTCGGGGTATCTGCCGTCGGGTGGTCCGAGGGGGCAGGGACCCCAAGAGGTCCGTTCTTGTGACCTCACCCAACGTTAAAGGAAGAGGTTACGTACTTTCACTTTTCACTTTCACTTCAGTGAGTCAGCACAGGCTGAGAATCGTTGGGGTACTTGACGTCGGGTGGTCCGAGGAGACAGGAACCCTAAGAGGTCCGTTCTCATGACCTCACCCCACGGTGACGGAAGAGACATGATATATTATGCCCCTCAATATAGGTTATAGGACGTTATTTAGTATTACCTTTTCTTATACTTTTTCTTATATACATTTACATATTGACACGGTGAAAAGACATGTCGTCTTTAATTTATATTGTAACATTTAGTTGATATGGAGTCATTTTTTGTAAAATCTTTCTTTAGTCTTTCTTTTCTATTTTTTTGTCTTTTTCTTTATAAATTTCACTAATACGACTGTTAAAAGGTTTTAGTAATTATTTATATTTTGAAGTTAATGTTCTTCGAGTTTTTGTGGTTTATCCGAAAATTTTTTCTTTCACTGTGTCTTACTAACACCGACTTTTAGTTTGTGTCTCTTTTGGAACTTCCTTCAGTCTCTTTTTCTTTGTGTCTTCTTAAATTCGGTTTTAATGTCGTCTGAAGAGTAATTTATGTACTTTCAACCTTCGTTACCTCACTTTAGAAATCTTACTTTTTCTGTTTTCGATAGATGTTAAAATATGTGTCACATTTATGATAGTTTTAATGTTGAAGAATAGTTTCCTGTGTCAATTCTCTTACTTTGTCGATTACCCTCTTTTATAACGTATAGTGTATAAATTATTTCCTGAAACAACAACAATAAGTCATGGATTCAGTACAGGTTGAGAAACTTTGGGGTACCTGACGTCGTGCGGTCCGAAGGGACAGGTAGTGAGAGAGGACCTCAAACGAGTTTAAGTACAGGTGACTCAGTCCTTACGGTAGGTTTGTAGAATAGGAGACAGTAGAGGAAAAGGAGGACGGGAGTTAGAAAGGGTCGTAATTCCAGAAAAGGTCACTCAGTGTAAAAACGTAGTCCACCGGTTTCTTAACTTCGAAGTCGAAGTTGTAGTCAGGAAGGTTACTTATAATTCCTAATTAAAGGAAATCCTAACTGACCAAACTAGAGAAACGACAAGTCCCCTGAGAGTGCTCAGAAGAGGTCGTGGTCTCAAGTTTTCTTAATTAAGAAGTCGTAAGTTGGAAGAAACGTCAGGTTGAGAATGTAGGTATGTACTAATGACCTTTTTGGAATCGAAACTGATCTGTCTAGAAACAGTCGTTTCACTACAGAAATGAAAAATTATACGACAGATCCAAACAGTATCGAAAAGAGGGTGGCTCGTTTGTAGAAAATTAAAGTACCGACGTCAGTGGTAGACGTCAATAAAACTTCAAGTTCTTTTATTTCAGACAGTGACAAAGGTAAAATTGGGGTAGATAAACTGACATATGTGGATACAGTAGTTTTACTGCAGAGACGAAAAATATGTGACAGATCCAAACGGTATCGAAAAGAAGGTTCTTCGTTTACAAAAACTTAAAGTACCAACATCATTGGTAGACGTTACTAAAACCTCTGGTACTATTATTTTATACGGTGACAAAGGTGAAAAGGGGTAGACAAATGTCACTTCACTACCTTGGTCTACGGTACTAGAACCATAAACTTACAAAATTCGGTCAAAAAAGCGAGAGAAGAAAGTGGGAGTAGTTACATACGTTTCCTAAGAGTTTTGAGTTATAATTCTTTTCTTTGTTAGGTCATTCTTACCTACTTTGTCTGTATTGCTTCCTACCGTTTAAATACCGTTTATTCGTGTATATTTCTACGGGTATCAGTAAAACCTTTACGGTTGATGTCACTCTATGGTAATTTGTAAAGAATGTTGTCGATTTTGTTAAAAAAGTCAGACTACTATGTTTCACTACTGTTAATAAATTTCGTGAGCCCTTAGAATATAGTACCACCTTCCTTACGTTTTATCAAGTTCTGCTTTTTATCAAGTCCTCAAATAATATTTCAATTTACATGTTAATGGTATACTACTTCATTAGAGAAATACAAGTGAGATTCTTTCATATATGTTTATTACAATAAATGTTAATGGTTGTTAAATTTTATTCGATTATCAAGTAGTTTATACCTTACCCAAAAATTTTTTTGACACTATATAAGTGTCTTATCTGAAGTTATGTCGTGACGAGGACGACGACGACGATTCAGCGAAGTCAGCACAGGTTGAGACACACCGGGGTATCTGCCGTCGGGTGGTCCGAGGGGGTAGGGATCCTAAATCCGTTCTTATGACCTCACCCAACGGTAAAGGAAGAGGTTACGTACTTTCATTTTTCACTTTCACTTCGACGAGTCAGTACAGGATGAGAAGCGCTGGGGTACCTGACGTTGGTTGGTCCGAGGAGGTAGGTACCCTAAAAGGTCCGTTCTCAAGACCTCACCCCACGGTGACGGAAGAGGTTATATCATGATTTTTTATAGTTTAATGACTACATGTATTATACATGTTAACATCGTCTTAAGATGTTCAGAATTCTTTGTGTATGTCGTTCTTGACAACTATATATCTTATTAACAGTGGAGGGTTTTCGGAAAAATGGTGAAACATCATTTAAGTGGGAGTACAAGTTGGGGATCTTGTGTTTGGACAAAAGATAGAGATATCAAAACAGAAACGTTCTTACAGTGTATTACTTTCGTTTGTCGTATATCGGAAAACTAAAGAAGGTGAATCAACATAGACTTTAAGTAAGCGGAAAATCGTTGTAATATTAATAAAGGACTGAAAGAAAAGTATATAAAAACTTTGAGAGAAGCAAACCAAAGGTACTATGTTTAAGGAGCAAAAGAAAACTCGAGAATCATAAAAAATTTTTAGAAGAGACGTTCTAGGAGAACGTTATAACTTGAAAATGTTAATTTGAAATTCTGACTTTTAGTCAAGATTCGTGTAAAAAAAAAGATATAGATTGAAGAAAGTAACCCCACTCTTATAAATCAGGATACCAAAACATGCAATAAATATACGAGTATTCAGTGTTCAAATATAGAGGTATGGGATTCAGGTATACAAAGGTGGATTATTTAGTTCTAGGATAATCGAGGAGTGGTCTCGTGACTGACCGTCTCGTTTTGACGGAACTAACCCTCAAAGTGGAAGGGAAGAAACCCCAAGAAAGTTAATTTGGGAATCGATCCAAGACAAAAGAGATGAGGAGAGTTTTGTCAACCTGAAAGAAACCTATCTGAGATTCCTTCGGGAGATATTAAGAGGAAAAAACTAATAGACATAAGTGTCGTAGTCAACTCGTATCATTATCGGTGGGTTAAGAATACAATGAAATCGAAGGTAAAGGGTGTAAAGAGTTTACAGACAATATACCTTGGTGGACTACCTAAGGGGATGTGACGATACGGTAGGGTCGCGTGGAGGTCGTTTTGAAAGTTGTTGGTCTACCGATACGGTCTCGGGAGACACAAGATGGATGGTGGTCACTACCCTAGGAATAATAGTCTAAGATTCTCAGGATCGTACGTCCCATGGATGGTCTAAGAAAACCTTCGTCATAAACATCTTTCGTTCGTACTTTTTTCCCGGCAGATACCCCAGCGTCTCAGCCTGTGCTGACTTCACTGAATCGTCGTCGTAACCGTCCCGGTTGTCGTCACAACTGATTCGTGTACTCCTCGACACCTTGATCTACATGGAATTTGAAACAGGGGAAAACCTTGTTCTACCGGTCGGAAAATAATAAGTGACTACACGTATGAGGGTGCGGGGGTCTTCGACACACATTACACCGAAAGGCATACTTATAGATTTCCTTAACTATCCACTCCGACAGAAGCCAGTCGTGAAAGCGTCGACCCCGTTCAAGAGGTAATTTCCCCCCAGACCCACCAGTCAGAGTCATATGTGGTGTTACAAGGTTTGGTTTGAGAACTTTAAGTTGGTTGTGGGGGAAGGGGGTTTATACTGGGAAGAGGTCAGAAAGGGAGAGGTCCTTAGGTGGGTCATCAAGATTTGAATCTATGGATCCTCGTGGAGGATCCACGAAATAATAGTCAGTGGGTGTTATTGAGTCAGAACACTCTGAGACACTGGGGACCTAACATGTCAGGTACCTTAAGAGGTCCGGTCTTATGACCTAACCCATCGGAAAGGGAAGAGGTGCCCTAGAAGGATTGGGTCCCTAGCTTGGGTCCAGAGAGTGTAACGTCCGTCTAAAAAATGGTCGACTCGGTGTTCCCTTCGGGTATCTAATCGTAATTCGTGTTTGTAAAATTGGAGGTTTAATACAGAATATGAGAGAAAATTGGTAACGGCGGTGGGGTCGGATTCGGTGTTAGTAGAGTGGACCTCTTAGGGATCTGAGGAACGATCAAAAAGACAAAGGAGAGAACGGAAAAAAGTTGGATTAGAGACGTATGTTCAGTCAGATTTAAGACACTTCGTATGTAACCTAGTAGAGTGTTGGGACCGAAGTTTGGAAATTCCTGAAGGTGACTGACCAAGTTTTAACCTTTTCCTCATGCAGTTCCGACATATAACAGTGGGACAAATAAATTTAATATACGTCCCGTGTAGTAGGTTTTACGGTCCGACCTACTTGGTGTTCGACCTTAGTTCTGACGGTCCTCTTTATAGTTGTTGGAGTCTATACGTCTACTGTGGTGGATTACCGTCTTTCACTTCTCTTGATTTCTCGGAGGACTACTCCCACTTTCTCCTCAACTTTTTCAAACGAATTTTGAGTTGTCAGTTTTTGGATTCTAGTACCGTAGACCAGGGTAATGAAGTACCGTTTATCTTCCCCTTTTGATCTTCATCACTGTCTAAAATACAACAACCCGAGGTTTTAGTAACGTCTGTCACTGACGTCGGTACTTTAATTTTCTTCGAATAAGGAACCTTCTTTTCAATACTGGTTGGATCTGTCGTATAATTTTTCGTCTCTGCAATGAAACGGTTGTCTCCAGGTAGATCAGTTTCGATACCAAAAAGGTCATCGGTACATACCTACACTCTCAACCTGGTATTTCTTCCGACTCGTGGTCTCTTAACTACGTAAACTTGACACCACGACCTCTTCTGAGGGAACTTGACGTTCCTCTAGTTTAGTCAGTTAGGATTTCCTTTAGTCAGGACTTATAAGTAACCGTCCTGACTACGACTTCGACTCTAAGGTTATAAAGTGAGAAACTTCTACCCTTCTCGGTTGAGTGACCTTTTCTGGGACTACGACCCTTTCTGACTTCCGTTTTCCTCTTCCTTTATTGTCTCCTACGTTACCAATCTATCGTAGTGACTGAGTTAACTGTACTTAAACTCGTTTAAGGTCCTCTATTAATTCCTGTCTTATCGGACCAAAAGACGTCAGGTACCGTAGTGTTTCTTAACCTGTACTGTCGCCGACTTGTTATTGTTGTATATCTTTAATCTTAATTTATGTTTACGAAAGTGTAGATGGTGATCCGAAAATCATAACTATGGGAGAGATTAGAGGAGTGTCCAGAGGAAAAGGTAATGAGTGGTACGAAGTCAGTATGTTTTAAGAAGTAAAAACCTTCGATGACTAGTAGACGGTATTTATTTTGTAAAAGGTAAAAGGAAGATTGGAGACCAATAAAGCGGACCACTCAAGAAACAGTAGGAAGTCCATTGGAAGAACGATGGAAGAGTTTATCATGAAATAACTGAACGTCGCTGCTAATATTATATGTAAACACCTACAAATCGTAGAGAAAATATAATTACCGTTAAAAATTTTACATCTAAAGGTATAAATTTTTAAGACGGGGAAGTTCCGTCAATAGTGTTAAGTTGGAGGGTCGATATTACCGTCGACCTCTTGTATAGACACCGGGTCTCAGACAGGCAGTAAACGTGGTCTCAATCAGAATGTGCCTCTTCCCTGGTTGTACACCTTGACCCGAGAGAGATTGAGCGGAAAGTTTTTCTCCACTGTCTCCACTGTCCAGAAGCCCCGTCATTAACATTAATAGGACTGTTGGGTAGAATTATAACTAGGACCTAGGGATTAAAAGGGTTTCTGAGACATTCGGTAAAAATATACAGTTATTTCGGGACAGAAGGATCTTGGTTGGTGTCCCATAACTAAGGTAACGTTGGATTGTAAACAGTAGAGGGTCAATTCTGTTAGACAAGATAATAAGAGATGGAGTTTTGAGTAAAACAAAGGAAGTAAAGTAATCGTTAGAACATCAGTTCAAACACACAACAGATAGAAGAGATGGTCTAATATTTGAAGACTCCCGTCTCAGAGACGTCAAAAATTAAGTCTTGGTGTATACTTCAAGGAGACAACCAAGTAAGTTGTCTGAAATACCTTGGGAAGGATGACTGTGTTTGTGATTTCTTATATTGTAATTATTCTATACTTTCTCGAATGTAGTGTCAACCTTTGTGTCTGTATCTTTAGCTAGTAATTTTAGATCGCACCGGTTATATGACCAATTTTAACAGTTCCTAAAAATATTTCTCCTCGTAAATTATGTTAGATACCCTCCTCCCACCTTCAGTCTAATTCTTTCTGTTTCTTCGTCCTTTCTCATCATCATCCTCCTCCTCAAAGTCCTTCTTAAGAACTTTCTACGATACGGTTTCGAAGTTCCTCACTCCTTCTCAGACATTCCACTTTCCTATCCCCTACCTCCTACCACCACTTTTTTTCCTAAGATCCGTTTTCGACTTCCAGGGTCTCACTTCTCGATGTACCATCACTTTCCCCCTGGAAAGTGTTCTCCCTCCGTCCCTTCTCCCATGTACCACACCTTCTCTGGTCTTTACTTCCGTGTCGATGTAGTCCCTACCTGAGTTCGAGGTGACCTTTAAAGATTTTAATACGGATTTAAATCTTTTCCTAGTGTTTTCTTACACTTTTTTCTATTTTCCTCTAAATCAAACTCACTAAAATAAATAAATAAAGTTGTAAGGAACAAGGTGATAAAAAAGTTAATTCAAATATTTTTAAGAAAAGGGTGATAGAAACTGTATATGAACAGTACAAAGATAACACATGAATAGTCGTGACGGTATAGTAAATATACTATAATTAATATTATACATGTAAACTGAAAACATACATATAACAGAGATGTATATCCGATGTAAAGTCTTCATTTGTGACACACAAATAGAGAAGTCTAGGGGTACTAAAATTTGTGGAGGCACTCATACATAGTCGTAAATTATTTACAAATACCTTTCTTACCGAAAGGGACCATCAAGTCACCATTTCTTAGGAGGCCAGTTACGTCCTCTGTACCCAAGTTAGGGACCTAGTGTTTCTAAGGGGACCTCTTCCTTTACCGTTGGGTGAGGTCATAAGAACGGACCCTTTAGGTGACCTGTCTCCTTGGGTCACCCGACGTCAGGTACCCCAGCGTTTCTCAACCTATGCTGACTCGTGTTCGTACCGTTCATACCTTCCTTATACGTTTAGTATGAATCCTTTACCTTTACATTTTCCTTGGGAAGGGAAAAGATACTTACAATTACACATTATAAGTGTATTCAAGTTTTATAAAGTGACGTTAGACCAGATGAAACATCGGAAACGGATGTTTGTATAAAAATTTAGATTTGGTCCACCATCACTACAGGTAGTTGTGTTTGTGTAGATCGAAAATGTTTACTACTTTGTCTTGAGTTTCTAACTCTAATAGTTTAACTAAGTATTAGGATGGTCCTAAGGGTATTTAAAGGGGAGGTCCTGGGTTTGTTTGGTGAAGAGATTCTTCGGAAGAGTAGGGAATTAAGAGTTACTTTTGTAGGAACTCCGGACTTGATGTCCCAGGAACGAAGTATAAGGTCCTCCTTCCTCCAAAGGTTTTCTAAGAATCGTCACCGTACGTTTACGTCTCACTTCACCCTTGGTATTTTATTTTTTCATAGTAACCGACTAATTCTTCTCTTTATTGCAGAAGGGTAGGGGATAAGTAAGAAGTGGGACATATCATAGACCTAGTTTTTACGAGTTTATGTCTGATCGCTTGTTCAAAAATATTTGCATAGTGACCGTTACGGTTCACATCTGACTTAGAAGTCTCTGACGTAGAAATATTGAGAAGAGATAGAAACAAAGAGTCCCGGTACACCCGGACAAGACGAAAGTTACCCAATTAATGGTTCCTTCGTAAAAAGGAGACACCAGATCTGTATCTTTATAGGTCTATAACAAAGGGAACTTTCCGTCGGTAGGACGACTTAAATGAACTAGTGGTTAAGAGTACAAAAAAGTTCCGGTTTACCCCGATTTGTGTTAAAAACTTCTAAAAAGGGAGAGGAAAAAAAAAAGTGGCTAATTGTCGAACAAACAAAAGCTAACTCCTACGAAGGTCCGTTTGTCTCCCTTTCTCTTCTTTTAAGAGATTAAAAATTCCATCCCTTTGAGCTCTTACTACCGAAACGACATCGGTTTTTCTTTGTTAGAAACCTTGATTGTATATTGGTACTTTTTTTTACCAATAACTTATAATATATTAAAATCAACGTACTCATGTTGTATCCCTAAAACTCTTATTGTATTAAAAGAATTGACTTGGGTTTCCATCCTTCGACAATATTAGTGTCCATCCATCTCTTATTCTCTTTTTATCTTTTGAGTCAGAAACTTTTTTTGGAATTAGGATTGTAATAATAGTGATACTGGAACCTATTCAGTGAATAAACTCGAAAACAAAGATGTCTATATTTGATTTTTAAAACCCACCAAAATATAAATTCTAGAAAGGTAGAGACATTCTAAAAAACTGGAGAACACTAAGAGTCGAATATTTTAAGATGGACCTTTATCGTGACTGAGGACAGAATACAGGGGACGGGGGTCAGGGGACGGAGTGGAGATAAACCTCTGTACTAGACGAAAGAAGACACCCTCAATATATTATTTACACTTCACTTCTGTCGACTCGGACGAGACTTTGGTACTATTTATCGGGGTTACAGGACTAACACGGAAGGGACAACCTTCGGTTCTTGAGGTGTGTCTGTTTCCTTCCTAATTGACCATGAGCTCGACTCACGTGTAACCGTGTCCACGACCCGTGTGCAACCAGCACACTTCAATGGGACTCTGTAGAGGAAAAACCCTCCTAGACCTGACGGGGAGACGGTAATATCAGAGTTTAAGGGTTCAGGCTCTCCGGGGGACACATCGGTGTTGTTCAGTGCCACGGTCTTTATCACCACTCATCGTCCTTAGATTGGGACTGTGATAGTCCTGAACTAGGTTGAGAAGTGTTGAGCCCGTTGAGTGAACCTGTGGTCATGGTAAAAGAGGGATGAAACGATTTTATCGGTTCAGACACTAACGACTACGGGTCATCATTTATAAAGGTAAGATCCGGTCCTCGACACTTTGTATACAAATTTGTTACGTTTTCGCAGTTATACTAATTACAAGAATTTTTGACTCATAAAGAAAAATCACACTTTTGTAGTAATTTCACTGAACTCCGTGACTATTGAAAACCTACAAGAGACTGATTTCCCTATATGGTGGGGATAGGGGTCGATTGTACTTCGGTTTGAGACAAGTCTGTGGTCTCTCGGTACACTCTTATTGTTTCCGACTTAACTGTTTACTATTCTTGTAGTGGGGAGTGTCCGGTTTGGGACGTGACCTCTCCACATAACTTGGGAGGAGTCTCAGTGGGTCTGACCCGGTAAGCAAAGAAAGACTTTGTGTACAAGGTTGTCATAATCTGTGTAAGACCTTTGTCGATGTGTAACGACTTACTACTCAAGACTCCACTTCTGAACAGTTATCATACCATTACACTTATCTTCTGTTTATAAAATAAATCACCATCTTAACAGACCGGGAATTTTTCTGTGATGTTTTAAACACTGACGTATACTTCAATTGTTAGTTCCGAAACACAGACTTAGTGACAGTGTCTTCTGTTTGTTGGGAGAAACCCATAAAAAGGAACGACGTAGAATCTACGGTGTAATTTCGTATGATTTGATCGTCAAAGTCGGAGTCCCTGTCTAAAAATTACGTTCTGAGGAGTGTGGTCTGACGTAAGAAGGTTGTAGACCCCCAATACAAAAGTTCAGGATAGAGGGGTTGGATTTTTTTCTTTTCAAAGTCATAGATTCGTATAAAATTAAGATAGAGTAACTTCTTTGGGTAACTCATTTGTGGTAAATACACCAACCTCCCTGACTGACTAGGGAAAATCCGGAGACACTGATTTCCCTACACGGTGGACCCAGAGGTCGACTCTACTCTGGTTTGACGAGTCTATGGTCGTTCGGTGTACCCTTATTGTTTCCGGCTCAATCGTTACTGTCCTTACGGTGGAGAGTGTCCGGTGTAAGACGTGATCCCTCCACATGGTTCGGAAGGTACCTCAATGTGTCTAACCCGGAGAGTAAAGAAAGACTTTGTACACAGGGCTGTCATAATCTGTGTGAGACCTTCGTTGATGTATAAAGACTTCCCTTTCTGAAGTGCCTACTTCTGAACGGTCATCGTACCACGATACGACAAAACACTACTATGGTGTTATATAATCAGGTAAGATGTGAACGTCCGTGAGTTTCTGAAAAGTCAAGAAATGATGATACTTGATGACGAATCCCAATGACTCTAGTAAATCAAGTACCGAAGACTACTTCGACACATGCGTAAAGACAACCAATACATACATCCACCCTATATTGTATAACAGTTAGACAAAAGGTCGTACACACATACTTAAACCTGAAGGTCGTCGTCGTGGAGTGTCGTTGTTATGGACGACGAAGTGTAAGAGGGGTCGTGAGTCATAAGAGGTAGGAAGACGGAATTTGTAAGATTATCTACATATCATAACAATGTACCACCGGAGATCGAACGATTTCCTTTAGTCAGGACTTATAAGTAACCTTCCTAACTACGATTTCGACTGAGAGGTTATGAAACCGGTGGACTACGTTTCTTGACTGAGTATCCTTTTCTGGGACTACGACCCTTTCTAACTACCGTCCTCCTCTTCCCCTGCTGTCACCTACTCTACCAACCTACCGTAGTGCTTGAGTTACCTCTACTCAAACTCATCTGACACCCTCAACTACTACCTGTTCCTTCGGACCTCAGGATGTTAGGTACGCCAGTGTTTCTCAGTCTGTGTTGACTCGTTGACTTGACTTGACTAGACTTGACTATTTATTATCATTCGAATAACCGAGAAACTTATAGAAGATTCTAAGACAAGTTCGAGACAAATAAAAAGATAATCAAATAGACGGAAAAAGAAACTAAACAGTCTCACGAAAAAATAAGACCTATGTTCATGAAACTCAGAGAATTTCTCCGAGAATTAAAACTATATTTGACTTAATGATGAAAACAAAATCTTTATCAAGAAAAACACAGGATAAATTTTCAGAAACGGACGAAACTCTAGTAGCTCTAGTAGTGAACTGAAAAGGAGATTTTCACAATAATAAAAGGAACATACAAATCTATATATTAGATAAAATTAAACTAATAAAAACATACCTATATGTTAACTGGGTGTCGTAGTAAATAACTTTTCTGATAAGTAAGGAACGACATGAAAAAAAGTATAAAAATTTTAGTACAATGATATGTGCACTCAGATTAAGACCTGAGAGATAAGATAAAGTGAGTAGTCAAATAGATAGGATAGTGGTTTCGGTGTGATAGAATGAATGATATTAAAGTATTGTTTAAAACTATAGACCGTTCAAGAAGTCGATTCAAGAAGAGCTTTTTACGAAACCTATAGGAACCGAGAATGTAAAGGTTTAAAATAAATTGTTTTTGTACAACTATAAAAACTAATTCTAATGTGATTTAACCATCTGAACAAACCCGTCTTAATTATAGAATCGTTATAACTCAGAAGGTAGACACTTGTATCTAAACAAATCTGAGAGAGGTAAACAAATCCAAGACACATTAAAGAGAGTTATTACTAAACATCAAACTAACATCTTCACACGTGTAAAAAGTAATGTAATCAACGATCCACGTCAGGTACCCCAGCGCTTCTCAGCCTGTGCTGACTCGCTGAAGTGAAACTGAAAAGTGAAAGTACGTAACCTCTTCCTTTACCGTTGGGTGAGGTCACAAGAACGGACCTCTTAGGGTCCCTGTCCCCTCGGAACACCCGACGGCAGATACCCCAGCGTTCTCAGTCTGTGTTGACTTCGTTGAATCGTCGTCGTCGTCGTCGTATACCAAACAAAATAAAATAATATTTACTGTTACAAAATTAAAAGGTATAAGAAGACCATATATTTTATAAATATTTTAGTACGTATGATTGGAACATAAATCCCCGTAACGATTTAGACGAACATTAAACAATAAGACATCACACAACGACACTACTTAATGTAAATCACTAATAGATTACAATTTGGTGTGACCGTATAGACTTTATTTGAGAAGAACCGTCGTTCAGTCATAGGGAAAATAAATGATCTAACTGAAACAATTATAAAAGAAAAAAAGTAAATAAAAATTAACTTCCTATTAATATTATAAAACAACCGAAGACGGTATGCAGTTGTACCTCGTCGGTATCCATATGAATACAGGGGAGGGAAAACTTGGAGGGAGGGATAGAGGGTAGGATAAGGTGGTAAGATCCATCAATGTTTGGGTTAAACTTAAGGGATTCAATATGTCGTCGAAGGGTTACCAATAGATGAAATGTACAATCACATATAAAAGGGTACGATGAGAGAGGTAAGCAGGGTGGGAGAGGAAGGATGAGGGGCGATGGAGTACAGGTATTCAGACAACAATCGATACAGACGTAGAAGTGACCATGGGACGTTTATTTCTAAGGTATACACACACAATTATATACTATAAACAAAAAGACTGAATGAAGTGAGTCATATTGTCCGAGATCCAAGTAGGTGGAGTAATCGTGACTGAGTTTACGTAAGGAAAAATACCGACTCATTGTAAGGTAACCCCAAGGGACCACCGAGTCTGCCATTTCTTAGAAGGACATGACTTCCTCTGGACCCATAGGGTCCAACCTTTCTAGGGGACCTCTTCCTTTACCGATGGATGGGGTCATAAGAATGGACCTCTTAGGGTATCTGGTTCCTCGGACCACCCGATGTCAGATGGTCCAGTGTTTCTCAGCCTATACTGACTCGTTGATTGTTCCTTGTTACAGGGTAACACATATATACGTGGTGTCGAAGAAGTAGGTAAGTAGACAGCCACCTGTATATCTAACGAAGGTACAGGATCGATAACGTTCATCACAATGTTACTTGTAGCCCCATATCACAGAAAAAGTTAATCCCAAAAAAGTCCCATATACAGGTTATCACCCTAACAACCCAGTATACCATTAAAATAAAGATCAAAAATTTTCTTAGAAGTATGACAGAAGGTATCACTGACATAGTTGGATGTAAGGGTGGTTGACACGTTCTCCTAAGGAAAAAGAGGTTTGGGAGAGGTCGTAATTAATAAACATGTAAAAACTACCACCGGTGAGACTACCACACTCCATTATAGAATAACATCAAAACTAAACGTAAAGAGGTTTAGTGACGTCTACCACTGACGTCGGTACTATAATCTTCTGCGAATGAGGAACCTTCTTTTCAATACTGGTTGGCTCTATCGTATAAGTTTTCGTCTCTGTAATGAAACGGTTGTTTCCAGGCAGATCAGTTCCGATACCAAAAAGGTCACCAGTACATACCTACACTCTCAACCTGACACTTCTTCCGACTCGCGACTTCTTGACTACGAAAACTTGACACCACAACCTCTTCTGAGAACTCCCAGGGAACCTGAGGTTCCTCTAGGTTGGTCAGGTAAGACTTCCTCTAGTCCGGACCCACAAGAGACCTTCCTTACTACGATTTCGACTTTGAGGTCATGAAACCGGTGGAGTACACTTCTCAACTGAGTAACCTTTTCTGACACTACAACCCTCCCTAACCCCTGTCCTCCTTTTCCCCTGCTGTCTCCTACTCTACCGACCTACCGTAGTGACTGAGTTACCTGCGCTCAAACTCACTTGAGACTCTCGACCACTACCTGTCCCTCCGGACTGCACGACGTCAAGTACCCCAACGTTTCTCAACCTGTGCTGACTCACTGACTTGACTTGTCTTTACTGGACTTGACTTGACTTGACTTGACTTATTACTCACTACAACTCGTATAAAGTATACAGATAATCGGTAGATATACAGAAGTAACACCTTTACAGAGAAACCCAGAAAACGGGTGAAAAAGTAACCCAACAAACAAAAAGACAATGACTTAATATATTCGACGAACATATAAAACCTTTAATTAGGAACAGTCAACAAAGTAAACGGTAATAAAAGAGGGTAAAACTTCCAACGGAAAAGTGGAACAAATATCAAAGGAAACGACACTTTTTCGAAAATTCAAATTAATCCAAGATGAACGAATAAAAACGAAAATAAAGGTAATGAGATCCTCCACACAGTCTCCTAGAACGACACTAAGTACAGTATCTTACATCTGAAACAATTATAACAGAACTAAAACGTAGTTACAATTACTCTTGTAACCAAATAATAAAAATAAAATACAGAAAGAGTTAATCTCTAGAGAATTTACACAGAGAACTTTTCGTAATGTTCGACAAGGGATAAACACACAAGAGACCTTCTTAGACATGTTATAACAACAATACAGAAAGAGTTTACAAACCTTCTTAAGTGGTCACTTTGATAGATTCGGATTCTTAATCTAATACTTTTGTAAGATTAATCCTTAGTTTCAAAATTTTATGTATAGACTAAAAATTTTAAAAGATAAAATAGAATACTTTTTAAATTATTTTCTTAAAAGAAAATAATTAGGTAGAGTAGGTTTAATAGTTTAAATAGTGTCTTTTACAAATATTATAGTAGAGTAAACTACACGATACTAGGTATGTAAAAATAAAGACTTTTAAACACCGAAGAAAAAAAGATGTAGTTAGAACACTATTCAAATAGTTAAAATACTTAAAATAGTTTTATGGTTGAAAAACAAATAAAAAGAAATAATAATAAAATAAAGACGAGAAATAATAAAGACAGGAATATAAGAAGAAGAAAAAATTTTAAATTTAAATAAATAAAATTAACCTCCGATTAATGAAACGTTATAACATACATAATATTATAATGTCATTACTACACACCAAAACGGTATGTAGTTGTACTTAGGCGGTACCCACATGTGCACAAGGGGTAGGACTTGGGGAGAGGGAGGAGGGAGGGACATGGTAGGGAGACCCAGTACGGTCATGTGGTCGGGGTTCGTAGGACGTAAGACGTAGTTTGGACCTGACATAAGAAGAATCAAATATAAACGAAAAACGATAGAACGAAGAAGTCAACATTCGAATTTATTTAAATATAAATCAGAAAAAAGAAAAGGTTTCACACCAACTGGAAGTTTGTTACTTTTCCAATCCCCTCCACTACTGGTTTTGGTAAGGTTTCTTTTTCTTTACGTTCTTCCATTTTATAAATAGACTTCTCGGGAATGTTTATCGACTCTTTTCTTCCCTTAACTTTCCGTTTCCTCGTTTACTTTCTGTATGGGTTGACTTACCTCTCAAGGTTTCTTATCGTTCCTCTCTATTCTTTCGGAAGGATTCACTCGTAACGTTTCTGTATCTCCTTTTGTTACTTACCCTTTCTGATCTCTAGAGAAGTTCTTTTAATCTCTATGGTTCCCTTATAAAGGGCGTTTCAACCCGTTATTTCCGGTCTTTACCGTTCCTGGATTGTCTTCGTCTTTTTTAATTTTTCTTCACCATTCTTATGTGTCTTCTTGGTATATTTTTTCCAGAATTACTGTGTCTAATGGTGTCACCACATCAGTCAGTGAATCTCGGTCTATAGGATCTCACACTTCAGTTCACCCGGTATCCTTCGTAATCATACTTGTTTCGAGCACCTCCACTACCTTAAGGTCGACTCGATAAAGTTTAGGATTTTCTACTACGACACTTTCACGACGTGAGTTTTACGGTCGTTTAAACCTTTTGAGTCGTCACCGGGGTCCTGACCTTTTCCAGTCAAAAGTAAGGTCAAGGTTTCTATCCGTTACGGTTTCTTACGAGTTTGATGACATGTTAACGTGAATAAAGTGTACGATCGATCCATTAGGAGTTTTAGGAAGTTCGATCCAAAGTTTTGTCATACACTTGACTCTTGAAGGTCTACAACTTTGACCTGAATCTTTTCCGTCTCCTTGGTCTCTAGTTTAACGGTTGTAGGTAATCGAGTATCCTTTTTTGTCTCTTAAGGTGTTTTTGTAGATGAAGACGCAGTGGCTTATACGACTTATATGATTTCGGAAACTGACACACCTAGTGTTACTTGACATCTTTTAAGAAATTTTCTTCCCTTATGGTCTAGTGGAATGGACGGAGGACTCTTTGGATATACATCCAGTTCTTCGTTGTCAATCTTGGTATGTGCCTTGTTGGCTGCCCATGTTTTAACCCTCTCCTCATGTAATTCCGACATATAACAGTGGGATGAATAAATTGAATATACGTCTCATATAGTACGTTTTACAACCCGACCTACTGAGTGTTCGACCTTAGTTCTAACAAACCTCTTTATAGTTGTTGGAGTCTATACGTCTACTATAGTGGGATTACCGTCTTTCACTTCTCTTTGATTTCTCGGGAACTACTTCTACTTTCTCCTCTCACTTTTTCGACCGAATTTTAAGTCGTAAGTTCATTGATTCTAGTACCGTAGGTCAGGGTAATGAAGTAACGTTTATCTGTTCCGTTGTTACCTTTGTCACCACCTAAAATAAAAGAACCTGAGATTTTAGTGACTCCTGTTACTGACGTCGGTACTTTAATTTTCTAAGAACGAGCAACCTTCTTTTCAATACTGTTTGTTTATCAAATAGTTTTTCATCTCTGTGGGAAAACGACTGTTTCCAGGTATATCCTGGCAAACTGTTTCCAGTTTCGATACCAAAAAGACACTAACACCAAAGTGTGACAGATGGGAGTCTACGGGAGAGAATCGTGGAGAGGATTTGGTGTAGTGTCTTTTGATCGGTTAGACCAGTGTACCTCGTGTCGAAACAGATTGTCACTTTGACTCGGTACGGTACATCCCGGTGAGTTCTTTCTGTCCAGTACCACCTCTCAACAGTGGTTTACACCAGGTGACCTCTTCCCTTACCGTTTGGTGGAGTCATAAGAACGGAACTCTTGGGGTACTTGTCTACTTGTCATACTTTTACGTTTTTCTATCCTGTTACTTTCTACTTAAGGGATCCAGTCATCCACGGGTTATATGATGACCTCAAGTCACCTCTTTTTAAGGTCTTTCTTACTTACCTACCTCTGTTTCGTTTTTGTTGTGGGGTAACACCTTCGCTGACCACAACCTTCGTTCCAGGTTACGACATTTCTCGTTATAACGTATCCTTGGACCTTACAATCCAGGTATTTAATTCCGTTTAACCTTCACCAGTTTATCCTCTACCGTTCTCACTTGCACCTGAAAGATCCTTTATTACTTGATTTTACCTGACCTTACCCACTTTAAATTGAGTCTACTGGTAATATAGATGATGCCATCCGTCCTTAGGGAATCTTCTTACCTCATCGGTAGTATCGGTTGTTCTCAGGTTTTACGTCATGAACCTAAGTTAGAGTTTTTNCAGGTATTTAATTCCGTTTAACCTTCACCAGTTTATCCTCTACCGTTCTCACTTGCACCTGAAAGATCCTTTATTACTTGATTTTACCTGACCTTACCCACTTTAAATTGAGTCTACTGGTAATATAGATGATGCCATCCGTCCTTAGGGAATCTTCTTACCTCATCGGTAGTATCAGTTGTTCTCAGGTTTTACGTCATGAACCTAAGTTAGAGTTTTTACTGTCTTACTAGAGACAAGTAAAGGTTCCGTTTGGTAAGTTATAGTGTCATTAGGTTCAGATACGGGACTGGTCATTACGACTTCTTCGACTTCACCTTGTTAAGATACTTCTTTATTTTCTGGAAGATCTTGATTGTGGGTTTTTTCTACAGGAAAAGTAATATCCCCTGACCTTACGTTTTCATCCGTCAGTTCTTTGTGGACCACATTGTCCGTTTAAACCGGAACCTCATGTCTTACTTCGTCACGTTTCCGATTATCTCAAGACGTTTCTTTTGTGTGACCAGTATCGTTTGTGGGAGAAGGTTGTTGTGTTCTCTTCTGAGATGTGTACCTATAGGGGTCTACCAGCTGTGGTTTTAATGTAACTAATATAAGAAACGTCGACTTCTACCTATTCGAGATATGTCAGTCTTTTTTGTTCTGGCCCTCGACTGACACCGAGTCTAGTACTTGAGGAATAACGGTTTAAGTCTGAATTTAACTTCTTTCACCCCTGTTGGTGATCTGGTAAGTCCATACTGGATTTAGTTTAGGGAATACTGATATGTCACGATCACTCTTTACCTAAATTCCCTGATCTAGACTATCTCAAGGAGTACTTGATACCTACCTCTAAGTACTGTAACATATCCTCTGTCCTTAGTTCTGGTAGGAGTTCTTTTTTTATACGTTTTTTCGTTTTACCGACAGACTCATCCGGAATGTTTATCGACACCTTTTTTTTCCCTTCACGTTTCGTTTCCCCTTTTACTTTCGATATGAGTAAACTTACGTCTCAAGGTTTCTTATCGTTCTTCTCTATTCTTTCGGAAGGAGTGACTAGTTACGTTTCTTTATCTCCTTTTGTTATCTTACCCTTTCTGATCTCTAGAGAAGTTCTTTTAATCTCTATGGTTCCCTTATAAAGTATGTTTCTACCCGAGTCATTTCCTGTCTTTACAATCCCTGGATTGTCTTCGTCTTCTATAATTCTTCTCCACCGTTCTTATGTGTCTTCTTGACATGTTTCTTCTAGAAGTACTAGGTCTATTAGTACTTCCACACTAGTGAGTGGATCTCGGTCTGTAGGACTTTACACTTCGGTTCACTCGGAATACTTCGTAGTGATGTTGGTTTTGATCACCTCCACTACCGTAAGGTCAACTCGCTAAAGTTTAGGACTTCCTACTACGACACTTTCACAACGTGAGTTATACGGTCGTTTAAACCTTTTGAGTCGTCACCGGTGCCCTGACCTTTTCCAGTCAAAAGTAAGGTTAGGGTTTCTTTCCGTTACGGTTTCTTAAGAGTTTGATGGTGTGTTTACGTGAGTAGAGTGTGCGATGATTTCATTACGAGTTTTAAGAGGTTCGGTCCGAAGTCGTTATGCACTTGACACTTGAAAGTCTACAAGTTCGACCAAAATCTTTTCCGTTTTCTCGGTCTCTAGTTTAACGGTTGTAGGTGACCTAGTACCTTTTTCGTTCTCTCAAGGTCTTTTTGTAGATAAAGACTGATACGGTTTCGGAAACTGACACACCTAGTGTTATTTGACACCTTTTAAGATTTTCTCTACCCCTATGGTCTGGTAGGTTGGACGGAGAACTCTTTAGAAATACGTCCAGTCCTTCGTTGTCAATCTTGACCTGTACCTTGTTGTCTGACCAAGGTTTATCCTTTTCCTCATGTAGTTCCGACACATAACAGTGGGACGAATAAATTGAATATACGTCTCATGTAGTACTCTTTGCGACCCAACCTCCTTCGTGTACGACCTTAGTTCTAACGGCCCTCTTTATAGTTATTGGAGTCTATACGTCTACTGTGGTGGGAATACCGTCTTTCACTTCTTTTGATTTTTCGGAGAACTAATTTCACTTTCTCCTCTCACTTTTTCGACCGAATTTCGAGTTGTAAGTCTTTTGATTCTAGTACCGTAGACCAGGGTAGTGAAGTACCCTTTATCTACCTTTTTGTCACCTATGTCACCGACTGAAATAAAAAGACCCGAGGTTTTAGTGACGTCTACTACTAACGTCGGTACTTTAATTTTTTACGAATGAGGAACCTTCCTTTCAATACTGGTTGGATCTGTCGTATAATTTTTCGACTCTGTCATGAAACGGTTGTTTCCAGGTAGATCAGTTCCGATAAAAAAAAAAGGTCACCAGTACATACCTACACTAACAATCTGATATTTGTTTCGACTCACGGCTTCTTAATTACGAAAACCTGACACCACAACCTTTTCTGAGAACTCTCAGGGAACCTGACGTTCCTCAGGTAGGATTTCCTCTAGTCAGGACCCACAAGTAACCTTCCTGGCTACAACTTCGACTTTGAGGTTATGAAACCGGTGGAGGACGCTTCTTGACTGAGTAACCCTTTCTGGAAATACGACCCTTTCTAACTCCCGTCCTCACTTTCCCCTGTTGTGTCCTACTGTACCAACCTACCGTAGTGGTTGAGTTACCTGTACCCAATCCTACCTGAGGTCCTCAACCACTACCTGTTCCTCCGGGCCGGATGACGTCAAGTACCCCAGTGTTTCTCAACCGGTGTTGACTCACTGACTTCACTGACTTGACTACTAAACAATGATTAGTACTCACCTACATTCTCAACCTTGTATTACTTCCGACGTACGACTTCTTAACTACGAATACTTGACTCCACGGTCTCTTCTGAGAACTCTAAGGGAACCTGTCGTTCCTCTAGTTTGGTCAGTTAGAATTTCCTTTAGTGGGGACTTTTAATTAACCTTCCTGACTACAAATTCGACTTCTAGGTTATGAAACCGGTGGACTACACTTCTCAGCTGAGTAACCTTTTCTGGAACTACGATTCTTTCTAACTCCCGTCCTCCTCTTCACCCGTCGTCTCCTACTCTATCAACTTACCGTAGTGGTTGAGCTACCTGTACTCAGACTCGTTAGAGGTCCTCCCCTACAACCTACACCTTCGGACCGTACGACGTCAGGTGACCCAACGTTTCTCAGACTGGGCTGAATCACTGACTTGTTGTTGTTGTTTCACCACAGTTGTATGTGTCAGTTTTTAGGCACATACTGAAATATCATTAAAAAGATATAGACCGTAAGACGTAGGTCTAAGTCGGTAGGTACCTAGTACATCGTGGTCATATACATAAATAACTTATTTTAGGTGGATATTCCCCTAAGTATGTCAAAGTTAGACACTAGAAGTTTCCAGTTGATACATCTTTATATAAGAGTGGTGTCACCTAGATTTGATCTTTAATCTTTTGTAAGACTTGACGAAATATGACCTTTATAAAATTCTAAAATAACGACGTCAGAGAAAACACAGTATATATTACAGTTAATAGTAAAAATAAACGAGTGTATAAAATGAGGAGACCTCAAGTATTAAAGGAGGATATAAAGGTACGAAATAGATCTTAATAAAAAGATGGATTTTTTACAGGTAAATCAAAAAGTTTTCTCCTGAACGATCGTTGTTTTTTTAGGTAATGAAAAACAAACTGATTTTGATATAAAAAGTAAAAATTTCATATTGAAGACCATGTTTTAATCTTCTATCTTAAATAACAGAAAGTTATAAGATCTCTACAGTGAAATAACAGAGGATCGAAGATATTAAAGATAACTCTTCAATTTATGGTCATTAAAAAATTCCGTGACTAAAATTTAAAAAAGAAAAACATGAACTAAAAGTCTTCTAATGTAGTAAATGAATCCATACCAAAACATATAGAAGTTGAAGTCTAAGGGTCTGAAAAGATTTAAAGAGTTAACTGTAGAAAGTAATCAAAATCTTTTACATTTATTACTAAAGGGGGTAAAAGGGAAAAAGGAAGGTACTTAAGATAATATACATACAATCTGGAATCTAGTAGGATATATAAAAGTGAGTGTAAAAAATTACAAAAGATATATAAATTAAGACATATAAAAATCTCTCAGTAGAAAGTTAAATGTACAGGATATATAAAGAGAGGGATTAGATAAGAATCCTTGTGGGTAACGTAAGACTTGAAATCTCAATATCAAAAGATAAAATCTAATAAATATACAAAAAATATCTTATATTAAACAACTTCTTTTAGAGGTATGAAAGTAGATAAGAAGGGTAGAAGAGATTAAATGAATAAATTATATAGTTAGTATCAATAAAGTTTCTGGAGGTACTATTGAGACTATCGATCTAGTAGATAAATAGAGGGTGATCTAAAGTAGAAAAAGAAGAACTAGTAGTCAGTATAAAAGTACAGAAAAACGTACACATCGTTATAAAATAACATACAGTCTGTGACTGATATTTTCTTTACTTCTCTTAGACTTATTATGATAGAAATTGGTCTTTCCCAGAGGGGAAAAGAGACAATACGTAGAGTCCATTCTCCGAGTAGTAAAATAGATTAGTCATTAAATGTACTCAGTCTCGACCTAACGTCTTATTCTTAGTTAAATGTAGACAAGGTTGACTGAAGGAACCCTTACCGGTAGACTTCGAAAGACTATCTCTCGGTTTGACAAAAGAAATAGGAGCTAGTACTTTATGAAATCCTAAAGGTCGAAACGGTAAGTATTCAAAGGTCGGGTCGAGAAGTCGGAGGTGAGATCTGTAGAATTATTAGATCGTTTACAGAACTAGCTCTTTGCATCACTTCACTAACTCCATCCGGGTGAGAGGGATCTCACCCAATCTAAAGTGAAACGGAAAAACTTCGAAAACCTAAAGGAAGTAATAGAGGTTACGACGATGTCTAGAGATCTTAATCGGTCACAGTGTAACCCCATTTAATCGGTTCGTAAACTTCTTCAGGGATTTCAAAGGTTAAACAGAGAGATCGGAGGATGTTGACGGTTTTGTTGTTGTTAAAAGACCAAATAAAAAACGAATCTTCACCCAAGTACGGATTTAATTTGGGTTAGAAGTTGGTACAGTGTTTAGTCAATTTAAGGGGTTTTCCTTTTTAGAGGTCTTAGGTCGTTTACAGGGATTCCCACCCCAAGTCAAGTCAAGTCAGCGAGTCAGCACAGGCTGAGAAACGTTGGGGTACTTAGCGTCGTACGGTCCGGAGGGACAGGTAGTGGTCGAGGGTCTCAAGTGAGTCTGAGTGCAGGTAGCTCAGGTACTACGGTAGGTCGGTAGAGTAGGACCCAGCAGGGGAAGGGGAGGACAGGGGTTAGAGAGGGTCGTAGTCTCAGAAAAGGTCACTCAGTTAAGAAGTGTACTCCACAGGTTTCATGACCTCAAAGTCGAAATCGTAGTAAGAAAGGTTTCTTTAGGGTCCCAACTAGAGGAAGTTTTACCTGACCAACCTAGAGGAACGTAAGGTTCCCTGGGAGTTCTCAGAAGAGGTTGTGGTGTCAAGTTTTCGTAGTTAAGAAGCCGCGAGTCGGAAGAAGTGTCAGGTTGAGAGTGTAGGTATGTACTGGTGACCCTTTTGGTATCGGAACTGATCTGCCTGTAATCAGTCGTTTCATTACAGAGACGAAAACTTATATGATAGATCCAACCAGTATCGAAAAGAAGGTTCCTCATTCACAGAAAATTAAAGTACCGACGTCAGTGGTAGATGTCACTAAAACCTCGGGGGGTTTTATTTCAGACTGTGACAAAGATGACAAAGGGGTAGATAAAGGGTACTTCACTACCCTGGTCTACGGTACTAGTAACAAAAGACTTACAACTCGAAATTCGGTTGAAAAAGCGAGAGGAGAAAGTGAAAGTAGTCTCCGAAAAATCGAGGAGAAGTGAAAGACGGTATTCCCACCACAGTAGACGTATAGACTCCAATAACTATAAAGAGGGTCGTTAGAACTAAGACCGAACACAAAGAAGGTCAGGTCGCAAGGAGTACTACATGAGACGTATATTCAATTTATTCGTCCCACTGTTATATGTCGGAACTGCATGAGGAAAAGGATAAACCTTGGTCAGACAACAAGGTACAGGTTCCCACCCCACCCACCCCCTAAGTCGAGTAAGTGGAGTCTCAAAAATAGAAGAAAGGGGTACCGATCCACAGTCTCGACCTCACTCCCCGACCCCCTTTCCCCCATCCCTCCTACCAACCCATTTCTCACTTGACTAATTGGTTCATAAAAAGGTGTAGATGATACCACTTGGTCCAAGATTCTGGAATCTTAAGGTTTACGACTTATCATTGGTAAGAAGGAAATTCCACACCGGTCTTTTTTTGTTCCAAATTGTCTTGTCCCATTCAATGTCACTTGTTTTTCGAATATCTCTATTCTTATTTAATACACTTAGGAAAGAAGAAGTAGGAAGTCGTAATAATAGACCAAGGACGGATGTGAGTTGATTTTGAAGTGAGAGTTGACAAAAGAAAGATTACTGGTAAAAAGTTCGGAACGAAAATAAATCGGAAGATATCTTTCTTGAAGTACATCACAGGGTCTCTGTAGTCTTAAGTTCCTGTTAGTGATCGATAAAGTAAATGTTCCATGATGGATAAAATAACCAGAATAGGTAGAAGTCACTTTGTATCTCATGTATAATTTTAATACCAAAGTAGGAGTTTATTTTACGAGATAATGATATCGAATATAATTTAACTTTATATAGTATTTGTATAAGATCGGATATTTCGGATGTTGTTTTTTTTTTTTTCTCTCTCTCTCTTGTACATAATTGACTTCACAAACCTAAAAAAAAAAAATTCGTATATTGATGTTACTGACTTTACAAAGGTCCAACGATTACGTAAATTCTAGTACCAATAATCAAATACGAACGAAAAAGGGTTTCCATAAATAGTAGTATTGAACTCTGTTTAACTTCAGTTATTTTGAAATCTGGTATCTCGAAAACCGAGAAAACTGATAGTTTTTAATAGAACAATTCTAACAATCGTCATGACTCTACCGTATTCTTTCCTTTTCTTTAACGTACGGTCGAGGTAAGTAGAACTTTCGAAAGTCGTGACCCAGTGTTTTACCTTTTTAGAGTTCCTGTAAGGGAGACGGACCCGTAAACAGTAATGCACCTTCAGTTCGTGTTGAGGTTCTTTCCTTAACCTGAGTTTACGAAACCTCAATTTATGACCATTCACCTTTTCTAAGGGACTACCCTCGATCATAAAAGTGCTTTACTGAAATTCTAGTCCTTTCCTCGAAGCGACGAACTCAGCTTCATCCCTCGATGGTTATTTACCATTGGTTATTTTGCAAGTTGCACCATTAAGTGTTTAAGTATTTGACTCTCGTTTGTCATAAAAAAGGTTCACATCCATTGCACCTAAAAGGTATTCATTTTTACAATCGAGAAAAAGTTTGTGGGATAAATTTCAGGTGAATGCTACCTGGTGTTTGAGAGCCGTTACCGGATATTTCTGGTGGTTCCAGTCCAAGGATAGGTAAAAACATTAAACTGGAGAGGGGTCTGTAGGACGTAAAATCGATGAAATTTAGCGAACTGTAATTTCCACATTACGATTAAGAGTGAATCATGATTAACAAAGAAGATGGGTCTTAAAGAAAGGGACGGAAAGGAAGAATACGACTCTTTACAGTAGGAGTCGTACTTAAGAAAAGATTTGAGGACTGGTGTCAACCTGTGAAAGAAAGAAGAACAAGAATGTCGTAAGATAAGTACGTACATAATGTCGGAGGTGGAGTAATGAGAGAAATCGAAAACGTAGGAAGATCCCTTCCTTTTATAATATTCTTGTGACTGAAGGAATTACGGTCACCACCACCAAATCAGTGAGTCAGTACAGGTTAAGAACGTTGGGGTACCTGACATTGGGTGGTCCGAGGAGACAGGTACTCTAAAGGGTCCGTTCTTATGACCTCACCCAACGGTAAAGGAAGAGGTCCCTTTAGAAGGGTTGGTTCCTTAGTTTGGACCCAGAGGACGTAATGTCCACCTAAGAAATGGTTGACTCGATGTTCCCTTCGAAATTATGGTCATACAATGGACTTTGTATTTTGTCGTCAATTATCTACATCTCCCTGGTTTCTCTGTGCCTCCAATTCTTTCTTCCTTCGTTTCTTTCTGAAATGTGAAAAAAATTATACTGGGGGTTTTATAGGTCTTAGATTTAAAAGTCAATCATTCGGGTATTATGATAAAAATTTCTAATTCCCAGAAATTTATAAGTTTTATGTCACTATATTATTTCTTTTCTTAAACATGTATTACCTGTCCGAATATGTATTGGTTACATTTCTACATCGTTGACTGTAAAACCAGAGGGACTAAAATAAAACGTAAGCAGGTTACTCCGAAGTAAAAGATAAGACAAGTAAAGGACTAGTTCTAAACAAATTGACGACACAACGAAACAATAAGTAGAGTAAAGAATCTCAGAAAAAGAGACAAGTTACTACCGTCGACCATACCCAAAACCTATGGACCACTCTTTATTAAGACATTTCGTAATATTTAATAAATAGAAATAATGATAATTTATAACATCTAAATCTTAATCTCAACGACTGTATAATTTTACTATACCCAACTACGGTACGACTTATGTTAAAGATAAGAGACTCTGTCGCAGTTCCTGAGTAATTTTAGAATTATATGAAGTCTGTACGGGTCCCTATTTTATTGTAAGAAAGATACTCTCAATATATCATGAATACTCAGTGTTTCATGAAATAGACGTTATAGATAAACTAAGGAATAGAAAGTCCCGTCCTTTTGAATCTAAGGATCTCCTATTTATCACCTGTGTATTAATGAATAGGCCATTTAACGGTTCAATCCCGAATTTTGACCAAACTGAAACAGAAAAAAAAAAAAAAATAATTTGGTGTCAATAGAAGAACATGTCCGAAAGGACCATCGAGTCGACCATTTCTTAGGTGGACGTTACGTCCTCTGGGGTCAAGCTAAGGAGCCATCCTTTCTAGGGGACCTCTTCCCTATCCGATGGATAAGGTCATAAGTACCCGAAGGGACCACCGAGTCTACCACTTCTGAGATGGACGTTACGTCCTCTGGACTCAAGTTGGGGACCCAGTCCTACTAGGAGACGTCCTCCCGTACTTTGGGTAAGGTCATAAGAACGGACCTTTTAGGGGTACCTGACTTCTCTGACCGTCCGATGTCAGGTACCCCAGAGTTTCTCAGTCTGTGCTGACTCGTTGATTCATGTTGTGTCGTGTCGTGTGTAGAAGAACATGTATGAATAAGGGACCGGGGGAGAATTATACGGATGGGCACTTTCTCACTATGAGACTCACGACTGACTAGTAGACGGGGAAATGTGTACCGACGATGTAGATTCGAACAAAAGACGGATACTTCTTCGGTTCTATGGACTTCAAGTCCAACTTCAGATCTACAGAGACACTTTGTGTTCCTAAACTTACTTGAGGAATAATTTATGTGAAGTCGTAAACGACCTAAATCCATCTAATCGTACTTAACTTCGAATCAAACCATCAGTAATCGAAAGTGTTTTTAAAGTAGGTAGTCTCCCGTCTGTCTTACTATAGTGTTAGTGTCTTTTGATTGGTTTGACTAGTGTATCCAGTGTCGGAACGGATTGAGTTACTTTGATACTCGGTACGACACATCCCAGTGGGTTTTACCTTAGCAGTACCACCTCTCCAGACTGTTTTGTACCAGGTGACCTCTTCCCTTACTCCGTTTGGTAAAGTCAGAAGAACCGAACTCTTGGGGTACTTGTCATACTTTTCCGTTTTACTTTCCTGTGACTTTCTACTTGAGGGGTCCAACCATCCACGGGTTATATAATGACCTCTTCTCACTTCTTTATTGAGGTCGTTCTTGCTTCTCTGTCTCGGTTTCTTTTTGTCGTGGGTCAACATCTGTACTGACCATTACCGTCATTTCAGACTACGACATTTCTCGTTATAACGTACCCTTGGACCTACAATCCAGGTACTTAGTTCCATTTAACCTTCGTCAGTTTATCCTTTACCGTTCCGACTTGTAACTGTAAAATCCTCAGTCACTTGATATTACCTGGTCTTACCCCCTTAAATTAAGTATACTGATAATATAGATGATGACACCCGTTCTTAGGGTATCTTCTTTACCTCAACGGGAGTATCAGTTGTTTTCTCAGACTTTACGTCATGAACCCACGTTAGAGTTTTTACTGTCTTACTAGAGACAAGTAAAGGTTCTATTTGGTAAGTTATAGTGTCAATAGGTTCAGATACGGGGTTGGTGATTACGACTGCTTCGACTTCAACTTGTCACGATACTCCTGTATTTTCTCGAAGATTTTGATTATGGTTTTTTTCTACAGGAAAAGTAGTATCCCCTGACCCTACGTTTTCATCCTTCAGTTCTCTATGGACCTCATAGAGGACACCTCATTTTTACTTCGTCCCGTTTCTGATTGTCTCAAAACGGTTCTCTTGTGTGACCAGTATCGTTTGTGGGAGAAGGTTGTTGAGTTTTGTGTTGAGATGTGTACCTATAGTGGTCTACCAGTTATGGCTTTAGTCAAACTAATATAAGAAACGTCGACTTCTACCTCTTCGACTGTAGATATCTCAGTCGTTTTTGTTCTGACCCTTTCAGTCGTTTTTGTGACTGAGGATTTTACAGCTACAAGTTAGAACGGTAGAGACTGGCACCGAGTCTAGTACTCGAGGAATAACGTTTTAAGTCTGAATTTGACTTATTTCATCCCTTTTGATAATCTGGTAAGTCCAAACTGAATTTAGTTTAGGGAGTGTTAATATGTCACCTTCACTGTTTATCTAAGTTCCCTAATGTAGACTATCTGTCTCACGGACTTCTTCATACCTTCCTCCAAGAAATATGACATGTCCTCCGACACTCTTTTTCGTAGAGGTTCTTTTTCTTTACGTTTTTTCCGTTTTACCAACAGACTCCTCCGGAATGTTTATCGACTCTTTTCTTCTCTGCGATTTCCGTTTCCTCTTTTCCTTTCTATATCGGTAGACTTGCGTCTCAAGGTTTCTTCTCGTTTCTCTCTATTCTTTCGGAAGGATTCACTAGCTACGTTTCTTTATCTCCTTTTGTTATCTTAGTCTTCCTGTTCAAGGGAAATTCTTTTAATCTCTATAGTTGCCTTATAAAGTACGTTCCTACCCGTGTTATTTCCCGTTCTTTTCATACCTGGATTGTCTTTATCTTCTATAATTCTTCTTGACCGTTCTTATGTGTCTTCTTGACATGTTTTTTCTAGAATTACTGGGTCTATTGTTGTTTCCACACTAGTGAGTGGATCTCGGTCTGTAGGATCCCAGGTTTCAGTTCACCCGACATCCTTCGTAGTGATACCAGTTTCAATCACCTCCACTATATTAAGGTCGACTCGATGAAGTTTAGGATTTTCTGTTACGACACTTTCACGACGTGAGTTATGCGGTCGTTTAAAGCATTTTGAGTCGTCACCGGTGTCCTGGCCTTTTCCAGTCAAAAGTAAGGTAAGGGTTTCTTTCCGTTACGGTTTCTTACAAGTTTGATAGGGTGTTATCGCTAATAGAGTGTGTGACCGTTTCATTAAGAGTTTTAAGAGGTTAATTCGGAGTTATCATGTACTTCGTTTTGAAAGTCTACAAGTTTAACCTAAATCTTTTCCGTCACCTTGGTCTCCAGTTTAACGACTGTAGGTAACCCAATATGTTTTTCGTTCTCTTAAGGTCTTTTTGTAGATGAAGACGAAGTAATCGAAGCGATTTCAGAAACTGACACACATAGTGTTGTTTGACACCTTTTAAGACTTTCTTTACCCTTATGGTCTGGTGGAATGTATGGAGGACTCTTTAGACATACGTCCAGTTCCTTGTGTCAATCTTGGACTGTACCTTGTTACCTGACCAAGGTTTCACCCTTTCCTTTTGTAGTTTCGACATATAACAGTGGGTCGAATAAATTGAATATACGTCTCAAATAGTACTCTTTACGGTCTGACGTACTTCGTGTTCGATCTTAGTTCTACCGGTCCTCTTTATAGTTATTAGAGTCTATACATCTACTGTGGTAGGAATACCGTCTTTCGTTTCTTCTTGATTTCTCGGAGAACTACTTTCACTTTCTCCTCTCACTTTTTCAATCGAATTTCGAGTAGTAAGTTTTTTGATTCTAACACCGTAGACCAAGGTAGTGAAGTACCGTTTATCTCCCCTTTTGTTACCTTTGTCAATGTCTAAAATGAAAGAACCTAAGGTTTTAGTGATACCTACCACTGACGTTGGTAGTTAATTTTCTACGAAAGAGGAACCTTCTTTTCGATACTGTTTGGATCTGTCGTACAATTTTTCGTCCCTGTAAGAAACACTTGTTTCCGGACATATCAGTTCGATAACAAAAAGACCATCAGTACATACCTACACTCTTAACCTGGTATTTCTTCCGACTCGTGACTTCTTATCTACGAAAACTTGACACAACAACCTCTTCTGAGAAGTCTCAGGGAACGTTTCGTTCCTCTAGTTCGGTCAGTTAGGATTTTCTTTAGTTAGGACTTATAAGTGATCTTCCTGACTACGACTTCGACTTTAAGGTCATGAAACCGGTGGACTCCGCTTTTTGACTGAGTAACCTTTTCCGGGACTACGACCCTTACTAACTTCCGTCCTCTTCCCCTACTGTCTCCTACTCTACCAACCTACCGTAGTGGTTGAACTACCTGTACTCAAACTCGTTCTGGGCCTTCAACCACTACCTATCCCTTAGGACCGCACGACGTCAGGTACCCCAACGTTTCTCAGTCTGTACTGACTCGTTGACTTGACTTGTCATAATTAGTTTATAAAAATCAAGGGTAAAACCCTTTAAAAACATCCGAATTTGGGATGCGGACTTTGATCCATACCGGTACCGTCCTTTTAAGTGGTCACTTTAAACTCGTCTTCACTACACAATGAAGGCTCATCTTCGAGATACTTAGTCTCATACTGGACACAGGGTGGAACTAAAATCTCAACAACAACAAAAAAAAAAAAAAACTTAACTGTTAGACTATCACAACTGTATTTCGGATGGCATGGGCAAATTCTGTTCTTTGTCTAGAAAGAAACGGGAGTCAAGTCAAGTCAAGTCAACGAGTCAGTACAGACTGAGAGACGCTGTGGTACCTGGTGTCGTGTGGTCCGCAGGGACAGGTAGTGGTTGAGACCCTCAGATGAGTTTGAGTACAAGTAGTTCAGTCACTACGGTAGGTCGGTAGAGTAGGAGACAGCAGGGGAAGAGGAGGACGGGGGTTAGGGAGGGTCGTAGTCTCAGAAAAGGTTACTCAGTTGAGAAGTGTACTCAACCGGTTTCATGACCTCAAAGTCGAAGTCGTAGTCAGGAAGGTTACTTGTGGGTCCTGACTAGAGGAAATCCTTACTGACCACCCTAGAGGAACGTCAGGTTCCCAGAGAGTTCTCAGAAGAGGTTGTGGTGTCAAGCTTTCGTAGTTAAGAAGTCACGGGTCGAAAGAAGTATCAGGTTGAAAGTGTAGGTATGTACTGGTGACCTTTTTGGTATCGGAACTGATCTGTCTGGAAACAACCGTTTCGTTACAGAGACGAAAACTTATACGACAGTTCCAACTAGTATTGAAGGGAAGGTCCCTCATTCGTTGAAAATTATGGTACCGACGTCAGTGGTAGACGTCACTAAACCTCGGGGTTTTTTATTTCAGACTATGACAAAGGTGACAAAGGGGTATATAAAGGGTACTTCACTACCCTGGTCTACGGTACTAGAAACAAAAGACTTACAACTCGAAATTGTAACTCTTTACAACTCAAAAGACTTACACTCGGTTGAAAAAGTGAGAGGAGAAAGTGAAAGTAGTTCTACAAGAAATCAAGAAGAAGACGGTATTCCCACCACAGTAGACGTATAGACTCCAATAACTATAAAGAGGGCCGTTAGAACTAAGGTCGAACACGAAGGAGGTCGGGTCGTAAAGAGTACTACATAAGACGTATATTCAATTTATTCGTCCCACTATTATATGTCGAAACTGTATCAGGAGAGGAATAAACCTTGGTCAGACAACAAGGTACAGGTCAAGACTGATAACGAAGGACTGGACTTATGTCCAAAGAGTTCTCCGTCCAGTCCACCAGACCATAAGGGTAGAGAAAGTCTTAAAAGGTGTCAAATAACACTAGGTGTATCAGTTTCCGAAACCGCATTTGTAAGATCCTAAGTCTCTTGATTTTACCTGACCTAACCCACTTAAATTGAGTCTACTGGTAATACAGATGATGACACCCGTCCTTAGGGAATCTTCTTTACCTCATCGGTAGTACCAGTTGTTCTCAGGTTTTACACATGAACCTACGTTAGAGTTTTTACTGTCTTACTAGAGACAAGTAAAGGTTCCGTTTGGTAAGTTATAGTGTCATTGGGTTCGGATACGGGACTGGTCATTACGACTTCTTCGACTTAACCTTGTCAAGATACTTCTTTATGTTCTGGAAGATCTTGATTGTGGGTTTTTTCTACAGGAAAAGTAATATCCCCTGACCTTACGTTTTCATCCTTCAGTTACTTGTGGACCACATTGTCCGTTTAAACCGGAACCTCATGTCTCAATTCGTCCCGTTACAATTATATCAAGACGGTTCTCTTAAGTGACCAGTATCGTTTGTGGAAGAAGGTTGTCGTGTTCTCTTCTGAGATGTGCACCTGTAATGGTCTACCAGTTGTGGCTTTAGTCTAACTAATATAACAAACGTCGGTTTCTACCTCTTCGAGATATGTCAATCGTTTTTGTTCTGGCCGTCGACTGACACCGAGTCTAGTACTTGAGGAATAACGGTTTAAGTCTGAATAAAATTTCTTTCATCCCCTTTGGTGATCTGGTAAGTCCATACTGGATTTAGTTTAGAGAATACTAATATGTCACCTTCACTGTTCATCTAAATTCCCTGATCTAGACTATCTGTCTCTCGGACTACTCAGTGGGATGAAGGTGTGTTTTTGGTTGGACAACTATGTTACCTGTACATTACACTGGTTTACAAATTTTAAAGATTTTACAATTCTAAAGACTGGTTCGTATTGAATCTATTGAATCGAATAGAATTGACCATATGAATGATATTATACAATAAGGTTCAGTCACCATTACGACTTATATTGTGCAGTTACCTCAGAAAGACTTCGATACTTTACACCCAGACCTGACAAGAATTAATTCTGATAATTTGTAAGTTTTCAAGGAACAATCGAATAACGATTATTCGAAAAGTTGTTCATAACGTCAGACACTGTGACTTTTTATTTGATCAACTTCTTTATTAAGGTTTCTATCAATATACGTATTCCTATGGATACTCCTCCCTATCCTTACTGACGTAAATACTCTTGGAAATAGAAGGAGAAGGAGGGTGGGTAAAGTCGACGAAGGTCTCTAGTGTCAAAGTTCTGGTTCAGAGGGATAACTCTGTTCGATCTATTAAGAAGGAAATCTCTGAAGTCTGTATGACATAATAACGTGAAGATGACAAGAGGTCGGATTCCCTCACCCATGAAGTAAAGTGTCTAAAGTCCCATGGAAACTCGAAAGAATCAGAGTTCACCGTAAGGGTCCGTTTTCTACGGACACCACTTATTAAACTCTTAAGTAAGTATCTGGTTCGTTGAAGGTCAAGACATGTACTGCTAGTGAGTCTAGGTTCGGTTTAGAACAGGTGTGTACACGACCGTTCCAAAGGATAGTTTCGTGTTTTTGACAAACTCGTGTCGATTGTCATCTCAAACCGGGTTTAGACAAAATTGAATTAAAGACTCAATTAAAGAGTAGACTTTAAATGGGATTTCTTAATCCCAACCTAAAGATCTCTACTTTAAACTCATTTACTCTTGACATGTGTCTCCACGTAAAAGAAAAGGGAGATGTATTTGTTCTTAATTAGGTCACCCATACATGTGTCATCCATACGAATAGTGGTGGTAGTTGTAACCCAGTAGTGTGGAGTATATTTAACATTAAACAAGATGACTTCAAGTCTTACCAGACATAGGAAACTAAAGGTGAATTGTAAAAAAGAGGTCTAGTCTTTACGTCTCGATTCTTAAACAAGCTCTTTCTTTTTTTACGGTAAATCAATCATTATCCTCTTTTCATTTAGAAATTTTGGATAATTTACCTCATTCAAGTTTGTTTTGTTTGGACTGTTTCAAAAAGGCAGAGAAACTACTGATACTTACGTTTTACCCTGTACCAAAGTCAATCAAACCAGATAAGTCAAGTCAAGTCAGAGAGTCAGCACAGACTGAGAAACACTGGGGTACCTGATATCGTGCGGTCCGGAGGGACAGGTAGTGGTTGAGGGTCTTAAGTGAGTTTGAGTACAGGTAACTCAGACACTACGGTAGGTTAGTAGAGTAGGAGACAGTAGGGGAAGAGGACGGTGGCAGGGGTCAAACCAGATATACAAATCGATTAAATTACTGGTAATTATGTAAAATTGTCGGTCACCGAATCCATACAACTGTATGAGATTGAGAAAGAATAGTAATGGGAAAACATGTCCATTTCTGTCTTTTTTTCATTAATTCCCGGTTTTAAAAGGATCTTTCAAGATACAAAACCATTATATTAAATTTTCGAGGTAAAAATCTGAACCCGTCAAATTTTTACGATTGTAGAAAATTAGTCAGATATGTAAATGATGTACAATGTATAAAAATTTTATACCGTTATCCAAAAATTTACTTAAGATATCTAATGTAATTTTATACTAATATAGACTAATATATTTTTAGATTTATTGTAGGTGTAAACTCTGTCACTAAGTGTAAGATTTTCGGAGTCCTCACCGCTCATTCACTATTTTTCCCTCTTCCTTCTGTATTACCATTCTTTTAGTGTCCTTATTAAATTTGATGGAAAGTCCGTATGATAAGGAAGGATTCAGTGAACTCTATATTTTAAAAGTATGAGACTCTCCCTCTTTTTTCTTTTGGTGTAAGTAGTAGAAAAGGTACTTTGTCGAGATGTCTAAGAGAAACGAACACCGATGTACCGAAGACGTTGTCGACCCGCACACCCACCGTACGTAGTCGAGACGGTCAAAGGTCTGACTCGAACCCGGAGGCCTTCACACTGCCCTGAAGGCCCGAGACACCCCCCAGGCACCGAGGACAGATCCGTAACCCTAGCTCTGTCCCACGCCACGTACGTCTTGTCCCCCTTGTGGACTCTTGTGTACGGGCCGCAGACACCTCTGGTGGTCACACATTTGGTGAATACGCTGTTCCGAGTAAGGTTTATGTCTCACTTCATTCGGTCTTTCTTTTTGTGGTTATGTCATATGATTGCGTATATATACCTTAAATCCTTCTACCGTTACTGGGACATACGTTCTGTCCCTTTCTCTGTGTCTACACATATTACCTGAAAACCTGAGTCTCCCTCCCTCTCCCACCCTACTAAACCCTCTTACTGTAAGATTGTACATATGATAGTACATTCTTAACTTAGCGGTCAGATACAGACTACGTCCTATGTCGTACGAACCTCGACCACGTACCCCTACTGGGTCTCTCTACAATACCCCTCCCTCCACCCTCCCCCCAAGTACAAACCCTTGCGTACATTCTTAATTTCTAAAATTTTAAATTTTTTATTTATTTATTTATTTTAAATTTTTTTTTTTTCTGTTTCCCTTCTCCTCGTCGCTACAGGGGGAAGTCGAGGTTGTCGACGTTGGGGGGTGTGTCGACGATGAGACCCAAGTCCTATCTTCTTTTTGTTGTGTCTTCACCCTGTAGGACGTCACCAAACCGACGAATCTTCACCCGTCTCATATTCCTCTCGGTGGCTCCCTTCTCCTCCGCAGCAGAGGCGCGTCCGGGAGATGACGAGCCGCATCCGACGATTCGCCACGAAGACGATGTGGGGCATGGTGTTTCCAACTCAAGAACGAATCGGTTTTTCAGCAGACGTCGGACCCTATGAGAGGTCCCGGTGACAGGGAGGACACGACTGTTACGTCAGGTGTGAACGTCTCAGAGACGAAGGGAGGCGACGTGTCAGATTCCTTCATCTGGGACACCAACCGTGCCGTCACCCTCTCTCTCGTCCTCTTAAGGTGGGTCAGTACCCCTGAGGTTCACTGTGGACCGTGAGGACGAGAACAGAGTGACTGGTGGAGGTCAGTGGAGGTCCGTTACGGACTGGAGTCTCCCGCACATAAGTCTTCACCTATAACTACTGATAATCTCGGTACACGGGAACTGGAACTTCGGGATTTTAATTCGGGATCAATATATACATCGGAGGTGAAAGGGTCTCTTACGTACGTGGGTAAGAGACTCCAGATCAACAGAAACAAGAGTGTAGACCTAAGGTCAGAGGGAAGGTCTTTTCTCTGTCCTCTCTTTATGTACCTCACACAAATAGGACACCTCAGAATTTTGTCTCACTACCGAGGGATTTTCAGACGTTTCCGTTTACATTGGTTTTTTAACATAGTGTCCAATTCCAAAGGGGACCACCGAGTCCGTCATTTCATAGGCGGACGTTACGTCCTCTGGGTCCAAATTAGGGACCCAACCCTTCTAAGGGGACCTCTTTTCTTACCGTTGGGTGAGATCATAAGAACAAACCTCTTAGGGTACCTGTCCCCTCGGACATCTGGGTATCCTAGTGCTTCTCATCCTGTGTCGACTCGTTGATTCGTACGTACGTACGTAACGGAGAGGTGGGGTAATCACATTACGAACCTTCCCTTTTAAGTGAACACAGAGGGTCCCGAAACGGAAAGACGGAGAACAAAATACTAGAATAAACCAAGATCAAGGATCAATACCTAAGATCACTTCCTTTTCTTCTCCACCTCTTTTTCTCCCTCTTTCTATTTCTCTCTTCCTCCTCCCTTCTCCCTTCTCTCTTTCGTCTTTCATGAACACTCTAATATTTCAAGGAGGTTTTGGTAGTTGAGTGTACTCGAAGTTTTGTTCTTATATATATAAATAGGGGTCCAATAGTCACTCCTTTCATTTTGAGTCTTCCTAAGTATTTCATTTTAAATCTCGTCTTCGTCTGCATTTCGAATTAAGCTACGTCAAAGTCCTGGAAATCTTTGGTTTTCTGTTCTGATACAAAATTGTGTACGGACCAGAAAAGACTTACAGTCTACAGTGAACGAAAAATAGGGTTACGAGTAAAATTAAAAACTCTCGTAGATCTAATTAAAATTTTCCTAAAGAAATTCCAGGGACCAGAGGAGTACACGGAGATTAAGAAGTTTTGATTTGGACCATTGAAACTAACTGGAGTAAAACCTAATAATCTCTTCCGTACCCAGGGGTTTGGAAGAGAAGATCGGGAAGGTACGGTTGAGTACGGAATACTCATGGGTTGAACGGGACGGAGTCGACGGATATTTGTCCCGAGGTCAAGTGTTGTCGAGAGAGGTACACGAACCAAAACGTGTGACTTGTTGTGGAACCACTATGTCCATCCGTCCCGTCCTTCCTCACTTTCGTAAGGGAACTCTAGACACACAAGTACCCGTGTTGTGACTGACAAGGGAAGTCGGGTCTTTGATTTTCGGTCAGAAAATTTTGTCTTTCATTTCGGAAAATAAAAGGTTCGATGAATCTTCTTCTTACATTCACGGTCGTCGGGGCCGACGGTCATCCCGGTGACCTTCGATGCTCCTGAACGTTTCGTTCCGACGTCACAGTATTAGAGGACCTCTTTCTCGGTTCCGTCCGGTTTCTCAGACACTCTCCTTCCCTCCTTCGCCCTTACACAGAGGGTTATCGTACAAACTCTTGTTCGTCAAAGAAGGGGTTTCGGTAGACATCCTGAGAGTTTAACACAGACTCCTTCTTTTCCCGTTCTTTCTCTCTCTCGTTTCACTCAATGGTCTTTTTCGTCCGGAGAGAAACCCTCAACACTCCCGTCGTTTTTGTGACAGATGCTTAAACGATCAGAACCTTCGACGTATAAACACTTAGACTGGTGTCAGTACCAAGGATTCCTGGACGAAGACTTTTTACACCGTTCCCAAATTGGACTTTACACCTGACACCTCCCGAGACCACACTAAATTCAGTCTCCTTTGACTCAAGGAGTCATGTGTTCCAGGTAGTCCACTGTAGACCTGATAAAACCAAGAACGAATGTCTAACAGAAATCAAGTACCTTCTTCAACCCCCTTGTATAGAGTTTAACCTTACCTTAGAGAGTCCTTCTTCCAGATTGATTCTGAAAACAGAGAACTGACGTCGGACTCGTCACAAGACTTCATGTCCATCATCTACTTTTAGGGGAGTAACTCTTTCCTCTCCAAAGACGGTTCGTGAGGAGGGTCCGATATCTCCCATCGAAGGAGAGTCGATGAATCATAAGACGTTCTTTATAGTGGAGAATAGAGGTGTAGGTACCCTCGACAGAACAAATCCTTACAGAAATCAACGTTCATTGTCTTTTAGATAAATGTCGTCAAGGTTGTTTTCGTCTGCATAAAGAGAGTGGATTGTTCTAGAACCTGGATCCACCCTCGACCGTAACTAAGTCTTCGAGTCATGGTAGTCCCGATGGTAGAGGCCCCAAGAGAATGGAAAAAGGAGAAAGCACCAGTGTTCGACTGACTACCTTCTTACCCATTTCTTCAACACCACATAGAGACATATATATTCTCTTATAATAAATCGGAATTTTTCCTTCCTTTAAGACAGTAATCGTTGTCAATGCACTTTGACCTTCTACACTACGATTCGCTTTATTTGGTCTGTGTCTTCTCTTTTATGGTGTACTAGAACGGATACACACTTTAGATGTATTTTCGTCCATTATATTGAACCGAATGTTTTCCGTCCTTTTATCCCCACTTACTCCTCTGGAAACAGTTTCCCATATTCCGACTTCAATACATCCTACTTGTTCAGATGTCTATATTACAGGTCGTGCCATTGATATAATCATTTTAACATGGTAAATGACATATAAACGATTCTTCCATCTAGAGTCCACAAGACTGTCGTTTTTATTAATACCATTGACGTATTCCACTAGGTAAATAATTAGTTGGATTGACGTTATCAGTGAAATCATACAGATACATATATTTTTGTAGTACTACATGTGGAATTTATGTATATTAAAATAAACAAATTCTACCAACGACGTAGTGACCCGTAATACGATACCAGTCTCGTCCTTTCGTCACTGTCTCGTCACAGGAAACACTATTGGAGGTAAATAGGTCTGTTGTCGAGGTGATCTTAAAGGTAGTGTGGAGACACACACAGGGTAAGTAGTGTAGAGGTAGTGCGTCGAAATGTACTTCCCTTGGATCCCTCCACTGTTAAATCGACCTATAAGACGGTTGGGTTTGTTTTAATCCGAAGACAGTTGATGTTTTCCTTCTTCAAAGATCCCCATGTTGACTGTGATGGACGGTATGGGACACGTATCGTGACTAGTTTGACGAAACTTTACAAGACAAAGATAGACACAGAGGGGAGGGTGGTCTTAATTGTCGTGAACCGTCTGTCTCACCGGGTAAGTAAGAACATAAGGGTGGTGTACCGTGTAACTGACCATGTTTTGTCTGAATTGTTTGTATTGAATTCGAATTTTTTTTTTATGACCGACTTGTTTTGAGGTTTTTATCTCTCCATTTTCTTAAGGTAAATCTAAGTAAAAACGTACGTGAAGAAAGAAATTTCTATTGTCCTTTATCACTACATTCTCTTTGTAGTCAATGGGTTTTCTATTCTGTGAGGTTCTTTTCGTATATATTACGATGAATCTACACGTGTCAGAGATCGTGTTTATGTTACCCCATCCATTATTATTACTCAGAGGTGCTACCTTTTAAAGTACGAGATATGTCTTTCCTATAGTTTGGTCAGTTAGGATTTCCTTTAGTTAGGACTTATAAGTAACCTTCTTGACTACCACTTCGACTTCGAGGTTATGAACCCGGTGGACTACACTTCTCGACTGAGTGACCTCTTCTGGGACTACGACCCTTTCTAACTCCCGTTCTCTTCTCCCACTATCTCCCACTCTGCCAACCTGTTGTAGTGGTTGAGTTACCTGTACTCAAACTCGTTTGAGTCCCTCTGTCACTTCCTGTCCCCTTAGACCACACGGCGTCAGGTACCCCAGTGTTTCTCAACCTGCGTTGAATCGTTGACTTGTTGTCATTATAATTATAGAAATGTTCCATTCATAGTGAACGGAGTAAAATCTCTACGATCCTTTCACCGTGTTACAGATTCTCGACGTTCACCATTTTGGTCTCATACTTGGGCTCATATAGGTAGAAAGAGGTGACAGGTAGAACGTACTCCCTACAGACCGTGAGAGTGAAAAGAGTTCCCTTCGTGGTCACGACCGTTCAGTAGATTTATGTCCCGAGGGACAGAGGTTTCTGTGATAAGGTAGAAAGGAGAGACGGAGGGAGTTATGAAGGCGTCCGTCTCTCTCGTTACGACGCGACAACTTCCAGACCACCGTAATGACTCGTGCTCCTTTCCGAATAAAAAAAAAGGTATTAGGTACTATTTGAATCGTTTTCTCTCCTTAGGTCTTATCTCGTTCGGGGAGACTTCGGTTGAGGTACGTCGTACATTTGTATCTGGATGCACGTCCTTGTCTTTGAAGATAGTTGAGAAGAAAGTCCGTCGTTAGACTACGGTAATCCGACTGGTCCTCCTTCTCGTCTCCGCACACACCGCAGGTTTCCGCACACACGGAAACCTGATGGTCTGCTCCGTACAATACTTAAATATAGTTGAGTCTACTCTTTCACATTTGTTCTTACTTTACCTATGTAAAACCTAATACTAAAGTTCAACTGGTGTTACTAGACGTTCACTGATGTGAGGGGACCGGTGGTGGAGAGATTGTCTAATTACTTCGAAACACGGTTCTCGAACCTCAGTCCATACGGAGACATACCTTTACACTATAAAGTCCGGACTGAATGGATTTTCGGTTATAGTGTGTCGTGTCTGAAACCTGTGTCAGACACGCACACAGACTTCGTATAGTCAACGTAACGAATACCTTTTATGTTATGTCTACTCCAAGAAGTAGTTCTTTAGTCTTGGATTAAGTTATTTCCGATGAGTACGTTAAGTTCTTGTCAAAAGACACCCCTAAAGACCTACGGGTCCCCGACCCTCTGTTCGGGTAGGTTGATCACAAGTCCCGTGTACGTGAGAGGATTTTGTAAGTAAAGACTCTGATACATGTTTTATTCCCACCTCAACCTCCACCACTTTTTTGGAGTCTATTTAGTGTCACTGGTCTTGACAAAAAATTCCTAGACATCAAGTCGTCAGTTTATGTGTGACTCCAACATATTAGGAAACCTACCTTATTCCCTCAAGAGGTCATATGACGTTTTTCATAAGACTCGAAAAGTCCGTGTCTCTGACATGTAAAACGACCTCATAACTGGACCCTAAATTTCGGTATTAATGTTCGAGTTTTACTCTCTTTTCTACTTGATCCCAACAGTCTGTATCTCAGTGGAATAAGAAGCATAAAAGTGGTCATATTATTAATGTGTAAAGTTACTACTAAAAAAAACTAACCATAGTTTACCTAATGAGTCCTTGGAGTGTAAAACCAAATGACTCCTATTCATTTTGTTAACTTATGAGTTTATTCTCATGTGTCAAACGTTAGTCCATTTGTGATCCTTTCTTTCTTTTTGGACAACACACCCCTACCCTCAGTCAGTACACGATTTGTAGTGAACATCAGAGTTACCTGGGAAACGGGTTCAGGTACACCGGTCCGTAAGGACTCGACGAGGTGCTCTGGAGACTCCGTCACCGTAGAACGGTACCAAGGGGTCGAACAACACAGACCTTTAGAGAGGGTCAGTTGAGATTTGGTCTCCATTTAAGACTTCATCCAGTAGACCCCTTTCTTCACTAATGGGAGTTTACGTGAATAGTCTTAGAGGAGTCAGACCTCGAGTACCAATACCGGTCCCTTCTTGTCCGACCGTCCGACCCTCCTCCTCCGGGATGGAACTTGAGACGGTGACCAACGTTCATTTGATAATAATATATCTTCTTTTTACTGACCAAACCCGAAAGTCGTAGATGAGGACGTTCACGATGATTTCTCGGGTAAATAAAAAGTTTTTGTGTACCGCCCAATACCCTTATCTCCTGTCTCTGACCGGGTCGTTACGGATGTCATGACCCCTTGAGGGTCGCGTGGGAGACAGGGACACGTTGGGTTACTTTGGTGATGTTTACGTTACTCTTTTCCTCAACACCTCGATATCTTTGGCGTCTCTTAGATGTCGTTCTTGTTGCAAGAGTTAAAGAAAGCTTGAAAATTTGTCTTTTCATAAACGACAACGTTAGTCACTCCCGTACCTCACCTTTTTTTTCCTGTTTTAAAATATAGTTATGTAAATTGTCTCTTTGTCAGATCAACGTTATTCGAACATAAAGGAACAAGTAAATAAAATTTTAATTCTTGAAAGTTTATACTTCCCTCCGTTTACTCTTCTCGTTGACTACTAATATTACTTCATGATGTATAATAGTGTATGAAAGTATACAACTCTTATTTAATTTCTTATTACGAGTTTTAAGAGGTTCGGTCCGAAGTTGTCATGCACTTGGTACTTGAAGGTTACAAGTTCAACCTAAATCTTTTCCGTCTCCTTGGTCTCTAGTTTAACGGTTGTAGGCGACCTAGTAACTTTTTCGTTTTCTGAAGGTCTTTTTGTAGATAAAGACGAAATAACTGATACGGTTTCGGAAACTGACACACCTAGTGTTATTTGACACCTTTTAAGATTTTATCTACCCTTATGGTCTGGTGGACTGGACGGAGAACTCTTTGGATATACGTCCAGTCCTTCGTTATCAATCTTAACCTGTACCTTGTTGTCTGACCAAGCTTGATCCTTCTCCTCATGCAGTTCCGACATATAACAGTGGGACGAATAAATTGAATATACGTCTCATGTAGTACTCTTTACGACCTGATCTTCTTTGTGTTCGACCTTAGTTCTAACGGCCCTCTTTATAGTTATTGGAGTCTATACGTCTACTGTAGTGGGAATACTGTCTTTCACTTCTCTTTGATTTTCGGACAACTACTTTCACTTTCTCTTCTTACTTTTTAAACCGAATTTCAAGTTGTAAGTCTTTTGCTTCTAGTGTCGTAGACCAGGGTGGTGAAGTACCCTTTATCTACCCCTTTGTCATCTTTGTCACAGTCTGAAATAAAAAACCCGAGGTTTTAGTGTCGTCTACCACTGACGTCGGTACTTTAATTTTCTGCGAATGAGGAACCTTGTTTTCAATACTGGTTGGATCTAAGTCAAATCAAGTCAAGTCAGTGAGTCAGCACAGGCTGAGAAACGCTGGGGTACTTAGCGTCGTGTGGTTCGGAGGGACAGGAAGTGGTTGAGGGCCTCAAGTGAGTCTGAGCGCAAGTAGCTCAGTCACTACGGTTGGTCGGTAGAGTAGGAGCCAGCAGGGGAAGAAGAGGACGGGGGTTAGGGAGGGTCGTAGTTTCAGAAAAGGTTACTCAGTTGAGAAACGTACTCCACCGGTTTCATGACCTCGAAGTCGAAATCGTAGTAAGGAAGGTTTCTTTAGGGTCCCAACTAGAGGAAGTCTTACCTGACCAACCTAGAGGAACGTCAGGTTCCCTGAGAGTTCTCAGAAGAGGTTGTGGTGTCAAGTTTTCATAGTTAAGAAACCACGAGTCGGAAGAAGTGTCAGGTTGAGAGTGTAGGTATGCACTGATGACCTTTTTTGGTATCGGAACTGATCTACCTGGAATCAACCGTTTCATTACAGAGACGAAAACTTATACGATAGATCCAACCAGTATTGAAAAGAAGGTTCCTCATTCACAAAAAATTAAAGTACCGACGTCAGTGGTAGACGTCACTAAAACCTCGGGTTTTTTTATTTCAGACTGTGACAAAGGTGACAAAGAGGTAGATAAAGGGTACTTCACTACCCTGGCCTACGGTACTAGAAACAAAATTTTTCTACTTACAACTCGAAATTTTTCGGTTGAAAAAGTGAGAGGAGAAAGTGAAGTAGTTCTTCGAAAAATCAAGGAGAAGTAAAAGACGGTATTCTCACTACTATAGACGTATAGACTCCAATAACTATAAAGAGGGCCGTTAGAACTAAGGTCGAACAAAGAAGATCAGGTCGCAAAGAGTACTACATGAGACGTATATTCAATTTATTCGTCCCACTGTTATATGTCGGAACTACACGAGGAAAAGGATAAACCTTGGTCAGACAACAAGGTACAGGTCAAGATTGACAACGAAGGACCGGACGTATGTCTAAAGAGTTCTCCGTCCAGTCCACCAGACCATAAGGGTAGAGAAATTTTCGTCTCTATAATGAAACGGTTGTTTCCAGGTAGACCAATTCCGATACCAAAAGGGTCACCAGTACATACCTACACTTTCAACCTGACACTTCTTTCGACCCGTGACTTCTTGACTATGAAAACTTGACACCACAACCCCTTCTGAGAACTCTCTGGGTACCTGACGTTCCTCTAGGTTGGTCAGGTAGGATTTCCTCTAGTCAGGACTCACAAGTAACCTTCCTGACTACGATTTCGACTTTGAGGTTATGAAACCGGTGGAGTACGCTTCTCAACTGAGTAACCTTTTCTGAGACTACGACCCTCCCTAACCCCCGTCCTCCTCTTCCTCTCCTGTCTCCTACTCTACCGACCTGTCGTAGTGGCTGAGCTACCTGTACTCCAACTCACTTGAGGCCCTCAAACCTGTCCCTCCGGACCGTACGACACTAAGTACCCCAGCGTTTCTCAGCCTGTGCTGACTCACTTACTTGACTTGACTTGACTTGACTACTGTTTTTCATAAGCCAACCAGTTTTGTAAGTAAAAACAAAAAGGTATGTTAGAATCCCTTTTTAGGTTTGTCTGAAAGACCGGTTGGGTCACGTTAGATGTTGGAAGTGTACTATACGAGGTGTGGATTGTGACCCACGTCACGGGTAGACCAGGACGTCGAGACGGAGACTCTTGTGGTCGTGGTGTACTAATCGTCGTTCCGTCCCGTAGTCTTCTTGGTTTCTCAAACTTTACCTTTATCTTTGAAGGACACATTAACTTTCGACTCTTTACCTTCGACACGCTACACACTATCCGTGAAACGTCTAGTCTAAAGAGAAGGGATTGAGTATTTATGTCGGTAATGTGTAATCTCATTATTATTGGGTGCACAGATATCAAGGATGTCACATGTTTCTTGAAAGTGTATACACTAGAGTAAGTTTGTCGTTCACTGGAGTAAGAGACATTCTCAAAGATCTAACTCTTTTGCATATACACTTTGTTTTCTACCGAACAAGAGTGGATTCCGAGAAGAAATAATTGTCATCCAGTCATTTTCGTACGGACCCTAAGGTCTCTGTCCCAGACCCCTTCGACCTGACCCTTTTCCCTCGTCAGTTCGTTTCCACTCCAAACTCTGTTTCAGTCCGAGGTCGGACTGGGGATTACCCTTGGGTCCTTATCTTTAATGTGAAGTCTCAAACAGGGGTGGTCCTTGTGTTCTCGACCCGAGAGGATAAGGACGTCTGTGTGAGTGGCTGTCTGTCAAGTGTCCCTAAACCCCCACCCCTTGTAGTCAGGGTCCGTGACGGTGACAGACGTGCATCTTCCGAGGCCTTCCCTCAGTGTTCACTCCTCACAATCTTCTTTGGGTTGCGTGTCTTCTTTCTTCGAGTGTCTGTATTTGTCTTTTGTCCTAAGGTCCCCTAGACCCAATTCATTACTGTGGTATGAGAGACCCAAATCGAGACACCTGTTGTCCGAGACTTTTTATTATAATTCCGATTTGTAAGTTTTAAGGTACGGTTTTGATAACCTTACATATGTTTTTCACAGAGTGTCACATTCTCACTTTCCGTTATCCTCCTCTTCTTGGTCTTGGGGTTCCTTCGGAATGAGATACGTACACAACTTTCCACCGAATGTTATCTTTTGATAACTCGTTTAGGATCCCAGGATTATTCCAGTCGTGGTTTAAGACTGATAATGACTGGTCGGTATTCTGAAACCTGTTCAGTAAAGTGTAACAACTAAACATTTGTAGAAGAATTGACCTCCCTATCCTCCTCTTCCAATGTCACTATCAAATACATATAAGTGTCCAGATATGACACGGTCCAAGATTTTAAGTGGACGTGCTAGAGTGTTACGTAGCCCACAGTGAAAGACATAAAGTATCCAGTGTGTCGATCACTTTAAAGTTTTGTTTTATACAGACGTAGATTCTGACTCACAATTTAATAAGGTAATAATGAAAAGTCTCTCACAGACCTCAAGATGACAAATTGGGTTTCATTAAGGTTTTTCTTCCTGTATCTCATATGGTTCTATGTCTGCCCATGACAGGGTTGAGACGTATTGAGGACCCCCACGATAGTAGCGGACGTAGGAGATAGGTCTTAAAATATATTAACTCTGCAAGGTGTTTCGGGGTCACTTCTTTCGATTCTCCTGAGGAAGGGACAGTTACGAAGGGTTACACGAAATGATTATAGAACCGTAGAAACAACATACCTAATCGAAGCTTCTTGTATTGACTTTACAGTCCCGGTTTACTGAAGTGATTTTCGATTGAAAAACGAATTTTTTTTTTTTAGGAAAGAAGAACAACGTACAATGAGTCTTCAACGACTGATTCATTAAGAATGATGCAAAGTTTTGGTAACAAAAGGGATTCAAGTGCACAGTGAAGAACAGGTATTGTTCTGAAGTCTGGTCGGACTTGTATGTGTAGTGGAATTTTCGAACACGATAAATACTACAACCCCCCTCCACGAAACAATGGGGAGAGAGAGAGAGAGAGAGAGAGAGTGTGTGTGTGTGTGTGTGTGTGTGTGTGTGGTATGTCCGTTTCCTAGACAAAATTCGTGATGGGTACTGAAACTGGATCTAATTCTCGGACTTCTTATCGTACTTTAACCTCAAGATGTCTTCACTTATAGTCTATCTTAATTAAAATAGTTTCCTCGAGTTTTATAGAACTGTGTTTCTGGGCGAAAGTGTAATGACCATGTACGAAGGTAATATCTTTAATGATTCAACAGTAATAGACAAATTTTCCCGAAGAGAACACCGAGTCGACCATTTTATAGGTTGACGTTATGTCCTCTGACCCAAGATAGGGACCCAACCCTTCTAGGAGACCTCTTCCCTTTACGATGGGTGAGGTCATAAGACTGGACCTCTTAAGGTACCTGAGATATCAGGTACGTTAGTCTCAACTGTGGTGATTCACTGAAAGTGAAAGAAAGTAGACAAATGTATTCTTTAACTACCAGGGAAAACTTTCATTTTGAGGAACTCCCGTTTTTTCGGTTCTGAGTCCAGAGACACACAGGGACGCAGGAGTGGGGTCCGGATCTTGTACTGTCGGTGAGTGATAATGTCTTACTTACCCACATCCTGACTCGTCGTACCTCGTACGAGTGGGTGGAGGAACTCATCTCCTGATCAGTTCAGTGTGTCGACGGACTCCTGGGTGGTTCCGATTGGGTAGGACACCTTTCCCCACGGAATGGTCTCTCGAATTTTAATCCTGAAGGCATCACCAGGTCACCAATTCTTAGACGGACGATTACGTCCCCTGTGTCCAAGTTAGGAATCAGACGCTTCTAGGGTGCACGGTAACTCGTCGATTCGGACACGTGGTGTCGATACGGACACGTGGTGTCGATGACTTCGACCGCACGAGATTTCGGGTACGAGGTGTTACTCTCTTCGGTGGTGTTATTCTTCGAGTACTTGGTGTTACTTCTCATCGGGGACGAGTGACGTTGACCTCTTTCGGACGTACGTTGTTATTTCTGGATCATATCGGGACGTTTTAATTAAAATTTTTTTAAAATTCTTTAGAATTTGAATTTACAGTTCCGTACACATAATATAACTCATCCCGATCTTCACACATAAAAACCTAGGGTCCGATAGGAATAAGTTTAAGTTTGTATTTTATCTACAAATAAATAGGATGTACTAAAAGTCTAAGGTACATGAGAGGATAATTAAGAGGGGTTAGGTGGTGAACGGAGTTCTACGTGAGAGTCTCAATAGAAAGAATCGTACTCCAAATCTAATTTTACATTTAGAGATACCTTATCCATTGTGAAATTAATATCAATAGTTATTAAATATGAAATCATACCTTATCTATTGTAAAATTAATACTAATAGTTATTAAAGATGAAATCACACTTATTTTCGAGGGTGTCATCTTAAAATAATTTTCTGACCCCTTCAATTCCCTAGTCATTTATTTTACTTTTATCTTAAAGAAACTTCTGTGTGACAGGGGAGAGGTGACTGGGTGGAACCGGACCAGAACTGATGTCGGTCCGTCCGAAGGAGACGTAAGTGGAGAACAGTCGTCCTGGTTTCGAGAGAGTCTACGTCCTCGAGTCTGTATGACACTGTCAAGAAGTCACTTGGGGTATGTCTCTGACGACAGTAGAGGAGGAGTCAAACCCCTTAGTGGGCTTGTAGTAATTTAAGTCTTATTGAATCGTTTGGTTTTAGAATCGCTCGTGTCTGGTGTCTGTGTACCGGGTCAGTGTTCGGGAGTCAACACTCAGTGCCTTCCTCTTTCAGTATTTGACATCGTTCAATACACCACTAGACCTCGGGCTGTTGGTGCTCGCCCCAAACGGTGGTTTGTTAATCAACACGTAGATATTCCGAAACCAAACCAAAGGTATTCCCAATTTTTTTCCCCACCCCCCGCTCTTAATAATTCCATAACGTATTAGTTTATTTTGAGTCTTTAAGACGTAATTTTGTTAAAAAAAAAATTCAAAATCCTGAGGAGTCCCTGACATTGATAAAATTCAACATGACACTGCTCTTCTTTCTCTCAAGGTATAAAGGGTTTGTATGTACTAGAATTTGGAATAAAAGTTTATGGTAAAGAGTCTTGATCATAAGATGACCTGTCTTAAATCCTTGACGGTTTGACGTTCTAAGGGTTTCGGGAAGGTACGTTATTATAAGACTTTAAAGTGAGATACTGAGAGAACAAAGAAAGGAGGACAGGATCATTCCTGAAGGTGACTTGTAAGATACATAGGTTTGAGACTTCAGAGGTTTTATGGTTGAAAGACGTAACCATCATTAATATCGCCATCTTGTTATCGATTGTTAATATTACATATAGGAAGACAGTAGTGCGGAAGAAAGTCCGTTGTGACTTTCATGTCCATCTTTTGTCCAGGGTGATCTTTTAGAGACTTACAAGACGGGAAGTTCCAACAAATTTGTTTTTTTACGAATTACTGTATGAATCTTTTCTTTAAGACCTTAAGGTTGTGGTAAAAACACATTCTTTTATTGTTTTTGGAAACAAAACACAATCACCATAACATTGATTAATTCCCCCTTTAATCGACGGCCAAATGTACTTTTCTGTCCGGACTAAGGCGACTGTAGAGACGTAGGTGTTCTTCGTTCGACTACCAGACGACGGACGCCACACCACAAGTCGAGTCGGAGACGGTTGACCCTGAGTAATCGGTTCCCAATGTTTATACATTGGTCACGAAAAAGGTCTAGAAGATGGCGTTTCATTCATGGTCCCACAGACAGCGGACGGAGCTTCCGGACCCAGACTCGGTGAGTCCTACGAGGGTCGACGAGTCGGACCTCGGTCCTAAAAGTAATCTACCCGAAGGAACGTACGTTCGGGTACGATGACAACATATTTGCAACGAGAAAAGAAGTAATTCTCTACCCTTTCCTCTGTTTGTATGTTTATTTGTCGATGAAAAATTAAAAGTAAAAAATTGAAAGAATTACAAATCGTTTGTTGAAGAACAAGATGAAAGTGAAAGGGATTTCGACTCAGTTGTATATCAGGTTTACCGAAACCCTTAACTCATTTGTAACGTTTCCGAACAAGAGAATTACCCTCAAGCAGGGTAAGACACTAAACCCTCAGAATAAGTGTTCGTTGTAATTGGTCTTCTCGGGTGTTCATTTGTGTCTTTCGGTGTACGTCCCACGTCCCCGTCCCAGATGCAGAGTGACCCAACCTTGTTCAGATGGATGTCTGTCGAGACTCGGTCGACCCGTTTCCTCGGAGAGTGGTCCGTTCTACGGGAGGAATCAGAGGATCGATACGGGAATCTCCACGAAGAACTCCAGTCTCTCGTTATCGTGTAACTGGCAGAGATCTATCAACGATAATTACAACTGCCCCTAAAAACGTCTTTGGTTACGGAGACCAGCCACTTAAAATAAAACCGGCCTGTTTTTAAGACAATAAAGTGATTATGAAACGTCTAATAATGTAAATTATCAATGTGGACTGTGTAGACATTTCAGAAGATTAAAAGTGCTTTGTAACAGAAGTTAGGTGAAAAGACATCTTTCCTTCCTTGTATATACAAGGTCCTGGTGTTCAAAATCAAAGTGAAAGGTACAGTATTAGTTTATTCCATAAAACATAAAAACAACCAGATTAGTCTTGATATAAGACTTCTTAATAGTAGACGACCCTGTGATCTAACAGTGAGTCTGTTAGTCTCTTTCAGAGACATATTTTAAGTGGTTTTATAAGAAGAAGTGAGTCTTGAAGTACTACGTAGTAAAAAATTTTTAAAATACAAACATTATATGTATTTTAACTTTGTTTTTCGATCTCCTCGTCTTATACTTACTATTGTTGTTGGTGTTCGACATATTACTTGGGAACTAGATAAACTTTGAGATTGTCAAAACGTGTCACTATAATTAAAATAGGGAGAGATTGTTACACAACTATATAGAGGTCAGTTATTGTAAACCCGTCGTTTTCTACATAATTATCCAAACGTCAGTTATTACCTAATTTTAGACCATAAGGAATGGAGAGTAAATAGATAGTCTAATTTGGTCGAAGAATTTACTTGAGTCTTTTCCTCCTGTCCAGAACCCTTGTACACACACTTACTCTACCCCGGAACTGTACTAGACACACTGTCTCTTACCGTCCTAGATAAGTATTCCCGAAGAGTGACCTGTAAGTGCAGGGGGTCTCAAGACTGGTTGTCTAGTCTCGTCTCTCTATAATCTCTCGCACAGTTTCTTCTTAAGGTTTTCCCTCGAGTCTTCTCATTCACTAGTCGGTCGTAGTATTTAACGACCCTTCTCGTAGGGTCTCTTTATGCTTACGAGAAACTGTTCGAGTCGGGTTCGGGGTGTACGTGCCAGATTACTTTTCAAAAGATCAGTTTGTCCTGTGATAGGTGTCAGAGTTTTATCCTTCTCTTTCTTTCTTTTATCATTTTTGATATTCAGTGTTAGTGTAATAAATCGAGGGGACATATAGGACCTCGGTATAGGTACAAAAAAGAGTCGTTGGTCTTCATGGTGTGTGGTCTCGACACCAGTCAAGTCAAGTTCCTCTTTAAGTACGGGTCCCTGTCACTGAATCGAACAGGGGTTTTTCCCTTTCCTTCCTGTCATACTTGTCCTAAGTAGACGTAAACCGACAATTCGTACGATTCAGTGAATTCAACACACACTGAGAAACACTGAGAAACACTGGGATACCTGACATCGCACGGTCTTAGGAGACATATACCTTAAGAGGTCCGTTCTTAAGACCTCATCCAGTGGTATGGGAGGAGGTCCCCTAGAAGGACTGGGTCCCTACTTTGAACGTAGAGAATTCAGAGGACGTAAGGTCCGTCCAAGAAATGGTGATCCCGGTGGACCCTTCGGGACCGACAATTCTCTCTCCACTTTTAAGTCAAGTCAAGGCAAATCGAGTCAGAGAGCCAACACAGGTTGAGAAACGTTGGGGTACTTGACGTCGTGAGGTATGGAGGGACAGGTAGTGGTTGAGGGCGTCAGGTGGGTTTGAGTACAAGTAACTCACCCACTACGGTAGATTAGTAGAGTAGGAGACAACAAGGGAAGAGAATGACGGGAGTTAGAAAGGGTCGTAGTCCTAGAAAAGTTTACTCAGTTGAGAAACGTAGTCAACGGGTTTCATAACCTCAAAGTCCAAGTTGTAGTCAGGAAGGTTACTTGTGGGTCCTGACTAGAGGAAATCCTACCTGACCAACCTAGAGGAATGTCAGGTTCCCTGAGAGTTCTCAGAAGAGGTTGTGGTGTCAAGTTTTCGTAGTTAAGAAACCGTGAGTCGAAAGAAGTGTCAGGTTGAGAGTATAGGTATGTACTAGTGACCTTTTTGGTATCGGAACTGATCTACCTGGAATCAACCTCTCATTACAGAGTCGAAAAATTATACGACAGATCCAACCAGTATTGAAAGGAAGGTTCCTCATTCGCAGAAAATTAAAGTACCGACGTCAGTGGTAGACGTCACTAAAACCTCGGGGTTTTATATTTCAATCGGTGACAAAGGTGACAAAGGGGTAGATAGACGGTACTCCACTACCCTGGTCTACGGTACTAGAATCAAAAGACTTACAACTCGAAATTCGGTTTAAAAAGTGAGAGGAAAAAGTGAAAGTAGTTCTTCAAGAAATCAAGGAGAAGTGAAAGAAGGTATTCCACCACAGTAGACGTATAGACTCCAATAACTATAAAGAGGGTCGTTAGAACTAAGGTCGAACACGAAGGAGATCGGGTCGTGAAGAGAACTACATGAGACGTATTCAATTTATTCGTCCCACTGTTATATGTCGGAACTGTATGAGGAAAAGGATAAACCTTGGTCAGACAACAAGGTACAGGTCAAGATTGACAACGAAGGACTGGACGTATTTCTAAAAAGTTCTCCGTCCAGTCTACCAGACCATAAGGGTAAAGGAAGTCTTAAAAGGTGTCAAATAACACTGGGTGTGTCAGTTTCCGTAACCATATCAGTTATTTCGTCTTTATCTACAAAAAGGCCTTGAGAGAACGAAAAGACTACTAGGTCACCTACAACCGTTAAACTATAGATCAAGGAGACGGAAAACATTTTGGTCAAACTTGTAGACCTTCAAGTGCCAAGTGTATAACGACTTCGGACTGAATCTCTTAAAACTCGTAATGAAATCATCGTACACTCTACTCACGTTGACACACCATCAAACTCGCAAGAAACCGTAACCGAAAGAGACCCTAACTTTACTTTTGACTGGAAAAGGTCAGGACCCCAGTGACGACTCAAAAGGTTTAAACGACTGTATGACTCACGTCGTGAAAGTGTCGTAGTAGAAAGTGCTAAACCTTATCGAGTTGACCTTAAGGTAGTGGAGGTGATCGAAACAAGCATCACTACGAAGGATTCCGGATGAACTGAAGTGTAAGGTCCTATAGACCGAGATCCACTCACTAGTGTGGAAGTGCAAATAGACCCAACACTTCTAGAAAAAGATGTCAAGAAAACACATAAGAACGGTGGAGTAGAATTATAGAAGACGAAGACAATCCAGGGATGGTAAAAACAGGAAATAACTCGGGTAGAAACGTACTTTACAAGGGAACCATAGAGATTAATAGAACTTCTCTAGAGATCAGAAAGAGCAAGATAACAAAAGGAAATAAAGAAACGTGACTAGTGACTCCTTCCGAAAGAATAGAGAGGAACGATAAGAAACCTTGAGACGTAAGTTTACCCATATAGAAAGGAAAAGGGGAACCGAAAAGTGAAGGGAAGAAAAGTGTCGATAAACATTCTGGAGGAGACTGTCGGAAAAACGAAAAAACACAAAGAAAAAGAACCCCTACCAGAACTAGGGACAGAGGATATGTTACAGTGTTTAGAGGCAGGTATTAAGTAGTCCGTGAGACAGATAGTCTAGATCAAGGAATTTAGATAAAGAGTGAAGGTGACATATCAGTATTCCTTAAACTAAATCCAGTATGGACTTACCAGATCACCAACAGGGGTGAAAGAAGTCAAAGTCAGACTTAAACCGTTATACCTCAAGTACTAGACTCGGTGTCAGTCGAGGGCTAGAACAAAAACGACTAACATATCTCGAAGAGGTAGAAACCGACGTTTGTTATATTAGTTAGACTAAAGCCACAACTGGTAGACCACTACAGATACACATCTCAGAAGAAAACACAACAACCTTCTACCACAAACGGTACTGGTCACACAAGAGAACCGTCTTGAGATAATCGGAAACGGGACGAAGTAAGACATGAGGTTCCGGTTTAAACGGACAATGAGGCCCATAAAGAACTGACGGATGAAAACGTAAGGTCAGGGGATATTACTTTTCCTGTAGAAAAACCCCACAATCAAGATCTTCCAGAAAATCCAGAAGTATCTTGACAAGCTGAAGTCGAAGAAGTCGTAATGACCAACCTCGTATCTGAACCTAGTGGTACTATAACTTACCAAACGGAACCTTTACTTCTCTCTAGTAAGACAGCAAAAACTCTAACGTAGGTTCATGACGTAAAACCTGAGAACAACTGATACTACCGATGAGGTAGAGAAGATTCCCTAAGAACGGGTGTCATCATCTATATTACCAGTAGACTCAATTTAAATGGGTAAGGTCAGGTAGAATCAAACGACTAAGGATCTTACAGTTACGAGTGAGAATGGTAGAGGACAAACTGGTGAAGGTTAAACGGAACTGAGTACCTGGATTGTAAGTAAGGACCAAGGATACGTTATAACGAGAAATATCGTAGCTTGGATCGAAGATAGTGGTCACGGTAGGTGTTGACCCACAACAAAAACGGTTGTGGGTCCACTTTTAATTTTCGTTGTTAAGTACACACCCTCTGTAGTAACGTTCCTTTAATTGACTTTCCATTTATGTGACTTCTGGGTCCTCGAAGAGGAGTATTTGAACACCTCTCCTTTTCTTTGTTTGTGTTGACTCGGGTCACCGGAACAAAAGGAGGTCGATTCTGATGGAAGAGTTTATAGTGGGTGAGCAGGAGTCATCACTCTTGAGGTTTGGAACCGCCAAGACATCGAAACGGTGTTTGAAATAAAAACTCTTCGGTTCTGGCCGTCTTTTGGATTGACGTACAAAAGAAAGAAAGAAAAAAAACTCTCTCTCGGAACTTGAGGGTAGTATCTTTAAAAGACTCCTGTTTATTCCATTTCATCTGAATTTTTATCCATAAATTTTCTTAGTCTTGAAGGTCCTATAAGTCGGACTTGACGTCAATGTAAAGATGTTTATTTATACATTTTATCTATCAGATTGATGACCCTGGTTGTCTTTGGAATTCCCTTGCGTTTACGTACTGAAATCCCCTTTGGATTCCCGATGCACTTATTCGGAGTAAAATTACTTGGCACCGTATCGACTAGTGACTACGTGGGAGTATTGACGTATAAATATGAGGACAGACGATCATCTTATCCACCGACCCGAAAACAAAACGAAATAGGTTCTCCTTACGTAAAGAGATCCTCGTGTCGTATAGAGTCTGGACCCAGACCTACCTCGGGTTCCTTACACTCTAGTCTCTCACGGACTTCAATGGTCTATTACCGGTTGTCCGTTATTTCGAAAACTAAGACATTTTATTCCTTAACCTGATCTACTTGAGAATCCTCAGAAAGTCAAACTTGTAAGACACTAAGATACTAAGGTGGGGTGTAAGGTATAAGTAACTGTTTGTTCCTTTTAGACTAGACCTGACCACCAAAGACTCTGGAGTACTAAGGTATTTCCTTGTCCTTTTACACCAGTAAGGTCTGTATAAATTAAACACGTATAAAGTAGTAACGACTCGGGAAGGTTTGTAATTTGACCCTGATCCCAAGTCCCCGTAAACTTTTTATAGTATCTTTCCAGGACCGATAAACCAAATATAATATAATTGGATTCCCTCTTTATCATTTAAGACGTGGTAAGAATTGTCCACTGATTTTAGGACCTCCGTTGCTACTCTAGATATGACCTTCTGAGACTTTCTCCTCAGGAACTCCCTTCTCGAACCTTTCTCGAGTCTTACAAGTCAGATCTTCAAAACAGTCTGATGTTAAGTACCATAAAAACCGATTCCGAGTGGTATACAATCCTTTTAAATTTCACTGAAACAAAAAGTTTTTACTTTATATAGGAAGTCATGGTCTTTGTCTGTATCTCTTGTCTGTACCTGTATCACCACCCTCCTCCCCTCCTCCTTCTTCTTCTACTTTACATACCTCTCTCATTTTACCTTTGAATGTAATGATATACATTTTATCTATCGGTCACCATGAACGACATACTGATTTCCTTTAGTTTGTCCCGATCCATTGTTGGATCTCCCCACCTTACCGCTGTCACTTCCCTCCCTCCAGTTTCTCCCACGACGATATACATATGGATACCGACTAAGTACAACTATAAACCGTCTTTTATTGTTTTAAAACATTCCGATAATAGGAAGTTAATTTTTTTTTTCCTTTACTTGGAATTTTTTACTTTAAATAAGGTTATTGTTCTCGTTTCTTTAATATGTAGGTGAAAAAATTTAATTCCAAATTAAATGTAGGTCTTTTAAGTGAGAAACATCAATTTTAAGAAATTTAACTGTTTGTGTGTACTAGTGCGTATTGGTGGTGGTATTAGTTCAATTTCTTGTCAAGGTAGTGGGTTTTCTTAAGAGGGAACGGAGAAACAACAGTTAGGGAGAGAGCAACAGGTCGGTAACCGTTGTTGGATAAATAATAAGAGAATACCTAAAACGGAAACTTTCTTACAGTATATATACTTTAACGTATCTTCAGTTGGAAAACTCGAACCAAATAGAGTGATCGTGTTATTTACATTCGAAATAGGTACAGTATGTACATAGGTGTCATATAAGAAAAAACAACAACACATCATAAGGTGACGTACCAATCTGTTCTCACCTCTTGGTAAACCCAACAAAAGTCAATAGCTGTTAATGTTTATTTCAGTGATATTTGTAAGGGTATGTTCAAAAACACATCACATCCCAAATTGAAGAGTTCTTGTTCGTGAATCCCTTACTGTAACGATTCATTTATGTGACTCACATACAAATTGAAATATTCTTTAACAGTGTGACAAAAGGTATCACCGACTTGGTGAACCGTAAGGGTGGTCGAAACAAGATCTCAAGTTCAAGGAGATGTTAGAACGGGTGTGAACCATTCTAGTCACAAAAAGAAATTCTTAAAGATTATTTACCCGTCACTACAGAGTACACCAAAATTAAACTTAACGGGATGACCGCACGACGCTAAGTGCCCCAGCGTTTCTCAGTCTGTGCTGACTCACTGACTTGATTTGACTTGACTGACTTACTGATTACTACAACTTGTATTAAAGTATACGAATAAACGGTAGGTATATAAAGAAACCATTTCATTGACAAGGTCTCTTCCGCTACCGTGGGGTGAGGTCATGAGAACGGACCTTTTAGGGTATCTACCTCCTCGGACCATCCGACGTCAGGTACCCCAGTGCTTCTCAACCTGTGCTGACTCGCTGAAGTGAAAGTGAAAAGTGAAAGTACGTAACCTCTTCCTTTACCGTTGGGTGAGGTCACAAGAACGGACCTCTTAGGGTCCCTGTCCCCTCGGACCACCCGACGGCAGATCCCCCAGCGTGTCTCAGTCTGTGCTGACTACGCTGAATCGTCTGAATCGTCTTTCATTGACAAGTCTAGAAAACGGGTTAAAATTGACCCAATAAAGGAATTACAACAAAGGTAATAAAATATAAGACCTACATTCAGGAAATACTCTATACATACATACACTGAACTTTAATAAAAGGGGATCGAACAGAAAAGTATTAGGATTGTCACTTAAAACTTCTCACTATCCCGATGAAAACTTCGGGTGTTAAATGCCGACTCTCTATTTGTCTTTATTATTTTCGAGTATTGAGAATAAACTGGGGGTAGAAGAGACGACTCTTACGAGGGATCTTACTTATAATTACGATGTTTGTGATCGTCTTCTCTCAACTTTGTAGGTTACAAAATTATTTAAAATTATCTTATAGAACAAGAGATTTGTTCTTGGGTACTGAGACAATCTCCCTTACGTTTATACTCCACACGGTCACTCTTTTACCCTTCTGATCGTCTCCTCGGTCTCCTGACGTCTGGGTGGCTTACAGAATCAGGGTTTTGTCTTCTCCTCTACCTTTATCGTGGGTCGTTTCCTGTGATTTGTGTTTTGTTACGACCACTCTGAGGTCGTGTCCCTCTATGTCACTCGTGTACCTGTCAAGTGATAAAGGTGAACCTTAACCGTACTCAAGTAATTATCCAGTGTACTTTAGTTGGATGAAAAAGATGAGAGTCTAATTTTTTTTCGTGTATCGTCCATGTCTTGTATATTACAGATGTAAAATGTTTCATAAGAAATTTATCGAATCAATTATTACACCCTTTTACCCCTTCTCTACCAGGAAGTAATCAATGTAAACTCAAAAAATTCTTTAGGTACGTTACTCAGTTCCCTTTCGATCTCTCTGAAACGGAACCAAGAGAGTGGGGTTTATTAAAATAGTTACTAAGTATGTTTTTATACCCTCCATCTGTAAGATTTAAACATCTTTCGACCTTTACTAATATTTAGGTACTCACTAATACTAAATCCTTGGTTATTTCGGATTTTTTTAGAAAGGTTCAGTCCGACTTATACTCAAAATTTCCTCTATTTAAATTTCAGGACTTGACTTCAGGTTTTTGGTCACACAAAACCCATAACTTCCTATGTCCCAAATCACGTTTCTCCATTCTTGTACTGTACCAAATTCAGTTGTCATACGGAGTATACTCAGCTGTTCCTTCATACTACAGGTTTTAAGGATTGTACGTTCTAACTCTCTATGACTACCTTCAAATAGTGAAATCTTACTCCTGTCGACTACCAAGATAACCCCGTGTGGACCTCAAACACAGGTCAGCTTCCGTGATGGGTGGAGGGGAGAGGAGATCGTTCTGATGTTTGACCTATTACAAGATTCTCGTCATCAATAAGTAAGTATACTACATTCGTTACTGGTTCTTTTACCCTTTACGACCTGTACACTCCCTTCTTTATTTCTGAAACACTCGAATATCAACGGCTGTATTTTATAACTTTCCACACGTTCATTGACTCCTTTGTCTTAACGAATTTTATTGGGGTTTCCCAAATATTGAGGTCTTGATTCTGGTTCCCCTCTTTTCAGGTTCATCCTCTTTTAAAGACTTAACGACGAGTTTATGCCTCACAAACAAAACTTTCAATCACTAAGAAAAAAATTAAAAATAATAAAAAAATAAAATAAATTTAAATAAATAAAATTAACCTCTGATTAATGAAATGTTATAACACAACCAAAACGGTATGTAGTTGTACTTAGGTGGTGTCTACGTGTACACAAGGGGTAGGACTTGGGGGGAGGGTGAAGGGAGGGGTATGGTAAGGAGACCCAGTAGGGTCACGTGGTCGGGACTCGTAGGACATAGGACGTAGCTTAGACCTGACCACTAAGCAAAGTGTATACTATAATATGTACAAAGTTATGGTAAGAGGGTTTAGTAGAGTGGGAGCGGGAGAGGGTGTCTCATGTTTTCTGATACGATCTGTAAACACAGAGAAAACGACAGACCGTATGTCCCAATAGTAATGGTAGAAAGATTTAAGGTATATATACACAATCATATGACATAACCACAAAAAGAAAGACCGAATGAACTGAGACATACTATCCGAGGTCAAAGTAGGTGGAGTAATCTTGACTAAGTTTACATAAGAAAAATTACCGACTCATCATAAGGTGACACATATACATGGTGTCGAAAGAATAGGTAAGCAGACGACTACCTGAAGATACAACGAAGGTACAGGACCGATTATATTTGTGACAACGTTACTTGTAAACCCATGTACACATTCCTTAGGTTTAACCTTTTCTTTATTTTGAGAGTGACAAACGTCTACTGTACTAGGAGATGTCTCTTTGGGATTTCAGAGGTGGTCTTTTTATGAGTCAAGTCAAGTCAAGTCAGCGAGTCAGTACAGACTGAGAAACGACGGGGGACCGTCGTGCGGTCCGGAGGGACAGGTAGTGGTTGAGAGTCTCAAGTGAGTCTGAGTGCAGGTAGCTCAGTCACTACGGTAGATCGGTAGAGTAGGAGACAGCAGGGGAAGAGGAGGACGGGGGTTAGTAGGGAGGGTCGTAGTCTCAGAAAAGGTTGCTCAGTTGTGAAGTGTACTTCACCGGTTTCATGACCTCAAAGTCGAAATGGTAGTAAGGAAGGTTTTTTTAGGGTCCCGACTAGAGGAAGTCTGACCTGACCAACCTAGAGGAACGTCAGGTTCCCTGAGCGTTCTCAGAAGAGGTTGTGGTGTCAAGTTTTGGTAGTTAAGAAGCCGCGAGTCGGAAGGAGTGTCAGGTTGAGAGTGTAGGTATGTACTGGTGACCTTTTTGGTATCGGAACTGATCTACCTGGAATCAGCCGTTTCATTACAGAGACGAAAACTGATAAGAAAGATCCAACTAGTATTGAAAAGAAGGTTCCACATTCACAGAAAATTAAAGTACCGACGTTAGTGGTAGACGTCACTAAAACCTCGGGGGGTTTTATTTCAGACTGTAACAAAGGTGACAAACGGGTAGATAAAGGGTACTTTACTACCCTGGCCTACGGTACTGAAAACAAAAGACTTACAACTAGAAATTCGGTTGAAAAAGTAAGAGGAGAAAGTGAAAGTAGTTCTCCGAAAAATCAAGGAGAAGTGAAAGACGGTATTCCCACCACAGTAGACGTATAGACTCTACTAACTATAAAGAGGGCCGTTAGAACTAAGGTCGAACACAAAGAAGGTCAGGTCGTAAAGAGTACTACATAAGACGTATTCAATTTTATTCGTCCCACTGTTATGTGTCGCAACTGCCTGTGGAAAAGGATAAACCTTAGTCAGACAACAAGGTACAGGTCAAGATTGACAACGAAGGACTGGACGTATGTCTAAAGAGTTCTTCGTCCAGTCCACCAGACCATAAGGGTAGAGAGAGTCTTAAAAGGAGTCAAGAAACACTAGGTGTGTCAGTTTCCGAAACCGTATCAGTTATTTCGTCTTTATCTACAAAAAGACCTTGAGAGAACGAAAAAAGTACTAGGTCACCTACAACCGTTAAACTAGAGACCAAGGAGACGGAAAAGATTTTGGTCGAACTTGTTGTCCTTCAAGTGCCAAGTGCATAACGACTTCGGACCGAACCTTTTAAAACTCGTAACGAGATGATCGTACACTCTACTCACGTTAACACATCATCAAACTCGTAAGAAACCGTAACGAAAGAAACCCTAACCTTACTTTTGACCGGAGAAAGTCAGGACACCGGTGACGACTCAAAAGGTTTAAACGACCGTATAACTCACGTCGTGAAAGTGTCGTAGTAGAAAGTCCTAAACTTTATCGCATTGACCTTAAGGTAGTGGAGGTGATCGAAACAAGCATCACTACGAAAGATTCCGGGTGAACTGAAGTGTAAGGTCCTACAGACCGAGATCTAATCACTAGTGTGGTAACACTAATAGGTCCAACACTTCTAGAAAAAACGTGTCAAGAAGACACATAAGAACGGTGGAGAAGAATTATAGAAGACGAAGACAATCCAGGTATGGTAAAGACAGGAAATAGCTCGGGTAGAAGCGTACTTTACACGGGAACCATAGAGATTAAAAGAACTTCTCTAGAGATCAGAAAGGGTAAGACAAGAAAAGGAGATAAAGAAACGTAACTAGCGACTTCTTCCGAAAGAATAGAGAAGAAAGATAAGTAACCTTAAGACGTAAGTTTACGAGAATAGAAAGGAAAAGAGGAAACGAAAAGTAAAGAGAAGAAAAGTATCGATAAACATTCCGGAGGGGTCTGTCGGTAAAACGAAAAAACGTAAAGAAAAGGTACCCCTATCAGAACTAGGGACAGAGGACGTGTTACAGTGCTTGGAGTAAGGTATTAAGTAGTCTGTGAGATAGATAGTCTAGATTCGGGAATTTAGATAAAGAGTGAAGGTGACATATTAGTATAACCTAATCTGAATTCAATTTCTTTCATCCCATTTATTTGTATACCCTGGATTAATTTTAATTTTCGAAGACGTGTTGTTTCCTTTGATATTCGTTCCACTTTTCTGTCGGAAGTCTTACCCTTTTTTTATTTTCGTTTACTTCGTTGACTGTTTCTTAATTAGAGTTTTTATATGTTCGTTGAGGACGTCGAGTTAAGGTCTTTTTATTTGCTAGTTAGTTTTTGACCCGGTTTCTTGATTTGTCTGTAAAGAGGTTTCTTCTGTATGTCTACCGATTGTTTGTGTACTTTTCTACGAGTTGTAGTGAGTAATAGTCTCTTTACGTTTAGTTTTGGTGTTACTCTATGGTAAAGTGTGGTCAGTCTTACCGACGATAGGTTTTTAGATGTTCGTTATTCACGACCTCTCCCACACCTCTTTTCCCTTGGGAGGATGTGACGACCACCCTTACGTTTGATCATGTCGGTGATACCTCTTGTCGCACCTCTAAGGAATTCTTTGACCTTTATCTTGACGGAATACTGGGTCGTTAGGGTGACGACCCGTATGTGTGTCTCCTTTGGTGTAAGAAAGAAAAATTCCCTCCGTAAGTTCTGATTTGGTCTAATAGAGGTCCTCGTCTACATGTATTTCCTCTAGTGTTTTACATCATTCATCTATGTATTTTATTGACACTTCCAGAATGGACTGAATTACTCATACACACAGTTACTAGTATACTAGGAACAAACTTACGAGTGAAAAAACTTTGAACCCCTTTTCCCCTTTTAATTGTTTATACACTGTCCTTGACCCTGAGTCTCGATGTCTTCTTATAAACCTTAGTTAAACCTTTACGAAGGTTCTTCAATGTAAACCTGAAAACCAACGAAAATTTAAAACACAGTTTGACTTTTAATCTAAAATTCTAAAATACTCAACGTCTCTATAATTTAAAAAATGTACTAAAGAAGATGAACTGTAAGGATTCTTTAGTATTCGTTGACTTTCTTGTCATTATTTGTTTATGTTACAATTTATCCCGTTCTTAAAAAAGTAATCTATATCACCCTCGGTAGATCTCAAATCCGTTTTAAATTTTTTTCTCTTTTATTTGTACACCTTCCCCCCTTTTCACATGAAGTATCGACCCGAGTTATAACTAGTTATATCATTATTAAGAGGTCTCTATTAGTCACCCCTTAATTCTAATTGTACTTAACAGTATTTACCACATTACCCGACGTATGTTGTTTTCTATTATTCGACTTTATTATTTCTTTTTTATATCCCTCTGTGTACTAGTTGTCTTTGTAAGTACCGTCCTTTTGACTTTTGGTGGTTTTAGGATAGTTGTGTCAATTAGTACACGGAAGAGATTTTTTCACATTCGTGATGTAAGAAGGTCCTTTAGTGGGGTCTTAGTCCGACGAGACTCAGGTATCTCAAGTTAACCAATTTACCGATTTTCGTTTGTTAGTTAAGTCTTCGACTTTTCAAGTGGACAAGACCCCCAGCTTTTACTGTCACTGTCTGGGTTTCTTTTTTATTATTACTTGACTTAATTTTATAAGATCTGAAAAGGAAACGAAGAACCGTTGTGTAAGTTGTGGTACATCGTATTGTACAACACTCTACATATTGTGTGTATATGTATAATATCTACACACATATAAATGTATATACTTCTGTAAAAGGACAATTAGGATAAAGAAAATGAAAGTAATGAGTTTATATGTAACTCTTATTTTTATATCTTAAAAGTATATGTATACATCTCGAGTTCGTCCCTCTTTGATAGTAAGTACTCAAAATTTTCATATTCATTATGATTCTGATCCTAGCACATAAGTATACCTGAGACAGAAGTATCAAGTTGATTTATAAGATCATAAAGAAACCCCCTTATACAAAAACCAACATTAGTTTCAATCAGACTGTGGGTCCTTTTCCTCCACCAACACTGTTACCATAAAGAATCTATATCTATATATATATCTAGGGATGGTGGGTTCACAGAAGCATAATCTATACAATAGTAAGAAAAACTAATTTATGTTATAAGGAGGATATTTAAAGAAATTGGTGGTCTCAAGGGTCTTTTATTCATTTGATAAGTCAAGATTTTCGATTTACGGTTACTCAAACAGATGTAGAAAGGAAAGGTCGTTCTCTTGTCTTCTCCCTACCTCCTTAGAATTTATCTGTGCTGTCACCAGTTCTCCTTCTCCACTTCCCCGGTCCTTTCCTTCCCATGTTCTTTCACTTCAGTATCCAGTACAGAGTGTTTGAGGTGAAAAGAAAGGTGGAAACGAAGTCATTTGAAACCGAAAGTGTTACTAGTGAGGGTTTCGTATTATCGAATGGTCCACCGAGTCACCATTTTGTTTCTCTGTTTGTTTTGGGTGAACGGTCACGTCCTCTGAATCCAAACTAGAGACCAGTCCTTCTAGAGGACCTTTTCCTTTACCGTTGGGTGAGGACATGAGAACGGACCCTTTAGGGAGCCTGACTTTTCGGACCATCTGATGTCGGGCACCCCTATGTTTTCTCACCCTATACTACATCGTTGATTCGTTGTTGTTGTTGTTTGTGCATTGTTAATCGTTTTGTGTTCAACCATCTCGACTGAAATGCAATCGTCACTAGCTTCATTTAAAACAGTTTTGGAAATTTTCTACTGAACTAGAGGAGGAAAGTCCAGTAGGAGTCTTCTTATGATTTTTTAGGAGTGACGACAACTAGTTAAGGAAACAAAAATTTCTTTTAAGACGTTTGACGGAAAGGTAGTGGTGTGGACGATATAATATCTACACTGAGGTACACCGAAACAAATTCTCACAGAGTATTTATAGTGGAGGAGGTGCTTCGGAAGAGATTCAGGTGTTGTAACGAGGGGGTAGTAGTGTGGAAGTATGACAAGATCCCGAAACAGTCGGGAAAGAATCGTGAAGAAAGTAAGTTTACCGAGTAAGTTTAAGTAGTAGGGTCGATCTATCGTTTGAGAAAACGTATGGGTCGTAGATCCGATTATGAACCGTGGTTGTGTAAACTATTGTGAAACTATATACTTACTAGTTTGTGGTTTTCTATTCACATACAAGGAACTGATAATGAAATCTGATACTCGAGGAACTGTTTTTGTAAATTAATATCCTGTTCCGACGGGTCGTCACTACGAAAGGAGGTTCACAGAGGAAAACCTTATGGGTTTTAATAAAAAGGAAATATTTGAATCTTTTAAAAGTCAGACAATGGATTTGAAAGTATTTATCATCCAACCACTAGGACATGGTGGTCCTTCTATCTAATCTACTGAATAACCTTAAAAGGTCGAAGTGTCGTGTTAAAGTCTTCGTAATTGTTCATTTATAATATGATTGACCGTTAAGTCTGTCGTCAATATTAAAATCAGGAGAAACAGTAGTGACGGAAGTAAAGTAAGAATACTTTTATAGTTACACAAAACCCTCCAGAGTCTCTTTACTTGGTTTGGATAAATCGATCTTGTTGAGTTAGGAGGAAAGAAAATTCAGGTATAGGAAAAGTAGGCACCTGGTTACATCTTTGGCGAAGGGAGGACGTTTCCTCGGACGGAAACGGTTCGGTTTGTCGTCCGTGTTTCCGTTTACCTCGCCCACGGGACCGAGTCGGAAACCCGGGATGGAAACTCCTAACCGTTGTCCGCAGAAGAGGGAAGAAGGTTGTGGAAGGTGTACTACGAGTGACTGGAGGTCACCGTCAAGGTTCAAGAAAGTGTTCATGAGTACCTCCGGTCAACCTAAAGAGAACTTGTCAAATTTAACGAGGTGGATGGATCAGTTCTTCTTTAAGTCTTCAATGCTTTCAAGACCCTAGTTACCGAAGAAAAAATATGTCAGCGACTGATTTTATCGTTTTTGCAATTCGTCTTCACTTAAAGTCGTAAGTGAAAGTCTATGATAACCCATAAAATTCGTAATTATGAACATCATCCTGACTTTACGTACACGTTATTAGGTCTATATGTGATGTGGAAAACGATATTACAGATTGAGTAGAGTAGAAAGAGATCTTGGGACTAATTTCACCCCCCCCCCGCCCACCCCTTTGTGCATAAAAGGTTTAATTTTATTAAAGGAAACCCAATTAAGTCAGTTGACATTCAAAGAATGTAAAAATCACTCTTGGTTGGGGGTTGGGACTAGGTGGAAGCTTTCCACCGGAGATCCACGTCCCCTCCGACTGTAGATGTACAGGCAGTAACGAGAAAAGAAGGGAGACATCACGTAACACGACCTAGACCAGAAGAAGGATCCTTGGGTAGATACTGTAGACAACTCTGCTTTTGTGAGGGACCGTACCGTGGTGAAATCGAAGACGCCTAAGGAACAGGACGAAATCACGAATCCACAGAGGAAGGTTTCCGTGTGTCTTTGTGAATTGAGGGGATTTCCGGTGTGGATCAGATACCCAATCCTTGTGTTGTTTAGATCGGATAGACGGAACTGTCCGTCATGAAGGTACCAACCGTGGTACTACGAGGTCGTGTACGTCCTTCTTTGTCTAAGAAATTCCCCGGTGGAAGTTATAAGAAACAGACTCTTCGTTCTTCGTTCGGGAGATGTGTCCCTCAAAGGGTTTTGATAGAGTCACAAAGACGAAGAGTGAAGATAAAGAACCCTAAAAGAGGTTCTCTCCTTTTGCTCCTGTTATTGTAGACTGAAGAACAAAGAGAAGGAGGATGGAAGGACAGAGACACCGCTCCGGTTTGTTTTCTTTTGTGTTTTTGTTTTTTGGATTCATGGGACTACCCTTGAAAGAAACGCTGTCTAAGGTTGTAAAGATATGTTACTGAATATTATTTTGGGATGACTTCATTCACACGGTCCAAACCCAAAACTATAGTTATAAAGATCACTCCCACTCAATCTTTAAATCATTTAGGAGAAGGAAGAGTTCTTTTGTTCTAAAGTTTTGGTAACATAATGACACCTGAGTTTTTCAGTAAAGACTCCGAGTAAAGGTCCCGTTTTTTGGCATTGTGTTGTTGTTATTGTTGTTTTGAAATATCGATTAGAATTGCTGTCCTTCGGAAGTCATTTTACACTAAAATTTTTCTTACTTTTTATGTTGACAATATATAAAAGTTTTATAACTAAGTGAAAGTCTAAAAAAACTATTATACTCTTTATTGTCTTCACAATATGATTTAGTGTGACAGAGATGTTATACCAAATAAGATCTGTCAACTATTTCCCTTTACTCTGTTTTTTACCGTACTGTTTGAGGTTCATTTATATTTATTAAAGGGATATTCGTAAACCTACACTACAAAGTTTCATTTTGAAACGTCGAATATTTTGTTTGAGTTGGCTGTATACGTCTCGGAAGATATACGTTACGTGACCTCTGGTTCACTACTTATTTCTAGTGTTAGTATGAGTAAAAGTAAAAGAACGAAAAAAATACTACTATGATAAGGGAACAGGGAAAAATCAGAAAGAAACTCCAAATAGAAAAATTAACCCCATATCGACGGAATGTTACAAAACAACAAAAGAGGACATACATCTTGCTTCACTAGTCGATATACATATGTATATAGGGGTGGTAGGGGGGTAGACAGATAGAGTATGTATATATGGGTATGTTTGTCAATAACTATAGGATGTAATTGTCGTTCCGTTACTATTATCTGTTATGAAAGGACAAAAGATTAAGAATACTGTTTTGTAACACTGTTCTTCTCCTTCATAAACATTAGAGTATATATAATATCGATTATTTTAACTCTAAATTATTCCAATCTATTGGACGGGTTTCAGTGAGTATTCAATATTTAATTCTGAATTTAGATTCAGGAAACTGTGACTCAACTGTTGAAGAAGGTACGTGGTGAAATGTAGAAGAACAATGGTCTTAAATAGGTTCATTACCAGAAGTAAATGCGAGTCACCCGGTCCCTTGTACACCAAGCCTTGAGACCCATACATTCGGATTTCCCTGTTTTCGCTCTATTGAATAAGATCATATAAGATACATATGACGACGACGACGACGATTCAACGAAGTCAGTACAGACTAAGACACGCTGGGGTCTCTACCGTCGGGTGGTCCGAGGAGACAGGTGCCCTAAGAGATCCGTTCTCATGACCTCACCCAACGGTAAAGGAAGAGGTAGATACATATGACGATGGATGGTCTAAACTGAGAACAAGGGACCATAAGATAAAATATGATTATTTTAACATCAAATCAACCCGTGGACGGAGGGGGAGGGGAAGAAGGTGTCGTCGTATACTTTCACTTCCGGTGGTAAGCACCTGGTACACCTGACCCTGTTCGGATTCCTACCACCTGGTTGTCCTATCTTCTCAGGACCTCGGACTAGAACACGTTAGTGGGGCGGACAGACTTGAAGAGTTGGGAGCCGATCATTATTTGACTCTTTATTTAAAATTAGAATTTAAATTCGGTGAACATAACAACTAGAGAGAATCTGGTCGTCTTGAACATGAAATAAATAAATAAATAAATAAATAAAATCTTGAACATGAAATTGTACAAATAGAAGGGTTTAGTGAACAATCGTATACAAGTATAAACCTTTGGTGTCTGTCAAAAGGTAACGACTGTCTCACTATAGACTCGGACTATCAGTTCCCAAAAGGGTTGGTCCAGGGGTGGGTGGAAGGGGAGTAATAAAGATGGTGAAGTAAAAGGAGGTCGGCCTAACTACGTGTCGAAGAGCGTGTACGGAGGAAATAGGGAGGAGGGGTTTCTTAGAGAGGTTACTTGGGATTAAAGATTTTGGGAGATCAAAAAGTCACGTGCCTAATGTCGGGTGGAAACTAAGGTGTCCTGACGTGACATACGGGTCTTTAACACACTATTTCCAAGAAAACTACTTTTTCTCTTCCGTCTTCTCCGAGAATCTTCTTTCTCTTTCTTTTCCTCCTCTATTCTTTCTTATTCTCTTCCACTTTTATTACATCTTACCCACTAGTAATACACAAAAATCACGGGAATTACTATCCACTACCCAAGTTTTTTCTGTGACATTTCGAAACTTTCGTACTTTTCTTCGGGACACCGGTATTCGTACAGAACATAGAAAGTACTTGAAAGAGAAACAAATAATAAGTAAGGAACCCTTTCGTCAATCCGTTTATTCTTTGTAATTCTTAAACCAAAGGTGAGTAAATGACTCGATAAAAGAGGAGTACATCTCATTAAACTTATTTGGTGTTTAATTAAAAGAGAAGTACTACGGTTATACAGAATCTCGTAAAATCCTATAAGTCTCACCGATAAACTTTGACATAAATAAAAAGTCCCGTTAGAATAACTTTCACTTTTAGGTTCGTACAACCATATAATTTTTCTTTACGGTAAGGCAAAAGTGAATCCTGAAACAGACAACAAAAGGGGTTCGACACAAAATACAGGAAGACGTTCATATAATTTAATCGAGGGAAAAGTCATTTTGAAATAGACCTTAAAACTTTTTACATTCCATCCCTCTTAATCGTTCCCGGGACACTTTTTCACAGTCAAGTAAGTTTCCTTCTAGTATATTCTACCACCAATTGATTTACAGTGGTTGGAGTTACTGTGACATTTATTCTGACTTGGTGACCTTAAAAAGAAGACTTAAGTCCAAAGGTACAGAAATAGGGTTAGACATAAAGAATTGTCGGGTTATAAGAACTATTGACATGGGATTACCATTAATGATATGACTCGTTACAAAGGAGATCATAAGGTGTCCTCGTTTTTCATGACTTTCACTTTCAGTGCGTCACCACAGGTTAAGAAACGTTGGGGTACCTGATATCAGATACCTTAAGAGATCCGGTCTTATGACCTCACCCATCGGAAAGGGAAGAGGTCCGATAGAAGGGTTGGGTCCCTAGCTTGGGTCCAGAGGGTGTAACACTCACCTAAAAAATGGTCGACTCGATGTTCCCTTCGGGTTCTTATGACCTCACCCATCGAATAGGGAAGAAGTCCCCTAGAAGTGTTGGGTCCTTAACTTGGTCCCAGAGGACGTAACGTCCGCCTAAGAAATGGTTGACTCAATAGACCCTTCATGACGGACAGCAATTTGTGTTTCTTATCCCAAAGGAGACAGTTTGTGACCTAGGTTTCGTGGGTGAACACGTAGAAGAACCATGGTCTGTATCGAACTCCAATGTAAATCGGACTTCTATAATTCTCGGTCGAACACTCTCGCCGTCCCCACTCGAAGAACGAAAGTCACCGATCTTTTTCCCGTTCGGGAAACCTTTTGTGTTGGATGTACAAAAAAACACATGTATTGTTTCAGACAGAGTTATGATAATTTGACCCAATAAACGTAAGGTGGGTTTATGTCATAGTAGTTTTCGTCTAAGTTTAGACGAAACCTAAATATAAAAGGTCCGGGGGATGTAACAAGGTACTGAACCATTCTATTTTAGTCTCCATGTTTATTACCTGTGACAGAAGAAATGTTCTAATTTTGAGCTGAGTACTAAATTATGGTTGTTGAGGATTTTACTAAGTGTTCCATGAAAATCTTATTGTCAGAATGTGAACATAGTGTAAAATATGAAGTGTAAGTAATAAAATATCACCGATAAAGACACACTACCAGAACAGTTTAAAACCTTTTACACAGAAAGTACAACGGTTATAAACATAAATTATGTGTAAATTAAGCTGTTCGTGATTGACTTGTAGACGATAAAAGGTACGAGTACAGTGAGATTTGTGTAAATGATTTTAATCGTTTTTTGTTTTAATCCAAAAAAGTAGTGTTGGAATCTGTTTACCCAGGTAATATAGCGTTCAGAATACAGACAGTGGACTTATTTAATCTGAAGAGATATACCGTAAAAGTCATTTTCTTTCCTCCAATTCTTATATCGATTTAGATCGTTCGAAACCTACTGATTCTAAAAGAAACCTAAACCGAAATATTTGGCCCCATTCGAACCTTCATAAAAGAGGAACTTCATCAACGGGTAAAAGTTAGTGGTTGATACAATATCTGCTCGAGACTACAGTACAAGGTACATCTAAACGTTTTTCCTCATTTGTCGTGACAAAAGAAAGTGAGCTTCTTATAAGAAGGGAGCATGAAACCTAGACGTAATTACACCCCTGCCAAGGGTGTCGGTCTTCGATAGGAATACACGGGAATCGAAAATATTGATGAACGACGGGTGAGAAGAACAAGGTGTCAGTGCGGAATTCCAGAAAATCGGTTGAAAACAGAGGGTCAACTGAGAAAGGGACCTTATGTGGGATCAGAGTAGAAAAAGAGGATCTATTAGACGAGAAGAGGTATCTGTCATACAGGTTTGTTGAGGTTAAACATAAGGTACTGAAAAGGTTGTTGGGTGTGTGGGAAAATTTACCTACAAAATGAGTATGTTAGTACTACGAAAACAAAGGTAGCCTAAGAGACATAACCTCTGAAAGCTCACGTCACGGGACCAAAAATTTAGTATCCGAGTTCTCGATTCTAAATAACCTACGAACATAACACGATCCTCAGTACTATCTTGCGAAATCCGAGGGACTGTTGAACTCCTCCAGGGATAATTAGAGTATTATACCTACTCCTTTGTGGGAGTCAGTCAATTTACTGAACAGGATTACCGAACGAGTACCACCTTGTTTACATCGGAAATGGATGTAAAGTCGTAGCAAGTACCACGTCAGTCCTCCGGTCACAGACATGGCCCATTAAGTTCTCCCTCAATCAGTACCCCATAAACAGTGTTTCAACACTCTTCTCCGGTTTTCTCATTTGTACCCTCCTCTCCGTTGGTCCTGAAAGGTTGATGTTCTCCGACGACAGTAGGGGTCTTAACCAACCTGGTTCTTCCCTTACTACATTGGTCTCGAGTCCTTGACTTCTGTACCATCTTCGATCTTCGGTCAACCGAGTCTGTGATCTTAAATCCCAGTACCTTATTGTTCGACAGACCGTCCTCGACCTCGAAGTGTTCCCTGTCAGTGATGATTTCTGAAGGGACCTAGTCTCTCCAGTTGTATTTACGCGACCTAATAAGGAAGGAGATAGTGGTTACAGAGGATGACATGGAGGATCAAGGTGATTACCCCTCTACGACTGACCACTTCTTCAGAACCTTTATTGTTATTGAAGAGACGTCGTGTTTCCCTTGTCTCCGTTCTGTCCTTTACCTAAACTTTTATTTGTCCGTTGTCAGATCGGTTGAGGTCTCAGGTACGACTGAAGTGATCCTGTACTGATGACAGGAGGAAATAAACGTAGGTCATAACTCTTAACCTGGTATTTCTTCCGATTCGCGGTTTCTTAACTACGACAGTTCAACACCGTGACCTCTTCTGAGAACTCTCAGGAACCTGACGTTCTAGTTTGTTCAATTAAGATTTCCTTTGGTTGGAACTTATAAGTAACTTTTCTAACAACGACTTCGACTTCCGATGGACTACGTTTCTCGGTTGAGTATCCTTTTCTGGGACTACCACTCTTTCTATCTTCCTCTTTCCTTTCCCTACTGTAAGTTTCCTATTCAACCAACCTATCGTAGTGACTAAGTTACCCGTACTTAAACTCGTTTGAGACCCTCTATCACCTCTTGTCTCCTCGGATCATACGGCGTCAGAGACCTCAGAGTTTCTCAATTTGTGTTGAATGGTTGACTTGTTAACTAGTGGAACCATGTCGGACACCGACATTACGTGTTCAATAGGTGTACAGTTAACTTACTACAGAAAAGAAACAGGATTCGTAACGGTTAGTGGAGTGCGTCACTGATCTTGTACTACCCATGAACCACTAATGACCAAAAAGTAAGTGAGAGTTTGCAACTGATTCGGATAGTTTAATAGGTACTCTCACATTTTTATTTGGATTCTGTGAGTGGAGTTCATTGACGTATAGTTCTTCTCTGTGCCAAGAAAGGGTACTAAGTTCCTTCCATGCTCTTGTCGTATTGAAAAGATAAAACCGGACATCCACTGTAATACAGTACTTGAAGTAACGATTCACCAAGGTACCGAGTCTACTGGTCAAGTGGTGTGTTCGGTTTTTCGACAGATCCATCGGACCCTCCGGAATCCTCTCGACTGACAGGGAGAGAACAGAAACTTTTACGGTTACGGTGAAGTTGTGACAACTTTTCAGAACGAGTCGGAGAAGTAATGTGGTCACTATAATAAAAACCTTAAGTAATGAAGAGTTCACAGGAGATAAACTAGATAAAGTGTAAGTGTTCCTCATACTTTAGGTTTTGGTCGTGTCTGATTTGATATGAGTAATGAACTAGAATTTTCATTAAGGGATTGTATACCTTCTCTCTTGTAAACTCCTTTTACAGTTACCCAGACCTCATAGTCTCACTGTTTCGAGGGTAGTGACCTACGAGTGGCTTTGTATAAATTAGGGGAAGTAATATTTTTAATGTACTCTTTAAAGTATTCTTGGTAGAATGATCGTCTTAAGATCCATAAAGGACAAGGGTTCCCGTCTCTTTATGACGTTTTAGTTGTAAAAAATTACTGTAAAGTCATGACAGAGAGAACCGACTTTTGTCTTTTTCGTTCTTTGTGTATTTTTGTGTTTCTTTCTTTTTCAATTAATTTGTAAAACTCCGGAGGTTATCAACGAAAAATACAATTCGTAAATTAGGTTAAACTTATTGGGTTTGTTCACACGGGAAGGATCCACTGTTGTTGTACTCATTTAATTTTATTTATGTAGATGAAGAAGATTCAAATCAAGAAGGAACTAATGATTTTACTCTCTATTAATAATAAAGTTACACTGAAAACTCATGTTGAACTAACTTGACAAACCGATAAACATATAAAATCTTATTTTGACATAGACGATGATCAGTAAACCTTATCAGAATCTATTCGAGTAAACTTGACTACCGTTTAAGATTACAAATAATTTCAGACACTTTATTTAAGGACAACTTATACTATAAAAACAGACTTTCGACTCATAGTTCGGTCGTCTTTGAAGTTGAGAAGACCGTCCTTTCATTTCTTAAAGAGAGTTAAAGTCTGGTGGGGAGAGGGTTGGGGTGGGGTATTGTGTGTGCATAAAAGGAGGTAACATAATGAGTCTTCTAAATGATATCCTTCTCACCTGACTGAATCAGAGACGAGAGTCTAGTTAAGAAGAGGATCGGGGATCCGACAAGACTTTGTTCCTCCACGACGGGGGACGTCCAACGTAAGGGTCTCAAGAGTCGACGGAAAGACCGAAGTCGGTTCCTCTTCCTTGTCCATCTCTTTGACCTTTCGTTCTCTTTTCCTTTTCGGACCTGCAAAGATGAGGTCAGATGTAGTGGACGTGTCGAAGTACCTTCCTTTACGGTCTACGTTAAGTTTCAAGGTGACGTACTGGGGTTGGAGACTCTAGGGTATTTTTGACATAGGTTGATAAATTTACATGGTTTAGTTGTACAACCTGTGGAGTTTGAATGTGTCTAATATACAATTGTCATAGAGTCAAAAAAGTTTTTATGGGAACAGAGAACACAATAGCGAAGGAAACAACGACCAGAGGCCCAACGGTGAGATAGAGAATAAACCAAAGAGGTTTGAAGGTAGTAAATGTATACGACACGACACGAATCAGAGAGTCAACACAGACTGAGACGTTAGGGTACCTACCGAGGAGATAGGTACCCTGAGAGGTCTATTCTTATGACCTCACCCAACGGTACGGGAGTAGGTCCCTTAGAAGGGTTGGGTCCCTAGTTTGAGTACAGAGGGTGTAACGTCCGTAAAGAAATGGTCGACTCGATGGTTCCTTCGGGTTCTTATGACCTCATCCATCGGATAGGGAAGAAGTCCCCCTGAAGGGTAGCGTCCTTAGTTTGGTCCCAGAGGACGTAACATTCACCTAACAAATGGGCGACTCGTTGGTCCCTTCGGGGGTATATATACATATACATATATATATATATGTGTGTGTATATGTATATATACATACATACATATACTTCGGGGATATATATATTTATATATACATATACCTAGGGGATACATATACACATATATATACTTACATACATATACATATAAACACACAAACACACACATATATATATATATGTATTGGTCAAAATATAACAAATATATATATTTTGGTTCAGAGGAATAAGTTAAGGGTGAAAAATTTTTAGAAACTCACGAAAGATAAAAGGACCAACCTATGACCGATTGTGTTTATCAAATTTAGTTTCGACTGTTCTTAATATTGGGTGACACGAGATATTGGGGAGTGTCTCCGAAATATCTTTGATTTTGGGACTCTCCTTCAGTCCTCTCTTCTCTCCTCTCCTCCCCTGTCTTTTCTCTCCTTTCCTCCTCTCTCCTTCCCTTCCCCTCTCTCTCTCCCCTCTTGCTCCTTCTCTTTCCTCTCCTCCCCTTCCTCTCTAGAGAGGGGTACACGGAGGTGTCCGCAGTCACAACACGAGACATCTCAATGAGAGATGCGGAAGATAAAAGTAGTGAATGAGGTTTTACCTTCGTTCAAATGGGTCATGACCGGTACTACGAGGGGCGAAGGTGACGTCTAAGAGATTCATAGCAAAATAGTAGTCTTACTAAGTCCACGGGGTCTTGTGTCGTTTGTGTCCACCTTAGGTACCGACCGACTACGTGGACCCCAAGACACAGACTTCGATAGGGGAGAGACTGGGAGGAATACCTCTTCTAGAACCTCACCGATTCTCCCCCTTCAAGTTAACGAATTTTAGTGTCGTACTGTAGGACCCTTCATGTAGGCGTCCGGACTCGTCGGAGTGAAGACCGTCAGGATTGTGAGGTTGTCCGGACAGTTCCCTCGACGGAGGTCTTCGGGGGTCCGAAAGATAGACGTTCCGTGTTTTATTAGGGAGGGGCCGAGACGTGAAAGGGGAACTCGAGGTTCCTTCGAGACGGTCGCTCCTAGAGGTTTCGAACTTGTCGGTCTAGAAGTCCTGAGTGAGGAGGTTCCTGTCCGTAACGTCAAAAGACTTAGTTTCCCCTCACCCAGGACAGTAGTTGCGACGAAGGGGCAACGTAAGGAGTTGAGCTGGAGTAGAAGGAGGGTGAAGTTTCACTTTGGTTTTACTGCTTCCTATAGTTCTTTGCATTGTTCTAGGAGTCGTCGTCACTCATTAGCTCCTCTTCTCCCTCCGACACCTTTCAATATATTCCAGATCGTACCCTGGAGGTACAGAAAGACCTTTGGCTCTCCCTACTTGAACATGGATGTACACCACTTACGATTATACCGAGATGCATGTCTCCCGACACCTGGGCGTGCCTTACCTCTTCGGTCCGGTCGACTCCTCCGTCCTTCCGGTCCGGAGATAGGAGTGGAGACGAGGTCGTCTGAACATCATTTGAGACTCCCAAGTCTCTTCTAGTCGTGCAGATGTATAAGTGAATTTTTAGTGTAAATGAAATCGGTGTCCCTAATTTCCTTAAGTTACTGAGAAAGCAAAAAGAGTCAAAAGAAGACCCCAAAACAACAGTAACAAAAAGACACACAAGTAAAAAGTATTTTTGAGTTCAAGATCCCTCTTTAAGATTCATAAGAAAGACCCTTGTTTACGAGAATGACGGTTTTAAAGAACGACACTCTTCATGATATTTCATCTTTCTCATAGACCCTTTTCTCTTCGATTAAGACCTGAGTACCCGAGTTGTTAATAAAAATCTAACTATAAAATGTTCCGAAAGTACTTTACAAGACTAAAGGAAAAAGGACCATCCGAAAAGGTGAAAAAATTTTACTTCTGTAGTTATAAATATTGAAAGAGGACCGACAGAATTAATTTATGTCACTTGTGGGTCCGGAACCATTTCGGTTGACCGGGATCAAAAACTGATCAACCAATTAACACTCTAAATCGTGAGTGTCTGATCATCGACATGAAACTAAGTTACTTAAGAAAAAACAATAAGGATAAGGGTAACTACGACGTTTTAAGGTAACTTCCGTATTAGAAATTGTTTGTGTATCGATCTTACGAAATAAGGAATCGACGTACATGTAAATCGAATACTCTTTCTTACTATAAGTATCATTACACTTCTTGAAGGCCTCCCCAGAGGTACTCGACTCTAAAGGTATAATCAGGAAAAAACCCCCCTTTTTGTTCAGATCCAACGTATGAACTTTACAAAAGTTAGCCGTCGAAGTGTACGGTTCGATTTAGGCGAAAGATGAAGGGACCAGTTTAGAGACTCTAAACAGCTTCCTGTCACCTGAAAAAGTTGACGCGTCGGGGAACTACCTCAGTCTACAAGGATAGGATTCGGGATTCAGTCAATGAACATGTTTTGACCGACGGATTTTGAACCTGTCGAAAGTAAGTCCACCAAATACACCCGAGTTGAAGGTAGTACGTCGAACCTAACCCCACAAACTTTTTATCATCCCGGATGAGACCCCGGTACTCATTCGGGGAAGAAGGACACTTCTGGGTATGATGCTTTTCACAATACTTTTAATTTCTGTTATTTATTCGTTATTTAAATAACGACGATATTTATCGTTAAATATCGTTAAATTGTCGTTAACGACAATAAATATCGACAATAATAGTAATTAGTATCATAATACAAAGTTTACCCTTTTATTTGTTAAAATAGTCTATTACCGTGTTGGTTCTTTGTTTTATACTTCCACCCTTGAATTTCGTCTGTTAGGACTACTAGTCCGGAGTGGGTTCTTGATCGTCCTTAAAATACCGGTACAAACCCCTTCAGAGATCGGGAGGGACCTTTACGTTCCGGTGTAACAACTTTACTGTGTAATTTTTCTCCAAACTTTAATTTCATGTATATTCTTTCTGTTAGTTGATCCTGGACGTTATGTCGGGTCCCTTGATATGGGTTATGGAATGATATGAGTTATTAGATATTACCTTCTCTTACATTTTTTTCGTATATACAAACAAATACATATATGCATATTGACTTAATGAAACGACATGTGGACTTTGATACGTTTTAATATTTAGTTAACATAAAGTTAATTTTTTAAAATTTCCGAGACGTCCACTTCTTCCATTCTGATAGTACATTGACATATGGAAGTCGGAGGTTAGACTAGTCCACGTTGTCGTCGAAAAGTAGTTTATTCTCCTTTTTCTTAGGGGACACAATGACTACCTCCCTCACTTCCGACCGATCCCACACCTCTTTTACACCGTCCTTCGTGTCCTGTCGTAGGTGTGAGGTCGATCCAATTTTTCGTCCCGAGTCCGACGTATTCTAGTCGTTATAAAACCTTCCTGAGTAGAACCATAAATGTAAAAAAAAAAAGTAAACAAGATCGACTAAAAAATTCGGTGGAAGGATGAGATAAGAACCAATAAAACGAAGAACTAGAATTACTCATACAGACATTTAATGGATGTCACTATGTGTATCAACACCCGACATACAATCTGTGCCTAATATTTCTCCTTTTTTCACTCTTGAAAAGACTGTTGACACGTGTAGAAGTTTATCGAAAGGGTCCGTGTACCGAGACTTGAGTCAAATTTGAGTTATTTACGAGGACCTTGGAGGCGACTTTAATTCTGGGTGAGACGGGAGGAGGGTAGTAATGTCGAAAAAACTTTCCCCTAATATTATAAAAGGTCGAAACTACTTTCGAAGGGTAATAATGTCTGGTCACAAAGACCACATCTAATTGTTCACGATCTTAATAGGAAATCGAGAGTCGTGTCCAAGTCCAAACTTGAGACATGTTGTCGAATGTTAAACCGTCATCTTTACTGTAGTGACTTTCTTTACTGGTGCCTGGTGTTCGTTTTGTAATTTAATACAAGGGCTCCGTCAAAGGCTTAAAAGTTTAAAATTACTCAGTAATTACGTTAATTCTAATAATTTGGACGTCTCCGAAGTAATGATTGTACATTGGTTTTTAAGTAACAGTTTGGATGTCAAAGTAGGTCTACTTAGATTTAGTACTGCAAAGTTTTACACAGACCCGAAAGACGGTATACTTTATCCCGTCATTGAGCCAATCAGAGACAGTATACAACCCCTTCCCTCCCTTTAACTCTATTCTCTACTTTTTCGGTAGATTTACAGTTTAAACTTTTATGTAACCGGTCTCACTTTTCGTAAGTCTGTCTTATCTAAATCGATACACCATTTCGAGTAAAGTTATACAGTTTCTGGATATCTCTTCAAGTCCCGATTTTTGATATCTATCTACAAGTCCCGGTTCTTCACAGACAAACACATCTGAAACTCGGTATTTTGGTATGTAATTAATGTAAATCTATTGAACTCCAATTGACCTTTTTCTTGAACAAGCTAGACCTCATTTTGGTTGTTCAATAAACTTTTTCTTTTTGTTATTTGTTTTGACGAGGGTGACTCAGTTATCGGAATTGGTAAAAGGGATTTGAAAGTCTTTCAGGAATCTGTCGTCATAGTGGTTCGTTTATGGATAAAGGGAAAAATGTATTTATCAATTCGTTTTAAGGTTAACTGTATCCTGAGTCTGACAGAAGATCATCCATTCGGGTCCCTATTGACATGATAATTTATTTGTCGAATCTTTACCCAATTACTTCACACCAGGGACCAGGTGGTCGTAGTCGTGACGGACCCTTGATTAATCTTTATGCTTAAAATCCCGGAGTGAGACTTATCTAACTTAGTCTTCGAAACTCCGTCCGGGTCTTAAACACAATTTGTGACAGGATGTCTGTATGTGAATCTCTAACGTTTCCTTCCCACAAAGACGGAGGTAAGAGAAGAGACTTTGACCGACTTTTCTTGTTATTCCTTGTTTTTCTTCCTTTAAGGTAAAATTTACTATTATGGTTTGGTTTTTGATACTCCTTATGTCATTCTAAACCTAAGTTGACTCGTATTATCTACGTATGGAATTGTCTGGAGTCCGTCCCGTACCTTAAGGTGTTTCCTTCATCTGTGTCGGAATTCCGCGGACTGGGTACTAAAGAATAAACTTTGTCATTCGACACCTCTCACTGTTCTTTGCGTTCTGGTGTTCTCCTTATTCTATATCTTATTTCCTACACTTTATTTTGGTGTAGGTATAAACGTTGATCATCCCACCGTTATATCGTTTCTCCCCACTACCCACTGTCAGTCCACGACAATTTTTGACCAGTGCACATTAATTACTTGTGTTTCAGGATTTTACAACGAAGTAACGTGTTGTACGTTTGGCTTACCCCTATAGGGACTCCCTTCATTCGTCTTAAGGTTAGGGACCTTCTTTAAAATCTTTCTCCTGACTCCGTTGTATTTGTATTACGTTGATTTACGAAGGGGGTCGAATGAATAGGTCCAATGAGGGGGTCGAGGAAGAGTCTGACCTCAAGTCGTGTGTCGATCAGGACTTTCTTACCGGGGTAAATTTCTACTCCCTTTTTTCTTGTCGTTCCTTGACCGTATTTTGGTTATGTATATATTAAATTCCCTTTTTTAAAGAATTCATTTTCTCCATGTGTTTTTAGTGTACATTGTTAATCTCTTTTTTTATCTACTGAAGAAGTTTATGATAAGGTACTGTAATTTTTTAATTTCTTTTATCAGAAAAAATTTTTTTCTTTCATGAATCTTATTTTCTCTTACCGAATTTCTTCTATTCGGTTATCTTCCTATAATATTTACTCGACCGTCTAAGTCGTTCCTTTGTCACTGAGTAGGTCTATATTTCTGGTGAAATCTTCGTCTTTAAAAGTATTATCTATGGTGGTTTTTATATCTGACTGAATCCCTCCAGTCAGAATTCTTTTAATTCATTTTACTAATTCTTATTTCTTAATTTTGAGTAATCTCTTTTATTAAAATTTCTGTAATTTTATCTATACATTCTGTTTATTCTAGGGTGTTCATGTATTTTACTACAAGAAATACTTCTTTTATTTGTTTTAATCTTTTTTTAATTTCAACATAATCTCCTTTTTGTAAAAGTCCAACACAAATGTTTCTTATTTTAAAATTAAATCTCATTTCTCACGATTTAATCAGATTCTTTCCTAAAGTACTATCCTTTTTATATCAGATATTACTTCTAGATGTTAAGACTTAGAAATTCGTGGTCTATTATGATAATAGTTTTACATATTCCGTTTTTGACTTTTTTATATATATATATTTTCTGTATTTACTTATCGGTAAATTTCTGTATTTTCATTAGGAACTGTCCGCTATTTTTTATTCATGGTTATATCTTTTTTTTGATATTAATTATTACACCTACAAAATATATATTTATGTATGTATTTGTAGTTGTTCCAGAAGGGTCCACCGTGTCAACCATTTCTTAAACGGACAGAAGGAGACAGGTACCTTAAGAGGTCCGTCCTTATCACCTCACCTATCGGTAAGGGAAGAGGTTCCATAAAAGACCTGGGACCCTGACTTAGGCCCAGAGGACGTAATGTCCGTCTAAGAAACGTAGATTCGGTGCTCCCTTCAGAGACTCTAGGATATTTACGTATATAAGTTATGTAAACATACTCGTGACTCTTTCAATACCTTGCTATTATAGGTTGTTCTTATATTTAAACCTTGTTGACCCTTATTTCTGTTATTTTTACTTAGAAAAAAACATGTTTCTATTTTTTCTTAGACGGACAGTTCGTCCTCTGCATTCTCAGTGTCCAACCTGTCTCTTCGAACCGTCCGATGTCCGGTTCCCCAGTGTTTCTCAGTCTGTGTTGACTCACTGACTAGTGTGTACGTACGTTTATAATTATTTTAACTTCCGTCATTAAAAATTCCTTTGTACTTTTTCCATAATTTCAACCGTCACATTATCAGGGATTTCTTTTAGAGTGTTCAAGGGGTTACACTTTATCGTATTCGTTATAAAATATTGGTATTATGTATTATGATCTACAAATTTTATTTTTAATTAGGTTCAACTTATGGAATTTACATATGTTACGATATACAGTTAATGTAGAGTTAATTTTTATTATTATTTACTTCCGACTGTGTTCGTCTTTACTTTATAAAAGTGTGAATCCGTTCTTTGACTATATCTGTTTAGTCCTCTGACTCTGGAATTCCTAAGAACAAGGTTATGGGTTCCGTTCCGGTGGTCCAAGTTCAGAAATCTTTATCGAAGTTTTTCTTTTATTCCTTTATTCCAATGTTTGTTATTGTAAATATATACTTTAATTAACGATAGAATACATGTTTATTATTGAGGAAACTTTATACTCAATCCTTCATCTTTTGGAGTAAAAGTTATCATTAAAACATCGATCGTTTGATCACAGAAGAGTGTATTAGTTTATATCTTATCTTGTTTAACACTTCCATAATCTTATCGACTTTCTCGTTTGTTACAACGGATTTTTAGTCAATATCGTGTTTCGTCGATTCCAGGGGTCCGACCTTCCTATTTCCCTCCCTTACTACAAGACTCTCAGGGTCTGGTCCCAGGGTGTTCCTGGGACTTTGAGACTGTCCTGACCGCTCCCCTTCGATTCTGATTCCTATATCGACCTGGGTGTCTTCTATTAGTTTTTCGGTGGTCCTCTTCTCCCCACCTCATCGAAGAAGGGACGAGAAAGGGAAGTAATAGAAAGGATACGGAGGGTAACCGGTTTGAATTTACCTTCGGTTGACCGTTCCATATGTGTCTCAGGATGGGACACTTACGTTTAGGTCCCCTTCCCCTTCTTTACCTAGACATTCGTTTATCTGTTTTCTGTTTCGTCTCATTGGTTTTATAAAAAAATTAATTCTTTTTCCCTTTTAATCGAGGTAAAGGGTGTGACGTGAATTTCCGGAAATTATCCTTTATACAGTATCCTACTCTGAAGGGACCACCGAGTCTGTCATTTCACAGACGGATGTTACGCCCTTTGGGTCCAAGACCTCTTCCCTTACCGTTGGGTGAGATCATAAGAACGGACCTCTCGAGGTACCTGTCTCCTCGGGCCACCCGATGTCAGGTACCCCAGTGTTTCTCAGTCTGTGATGACTCACTGATTATGTGCAATATCCGTTACGTACACAAATAAATAAAAATTTATACTTTTTCCGCATAATATATTTAGTAACTTATTTACTATATATTATTTTTTACTCAAAGAACCAACGAAGTATGGACGTCAAGGAGAGGTGTCTCCGGTAAATTCAATAAAACGTTTGTGAACATTTTTAAAAAGTATATATATATATATATATATATAAATTTACGGGTGTCGTATTATATGTATAATAAGAAGGAGACCAAAGTAAAATGTGACATATAACCTTTCAGACAATATTAAGTAAAAAATTTCAGAGGTAAACTACTTCTTCATTCGGCAAAAGTCCAAAAACAACAATACCTGTCATATAATATTTCCACTTCCTTACGACTATTTTGAAGAACCGATAATATAAATGTCCAGACCATAGACTTAATTAAGTCCTTCGTATACAACCCGGTCCTCGTTATACCGATTTTTGTCTTGGAGTTACCCTATGTTCTAAATTTTAACAGTGACCTTGTGTCTCGAGTAAAGTATATATAGAGTGTCAGTTACACGAACACTCAATATGGGTATACATACCTTCACAAATCTCCCTGTACGTCTACATTGGTCATCTGTGTAGAAATGGGGGTTCCGTTGTCGTGTATGGCTACAAGAATACGAAGGTTTTGATTTATTTTAGACTAGGAGACAAAACCGGTTCGGTCACGCGAACGGAGACTTTAAAAAGTCCAAAACCTTTATCAAACCAACCTACTTGAACCTGTTTCGGAATTAAAGACACCGGGAGTCAAATGAGTAATAATTTTACTCCATAGATAAACTGAGAGTTTTTTAATTTTTGAGATAAGAAGATAATGTCGAGAACGACAATATAAAAGTTCTCGTTTCTTGTTGTTGTTTATTTATGAGGAAAAGAAAATTTTTATTCAAAGTCTCAATTTCCCTTCTTTAGGACCCTTGTGTCAGGAATCATAAAGTCCAAAAAATGTAACCAGAGAGAGACATTAGGGAAATAAGAAAGAAACTAGGAAGACTTCGTGACATCCAAGAAATTTACAGGAGGGTCGTTTCTTTGATTTTCTTATTTCATAACCTGTGTCCCGTACTCCGACTTAGACAACCTATTATGGGTTTTAAATCAAAAACCAAAGAAATTGAAAAGTTTAAAATTTAACCCCATATCAACTAATTGTCATAATATAATCAAAGTCCACATGTCGTTTCACTAAGTCAATATGTTCATAGACAAGAAAAAGTTTAATAAAAGGGTTAATCCAACAATCTCTTATAACTCGTCTCAAGGGACCCGATATTTATCCAGGAACGACCAATAGACGAAATTTGTTTCGTCACACATGTACAGTCAGGATTTGAGGGATCGATAAGGAGGGTAGGTGGGGAAGAAGGACCATTGGTATTCAAGTAAAAGACACTCAGACAAAAAAAACCATTTATTCAAATATACATAGTAATGAAAAATCTAAGACGTATATTCGTTATAGTATAAAGAAAAAAACTGTGTAGTGTGACTCATTTTACCTCCAAAAGTATAGTATTTAAACCTGACGACAACGAAAATAACAGAAGTTTTTCTTATTTCATATTACACTGGAATCTCCTCTTGTAGTCGTTTTGTGAGAGACTGTATTTAGTGTCGTCCTAGGAGATACTGGGTGGAGGGTCTTATAACCTTTATTTTCGTTTTTATTTGTATACCCTGGATTAATTTTAATTTTCGAAGACGTGTTGTTTCCTTTGATATTCGTTCCACTTTTCTGTCGGAAGACTTACCCTCTTTTATTATCGTTTACTTCGTCGACTGTTTGTTATTAGAGTTTTTATATGTTCGTCGAGGACGTCGAGTTAAGGTCTTTTTGTTTACTGGGTTAGTTTTTGACCCGGTTTCTTGATTTGTCTGTAAAGAGGTCTCTTCTGTATGTCTACCGATTATTTGTGTACTTTTCTACGAGTTGTAGTGAGTAATAGTCTCTTTGCGTTTAGTTTTGGTGTTACTCCATCGTAGAGTGTCGTCAGTCTTACCGACACTAGGTTTTCAGATGTTCGTTATTTACGACCTCTCCCACACCTCTTTTCCCTTCGGAGAATGTGACAACCACCCTTACGTTTGATCATGTCGGTGATACCTCTTGTCACGTCTCTAAGGGATTTTTTGACCTTTATCTTGACGGTATACTGGGTCGTTAGGGTGATGACCCGTATGTGTGACTCCTTTGGTCTTATCTTTCTCTGTGTACATGGGGTTACAAGTAGCGTCGTGACAAATATTATCGGTCCTGTACCTTCGTTGGATCTACAGGTAGTCGTCTACTTACCTATTCTTTCGACACCATGTATATGTGTTACCTTATAATGAGTCGGTAATTTTTCTTATGTAAACTTAGTCAAGATTACTCCACCTACTTTGACCTCGGATAATATGTCTCACTTCATTCGGTCTTTCTTTTTGTGGTTATGTCATATGATTACGTATATATAACTTAAATCTTTCTACCATTGATATTGGGACATACACTCTGTCGTTTTCTCTGGGTCTACATATCTTGTCAGAAAACTTGAGACATCCTCTCCCTCTCCCACCCTACTAAACTCTATTATCGTAACTTTGTACATATAATATACACTTTGTCTAACGGTCAGGTCCAAGCTACGTACTCTGTCCCACGAGCCCCGACCATGTGACCCTACTGGGTCTCCTTACCCTATCCCTCCCTCCACCCTCCCCCCAAGTCCTACCCCTTGTGTACATGTGGATACCGACTAAGTACAGTTACATACCGTTTTGGTTATGTTATAACATTTCATTAATCGGAGGTTAGGTTTATTTAATTAAAAAAATTAATTTTTATTAATTTCTTATATGTGTAGAATTTTTTATTATTCTTTATTTTATTTTAAAGATATACATCATTTATCGTACCGTACTGTCTGGTACACTTATTCCGTCATCTTTAACGGTTTAAAGTCTTTTCTAGTATCTTAAAAGTTTTGATTCTCAAATAACTGATAGTCCTTTTAATACTTGTAAACCGAAAATTTTCTAAAGTCTTTTGAGACTCCCTTCAACAAATTAAAGGTCACTGTACACTAAGTTAATTACTATTTGGTTTTTAAATTAGTTTATCCTTTAATTCTATTTTAAGACCATAAAAAGTTGTGTAGAGTTTCGATAAAATAGTTAAGATTACCATTTTGACGGATGTAATGGTCGTATCTACTACTTTTTGTTACAACAGTACGATAATTTGTGATGACGGTTTCCTGTTTCCATTAGGACTTCTTAGAGATCTGATCCTTACACTTTTTACGTCTGAGTTGTAACTCTGTGACTTCTTTTCACCATTACACCTAAACGAAAATTGTTATTTCATAACAACCAAATTTTTAACACAGACGTAATGTATGTCACAAAACGGATCTGTATCGTGTAATTTATTCGTAGACGTAATTCCTTTATACTATCAATCAAAGTTATACAAGGTGACTACATGAGGACTCAATCTTTTCGATCTTTTGATGGCCTTCCTATATCTCTCCCGTTAGGGTTTCTTCGTTAAGTAATTTAATCGGGTTCTCACAGTCCTTTCAAAGGTGTATTACACTATTTAAAATTTATTTAAAACTTCTTATTCTGTATTTAGGGGTCAGTGTTTTCTCCCTTTCCCGAAAAGTCCTCCTCTCTTACCAACCAGGTTTCCGTGACTCCGTACGAACCACCTTTTTTTCTTTTTAAATCACAATAAAGACCTTACATTATATGTACCTATCATTCTCCTTTGGTCCGTCCTTACATCCCCACTCCGGTATTACATCACACTTTAAACTCCACACGAGTTTGTGGGACCAAAGAAATTATTGTTCTTTCGTACGACTTGATATCTCGGTATACAAAATAGTGTCGTGTAATTATTGGTGTACAATCTCTTCTTTAACCTTTTTTTTTTTTTTTTGGTAGTCGATACCGTTACTGAGTTTGTAAGAGATAAGGTCAGAAGTCTTATGGTCATACGTTCTACTACGGTCCTTCATATGAAAGAAATGTAATGTAATCTTATTCGACTTGGAGTCGAAAAGACCGTAGATTTTTCGTAATCTGACATACTTTTGATTACGGGTTACCCCATTTTACCAAAACGATTTAGGTACAGAACTTCTCAAGATGTAGAAATGTTACCAATTACCTACACGTGGGTACTTTATACATCTATTGTCTCAGGATCTCTTAGGATCGTGAGAGTTTCAAAGTTCCGGGAAGTCAAAGACTTTTGTGTTTCGTCGAAACTGAAGAAAATCTTAGACATATCACAGAGATTTATATAAAGAGGGAAAGGGATGGGATGACAATATAAGTAAGAATATGTATGTATAGGAGCAAAACCGGGTTAAGACACGAACATGATTGAAGTTGTACGAAAAATAGGTTGGACAGGTAAACTTAAAATGGGTAAAGAAGAGGGTGTCAAGTTCGTAATGACTCGTACATATTTTTCGTTCTTTACACAGTTTACCATATACTCCACTTTCCTGATTACGACTTCGACTTCGACTTCGAGGTTATGAAACCGGTGGACTACGTGTCTCGACTGAGGGACCTTTTCTGGGACCTTTCTGACTGACGTCCTCCTCCTCCCCTACCGTCTCCTAGTCTACCAACCTACCGTAATGGTCGAGTTACCTGTACTCAAATTCGTTTAAGACCCTCTACCACTTCCTGTCCCTTCGAACCGTACGACGTCAGGTACCCTGACGTTTCTCAACTTGTACTGACTCTCTTGTTTTCGGTTACATATAACTTGTGGACCTTGTATGGTTAGTGATCCGTCTCATCAAGCCAAGTCAACGAGTCAGCAATAGTCCATTAATTAAATCTCAGATCTGTGTCTCCAGACAGTACAAGAACAGATCTCTAAAGTCAGAGTGTGCTGAGACAAAAGAAGGAGAGGATCGAGATATGATACAAAAGTGACCTAAATAATTATAGGAATACAAAATAATAAAGGAAATGTTAAAAAAAAGAAGTTTGTGAGGAATAGAGAGTACCTTTGAGTCGTAAGAGGGGCCATTAGAGTTTCGGAATTTTTATACATATTTATTCCTTATTTTTGTCGTAGTAATGGTAGTAATACTTTTCAATAAGACTGAACCAAAAAAGTGGATTGTTTTCCTCTGTAAAAGTCCTAGTAAAGAGATCAAGAAGAGTCTGTGACCCATTTTTTATTATTCTTAAAAACCATGTTGTTTCTTTCTTTTCCGTAGTTTAGTTCTTCCTTCTTCATTTTAACAGTGATAACCGTTTACGATACTAAAATATATAATTTTTTCGTGGGGTTTCTAAGTTGACTTTTTGACAACTTTGATAAGTCATATCAAAGTCCTGTGTTTTAGTTGTAAGTCCCTAGTTGACGAAAAGACAAATGATTCTCACTTTGTACACTTTTTATTTTGATCGGTAAGTGTCATCGTAGTTTTTGTTATTTTATGGATTTTCATTTAAATTGGTTCCTTTACTTACTTTTGATACCTTAAAACGATCTTCTTTAACTTCTTCTGTGTTTGTTTCCTTTTCTGTAGGATACAAATACTTAGTCTTCTTAATTATGACAATTTTACCGGTATGATGGGTTTCGATAGATATCTAACTTACGTTATAGTAGTTCTATGTCACTATGATAAGTGTCTTTGTCCTTTTTGTTAGGATTTTATACATACTTTGGTGTTTTCTGAGGTTCATCGGTTTCTTTAGGACTCCTTTTTCTTGTTTTGATCTCCATAATGTGGTGGACTAAAGTTTGACGGGATGGTTCGATATCACTATCTCTGTCGTGTCATGACCGTATTTTTATCTGGGTACTTGATTATGTGAACATGTCTCTCGGGTCTTAATTTGAGAGTGTCGACTCGGTGGTCCTTTCGGGGAGTGTGTATACGTCGGTTGATTATAAGTTGTTCCATCGGTTCTTGTGTGTTACCCCTTTCCAACCAGAGAGGTCGATTATCACAACCCTTTAACCTATTCATCTGAGTCTTTCTAGGGAATGGGATAAGCGTTTTTAACTAAGTTTTACCAAGTTTCTGAATTTGGACTGTGATATTTTCACCCGTTAAAGAAAATTATACTGTGGTTTTTGTGTTTGTTGTTTTCGTTTTAGTTGTTTACCTTGGTACTTTGAATTTTCGAAGACATATCGTTTTCTCTGTTTTACTTCCGTTGGATTTTTTACCCTCTTTTAAAAACGTCTGGTACATACATAGTCTATTTTCCAACCATAGGTTTTACGTATTCTTGGACTATTTTAAGTTATTGTTTTTGTCTCAATTTTACCCGTTTCCTTTATCTGTAAAAAAGGTTTCTGTTTTAGGTTTATCCGTCGTCCATGTACTTTTTCTACGAGTTATAGTGATTAATAATCCATAACATAACAGGTCAACGAGTCAACACAGACTGACAAATACTGGGGTACATGACGTCTGTCGTCCGAAGGGACAGGAAGTGGTTGAGGGTCTCAAACGAGTTTGAGTACGGGTAACTCAACCACAACGGTAGGTTGGTAGAGTAGGAGACAACAGGGGAAGAGAAGTACGGAAATTAGGAAGGTTCGTAGTCCTATAAAAGGTTACTCAGCCGAGAAGTGTAGTCCACCAGTTTCGTGACCTCTTAGTAATCCCTTTACGTTTTGGTGTCACTTTCTAGTGGAGTGAGGTCAATCTTACTGATTGTAGTTCTTCTGTTCTCTTTTTAGTATTTCCCCCTTGTGAACATGTGACAACCACCTTTTCATTCAACCAAGTTGGTGACACCTCTTGTCATACCTCTAAAGAGTTTTTCACTTTTTATCTATACGGTATACTAAGTGGTTAAGGTGAAGACCCATATATGAGTTTCCTTTACTTTTGTCATAACAATTCTTTATATACAGAAGGGTGTAAATAACGTCGTAACAAGTGTTGTCGCATCTATATCTTTGTCAGACTTTCGAGTAGTTACTACTTACCTATTTTTTCTACACTAATATATATATATATATATTTTAAGTCGGTGCTCTTTCTTCTTGTAGGACGGTGAATTTTGTTATCCTACCTGGAATTTTTGTAAAACGGTTTACTCCATTCAATCATCTCCTTCTATTTATGACATAATAAAGTGGACACCATAGATTTTTTCGGTCGGAGTATCCTTGAATCTTAATTTACCACCAATAGTTTCCTACCACCACACCCCTCTATCCTGTCTACCACAAATTCCAATGTTTAAATGTTACTCATCATTTATTCGGGATCTTTTCATATCACTTATATTTGTTATAACATAATATTCGTTTGGATCTCTGATCTTAATTTAATAAGGTTAGTGATTTTTACTTTCAAATTAATATATTGTACGATCCCCACCATTAATAGTGATGTTACCGTTAGTATAATGGCATGTATTTACGTATTTTGATTGTACGAAATATGGAATTTAACACCTCTTAATTTACCGTTGGGTGAAGTCATGAGAACGGACCTCTTGGGGACCTGTCTCCTCGGACCACCCAATGTCAGGGACCCCAGCGTTTTCGTAGTCTGTCCTGTCGTTGATTCACTCTTCACTTCTGTGAGTTTAGTACTATATTTATAATGTGTGGGTTCCGGTTCTGTCAGTAATCGAGTCCAACAAGTCCGAGGTTCATAAAAGGGACGACCCATTTGGTTGTTCGGTGTCTCTAAGTAAGTTTAATACTTAGTCTGGGGGTTTATAATCTTGATTGTAGTTTCTAGTCGACCAATCCCAGTTCCCGAATAACTTATAGTTGAGGACGTAAAACCTACTACTTTGACCCGATAGAGTCTGAAGTCTTTACACCACTCAATCCAGAAATCTTGTGGTCACAACAGTCTGTCTTAGACAAAGTTCCTAAACTAACGTTTTAAAACAGTTTTTGGTCTTACGTCAGGGATCTCTTAATAATTTAAGACAAATAAGATCTCAGTGTCCTTTCGTGTAAAGTTGTTTTTTTATAATCATAATTATTTTTAGTCTATTGTTTATCAAGAAACCTCTGAGACCGTACTTGGTATTCTTAGATGTCATAAAGACGTTGTGTAGTCGACAACTATGTAGGACGGAATAAAACCAGTAACAGTACTAAGGAGGTGAAAAGACATAAGAATCTCTGACTTTCTATCGATACTTTTAAAAAGGTCGCTTTTTGGGGTTTGGTCACTTTATGTCTTTAACTGAACGTTAAATCCAGTTTAAACTTCGGACAACCCGTTGTTTTTTCTATTTCGACTATTTTCGTTCGTAACCTTACCTTCGTTCTTACTTTTCTTTCTGTAAAGGTGTGAGAGGTGTCAGAGTTCTTTACTTTCGTCGACTTTACTCTTGTTAAGAGGAACGAATGGGAAGTCTCTGTTTCGCCGTCCTTTAACACTCTAAGGAGGGTCTCGGGGTGAACGCTCCTTCGGGTAAATCGTTTACCATACTCAACACCCTAGACAACAATAACCAAAAGAAGGGACCCTTGTGTCGTGTGACCCCTAAGTCGACATGGTGTTTTGTCAGAAGATTTGGGAGTCTGAACAGTTCGCGTCTGACTCTCGATGAGGAATACCCAAACGTTTCCCGGTATTGAGAGGGAGAACCGAGTGAGTAGAACCGTGATAACTTAACGATCCTCCTTCAAAACTTGGATAGTCAGTTCCACAAGTCACAATACCCGGTGGTAATTGAGTCGGGGATTGTAGACAAGACACAAAAACCACGTACCCCTTTGACTTTAGGAGTCTTGTTTTCACTTTCCGTCCTTGGTTCGGTCCTTCTTAGAAGTCCCTCTCTTCGTGGGTTATTACGGAGGTAGAACGATAAATTGTTTTACTCCCGTAGAAAAGTAAAAACTGTTTTCAGGGAGATTTTTGGTTTTCCCTTTTTTTGTCTGAGGTTTATTGTATGATATTTTCTTCCTACTTCTTTTGTAAAAGGTTTACATATATAGAATCCCCTCCACCTAAAAAACACACACATTATAGATCATAAATAACTCACGGACGACACGCGGTTCGTGATGAGATTCATTAAATGTATATAAGTAAATACATTAAGGGTATTCTTCGGAGTTATTTAGTTTATAGTCATAGTAGAGATAAAATCTCCACTCTCTTGAGCACACAGTGTATAGACTCCAGGGTCTTGACTTTTATCGTCTCGACACTGAACTTAGGTGGATCCGTCCAAGGTTGTCAGTCTAAGAATCGGCAAGCTAGTGTCGTGGCAAGAACGAATCATTTCGGATCTTTCGGTTTGTTTCTTTATTTGTAGTTTAAGTATGTAAATTTATGGAGGACTGTAAACGTATGACCATTAATAAGGGTGTCCTCAGACATTATGGGTCAAAGAGAAAACCTGAGGTATCCACCCGTGTGTCTAGTTGATTTTCCACGTCCTACGTTGACATCCGAGGAAGAGAAAGTGTCTGAACCGTAGTGACACGGTGTCATCGTCGTTCTTACGTGTGACACGAAAGATCTGAACACATTTTCACTCTTCCCTCCTCAATGATACGGTGACTTTGTTGGTTAGAGGAAAACTATTATCGATAACCTCGAACCTTAACACGAGTGACGAGATACTTCCAAGAAGTCTTTTTGTTTTGGTTATCCTCTACACACACGGATATTTATATATGTACATGTATATCAAGTATATGTATATAGGATAACTTTACGTATATATGTAAACACGTCTTTAATTAATACTCCTTAGTTGAGTACGTTACTACTTCCGACATTTCAGGGCGTTAGACGGAACACGTTCGATCTCCTTTCAACCACCACATCAAGATCATGTTCAGGTTTCCGGGGGTTTTGTCCCAGTCACCACATGTCGGGTGAAGTTCGTTCCTACTCTTTTCTGACAATAGGGGTAAATCCGTCCGTCCGTTTTTCGTTTTCCTCAGTTGAAGAAGGAGGCAAACATAACAAGATGTGTCTAGGAGTTGTCTAACCTCCTACGGGTGGTGTGACCCCTTCCGTTCGATGAAATAACTCAGGTGGTTGAGTTTATGATAAGAGTGGGTCTTTGTGGGAGTGTCTGTGAGTCTTCATCACGAATAAGTTTCGTGGAACACCCTGACGGTTCCACCGTGTATTTCAATTGGTAGTGTTGACAAGATAGAGGTCACAATTATGGTACGGACTGGATCTCGTCCGTAAGTCAAGATAGACTATTCACTCATTTAAGTCAGTACACACAAATACAAAGTACGTCTACAGTATATACTAATAGGTACTGGTATAGTACGTGTACATAGAAATAAAATAATACTTCTCCTAAAAGTCAATGACATTGAAGTATCTTTTGTATTTGTAATTTGAACCATTTTGCAGCTTTACCCTCGTCCCTTCTTACATTTGTCATGTAAAAATTCCCTTCTTCCTTACAGACGAAGTTAGATTGACTTTACAGACTACACATAACATCTGAATTCCCTTTTACCATTTTATATTGTATGCACGATAGGGAAATTCGTAAAGATTATATAACCTCCGGGTTTTATTTAATCTCCGAGAGTAATATCAAATATAGACGGTCAATAAATAATCTTTCTAAATGAAACCATCTATGGTAAAAATACTATGGTAGAAATGACGGTTGTGTCAAAACTTTTTATATCAGTTAATTTATCCTATTACTAAGGGTAACTTCTGACGTGGTTTTATCGTTTTTTATATAGTCAACATAAAGTAGGTCTTGTTTTTGTCTAATTTAAATGGAGTAGAGACCTACACCATAAACCGGGTTTAACGTAAAAACGTCGTCCCACCTCAAAACTCTAGTTTTTGTGGTCTTTATAATACGTAAATTACTTTCGGTTAGAAGACCGTTGATCCGATTCGTGACAAGACAGGATAAAGACTCCTTAAAACCAGTATAGGGTCTATAGTCTCATAAGAAATAAGAATGTCTTGGTATCGGAGTTCTTTCTACTTGTGATATGGACGTTATTACAATGTAAATTTATGGTTAGTACAAAGAAGTAAACGACTTTAATTTCATGTGTACTTATTTGGTTGTCTTTTGTTATATGTAACTTTGGGAAGTGTAACTTTTACTTGTCGTGTCTACAGAAAGGTCTTTTTTCTTTCCCCTATTAGTAACGGACAGTTCTGATCGTTTAGTAATTACAAAAATCTCGACTTTCCTTTGAACCCTTTTTAAAGTCAGGGTAGAAGATCAAAGTGTTCGTTCCTTTGACCCTTAGATTTTTCATATTACTAACTAGGTATCAGAGTGTCAATGACTTCCTGTTTCGGTTCAGGTTCTGGGTCCAGAGGGTACGCAAGAGGTTCAAGGTAGCAAGATACGACAGACCGATGTCACGACGTGACGAGGTGGGAGTCCTCTTAAACAAGACACCGAACCGTAGGAGTCGGGGGAGCAATCCCAAGACCCCGACGTCACTTCTTCGCTTCGTTACGGACCTTTGGACTGAGGTTCACGGGACCTCAAAGAAATATCGACCATGGTCATAATAGTGGACCTGGGACTACTCACACACCTTCAAACCAAAGGAATGTCAACGTAGTAAGCGAACACTGTGGGACACAGTTTGTGTTTAGTACCGGCAAAAACATGACAATATATTATGTTTCCCAAAAGATTGTATGAATGGATTTTCAGTAGAAAGTGAATTTTAGTAAAGTTGAAACCCCCAATACAAAGAAAAAGACTCATCCTTCTAAGTGATATAAACAAGTCCTTTGGAGAGAATTGTGTGAAGAGAAACATATGAAAAAGGTGTAGGAAAACAAACAAACAAAATTTATTATAGAGTACACTTTGCTTAGCGGTCAGGTCCAAACTACGTACTCTGTCCCCCGAACCCCGACCACGTAACCCTACTGGGACTCCCTACCCTACCCTCCTTCTACCCTCCCCCCAAGTCCTACCCCTTATATACATGAGGGTACCAACTAAGTATAGTTACACACCGTTTTTGGTGATGTTATAATATTCCATTAATCGGAGGTTAATTTTATTTAAATATAATTTTACACGTTATTTATTTATCATAGAGTAGATTAAAAAACACCTCGAACAGTTTAGATACTGTCTCGTTACACAAACTCTTCGTTTCAGTTTGAAACTACATTGGTCCCTCGGCATTTCCACAAATGACTAACGGTGCTACGTGGAGTAGAACACTAGGTTTGACTTGTTGGTTAAGGGTTGGTCCTCCCAACTAGGAGTACCACATTCCGATGATTTTATTCACAACAGAGGTGATTAAAGGACAGGGAGATCGGAAGTCTACGGACCAAGGGAATTCGTGGTCGAACTATGATTCGGGGAGAGACAGATACATCTCTTATCTAGCAGGATAGATCTTTTATTTAAGGAACATCTTATTTACACAGGTAAATGAACTAGAGGAAGTAAGATGTTATTAAACTTCTAATTATCTATAATTTATTAAATGTTATTATATGCACTAATATTTCTCGTTTCCGGGGGTTCTCAATATTCACTTAGGGTTGTAACAATATATTAACAAGTAAAAGGATCTCGGCTACCTACGTTGTAATTCTCTACCTCCTTCGACCCATAGGTTCCGTTATAAGTGAGACTAACAAAGTTGGGAACCAAAACAAACTCCAGGTTCGTAGGTCAAGACCCTTGACTCCCTGAATCTAATACTATGGTCGGACCGAAGACACACGAAAATACCTTCAGGGAAGTACTAGTGCACGTGAACTATAGGTGCTTCTCTTGTATTGTGGATGAAAGAGAGTTTTTATTGTACATTCGAAACGTCTTGTTACCCTTTTTTTAGAGACCTTGTACCTCAATAGTTCTAATGTTAACATTTAAGGATCAAGATGGATAACGTAAAACTATCTTTAATTTTAAAGTATTTTATTTTTAATAACCATCTCTTTGACCTCACTGTAAATATTCGGGAAATACATTACAAAATGTCAAAACGTGTAATGTTAAGTCATTATTCTCCCCCTTTTTTTCTTTGTAGTGTATAAAAGAGTATTATAAGTCTCATCGTATAAAAGAATTATCTTAAGAATCCTCTTTAATGACCAAAGATAACAATACTTTACTGGAATCGGTTTGGGTCAGATATTTCCATTATAAATTAATATACTACTAACGGTATACTAATGTTAATAACTGTTATTACTGTTTATTAAGAACTTCCTTAAGATCGTCTTTTGACACTTTGACGTAAGAGAAAAAAATATATGAGAAATCAATACTGAAAGTATTAAGTTTTGGGTCTGATTAACGACACTAAGACCAATTAAGGTATGAAAAGAAGTTAGTTCTGGGGTGTGTTATTATTAACGGTTTAGAAAATTGGACCGTTATATAAAAGTTTAGGACTTGACAAACGTTCACACGTTTCACTCGTGAATGAATTACATGTCTTTATACAGTTTTCTTTAACGTCGATTAAGTCCGGTTGAGTTTTCATTTTCGGGATCTCATAGATGTGGACTATACTCGAACTCCAACTTAGTGTGACTGACCTCACTTCCTCCCCTCAATCCGAAATATTTATATACCTTAGAGAGAATAATTTATGGTAATAATGGTAAATAGATGACATAGTCTAGAACATTGTTCGGGACATGTACCTTAAAGGATCGGTTTAAAAGTATTGAGGAGGTACCTACTTCCAGATTTCTTCAAGATTCTCTGTTCGGTGTGTCATGTTATCTCGGTTATCGATTTGTCTACGAAAGACTTAGGTCCTAGTTCTGAAATTAGAGAGTTTCATTCATCCATCTAACAACAACAATAAGTCAGTACAGTCCGAGAAACGTTGCGTTACCTGATGTCGTATGGTCCGAGTAGACAGGGAGTGACAGAGAACGTCAAACAAGTTTAAGTACAGGTAACTTAGTGAAGTGCCATTTATCTACCCCTTTGTTACCTTTGTAACTGTCTGATAAAAACCCCCCGAAGTTTTAGTGACGTCTACCACTGATGTCGGTACTTTAATTTTCTGCGAATGAGGAATCTTATTTTCAATACTGGTTAGTTCTGTCGTATAATTTTTCGTCTCTACAATGTAACGGTTGTTTCCAGGTAGATCGGTTCCGATACCAAAAAGGTCACCAGTACATACCTAAACTCTCAACCTGACATTTCTTTCGACTCGAGGTTTCTTAACAACGAAAACTTGACACCACAACCTCTTCTAAGAACTCTCAGGGAGCCTGACGTTCCTCTAGGTTGGTCAGGTAGGATTCCTTTTAGTCAGGACTTATAAGTAGCCTTCCTGACTACAACGTCGACTTTGACGTTATGAAACCGGTGGACTACGCTTCTCCACTGAGTAGACTTTTCTGGGACGATGACCCTTTCTGACTGACACCCTCCTCTTCCCTTGTTGTCTCCTACTCTACCAACTTAACGTAGTGGTTGAGTTTCCTGTACTCAAACTCATTTGAGACCTCAACCACTCCAGTCCCTCCGGACCGCACGACGTCAGGTACCCAACGTCTCAGTCTGTACTGACTTGTTGACTTGACTTGACTTAGACACTACGATAGATTGGTAGAGTAGGAGACGACGGGGGAGGAGAAAAACGGAAGTTGATAAGGGTCGTAGGTCTCTTCCGTTACCGTGGGGTGAGGTCATGAGAACGGACCTTTTAGGGTACCTACCTCCTCGGACCATCCGACGTCAGGTACCCCAGTGACTCCCAGCCTGTGCTGACTCACTGAAGTGAAGGTGAAAAGTGAAAGTACGTAACCTCTTCCTTTACCGTTGGGTGAGGTCACAAGAACGGACCTCTTAGGGTCCCTGACCCCTCGGACCACACGAAGGTAGATACCCCAGAGTGTCTCAGTCTGTGTTGACTTCACTGAATCGTCGTCGTCGTCGTAAGGGTCGTAGTCCCAGAAAGGGTTACTCAGTCGAGAAGTGTAGTTCACCGGTTTCGTAACCTCAAAGTCGTAGTAGGGAGGTTACTTATAAGATCCAACTACAGGAAATCCTAAATTAGAAGGACGTCAGGTTCCCTTAGAGTTCTCAGAAGAGGTCGTGGTGTTAAACTTTCGTAGTAAAGAAGTCACGAGTCGGGAGAAATACCAGGTTAAGAGTGTTGGTATGTACTGATGACCTTTTTAGTATTGAGACTGTCATACCTCAAAACAACCGTTTTACTACAGAGACGAAAAAATTACACGACAGATCCAAACAGTCTCGAAAGGAAGGTTTCTCGTTCACAGAAAATTAAAGTACCGACGTTAGTGGTAGACGTCACTAAAACCTCGGGGAGGGGGGGTATTTAATTCAGACGGTGACAAGGGTGACAAAGAGGTAGACAAACGGTACTTTACTACCCTGGTCTACGGTACTAGAATCAAAAGACTTACAACTCGAAATTCGGTTGAAAAAGTGAGAGGAGAAAGTGAAAGTAGTTCTCCGAGAAATCAAGGAGAAGTGAAAGATATTCCCACCACAGTAGACGTATAGACTCCAACAACTGTAAAGAGGACCGTGAGAAGTAACGTCAAACACGAAGTAGGTCGGGTCGCAAAGAGTACTACATGAGACGTATTTTCAATTTATCCGTCCTACTGTTATATATCGGAACTGTATAAGGAAAAGGATAAACCTTGGTCAGACAACAAGGTACAGGTCAAGATTGACAGCGAAGGACTGGACGTATGTCCAAAGAGTTCTACGTCCAGTCCACCCGACCATAAGGGTAGAGAAAGTCTTAAAAGGTGTCAAATAACACTAGGTATGTCAGTTTCCGAAACCGTATCAGTTATTTCGTCTTTATCTACAAAAAGACTTTGAGAGAACGAAAAAGGTACTAGGTCGCCTACAACCGTTAAACTAGAGACCAAGGAGACGGAAAAGATTTTGGTCGAACTTGTAGACCTTTAAGTGTCAAGTGCACAACGACTTCGGACCGAACCTCTTAAAACTCGTAATGAAATGATCGCACACTCTACTCACGTCAACACACCATCAAACTCGTAAGAAACCGTAACGGAAAGAAACCCTGACCTTATTTTTGACTGGAAAAGGTCAGGACACCGGTGACGACTCAAAAGGTTTAAACGACCGTATAACTCACGTCGTGAAAGTGTCGTAGTAGAAAGTCCTGAACTTTATCGAGTTGACCTTAAGATGGAGGTGATCGAAACAAGCATCACTACGAAAGATTCCGGGTGAACTGAAGTGTAAGGTCCTACAGACCGGGATCGACTCACTAGTGTGATAACACCAATAGACCCAACACTTCTAGAAAAAGACATGTCAAGAAGACACACAAGAACGGTGAAGAAGAATTATAGAAGACGAAGACAATCCAGGTATGGTAAAGAAATAACTAGGGTAGAAACGTACTTTACAAGGGAACCATTGAGATTAAAAGAACTTCTCTAGAGATCAGAAAGGGTAAGATAACAAAAGGAGATAAAGAAACGTAACTAGTGACTCCTTCCGAAAGAATAGAGAGGAACGATAAGAAACCTTGAGACGTAAGTTTACCCATATAGAAAGGATAAGAGGAAACGAAAAGTGAAGAGAAGAAAAGTGTCGATAAACATTTCGGAGAAGTCTGTCGGTAAAACGAAAAAACACAAAGAAAAAGAGCCCCTACCAGAACTAGGGACAGAAGACATGTTACAGTGCTTGGAGGTAGGTATCGAGAAGTCCGTGAGATAGTCTAGATCGGGGAATTTAGATAAAGAGTGAAGATGACATATTAACATTCCCTAAATTCAGTATGGACTTACCAGATCACCAAAAGGGATCAAAGAAGTTGAATTCAGACTTAAACCGTTATTCCTCAAGTACTAGACTCCGTGTCAGTTGAGGGCCAGAACAAAAACGACTAAGATATCTCGAAGAGGTAGAAGTCGACGTTTCTTATATTAGTTCAACTAAAACCACAACTAGTAGACCACTACATGTACACATCTCAGAAAAGAACACAACAACCTTCTCTCACAAACGATACTGGTCACACAAGAGAACCGTTTTGAGATAATCGGAAACAGGACGAAATAAGACATGAGGTCACGGTTTAAACGGACAATGAGGTCCACAAAGAACTGAAAGATGAAAATGTAAGGTCAGGGGATATTACTTTTCCTGTAGAAAAAACCCATCAATCAAGATTTTCCAGAACATCCAGAAGTATCTTGACAAGTTGAGAAAAGAAGTCGCAATGACCAGCCCCGTATCTGAACCTAATGATTCTATAACTTACCGAACGGAACCTCTACTCGTCTCTAGTAAGACAACAAAAACTCTAACGTAGGTTCATGACGTAAAGGGTGAGAAAAAAAATAATACTACCGATGAGGTAAAGAAGATTCCCTAATAACGGGTGTCATCATCTATGTTACCAGTCGACTTAATTTAAGTGGGTAAGGTCAGGTGAAATTAAGTGACTAAGGATTTTACACCTACAAGTGAGAACGGTAGAGGACAAACTGGTGAAGGTTAAACGGAGCTAAGTCCCTGGATTGTAAGGTCCAAGGATACGTTATAACGAGAAATGTCGTAACCTGAAAAGTAAGTAGTGGTCAGTGTAGGTGTTGACCCACAACAAAAACGAAGTCGAGGTAGAGAAGTAATAAAGACCTCAATAAAGAGGTAACTAGAGGTCATCGTATAATCCGTAGATGGTTGATCCCCTAAAGTAGAAAGAGAAGATAAGGAACTATTTGAAATTAATGGTCCTCGACTGATGATGTACTCTGTAATCTTTTGACTTTCCAAATAAAGTATGTCCTTTAAAGTCTTCTTCATGTTTACTGAGACTTGTCCTCTTTTACACAATTTAAAGAGAGATGATTAATCCTTTTACGTATAATATATTGTCTTTACATAATAGACAAAAAAATAGGTAGTGAAAACGTGTGTTCGTAATGTTTGTCATTGTTTTAGTCCACTTCTGTAACGATAAATAACACTGACTGTGGTCCATTCTAAAAATCTCTTTTAACTGTGAAAAGTAAATCTTCCTGTAAATTGTAAAACGTATCTTTCTTTTTTACATTTATACATGTTTTCTATTATAAAAATTTACAAATGGGTAAACGGCACTTAAGGAGAGTATGAAAAGGAGAAAGACGCATTAGAATTAGAAAAGGATATTCTTACATCAGTCTAATAGGAACATATTAAATTTTGTAAGTCTGATTCTTAATCTAGTACTCCTACGTCAGTCGACTTTAAAACGGACAAAGAGTGATTGACATAAGAAGAGACGACGACGACGACGACGACGACGACGACGACGGCGGCGGTTCAGCGAAGTCAGCACAGGCTGAGACACGTTGGGGTCTCTGGCGTCGGGTGGTCCGAGGGGGCAGGGACCCTAAGAGGTCCGTTCTTGTGACCTCACCCGACGGTGGAGGAAGAGATTACGTACTTTTACTTTTCACTTTCACTTCAACGAGTCCGCGCAGGTTGAGGGTCGGTGGGGTACCTGACGTCGGGTGGTCCGAGGAGGTAGGTACCCTAAGAGGTCCGTTCTCTTGACCTCACCCAACGGTAACGGAAGAGGTTAGTAGGATAAAAGAGAATTGAGTGTCCTCTAAACCCTTTCCACAGTCGAAGGGGAACAGGACCTCTAGACCCTATAACGATAGTACAAGGGAGGGACACTGTTGTGTGTTATAGGGTGTCGAAGGGGCGGTGTATACAAGATTCAACTTCCTTTTGTGACTTAGAGCCAAGGAACAGATTACTTTATATGTGAATAGGTGTCGTCCTAAGTAAAGAGACAGTTTGAGTAAAGCGGTGACACTGTTTCGACCCCCTTAGAAATCTAAAGACTGGATGCAGCACAGGTAAGGTTTGGGTCCTGGTGGGTACACGAAGTCCCTTTCTCGGCATAGTCAGACGAGAACACGAGGTCGGGACGGAGCTTCGACCGAAGAGAAGGTGGACGGTACGAGACCCCAAACGTTCCGGGTAAGGAACGACGGACTGGAGTAAAGGAGAGTGAATTGGAGAAAGGACGAACGAGGAGGGACGAAAACCGGGAAGTACGGGAACTGGTGGGATAGAGGTCCCAGATTTTCTAAGAGGAAGAGGCTCTCGAAAGGACCGGTGTGACGGGAACTCTCAGACGTACGGAACCATAAGGTCTGACCCTCAAGTCACTGGTCATTCAATTTGTTTGTACTTTTGTTACACCCTTTAACCGTCCTCCGACGGTTCACGACTAAAGCGGTTCGTCCGGCAGTTTTTGTTCTTTACGGTAGATAATAGTGGTAGTAAAATAATTTCTTTCCGTAAAATTGTGATTTTTACCCTTTTCCAGTGGCAGAGTCTTTTTATTTTTACAAAGAGTTTCTTGTCATTCATTCGTTCGAACTCCCCTTCCGGTCTTCCTCGTCCGAACAATCTTTTGTCGGGAAGGATAAACAGACCATGTCTCTTGGAAGAATCTTCGGTCTCGTCGGGTGGGCAGTGTCGAAGGGAGTGTAGAGTTCCAATAACCTTACTCAGGGGGTGCGACGGATTCGACTCCTCTGTACGAACGGTAGGAAGACAGAATCTCTTACGGAAGGTACTCTCGACCGGTATCCGGTGTGACCCGTACAGGTCGTTTTACTTCGACCGGGTGTGGACCTCAAACAACGAGGAGTAGGTTTCCATGGTGTGTCTAAGAAGAAATACAAGATATCGGACCCTATGACATTCGAGGGGAACTTTTCTCAGACCAACTCAAGAGCAGTACGTCTTTCCGATACCTCCACACCCCTTTTCGGACTCGTCCTCTTGCACCCACTTTGATCTTTCACCATATATGTCGCGAATAACATAGTACCCGTACTTAGACAGGCACCTTTCCAAAAATCCAGTTAGTGGCCACACACGAGGTCACATTACGAGATTTTAGGTTCTTCATCTATAGTACACTTGTATTAAGAACTTTACATTCAGTAAAGAATATGAATGATTTTAAGGAAAATTGTAAGTGGAACTAATGAGTACTGTTTAAGTAACATTTTAGTTTCGGACTCACCGATTTACTTGAATTTTTTTTTTTTTTTTTTTTGGATAAAACTAGATTTAACGACCGACATCTTCATGGGACTGAGAGAGTCAGGAGTCTCACGGGTTAGGGTGTCCAAAATGGTCTTTCGCCATTTCCTTCATCTTCCTTGCCTGAATCGAGGTGTCGGTTTCGAAACTAATACTCTTGACGAGTTAAAGTCAGGCATGTTCTCGTAGGTCTTTTCCGTCTAACGTGTCGACGGGTCTAGGAACACATGGTTACTGTATGACTACTAATCAAAGATGTCATTATACCAAATAAACCAGACCATTGCAAACCATCGACTGTATAACGGAAAGTCCGAAGGGAACATCGAGTCACTATTTCTTAGGTGGACGGTCATGTCCTCTGTATCCAAGTTAGGGGTCCAGTCCTTCTAGGGGACTTCTTTCTTTACTGTTGGGTGAGTTTATAAAAAGGACAGATCCTTTAGGGCACCTGTCTCCTCAAACCACCCGATGTCAGGGTTTTCTCCAGTATGTTCTCAACCCAGTGCTTTCTCAACCTGTGTCGAATCGTCGATTTGTTGTTATAACGGAAAGTGGATCTAAATAACGATTTATTGTGTAGTCGATCTCCCTTTACATTGTTCTCTCAACCCTTACACTTTACACCACTCCAGTCCTGTGTGTGTGGGTGTACGGACGTTAAGTGTGCTAAAACGTCAAAGAAGACAGTGTCACTGGTACTAACGGTAAAGATAGTGGTGGTAATCACTCTTATTTTTAAGAATTTTAAACCACGTGGTAAGTCGATATCTCGATTCATCTCAATAAGATTCGAAAGCCGGGTTCAAAAGATTGTGGATCGACTAATTTTCCATAATTGTAAATATATGACGGTTGTGACTAGTATGAGCAACGACCGTTTACAAACACACGATTGGTTCTGGATTGTTCTCTCTATGTATTTTCGTGTCATTTGTATAGTAAACATATATTCCTCATGGTCAGTCATTGCCTTCATAGACGAAGACGGAACCGTTTCCTTCAATTGAGTACCTGAAGTTCCGTAGAGGATCTAGATTATAAAATACTGAAAACTAATCGTCTTTTGGAAAATCTTCCGTAGATGATTTATTGTGCTACAAGTTTGTGAAAGTTTCCGACTAATATTTAAGAGTCATAAGGTATAAGACAAATCAGAAAAAAAAATTAGTACATAGGTAAAGAGTAATTATGACGACAAGTCTTTCCTTTCTTTCTCTTCAGGGTGATTCAGTGTAAACTACTTTAGTTTTCGACTTCAAGGATCTAATAGGTGTCTTAAAAGTTGTATGAATTTAAGAGACTTTTATGGAGAAAGAAGTCACCGTAGACTTCTCAATCGATATCAATTTTAAACTAATTCAACTTTCTAAGGAACGCTTAGGTAAGCCCTTCCTTTTACGATCGTCTCTTATGTTATTTGGAGAGAACAATCCCTGAGATTGTGTCGATCATTAGACCTATGCTCACGACAAACACTATTCTTACTTTCGTTGGTTATGTAAAAAAAAAAACTTTTCGTTTTGGTCTTTGGTCTTCGTTACTGAACGTTCAAACGTCGTTAGAATAGAGGAAGTCAAGTCTTTCTCAAGTCATAAACAAACGGTTGATTCACAATGAAAAGTGTTTACATTTTAACGTAGTTGTTAAAAGAACCGTAAGAACTGTGGTATCCATTTTCTCGGAGACTTTAATTGAAAAGTCCAAAAGTTTACCTATGTAACTGAAAATCTTTTTATTTCGTAACCTGCTCACAAACCGATCGAATAAATTTGAGGTAGGGGTTAGTAATGAGGACTAAGGGATTCATTTCTTTGTCTTTCTTTTTATCATGTTATACAAGTCTTGTCTTGACTTTCAATAAACCTTATCCCCAATTTATGTATGTGTAAATAAATTTCGTAACAAATGGTGATGGTAAGGACGATATTAATTACAATATGTATTCTCAATTTATAGTACTCTACTATACCCCACCCTCCACCCTCCCCCCAAGTACTAACCCTTGAGTACAGTTAAGTACAGTTACATACCGTTTTGCTTATGTCATAACATTTCATTTTATTTCATTTTTATTTTTCCAATTTTTTTTCTTAATTTATCATATGTTTCACGAAAAAAAGGAGTAAGAATGTACTGGAGAGGTCAGGAACATCCATTTTATTGTTCACAAGTCTATATAATTAAATCGTAGATAATTAGTAATACTAATGGAGGTGATAGTCATTTCACTCGTTAATGATAACCGGTTCTAGGTGTAATTTACAAAATACACCTAGTAGAGTGAATTGGGAGTGTTGTTGAGATACGTTAACTATAATAATAGTAGAGTTAAAATGTCTACTCTTTTGTACCAACTAACCCCGGACCTTAGACCCCGAAGACTCAGGTTCAGGTCACAAGAAAGGTGCAACAAAATTATTATCTCAAATTTTTCTTGTTTCTCTTACGATTTCAAAGGTCAAGTAAAGTATAGTCAATGAAAGTCTGTTTTTATTTCATTCTTTCCCTGGTACTTTTCTTTCAATTTAAACGTCGGAGAAGGGTTTTATTTATGAATGTTTTTACGTCGTCCGTTTTCATAAACGGTTTGAGAACTCGGAAACATTTAACGTTATACAACGTTAGGGTGATATGATCGTCGATTTACGTTTTAAGATGAAAATTTGGACGATGACTGGTTTTTTGTTTGTTTTTTCAATAAATTTTTCTTTTATTTCTTCTGACAACTTTTCGGACTGTCACACTCCACCGGATACACTGACTATTTCGAGAAGTCAAAGGTTTGGTGGGATCAACGTCGAACCAACCAGCGACCAATGTAGTCTCAACTAAAGATGAGTCGTTCGTGCTCTACTTACGGATGACGTACAATCTATAACTCCCTATGTCACCACTTCTCCTGTAAATAACAAGGACGTAAAGTCCTCTAATACTTACCTTCCGTTTTCGTCTGTTTTCTCTAATTAAGATCTCATCATTCAAGGTGTTGTCTCCTAAATAGGACCAGAACCCTTAGCAGTCTTCGAAGGGACTTTTTTTATTGTAAATCTACTTAGAGTTACCTTTCAGTTTCTAGTGGACTACTTCTTCACCGTACCCCTGAGTCCCTTCTCTCTTGGATCCCTGGTCTTTACCTCAGTGAGTCTTTGAACCTGCACATAACATCCAAAGGTCTTAGATGAGGACCCACTTCTAAGTCTCCTCCCCAATATATTCTGACTTTTCACAAACAGTCAGTCAGTACAGGATGAGAAACGATGGGGTACTTGACGTCGGGTGCTCCGAAGAGATCGGTACCTAAAGAGGTCCGTTCTTATGACCTTACCCAACGGTAAGGGAAGAGGTCCCTTAGAAGGGTTGCGTCCCTAACTTGGAGCCATAGGACGTAAAGTTCGTCTACGAAATGGTAGACTCGGTGGTCCCTCCAATGTGTATATACATTTATATAAATACTTATAAACATCAAGGAGAAATTTTATAAAGGGAGTGACAAGTTCTTAAGGGTGTGTGAACTCTTTGATTGGACATTGAGGGAATGAGACCTTCCTCCTGTTTCCTTTGTGTGACTATCAAAGGGTCGATTAATGTTATCACCAAGATGACTTCAGTCCTTTTTTTATCCCATAAGTGAATTTACCTACACTCTTCTATTTCCTTTATCTTTTTTCTTTCTACTGAACCCATCCATACATTTATATCTTCCTTATGGGATTTGCTTTATCTTAGTTTCATTACTTTTAATTTTTAAAGTTAATCTACTCAAAAGTCAATGGAAGTGACCGGACTTTTAAGGTGTCGAAGGATAAGTAATAAAGGTTAAATATGGTGTGAGTTATGACGTTCTCTTCTGATATCTCCACGTTGTCTAAATGAAAGGATACAAGACGAATCCAAACAATTCGAACACTTGTTTTTCACTTAAATGTGAACTTAAGAACTAAGAAAAGGAAATGAAGTACTCAATCGAGGGACTAAATTGTGAGTGTACTTAGGATCCAACCCTAACGATTCCTGTGGTTGAGTGGCCTATTCTTTCGTGGGGTTTCTCCTCCTTTTACTGTCAAAAGGTCTCCATTAAGTACAAGATTTATAAGAGATATACAGATGGGTCTATGTTTGTAATTAGAAGAGGTGAAAAGAGACGCGACTTCTCCGACTGGACGTAGTTCCGTAAGGGAACCCAAAAGTTGACTGACTCCAGTTACCCTCCATACTCATCCGCTAGTCTCCTCCCTTCTGGTCACTCTGCCTCCACGAAGAGGTAGGGACCAACCAAAGGTAATTGGGACGGGTGTTGGAGCTTTTATCGAGGAAGCAATTAACGAAGAACTCCCAGATTCCGTTATACGGTAGAAGAAGAGGTGATGGGGCTACCTTTTTCTGTCAGATCAATGTGTCTTAACGCTACGTCCGAGTCCCGTTCGTACTACCTGTTCCTTTTCCATATAAGTACTCTATTATACAATCCTGTTCTTTGGATTAACTTTTGTAGAAACCTCAATACAGGTAGTTTAAAAGGGAGTATAATTCGTCTCTTTATTGACGTGACCCTCTTCTACTGTCTTCTCTGTTAGTAAAATCTGTCACGAAAAGTCCTACTGGTTGTTCCCTGTCTGATAGACCTCCTTGATAAACCTTCCTCAACTTCTCTTCATGTGACCTGAAAAGACATCGTAGGTTTTGATCATTTCGGAAAGTTTATGAATGGATACGTTTAGGTGTCACGGGTAAAAGACGAAGTAGGTCCGATTCCATTCAGGTCGGTTCTACTGTAGTCATCGGAGTAAGATTGGGAAGAAAGGTTTTTATTTATTAAATATTCCTGTGGATCGTTAAACCGTTGTCAAAATAATTTAATGTCTGAAGTCCGACGATCATTATATCTCTTTTTTCTTGAAGAATAGAGAAACGACGGTGACACCACTTCAAGATGACCGAAAGAGACTCGATGTAAGTAATTCCCTTGTGTCCGAATCGATTTACAGTCCATGATTGGTTATTCGTTTAGAGAGACTCTCCAAATTTGGTTAGTAGTTTACAAATAGAGACGAAGAATCCACTTTTTTATATATAGTGCGATAAATTCCATTTCGACGAGTAAAAGTAAAGACGGTAGAAGGACACAACGAGGAAGTCATTGTTACTGTCGACTTAATAAAAAAAGAGTCGGGTCCTCATTACACAATCCGAAGGAAAAATCACTGTTGTTAGAAAAACAACGGTTTACGAAGTGCAGAATTTATTACTGAACTTAGAACCGACGTTGATATTCTATTCTAAAAAGAGTATTGGAAAAGTGTTACCTAAAAGTAGTCGAGGAAATATTTCCTTTAATTTTAAACGTAAATTGAAATTCGAGTACATAGGTTTTGACCTGGTGGTAACCGTGTAAGTCTGTACCATAAAATTTTACTTATTTTAAACGAAATATCCCAAAACAAGTTATAAAGTAGAGATTTTTCTTTTCTCTTCCTTTTAGATTAGTTTCAAGTACTTCTTAGTTGTCTCCGACTTACCGTTTCTTTGACTTTTCACTTCAATTATACAAAGACATTTGTGTCCTCCGATTGAAGATTTATACGGGGCTTCTTTTAGACAAATGGAAGGTTTTAAAGAGTCATTGTAAACTCTACGTCTGTTCTACCGATATTCGTCCAAACTGCATTTTGTCTTATGTTTAGTGGTCTGTTGGTTCCGATGTTGTCGCTGCCCAAGGTGTGTCACTCACTGTGGGAGTAGAGAGTCGTATCTGTTGTATTGTTATCTATACCGGATTATTTTCGTTCTACAGGGGTCCTTGATCTTTCTTTGAGGAAAGTCCGTTTCATCAGTCAAGTAAAAAAGGTCTTGGGTTCGACCCTGAAACGTATTGGACTCTCATTTGTAGGGTCTACGGTCTTGAACTCTTTATGGTTTGAGGCTTGAACACCTCTTCACAGATAGGGACTAAGACCTAAGGTCGAGGGACCGAACAGGAGGAAGGAAATCTACTCATTCACGACGGTTGGAACTGCCATCCCCTCTAAACGGGTGTACTGTCAGAGTCTATCCTCTTTTGTAAGTTTTACTCTGTTACCAATTAAGTTTTCGTTGTAGACACCCTTTATACTAACGTTCGATCCTTTCGTTCAACAGATAGTCCTCTGCTCACTAAGTATTTACAAAGACCGTCCCAGAATGTGTCTACCTCAGTACGTGTGTACGATAAAAAGAAAGGGGGTGATCCTTAAAACGGATTGTCTCATTCACTAACGTCTGGACTCACTCATACGTAACACTAGCTCTCGTTTACATTACTTAAAAGACTAGTTTCGAGGTGACTTAGAGAAGGGAACACTATAGGGGGTGAGACCGAGGAAGGGAAGTCATCCGTTGAACCCCTCCAAGAACTGACTTTACAAACACGTCTGCGTTCACGACACTGAAGGGAGGACCGTCCCTAGAGTTGTGACTGTCTTATGTCCCTTTTCATTTTCGGTACAGATGAAGGGTCGTCGAGAATTTTTTTTTTTTTTTGGGAGTTAGAACAAACCCGGTTTACTCCGCATCCTCAACCAGAGATCTCACTTCTGTGGTGCGCGTGTCTTGAACTCTTACAATCTTGACCCTAGAAGTCCGAGTGTCAGGTCTGAAAAGTAATACGTCTCAGACTCACCGTTCCTCCAGTTTTACCACACGGTTGACAGAGTATTGATCAGTTACTGTCTTGGTCCCAATAATTGGGTCGAGAGAACTAAGGTTCAAATCACCCAAAAGAGGGGGACAATTGTGTATTAAAAAAGTGAGTGATTAAGTAAGTATGTAGTTTATAAAAAAAGTTGTAGGTGGTATGACGTTTGTTATGAGACGCACGACCCTTTTTTTGTCCCTTGTTCTTTTGTTTTCGAAATGGAATTTATCAAATGTAAGATCCCCCTCTTTTATTTTAAGTGTATTCCTTTATTTATATCTCATACAGTCACCATTTACGAGGTTTCTTTTATTTGTTTCCAGTTTTTTGTCTCACTATTTCCCGTTGATAAATTCTCTCGTACTATTCCCGTTGAGAGACCCCACTGTAAACTAGTCTCAGACGTATTTCACTCCAACGTTTGGTGTGTTTATCGACTCCCTTCTTGAAAGGTCCGTCTCTTGTCACTCATGTTTTAGGTCCCTCGACCTTACTTAAATCACACGAAACCGTCTCCAACTCCACTACGTACTTGATTCACTTCCCCTTGTTTCCTCTACTCCAGACTCCCCGGTGATCTCCCGACTAGAATCTGAAAAAAAATTGTCTAATAAGACCGACAATCCACTACTTCTGATTTCTCTCCCATCTCTCTTTCTTCAAGTCTCTTCGGTTATTCCTCCGTAGAGGAATTCTGTCTTGAATTTAAAGAACTCTTTCCTCCAAAAATAAACCGAACAAGTAACAATGTTTCATTCATGGTTCTTATCACTACCTGTGTACAACTTCTCAATCTCCATAAACGATTTACTTACCTACGGACTTTCCATTCTGGTTCTTCTTTCAACTGTCACCGAATCTGATTCTATTATCGTTATCTCTGTCACTTTTTACTTACCTAAATCCACTACAAAGCTTTCATCTTCACTGTTCTTTTGAAAGTTCTAACCTATTCATATAAATCGTTCTTTCTTGAGTTCTTACTGAAGATCCAAAAACAGACTTTGGGAGGTCCATCTGTCACCGTTGAAGGGTCCCTTTTTGTCTAAATCACTTCTTTTAAAAATTTAAGACAGAAGTGGTACAATGTAAACTTGACATGTGACCAGAAAGTTTACCTTTATTACTCATTCGTCAACTTATCTTCACAAATCTTGAGTACCTTCTCTAATTCCAATCTCTATCTTCATCTATCATGTATTGTGATAACTTGTGGTATACCAGTGGGTTTCCTATTCACATCTACCCCTTGACTTCTCCAGGTTCCTCGGGATCCCATAAGATCACAAAGTCTCATCCATCACCTTCTTCTTAGTCGTTTCCTAAAAAAAGGGTTGTCTTCATTATGTCCGTTTCTTCAGACTTTTTCCTATTGGTCTTAGACTCCACAGGATCTTTGATTCTCTATTTTTACAAAGGTTTCCTTCTTCACTACTCTATAAAGTCAGTTCCATTCCTGACTCTTCACGGATATCCTAAACCGGTGTAACTCCAGTGACCACTATGATTCTTCTCGTCAAAGTGACCGTACTACCTCTGTTTGGAAGTAACCTCAAGTTTCCTCTCCCTTTTCCCCCTCTGTTTTTATCTATTTAACAGATCCTTTAAACGATGTTTTCCTCATTTGTTTACTTCTTCCTTAACCTTCTCCTACTCCCCTAACTTTCTCCCTAAACCCCCAAACACAAAAAGTTACACGAAAGAGTACAAAGGATAGTCGAACGTATGACTATCCTTCTAGGTCATCCTTCCCTCCTTAAATACATCCTCTGTTTACCCTATGAACGTTCTCTTTTCAGACTCAATCTGTTCTTTTACCCTGGTTACGTGTTCACCTCCTGCATCGAAATCTACTCTCAACCGTATCAATGACACCTTCCCTCCCTTTCCGTCTTTTGTGATCCCGTCTGTTCTGAACCACCGTCTTTTCTCCTCAGGACGGGACTAACGAAGAAATAAGGGTCACTGCATTGTTCTTTCCACCAGTTGACTCTTGTACCTCATCCTTACTTAAAGCGAAGAAAAAAAAAAAAAGAAATTCTTTTACCTCCTTTATTCCTTTCTCGACATCTTCTGACTAAGGGTCGTCCTGCGAGACACGTCGTCGTCGTATCTCATCTTATCGAAACTTCCTTAGTTTGAGTCAGTGACTCAACGGTCTGTTACTCCCTGTGAGGCCTCGATCCCCACTCGTCGATTCCTCTTTCCCCATCGACGTTTATTCTTTCTCCACGTCTTTCTCTTTCATCCTCATAGGCTCTGTCACTAGATGAAGTTTTTAAACCTTCTCTTGTAGTTCTACCTTATCTACCTACAACGAGAAACACCTCTACGTTTATAATTTTTCATTGTTCATATAAAAACACTTAAATCCTCCTTTTGTAAAAAGTGGATTTTCGTAATCAATAAAGTGAACTTATTGAGTAGTACTTCTTTATATTCCGGTGTGATGTTTGGTCGTTGGTACCTAAACACTCATAATACGATAAATTAATACATGATTATACAGAATGTATACGTTTTTCTACTTATTGAACAATTTAACTTCGTTAACGGATTATTATTATTATTATCGTCGTCATTATTACTGTCCTAATATCCAAGAGACTCATAAAGTCACCCATCCTTGGTCTTTTAAAGTAAATTAGACTTCTTAAGATAAATAAGAGTTACATCCAAATAAAAATCGATGGACGAAGAAAAGAATTACCTTCCAAAACTAATTAAGGGGAATGACAAAATATTTACAGGGAGAATTCATGTCAAAATCTATCGTCTCGTTAAGTTTAGAAACTCATCGAACTTTCAAAGGAAAAAGGAAGTTGTGAAATTTTCGTGAATTCAAGGTTACATTCCAGGTTTTTTTCGTTATATTTATCGAACCGGTAAAAACTGGAGGGAACCCATTTCCTTGGTGGTGTAACAGTAAAAGTTTGACCGAAGAGTGTGATGAAACACTCCCTCCCCTAATTTTTTGTTTGGTGTGAGTGTGTGTGTCTGTGTCCGTGTGTGTCAGTATCAAGGAAACCCCGACGAAAATGTTTTCACAGAATTTGATCCACCGAATTTTTTGTTTGTAAATAAAGAGTCTCGAGACCTCTGACTCTTCAGAGTCTCGTCCCACCGTAATCCCGGTCCCTGATCATGTCTGACGACTGAAGACCGTCCCAGGGGTGTGCCACCTTCCCCATTCCCTCAAGAAACCCCAGAGAAAATATTAGGGTGAGTACTTCCGAGGTGGGAGTACTGGAGCAGTGATTAGGATTAATGAAGGGTTTCTGGGATGAAGTGATTATAGTGACTTAACCTCCCATCCCGAAGTCGTGTACTTAACCTTCCCGTTCCTTGTGTGTTTGTAAGTTAGACATCGTGTGTTTGAGTGCGTAAAACATCGAAAAAGGTTTAAGTGTCCCTAAATTCTGTTCAGAAACGGACAGGAAATCTAAAATAACGTTCCTTCACAGGAGTGTTAATAAAAAAATTAAGATTTAAGTTTTACTTACATTTTATTTCATGTAGAACATAACACGATTAAGTCCAGAATTATCTTACAAAAGTTTCGCCAAGTTATGTAAGATGGATTGGTTTTGAGAAGACTGAAAGTTTTATTTTTCAGAGGAAGTAGGGGTGGGGACGAATTAAAGAAAATGGGAAAAACGACTAGATGTGAAGGTAACCGAAAGACCTCCTTGAAATAATGTGTGTGTTCTACCGTCGAAGGACTTGGGTAAACCTAAAGAAACCCACTATGTCTTCGGGATAAGAGGTTATATTGATTCTAACGTAGATCCATTGATGAGAAAACTTACTCGACTTACGTAGTCCTTTTTGTCTGTTTTCCTTATAACAAGATATTTAATTGAGAAGGAACTAGTTACGGGACGTAGTCTCGATGATGACATTGGTTCAATCAGTGTGTTATACGTACGACGAGTCCTTAGACTCTTTTGGTCCTGGTCTACTGTATTTCCGAACCTCAGGTTGACTCTACGTTTTTACCCGGTCCTGTCCCTGTTGATCGGTTATTTTCAGTGCGTTGTTTCTATTTGCAAGTCAGAAACCTCAGTTCGAATACAAGTTCAGGATCGATGCGTTGAACTACCCACAAATTGGAAATTTAACGATAAGTTAAAGAGACTGGAATTGTTACTTTAACCCTATTTTTGCCGGTATGGAGTCTTTTTAAGTTTTGTCTCTTATCTGGATTCCGTTAATCGTATATTTTTGTACATAATACAAAACGACCGGATCAAATATTCTTCCTGCACCTAGAGTCAATTATAAGTTTTGTTAAAATACTCCATTCGAGATAATAATGGTAAAGATAAAATATCTGTTTATTTAACTTCGTGTCTCTCAAACTCATTGAACGAGTTTCTGCGTGTCGATTAGTTTCGGTCTCTGTTTTTAGATTTGGGTTCGTCAGATCGAGACCTCAGACAGGAGGATTGGTAATGTTTTTAGATGGAACGTACCAAGAAATAAAACTTTCCACAAAACTTTACCCTTAATTTAGACACTGTCCTTAATCGGTCGCCCACCTTTTCTTCTCCTAAATCGTTGTCACTACGGTCCGTCTTCAGTTGTATTCCTAGGTCTGTCCGTCATGAACGACAATACCCACTACACAGGTATGTTTCTGTCTGTGGTCTTTCGTCCAGTTCTCCGTCCTTTCTGACCTTCTTAGAGACCCCTCTAGACGGAGACAGACCACAGGTCACGAGTATCTCACTTCGAAGTTTCGTCCCATATCGGTCCGTCGATTCCGAAGTGGATGACCTACGCATCCTTCCCTACCGGGGTATAACGGGACTTAGAATTCAGACCAACCACTCCTTTCACTGAACTATGTATCTTCTGTCGATATCTGGAATTTCTTTCTCTTTAGATTCATTCCTGACCATAGTAGGTAAGGTCCTGTGGTAGGTATCCTAAGCAACTTTGATGGGAGATAGTTATCGTCTTCTAAAATATAAAAAAAAGGTGACTAATCGTAGAATACTACCAAAGTCTATATATTCTATAAATAGACCGATACGAACCGACTCAAACGAATAATCTTCGTACTGAACATCGAGGTTAATTCTGTGTTTTCTAATACGAAGAAACCTCAAAGGAAAAAGATCTGGAGACTCCCGGACGAGAATATCGTGTTGTAAGTCAGGAGAAGAATTTGGTCTGTCATCAGACTCCAGCACCTCATCATTGATTTGAACAAAATGGTACCAAGACTGAAGAGTTTTCCAACAAAAGACGTTACCCAATGACCTATTTACTGTTTTTTTGGGGTGGAGGGTCTTAGTCCATCATAGACTAAAGGTAGTATACGAGTTTATTCATAATGTTAAAAGAGAACTAGATGTTTCCTCAATTTTTTTATCATCGGTTTGACCCGTAGAAATGGGTCCAGTCTAAACATAGAAATATAACAAGGATAAGTGAAGAAAGAAGAGAGAAGGGGAGGGGAGGACCAGAGAAGAGAGGAGTCCATAGAGATTTAACCTGTGTGGCTCTGGTGGTCGGATAATGGTGTATGAAGAAGGACAAGGAACATCCCGTTTCCTCGATACCCGTCAGTCGTGGTTGTGATCCCTGTCGAGGAAAGGGACCCCGAAGGGTCGGCACAAGGGTCAACACTTCAGTCATCTCTAAGTGTCCCTTGTAGGTCAGAATCGTAAGCGTTTAGTTTCTGAGAAGAGACTGTAAACAATTAGATTATTTAGAGTCTACGACTCATGTGAATCTTAGTATCTTCTCACTCTTCCTTATTTGTTGAGGTGTAGTCGTAAAGTCTTGAGTAGGACTAGGTTCGACTTGAACGATCCGACCTGAGGACCTTATGGAGTGACGGAAATCCAGGAGTCGTTCAAGACATCTTCGAAGGACTTTGAAGGTTCTCCTGTCTGACAGGGTCGTGATAAACCTGTCTGGAACTTTCGAACTCGATCGTTAAGATCGAATAAACTCGTACAAAGTCCTGTATAGGGGTACAAGAAACTCTATAAATCTGAGAGAGGACCTAATGGTAGAGTCTAAATTTTCGGGAAACACCCGTAGGTCTCCTGACTCGACCTTACGTCAAGTCTTAGTTTCTTACAATGTAAAACGTCTCAGGTACCCACCACCCTTTTGAATCCCTCTGTCAATTCTGAGATGTCCAGGACCTTCTTCGAAATTTTCTATAAGAGTAAACCCTTGTGACCAAAGAGATCCATATTGTGTCTTGTAATCCAACAACATCTCGTCGGTGATATAGGAAAGTTTATGGACAGGAAGGAGTGACTCTTTAAATCATGTGTAGTTTTGTCTAAATATTCACATATAAAGTTGAAACGAAGTCTTATTATTTTGTGAACTTCTGATAACCGTCTAAGAGTACAAACCTAGATCGTGTATAAACATACATAAAAATTCCTCTTTATTGGTTCTCGTGTCGACCATACCTGAAGGATCCGATTTTTGTGAAATTTATTGTTTAATGAAAAAGTCTAGGTTACACAAGTCGACTCAGATTCCGTCTGTCGCGATTCACCCGTTTAACTACGAACGAGAGTTCACATTATCACCTAAATGAATTCTTAGTAAATCTCCTTAAGTCCTAAGTCAATTCTTAGAAAATTACCTTAAGTCTTTTACTCTTAGATTCAGATAGTCTCGTTCTGACATTTCACTCAAACATCAATGTCAAATTCCTAACCTGAGTCACTATACTCAGGTCGATTTTCTTCCTCGGAATAAACCGGTAGAGATCTAACTCTCTCCTCCGTGTAAAATAGTGAAAGTCCCTGAGGTTCCTTAGAGACCTAGACCTAAATCCTTAATGACCATGACCACCTAGTTCCGTAAAAAGTTCCTGTCATGTATCTAAAAGAACCCCCCACCCCCGTACGGAATCAATAAATGACCTAGGATCTTATACGGTCTTGTGTCATTTACGGGTCTTTACAAACAACTACTAACTGTACTGTTAGGTCTTACGTTAAGTTTCCGGGGTATTCGAACTGTCTATACAAGTTTCCTCCGAATTTCGGAGTCCTTTGGGTCCATTTATTCTGGACACAGAACCATAAAAGACTCGTAGTCCTAGTATGACCATCAAACAATTACGTACAAGATCTCGGAGATGGGGTTATAAGACTAAGTTATGTAGAGAAACTTAACGTGTAATCTTGAAAAAAAATAGTACGTGGTACACTCCACTGGGACACCAGACACAAAACTCTTGGTGTCGTGATTTGGAGGTCTCCATATTGACTCGACCAGAGATCAGGATCTCACTCCTCGTACTAATCTAACCAGAGGTACCCTTTCCTCTTGTCCCGTACCGAATCGAAAGAAATCCGGTGGAGATCTTATTGGAGAAGAGGACTCTTGTGGGTTTCGGACAGGCTTGTGTTGATTTTTGGAATCTTTCGGATCCAAGTTCCCTCCCGAAGTTCATGGTCATCTCTTACACTTAAAAATACTTGGACAGGTAGAGTCCGTCAGTAGACTTTCCACTCATATGGTCACGGAAAAGGTGGACTTCAACTTCCTTGTCTAAAAGGATCTTAAGGGTCTGTAGGTACTATGATTTTAATAGGACCAAAGTATAGAAATGTAACAGATCTACTACTCTCGAACAAGACCCGAGGTTCTATGGTTTAGTTTGATTCTACATCTACGAAGGGTTTACAAGTTCTCTACGGAAACACTACATCCTGTATAGGATAGGGTGGTGATTTGAGTGAAGAAAGAGACTACCCTCTCGTCTCCACTTGGTACAAGATCTTTTTACAGTCCTCGTCGAACGGTCGATGTATCTAGAATCCTTTATCTCTTCCTAGAAAGGTCCGTAAAAATGACTTCATAGTATAAACACCGACTTATTCCATACCGTGTAAGTGTACACTCAAGGAAACCATTCTTCAGTACTTGAATAATGTTCCGTCCCTGACACGTCGTGTCACAAACACTTCGATCTAAAAATGAGTACTTTGAGGGTCTATTAAGGTCTTTCTTACAGATCCCCCTTTTTTCAAAAGGACAATCTTGACATAATTAGTAAAATTGTAAAAAGCAAATGGGTTACCATTGAAGATGTGTACAGTTTTAATGGACACCATTACTACAGAAACTTACGAGAATCTCGAGTGGACCCAAGGTTTTACTTTGAAAGGTATTGAAGTCCGTACTACTCCTTCCTTCTCGTGATTACGTCCATACTAGGTGTCTTTGACTAACCGATAACTGTTTCAGAACCGGTTTAGTCGACTTGTGTATATTAAGTCTTAATAATCACACATCTCCCATTTCACTAGGAGACGGTCTTAGTCGGAGAGACTTAAAGGATATTTAGGGTCTTTCTCACATGTGTACCTAAACCTCGAGTTCTTCTTTCGGTCTCGAAGGTGGATTAAGGAACAAATTCAGTGTCCTGTTTTAAATCGAAGATTTTAGACTGTCTCGGATCTTATTTTCTTTATCTATAATATGTTTCCCTTTTTTTTTTCTTAAAGTGATTTTTTGGTGTTCACTTAAACCTTCCAGACAGTCAGTTGATAATGACGTTATTACACCACCACCACCAAATCAACGATTCAGTACAGATTGAGAACGCTGTGGTACCTGACATCGGACCGTCAAAGGAGACAGGTACCCCTAAGAGGTCCGTTCTTATCACCTTACCCAACGGTAAAGGAAGAGGTTTCCTAGAAGGACTGGGTCCTTATCTTGGGTCCAGAGGACGTAACGTCCGTCCAAGAAATGACTGACCCGATGTTCCCTTCGGGGATGACGTTATTGCGACGTATTGTTTGTAGATGTCTTGTAGTCACCGTTATTATTCGTGAATAAATCAAGTAAGTCACGTCCAACTGGCCTAATCGATTAAGTCTGACTTGAACCGACCTGCCAAATCAGGTGTACGGAGAGTTGGGAGAGGACTCTGATCGTAATCAGACCCTTACAAGAAGAGTACTTATATCGTCTTTGCGTTCTCTCGTTTACTTATGTGTGTTTCAGAGAATTCTGGATTCGAGTCTTGTCCGTGTCACTTAAACATGGACTATTATAGCCGGTTTTGTTCAGAGCACCGGTTAAGGTTTCAGTTCCCCACCCTTTCATTTGACATCTGGAAATTACCCTCTTTGGCTTGTCGGTATACCGTTTAGTCTACTTACGTACTTCCCATTACACTAGACGGCACTTCCACTAATTGTTCGCATAGTCTACTTTCCGTCTGGTACTTACCTGAAGACGTGTCTACACTTCCGCTGGTTGACTGGATAGTAGGATCTACTCTGAAGAAGACGTTTTACGTAGGGGGAGTGTACTGTGGACTGGAAACAATCATTATGATAACTGAGGTCTCATTCTTATTACTTACTCCTAGCATAGAGGAGACCAGTTATATATGGAGGACTTTATCGAGATGTTCCTACTTTGGTCATAAGTAAGAAGGGGAACTTACAATGAGAAATTTAAGTAAATGGTATAGTAATTATGAACACTTAATCGTATAGTGATTATGAAACTTATTGTTCAGTCATAATAGACCTGTACCTCACACCGAGTGGTGGATAACATGTTATTAAAACACTTGTTCCTTATTTGTTGGAGAGACAGAAACGGTCCGAAATTACTAGACCGGTAGACCCACACCTATCTTACTTGAAGTTTTAGAGAGAAGTCTCTGAAGGTTTACTTAATTTAAGAGTCATCCAAACCGTCATTAACATTTTTATTGACACAATACTGATGGTTTACTCTTTCGAGTGAGATAGTTAACCGATGAGTCCTTAATCATATTTTAATTTTCGTTGAGTTGACCCAGAACTGTTAATTGGTATAGGAACCTAAGACTTATCTCATACTTACGTAAGTTTAACGAAAAAACATCTAAAGTACCTTAGTGTCTCCTAAATTCTGTGGTGAAAGGTAAAGAAACTAAAAACCTAGTATGGAATCTCTGACAAGACACAGAAGTGTTTGAAAGAAGAAAAAGAGAGAATACACAGAACGGTCCCTTAAAATAGAGTCTTATGAAGTGGTTCACGTTGAGTCGTCGACAAGAGTCAATTATCTAATTCAGTCATGTATGTTACGTTTACTTTTGGACGAAACCCACAAACGAAAATTTCAGTCTTTCAGGTACGTATCGAGACTCTGAACGTAAAAGAGGTGACCTGAGAGGTTTAGTCCTACAAGGTTCCTCTAGTTTATCCAGTCACGTGAACTTTCTGATCTATATCAAAAGTTTCTATTTTTGTAGTAATTCCTTTTTATGTTACCTATAACACAATCAGTGAACCTAATAGTTACTGACAATGATCTTTTTATCTAGACGGACATATTGGTATCAGAGTGTTTCTGTAGATCGTTGTAATTTCTTTTAAAGGGAGAGATCTATTAGGGAAAATAAAAAGATTTATTCGTACGGTAGATCGAAGGTTCTCATCATAAAGTTTTATGAGAAAAAAGATTATACCGTTGATGTTCACATTCAACTGGTATGTACTCTTTTAGTATACTCTCAAGAAATCTGTAGAACCATGAACAACTTCATTTCAATTTACTGGGTTTTGAGGGTATCTATCCTTGTAAACACGTGTACGTTTGTCTTCAGTGTCACTATTCGAACAATGAAGTACATTGACGACGGATCTGGTGATCGAAAACTTGAAAAAACCGTGGGTCATTTTGTATTAAATTGTAGCGTTATGTTATGTGTGTAAGTGTAGGAGTTTGTGTGTGTGTTATTGACTTCATTGTCCAAATCTTTTAGACATGAATGAGAATAATGTATACCATGTGAGACTACTAAACAAAGAGAATACAAAATTACACAAAAACTAACGATTATCATTGCACGAGATTCACTAAAATATCGGACGATTATCCAACACTAGGGATAGACTTAAAACCTTTCGAACTTGGAACACCCACACAAGCACGATTCAGTGAAGTCAGCACAGACTGACACACTGGGATACCTGATATCGGACGGACAGAGGGGACAGGTACCCTAAGAGGTCCGTTGTTACAACCTCACCCAACGGTACCGGAGGAGGTTCCCTAGAAGGGTGGGTCCCCAGTTTAGGTACAGAGATACAGAGGACGTAACGTCCGTCCGAGAAATCGTGATTGTGGTTGAAATCACCTATAGTTTCAGGTCCCAGGGACCTTTAGTTTGGGATTCTGTTTCACGATCACAAAACTCTCAAAAACATAGTCTTTTCGTTCTCACTCTCCTTTTTTGTCACTCAGTCACTCTTTCCTCCTTGTGCATATTTCACCATGCAAGGACTACACCGGTGGCGAAGTATTCTTTTGTGTCGACCAACGAGTCAGTGTCTTCTCTTTGTAGAGGATGTACCTTCTCGGGAAACATCTCCCACTTCCTCCTTTCATTCGATAACTGACATTCGAGAAAGGGTATACATCAGAGAGTGACCAGTTTTAAGTGGCGTAAAGTTGAGGGAATGTAAAGATCTAATATAACAGGTCAAGTAGACCCGTTTTGGCCACAATTCGAGTATATAATCCCGTCGACCTTCCCCATGGGTGGGTACCAGGTTTCCGGCTACGGGTATAGAGGAGGTTTCCTTGGGCTTTTGGACTCTACTTCGTTAACGGTACAGTTGGTCAGAAATTGGGACCTCTACTGTGTTCAACAGTGACAACAAATCGGTCTTTCACCCTGGTTCAGGGTCCTCAGTACATCTTGACTCGTATAGACACTACGGGGGTTTAGTCCCAGTGATACAACCCCTTTTGTGTCTAGAACCTCAACCCTTTCCGGGTCCAAGTATGTATGGGTAGAGATGAAAGTCGTATATCATAGATGCATTAAACAAAATGGAAAAACTACTTCATATTATTGTACGAGTATTTCTACGAATGAGGAACCTTCCTTTCAATACTGGTTGGATTTATCGTATCGTTTTTCGTCTCTGTAATGAAACGGTTGTTTCCAGACAGATCATTTAAAGGTCATCAGTACATACCTACACTCTCAACCTGATATTTCTTTCGACTCGTGGTTTCTTGACTACGAAAACTTGACACCACAACCTCTTCTGAGAACACTCAAGGAATCTGACGTTCCTCTAGGTTGGTCAGATAGGATTTCCTCTAGTCAGGACCTACAAGTAACCTTCCTGACTGCGACTTCGACTGTGACGTTATGAAACCGGTGGACAACGTTCCTCGACTGAGTAAACTTTTTTTTTTTTTTTTTTTTGGGACTACGACCCTTTCTAACTCCCGTCCTCCTCTTCCCCTACTGTCTCCTACTCTACCAGTCTACCATAGTGGATGAGTTACCTGTACTCAAACCCATCCGAGACCGTCAACCACAACCTGTCCCTCCGGACCGTACGACGTCAAGTACCCCAGTGTTTCTCAGCCTGTGCTGACTCGTTGACTTGACTTGACTTAAAGGAGATTTGATCTGATTGTACCCAGTCTTGCCCACTTAAATTGAGTCTACTGGTAATATAGATGATGATACCCGTTCTTAGAGTATCTTCTTTACTTCATCGGGAGTATCAGTTGTTTTCTAAAGATTTACGTCATGAACTTACGTTAAAGTTTTTACTGTCTTACTAGAGATAAGCAAAGGTTCCGTTTTGTAAGTTATACTGTCATTAGGTTCAGATACGGGGTTGGTGATTACGACTTCTTCGACTTCAACTTGTCAAGATACTTCTGGATGTTCTGGAAGATCTTGATTGTGGTTTTTTTCTACAGGAAAAGTAGTATCCTATGACCTTACGTTTCCATCTTTCAAGTTCTCTATGGACCTCATTGTCCGTTCAAACCGGAACCTTATGTTTTACTTCGTCCCTTTTCCGATTGTCTCAAAACGGTTCTCTTACGTGACCAGTATGATTTGTAGGAGAAGTTTGTTGTGTTCTCTACTGAGATGTGTACCTGTAGTGGTCGACCAGTTATGGTTTTATTCTAACTAACACAAGAAACGTCGGTTTCTACGACTTCGAGATATGTCAGTCGTTTTTGTTCTGGTCCTCGACTGACACCGAGTTTAATACTTGAGGAATAACGGTTTAAGTCTGAATTTAACTTCTTTCATCCCTTTTGGTATGCGGTAAGTCCATACTGGATTTAGTCTAGGGAATGGTAATGTGTCACCTTCACCGTTTATCTAAGTTCCCTAATCTAGACTATCTGTCTTATGGACACTTTGATACGTGTCTCCAAAGTATTGTAACATATCCTCCATCACTAGTTTTGGTAGGGGTTCTTTTTCTTTACGTTTTTCAGTTTTACCAACAGCCTCCTCCGGAATGTTTACTGACTCTTTTCTTCTCTTCGTTTTCCGTTTCTCGAAGGGACCATCGAGTCTCCAATTTCTTAGACGGACGTTGCGCCCTCTCGACCCAAGCTAGGGACCCAACCCTTCTAGGGGACCTCTTCCTTTACCGTTGGGTGAGGTCATAAGAACGGACCTCTTATGGTACGTGTCTCCTCGGACCACCCGATATGAGGTGCCCCATCGTTTCTCAGCCTGTGCTGACTCGTTGAAGTGAAGTTTTCCGTTTCCTCTTTTCCTTTCTATATGGGTAAACTTACGTCTCAAGGTTTCTTGTCGTTCCTCTCTATTCTTTCGAAAGGATTCACTTGTTATTAAAGGAGATTTTTAAAGTGGAAAGAGTAAAAATAATCTGAATAAGGATCTATAATAATATAAAACCTACGATGATATTTACCATAGAAATTTGGAATAAAAACAATTAATCACGTCGACTTGCATATGTCGTTTGGACGATTGAAAAGTAATTACGATTATAAAATAGACATCAAAATTTTTAAGAGATACGCTTCTTAGTATACACGAAAAATATGAAAAGATGAATGATAATTTTCATGAATGAAAAATTAGGATTATGGAAAGTGAAAAAAAGGTTGATATGAAAAAAGTCAAGTCAAGTCAAGTCAACGAGTCAGTACGGAATGAGAAACGCTGGGGTACCTGACGTCGTCAGGTCCGGAGGGACGAGTAACGGTCGAGGGACTCAAATAAGTTTGACTACAGGTAACACATCCACTACGGTAGGTTGGTAGAGTAGGAAACAGCAGGGGAAGAGGAGGACGGGAGTTAGAAAGGGTCGTAGTCCCAGAAAAGGTTACTCAGTCAGGAATCGTGGTCCACCGGTTTCATAACCTCAAAGTCGAAGTCGTAGTCAAGAAGGTTGCTTATAAGTCCTGACTAAAGGAAATCGCAGAAGTTATATTGTAACTGATCTTAACATTTTTCACCCGTGAGAACAGAATAAGGATTATAACTTTTCTTTTGTAACAAAGTAGAAATTTAAACCATAGAAGACATCCGAAAAAATCAACGAGAAGTAGTTCAATTGTTTGAGAGAAAATCAAGATCACACGATTTTAAAAAAGTAGTTGTCTATAACTCAAAATAGTTTATTAAAAAAACCATAGATAACTGTTATTATAAAAAAGACCTAGACAAACAAGTACACCTTTTATTCCAACTCAAAAGACACGAGTCAGTGAGTCGACACAGACTGAGAGGCACTGGGGTACTTGACATCTGGTGGTCTTACGACCTTTCCAAACGGTAAAGGAATGACGAAAATTTTTTTTGCACGAGAGATTCTATTTGTGTTGAACCTATACTACATTAAAAAAAAATCCGAAAAGACCCAACCGAGACAATCATAAACAGGTTCTGATGGACCCAGAGGGTGTAACGTCCGTCTACGAAATGGCAGACTCGATGGTTCCTTCGGGGTCAAATGTACACGAGGACTTACTCTAAGTGGGTGTTAAAAGGAAAGAACAAAACAGGTGTAGTCCAATAACCATCGTTCCAATATGTCCGAAGTATTTTACTCAACTCTTTATAAAGGAGAAAACGAGACGAAACCTTATCAAAGGTATTTTAATTTTCGTAAACAAGGAAGATACAAACCAACCTGATACACCATTTTGGTACATTCCGGATCTCAAAAGAGACACCTTTCTAGAAACTGTAGAAAAACTGTTCAAAAGAATTTCCAATCTACTGAATCGTACATAAGATAAAGAAGGACTTAGTCAAAACGAATTCGATATAAAACGATCCTTAAACAAGTGAAGTTTGTTTAAAAGTTTAATTGACCGTACTTCGACAAGTATGATAGGAAATAAAGGAATTACGAATGTCGAAATAGGGGAAAAAGTAAGAAGTATAACAAATGAGGGTTCATTTGTTTTTTTTTTCGAGTAAAGAGAACTAATTAGAATGGTTTCTAAACAGTTAAAATAATCAGAAAGGTTTGTTGGTTTAAAACAAAAGCAAGTAAAAAAAGTGAGTTACAAGTAAAAGATAAAACATTAAAATCGGGTTCAAAAATAATAAAGGGAGGAAGGTATAAGAATTCCAAATGAAACAACAAGAAAGGGATAGGAGACTTCAACTTACATAGTGAGTAACTAAAAGTTAGAAACAAAGACAAAACTATGTTAGTAATTTTGGATTTTAAAGATTTATGACAAGATAAACGTATTCAAAACTATCATCATAAAATCTTAACAAGGTAAGATTTATAAAAGATGAAAATAATATAAAACAAACTAAGTATTAAAAACATCTTTATGTAAGGAAGTAAAGAGTTATACACCTCAAAACAACTAATGAAAAACTAATAACTAAAGATCGATTTGACGTGACACGAGTTTCTTGTTATGTCCTGAAATTTTCAATGACTCTGACGAGATACCAGTTAAAAAGTTCATAGAAAACACAAGAATGTTTTACGTATAAGACAACACCTCTGTACAATGATATGTACGGGTAATCCCGTACTAATAATTAGTAATAGATTAAGGAGTGAAAGGAAAGACTAAAGAAAAGCAGGGTAATGAGTTAAAGACTCTCCATACAATTTTGAAGGAAAATATTAATACCTGAGTACAGAGAAAATCAAAATAGTTGAAAACAATAAACAAAACTCTATAAGTGTGCGTGTTTACAATTTAATATAAAAGGACCACTTAATTTATAAGATAGTGAGTCTTCTCTAATAGATTAATATGAAAAACGAAATTTCGTATTAAACAGACTATAATTTTATCAATGTCGTAAAAAGAGAACTGATGTGAACGGACTATGTAAAAAGTTAGGAGGGAAACATAACAGTAGGTCAAATTGTTAGAAATATAAAGTCGATTTCGTAAAAAAGGCAAATGTAGGAAACATTAATAACTGTAAATATGAACGTAGATGATAGAATTAACCATAAAAGATAAATAAGACGGAAACGATATGAGAAAAAGAAGAGTAAAGAACTGAAAAATTTTAAGAAAAAGAGTGAAAGTAAAAGGAAACGTTCAAAACTTCAATATATGAAAATAAAAATATGAATGTCACCAGAAGGATGTTTGATATCGTACATATGGTATTTTTAGTCGTAGAAAGGGAGGGAGAGTTTGCTTTATTAAAGAAAAACAAAATGAAACGACTTCCATATAAAATTATTTTAACATTTTTTTAATAAGTGTGGTTTTCAACACACGGTCCGACCAAAAGTGGACGATGTTTCTCGTGTTAAAGTTGAAGTCAATGAAAGAAGGGTTACATTCAAGATAACTAAAGGTTATAAAATCAAAACGGGAAAACCATAAAATTGGATGAGGATTAAGGGTAAAAATAAATTTAAATGGTAATAGAAACGGATTGTAAAGAATAACTTAGAGTCTAAAAAAAGTAGATCCTAGTCAAAGTAAAGACTTTAAATGACAAATCTTTATGTAGAAAATGTATCATCATCTACTATTATAAAACCTTCATTTGAGTCAAGTCCGGACGAACTTTTACAGTAAAAAGGAAACTAAAATATCCTATAAAAGTGACTCAATTCCTAAGGATTAATCGTCGATAAAAACGAATCATATGATGTCTATAGTGATATGACCGAAGACCGAAGGTAATGACGACATTACCTTCTTTGACGACATTCTTTGGTCGACAGTTGATAAGGAAACATCCACCGGTCAAATAAGGAAGACTGACGAAATTTCTAAAATAAAAAAAAAAGTAGAAAGTACAAGAGATCAAAGTTCGATTACACAAAACCAATCCTAAAGAAAAAATTATAGACGGAACCTAAGAAACCCCAAATACGTAGACTTCTAAATACGGAAAGTTATTAAGACCTTTTAATAGTCGGTAGTAGAGAAACCTATAACGAAGGGTAAGAGAAATAATAAAGAAATACTTTGATTTTCATGAAAATACACACTATAGAGTGAGAAAACACAGAGAATTAGAAAAAGTATACAAGGGATATAAACAGAGAGGTTCATTTCCCTCAAGTGGAAATACTACTCTCATGTCACGAGAACAGAGTCGAAACCCCTCCTCCGAGGAAATAATCTAAGGTGTGGACTCAAAACAAAGGACAGAGTATTGAGTTACTCCTTTAACTTCGACTTCCAATGATCCAAGTTACTGACAGGAGTCTTACTTTCACTTGAAATCTCGATCGAATCGAGAGACCCAGAGACAGAAGTGAATGGTTCTAAAATCGTACTATTAAGGAAGGAAGCAACGAATGAGTGTCTACGAAAATTCATGTGAATGTATCGAAAAAATCATCAAAAGTTACCCTCCCAACCTGACACATGGACCGGGTGGTATAGTCTTTATCTTCCACTATAACAAGTACATCAATAGTCCGTATCTTATCCGTGAGTTATTTATCATCGATAATAATTAATAACAATGTCAAATAAAAGGATCGGATCGGTCATACAGACAATAGAATAAAGGGAGTACCTTCGTAGTACGTAATTTTTTTTTTTTTTTCATCCACAAAAATTTAGTCATTCCTTGATTAAGAAGTAACCAAAAAAGATAATTATCTTACGGTTCCGATTCAGGACTTAAGATCATTAAACTTGGTCTTTTCATTTTTCGGTACCGGTGTGTACACAAGGTCCCGAGAGATTAGTATTCTGTCCTTTTCTCTTGTTCGAGATAAATAAATCCAAACTTTTGTTATAGAAACTAGTACGTTTTATGTTACTTCTTAACCTTTTTTTTTTCGTCTAGTTTAATACGTAGTTTTAGAAAAGGTCTTTTTCTTTTACTTTGTCCGTAAAAAGGTGTATTTAGTGTTTGTAGTTAACCAATTATATTTTATTTTACAAAAAGTAACGACACACCGACGGAGACTAGTTTAGAGGTCACAAATCACTTACAATTACGGAAACAGACGTCCTTATCCTTTCTCCAAACTGTAATGTTAAAAAGTCTTGAAGATTTGGTCTGTCCCAGTGACCTTCCTATGTACTTTCCGTAGTATTAGGTTTTAGTGTTTTTCATTTATACTTGTACGGATTTACGGTCATAGAGGAATGAATAATAGAGAACGGTTCAAACATGACTGTCTTTGTCAATCTCCCTTTCACTGTAAAAAGGTGTAAATAGAGTAACCATTTTATAGTTGGTGTACTGATCGAAAACTTGACAGTCTTATTACCGTTGTAAATTGTGAAGAGTTTCCTTCTTCACCTTCTCTCTGGGTTCGACAATGAATTACGACAACAGGGGAAAGTCTATACTTCGTCACCAAGGTTCCACCGATCACCATTTCTTGGGCGAGTGGTCACTTCCCCTGCATTCTCTGAGTCCAAACTAGGGACTCAACCCTTCTAGGGGACCTCCTCCTTTACCGTTGGATGAAGTCATAAGAGTGGACCTATTAGGGGACGTATCTCCTCGGACTGTCCGATGCTAAGTATCTCAGCGTTTCTCAACCTGTGTTGACTTCGATGAATTGTGTGTCTATACAATATACCTAGTTCCAATGATTTGGGATTTAAGAGGATCAAGACTGTACACTTTACCAGTAATCGATTGGTTACTCCTCATAGTTTTAAATTCTCATGAACCTATAAAGGAGTGTTCATATCCTAAGTATTCCCTTCGCTTCGAACCCAAGTAAATTCCACTTACGAGTAGGGGTTGGAACTCTATTCATCATTCTTCTGCCCTTCATTCGGTCAGTCCTCTGTCAAACCTCAGTCACGTTTCACATGTCCTGGTAAACCTCTCAAGATCGTGATCAGGGTCGTCTCTTTGACTATTGACTCTGGTCACCCCTAGTCTCCTTACTCCTCCGTCCGAAATCTGTGGACGGACCGTACGTCCGAAATCTGTGGACGGGCCGCATACCACCCTGAAGTGGGTTCTCATAGTTTTTAAGTGTGTGTGTGTGTGTGTGTGTGTGTGTGTGTGTGTGTGTGTGTGTGTGTATATGTGGGGTCTCATAATTTGTATTTATATATGTATTTATGTATACATATATTGGGTCTCATAATTTATATATATATGTGTGTATGTATGTGGTCAGTGATTCCCTTTTTTTCGTGATCAATTCTTACTAACGTAATTTAAAACCTCTTTGTTTATATTTTATTGACGACTCAAACGACTAAAAACTTAGATGAGGTTCGGAATATGGAGCCCGTAGACGACTACCAACCCCACAAACTTGGTACTCGGTATTTCTAAGTATTAATTAGAATCAAAATCTTGGTTTTATCCCCGAGATATAAAATTCCATTACTTCTTTTTTTTTTTGGATCCGTAAACTTCCTAAAATTTTAGAAGTAAATATTATATTTAACTTCCAGTTTGGTTCTTAGTCTTTCATAAGGGATTTCGTATTGAAGGTCGAACGTGAATATAGAGATCAGAAACGATGGATCGTGACACATAACAACTCGGTTCACATAAAATTTCGATAAGCCAAATCACCCTGTTTATCCTTAACCATGGTCAACACACGGTCCTTCCAAAGTACTCCGTCTCTCTACTTATTCTGTGCCAGGTCAGTAACCTCGTTTGTAAGAAATATGTCTCCGGTATTTCAGAGGTCTCCTTGTAACATACTGTACTTGTACGTCTGTAAACCTGTGTTCCGTTCTCGAGGTATGCACAGTAACTTACTTTTTCATGGTGATTAGACTAAGTACATAATCAAAGAATTTATTACTGTTTAAATAACCGAATATTTTTATGGGTGAATGATAGAGTGTCAAGACACCCAGTCTTTAACCCGTGATGTACAGAGTTCCATAAAGATGAGTCCCTAGTGTTTTGTCTTTAGTACCACAATCGACCCGACCCTAGAATAGACCTTCGGACTCCTTCTAGGGATGAAGCATCAGTTTAAGTCAAGGGTAAAAAGAACCGTACACCAGGGAAGTAGTCAGTGAGTCATTACAACCTGAGATACGTTGGGGTACGTGAGATCGAGTGGTCCGAGAAGACAGGTACCCTAAGACGTCCGTTCTTATGACCTCACTCAACGGTAAGGGAAGAGGTCCCATAGAAGGGCTGGGTCCCTAGTTTGGGTTCAGAGGGTGTAAAGTCCGTCTAAGAAATGGTAAACTCAGTGTTCCCTTCGGGAAGTTAGGTTGTTGTATAGAGATTAGAGACTAAAGGGGAAGACGATGGTCGACCTCTTTCTAGATATGAAAAGTCCCCAATGTATTAAACTAATCCAGACTGTTGTATTAACTTCTACTAGAATAAAATTCCAGTTGACTACTCATCGAAATTATAATATGTACACGTTTTGGGTAGTACGGTACATTATAGTGTATGATTGTCGTCATGGTAGTCCCCGGGTTCTAAGACGGATCGTGTCAAGTAAACTAACGTACTTAGACAGGGTTCATCAAATTCGGTTTTCCTTTCAATAACCGATTGACCCTTCAATCTTCACTACACCAGAAGTAGTATCTATTTGGTACGGACTTCTACAACCTGGACACTGTGGTAGAGAGTCGACATATGGGAGAATTCACACCGAAGTAAGAGAGGGTGACGTCTAACTAGAAGAAGTTAAGATTAAAACATACAGGAGTCTAATCACTGGACGTCTTTTTCCCTTGAAGAGATAAAGTTACAGGTTCATCTCGGGGAGAAAAACCTAAAACCAACACTCGTCTCACAAAGTTATTACCCCCTTACTAACCACGAGTAAGTAAGTTTATGGTATTATTAAGTAGAAACTGTGACTCTGGGTGATAGAGGAGATCTCGTCAGACCCAAAACTAGAAAAGACTCAGAATGGAGGAATGGAAGGGATTATCTACAACACCAGGGGATTGGTACGGGAGAAATCGTCGGTCACATAAGTAATGGGTCGACGACACACATGACGTAGATCGTCGAAGATACCTATAGACGTAGGAAGAGGTCTTGTAGTGGATACCGACTGACCCTGTGGAGTAAGTCTCTACAGACCCTCCAAAGTCATCGGGGATGGGGTTCCGCTGTTTGTTGACTAACATGACTAACATACTCAATTCCCTCCATACTTTAAAGTAGGAGAAACGGAATTTTATGTGTTGAGGTTTCATTCTCCTCTGTACTAGACTCTGGTGTAGGAGCGAATCAAGGAACGAGGATGGACATGACCAAGGGAGGAAGGAATGTTCAAAGGGACTTCTCGTTTGGGAGTCACTTAGTACCAAAGGAGTTGGAGACAGAACCTGAGACGAAAATCCCTTCATCTATGATTCTATGAAGGACAATTGAGACGACTAACGGATTACAGGGTGGGTTTCAGGTCAAAAAGGAGGGGAGTCTTAAGTAATGAAAATGAATTTTAGGTCCTTGAGGTTGACGATAAGACTCTTGTCTACTTCTCTCCTTTCCCCTCTCAAAGTGTTACTGTTGGGGTGATTTCGGTGTTCACGATTCTCCGAAGTCAGTACAGGCTGAGACATACTGGGGTACCTGACATCGGACGGTCTGAGGAGACAGGTACCCTAAGAGGTCTGTTCTTATGACCTCACTCAACGGCAAAAGAGAAGCTCCCCTAGAAGAGTCGGACCCTGAACCTGAGTACAGAGTGAAAAGGACGTAACCGTCTAGTCGAGAAATCGTGATCGGGGTGGACCCTTCTGTGTACCTCATTTCTTTTACCAACACTACCCTTTTCACCAATGAAAACTCACAGAATTTGGGAACTGATCAACCATACTAGGTCCTCTGACTCTTGAGACGAGATCAGTGGAAATATAGAAGGCATCGTGCATCACGTTCCGGAACGTGTTGTGTCTACAAATTTGTGCTCCCCAGGTAAAGTGTTTTCATTAGGGGTGGGGGGTGGGGGTAGGGGGTGTTCACGAATGATAAATTTTCTGTTTCACCTTTGTCTCTCTAACTTTTACTTATCTTCACAAAACGAATATACCTAATGTGATTAATGTTGATTATAAATGTATCATTCAATGTCAAATGTTTCATACAGATGTATATAGAAAAGTAAAGGAATAATTTTGCCAGTACGTTTTACTCAATCGTTGTCGGGGTAATATGTCTACTCGGAGACTCTCCATCTGAGAATGGGTTTTGTCATACCGATCATGAGTGACTTGTTCTTATAAACTAGATTCAAGAGATAAAGAAGAAGAAGATTTGTGTTGGAGGGACTTTTACACCCAAGGGGGGGGGTGTGGGGCTGAACCAGAGAATAAATAGACCTTTTACAAAAACCTCGGACTCTAATTTCTCTCACTGACCATTACTCCTTCACACAACATGAGACCGTTAGACAGAAAAGAAAGTTTTTCCTCTGATTATCGTCGCACTGCATTTCTGTCGCCCCCTACTTCGTCCGGTCCCCACAAATTTCTTCATTCCTTCTGGAGTACCGTAAGTCGCGACAGTTGCAATCCAATATAACAATCCGAAGCGAAGAGATTAAGCACCGTAGATAACAAAGTCGACGACTCGTGAAAACTCAAAGAAGGGGTTCTTTTTTTTTCGTTCCGGTTAGGTTAAAGAGAAGTCAATGTATCAAAGGGAGTGTAGGAAATTTTATATTAATTAGTCCCACCACACACCAGTATGGGGTAGATTGGACCCCGGTTTTGAAAGGGACATTGGTAATCCTTTTGAAGGCGGAGAGTCCCTCTTTTTCTTTCGAGGGGAACGAACAAGCGTTCCGGTCTTTCGTCTTACACTTGTCCAGCAGATTGAATTTAGGTATCCATAGTATATCTTGGGTACAGACCAGAAACTCCAGGTTCTTGTGTATTTTAAAGTAGATTCATCGAGAACTTTATAGGAGACGCTTAGACAAACTTTAACAGAGAACCGACCTCAAAAGTGTAAGTGTGGTTACCACAGACTAAAAGGTAAGAAAAGAAATTAATGTAAAAAGATGGACCCCGACAACTAAAGTTTGATAAAAGAAGATCTCGACAATTCTGAGTATGGTCGACCTTTTTGTCCTTTTGGGGGGAAGGACCCGTGGTCCGAAGGGGGTGGGTTGGTGGTGGGTGGTACCCGAGTTGTCGTTACTGATACTAGAACAGGCCGTTACGGGTGTCGATCTACTAGGAAGGTTCACTTTAAGTTCAAGTGTAACTTCTGTTTTAATAGACGGGGTTATATAAACAGGAAACTGGTTTTTAAACTTTTGTGAGAAGGTTCTAGTTTTCTACTTTAGAGGGAGGTATCTGTTACAAAACAACCGGTCATAATGATGTCGGTTTTATCAGGGTCGATGTGTAAACGGATGTAAGACTAAACTTCCAGTCTCTCTGATTCCCTATGTGGGATTCGGTCGGTCCCGAAGTCAGCAATCCCCAAAGAACAGGAATTAAGAGAGGTATTCCGAGTCGTACTAACAAATGTTTATGTTAAAAGAAGTTTTCTCGAACGTACAAAAAGAATTTGGTTGATAGAACCACGGTCTAAGGTTTATATCCTGATGAAGTGGTGGAGAAAAGAAAGTAGCAGGGATTTCCCCCGAAGGGAACATCGAGTCAGTCATTTCTTAGACGGACGTTACGTCCTCTGGCCCCAAGTTAAGAACCCAGCCCTTCTAGGGGAACTCTTCCTTTACCGTTGGGTGAGGTCATAAGAACGGACCTCTTAGACGTACCTGTCTCCTCGGATCGTCCGATGTCAGGTTCGTCAGCGTTCTCAACCTGTGTTGAATCGCTGATTTGATGGTGGTGGTAAATTTTCGAACAAAAAAATTAATTTTATTGTATTTCACGAGTATAAAGTGTCTCCTTTCCATATTCCAACTTCTTTCTCCCTGATTTTATTCAACCGCCAGGGGTGTTTGTTCACCTCTGTATGAGTTTTATCCCATTAAGTCTCGTTCCGACATAAGGTCTCCGTTCTAATTGTTTACACACCCAAATCCTCTCAGTGTTTCCGCTCACGTTATTGAACTTTCGTCGACCCTGTCAGAATGGTCACTCTAACTCCTATTTGTCCTCCTTCACAATAGTCTTAGGTCTCCCTTCTGAAGTGACCATCAGGTCACCAACCCTTAAGTGGACGGTCACTTCCCCTGTACCAAGGTAGGAACGAGGTCCTTCTAAGGTGTACGGTTCCCCGTTGATTTGGGTACTCGGTGTTGATGACTTCGGGTGTGTGGATCTCGAGTACGAGACGTTATTCTCTTCGGTACCTTTACTCTTCGTACGCGACGTCGATCTCTTTATGGTGCGTCGTTGCTTCTGGCTCAGGTCGGTTTTTATTTAATTGATTAAATTTTTTTATTAGGTCTTCCTCTCTCAATCCACCTCAGATAAAACACTTCTTACCACCGAAAACTATCCTCCTGTCTCCATCCAGAGTGTTGCTTCCCCGTTTCCCTTCTGTAGGAACTTAAACGTAAGTTGGTAGAGTGTGTTGAAGGAAGTTCCCGAAAGGAAACCGGTTTTCATTTTCCGTCAGACTCCCGTACCTCTTGGAAGAACTAACTCAAGTATGTGTAGTCGGAGAATCCTAGTTATTAAAACGACCCAAAACTACGAATCCTTAACATTGTTTTTACTGGTACATACCATAGAGACCATACATGGTACATGAACATGAAATAAAGAAGATTAAGGAAATGATGGGAGACCCCACGAACAAAATACTTGAAGGGACCATCGAGTCGACCATTTCTTAGAGACAGAGTGTATACACTTTTGACTGAACCTCTGAGTCCTTGAACGAGTCACACCAATGTGTCGACTATTCACAGGGTAGTACTAAAACTTGAGGTAAGACAAGAAAGATCCTACAGGGTGATGTATATTTCACGGGTAGTAACACGAACCATTTGTCACTCGAGTCTGTTCGTTATGATAATTACTACCGTTCCTTTCTCGACGAAGAATAATACATTTTGATACAAAATACGATTCGGAAAATGTATGTATTAGAGTCAATTAGAAGTGTCGGTGGTCACCTAGAATAGGTTCTTCCTTTTACAGGGAACAGTGACTTTTCTATGTATTCAAAACTGGTTCCTGAGACACCACTACCACTCTTAGACGGAGAACCTAAAGGGACGTATCCCTCACATTAACTGACTCTCGGGGTCCCCGGTGTGACTTTACAGTTGGGACGGAAACGAGACTCTAGTGTGAAAGGTGGTCGATGAGAGTCACTGACTTATGTGCTTCCTATGATTCAGTGTGGGAAAGGACCTTCTACACCTTAAGGAGACTATTCGTCGAAACCGAAGTCCTGAAGGGTTACCGGAGTGGTTTGAAAAGAATCTTGACGTTAAGTCAGATTCTACAAAGGTGGGTGGAGGGAGGGAAAGAAGTAAGGAAGAGAGAGAGAGAGAGAGAGAGAGAGAGAGAGAGAGAGAGAGAGAGAAAGTAAACCCCAATCTGGACGCAAAATGAGACTACGGAGAGAGTTGGAGGAGGAGTAAAAACGAGTGTCCGTAAAGGGGGTTTTAAAAGAACCTTCAAATTAGGACGGAACCACAGATGAAAAACCGTCTGGACGAAGAACCGTCTGGGATGATTGTGTCTGGTACCGTCAGAATGACTTTAAAATCAGAATTTATATCGTAAAATACCTACTAATAACTCATAGACAACTCATAGGAAATAACTTGACGATCTTTTTTGTTCTCTTTAGTTAGTTCGTGGATAGGTGTTCCTCGAATGTTAGATCATTGTATAAATCATACATGTTTCTATCGACAGTCGACTATGCTGTCTTCTTCTCTAGTGTGGTCTATCAGTCTAAGGTAGGAAAACACAAAGTACGATAATAGTCACCCTTAAGGTACGTACAAGGGACCGTTACATAAAGAAACTTTTAAACCAAGATTTAGGTTATAGTTCGACACCAAAAAAAACTTAGGATTCACCTTTACCGAACCGTCTTTCTTTTTTTTTACTTGATCGACAGGTTGACAAATTTTATACATAAAAGGTTCAGAAGGTAAGAAAGGTGACAAAAAAAAGTTTCTGGGGTGTTTTATACAAACGTGAGTCTTTCAGGAAGAGAGGAGACTCCGTCTATTTTCAATCGTTTTCAATAACCAGATTCGAAAGAAAAATAGGTATATTATCCGATGATACACGTAGGGGAGTGGGTCTCTTGTGTTTACGAAAGGGACTTTAACACGATGATCATGAGAAATGAAAGGAGAATTACTTAAACCCCCGAAATACATTATGTGTGTTTCTCTCTTCGAACGAGTGTGTGTATGTCCTTCTATTAAGACCAATAGAAACAACAACCCATATTTTATATAGAACGTGTTCCGTTTCTTAATTCTTGACTTTCTGTTAAGGTTAAAAGATAATAAAAGAGTGAACTCTCTTAAGTATCCGAAAAACAAACAAAAATTAGTAAAAATAACTAAATAAACCGACACGACCCAGAGTCAACGTCATACACCTTAGACCAAGGGGTTCGTCCCTAGGTTGGGTCCGGGGGACGTAACCCTCGAATCTCAGATTCGGTGACCTGCTGGTTCCCTCAAACCCGAAACACAAAAAGAATTTTTTCGGAGTTCAGGATTCTTATCGGTGGTGGAAAAATTGTACGTACCTTTGACATTGTTGATTAATCAGTGAAACCTCTATCCTACTTTACAAATCTCTGTCTAGTAAAATCATTGAAGGTTTCAATCACTAAGTTCACTAAAGAGTGGAAACTGTACAAAAACTTTTTTGTTTGTTTTTAGAACAGTTTGATAACTCACTTCATTTTTCCCTCGGAGGTTTCGAACTGTTACGGAAGTGTTGACGGTCTATGGGGATAAGTATGACTTTTGTCGGAAGTTTTACATTCGTCCTTCAATTACCTTTTGCAGAGACGAAAAGATTACCAGAGATTTACTACACCGGTCTACAGAAGTCAATAATTGGAACCCTGTACGTCGATTAAGACTCTTAGGGTCGTGATAATAACTGTTCTTGAGTTACTTTATACTCAGGGTTCCACAATGAAGAAGTTGACACTAGTGTTCTCTATAGAGTGGGTCAAACTGGTCTCTCTTCTCGTCTGGAGAGGGAGTCGACGGACCGTAAGTCCTGTGGAGAAGTCGACTTCCCCGTCTTAGAAGAGACAGAAGGTAAAGTCTGTGGGGTTTATGAATGGAAATAAACTTTTATTAAGAACTGTCTTAGTTTTGTCATTCCCTCCAAAATTCTGAGTCACTTTACTCCTTTTACCGGTATAGGCCAGTTAAAGTATTTGAAATGATCTCGAGTTCTTTTCAGTCAAGAAAGATGTCTTTGAACAGAGGGAAGAAACACCAGACATTTTAAAGTGTCGGAACTGTGTATTAAATCTGACTTAGACAAAATTTACACGATATGAATAGAAGGAAATTACATCGAGGAACTCCCAATCTTAGTCGGACATAGAAGGGAGGGAATCTGATGGGGAGGGTCGTTTCATGTGTCACCAAACTTGAATCCTCAGGTTATTAATCCATTATTTTTAACTTACGGGTTCTTTTTATTTAACTAATGAAAACGGAAGCACATATAAAATTGATAAGATAACTAAGTACTCATTAATTCTCTTCCTAAAGTTTTTCAGTATTTTGGAAAAAGACATTTTATATATATATGTGTGTGTGTTTATAAACATTTGTCTTGCTATAAATAGAAATGGAAAGACACTGGTTTCGATAGATAAACTGGTGTCTTAACCATTGACCAATGAAAACAGTAAATCTCAATAAAAAAGAAAAAGAAAGGACAGAGTGAAAGGAAGTAAAATTCAGAAGGATCTTTTACAGGGAAAGTCTAACCCAGTCTTCCGACACTGAAAGGTTGAAAGGTATTCCTTGGGGAGTTTCCTTTTGGGATTAATTGGTCTTCCCGTCTCTATTCCAAGGAGACTCCTTGTCAACTCGAAACCCTCAATAAAAGGTTCTAATATACCGTACCGTAAAACTCCACCAATTCAGTCTTGACACCAGTAACCTCCCTTAGTTCACATGTCATCCTTCCAATTTCGTAAGTTTTCGACCTCGTCTTTACTAGTTTTAAATTCCTCGGTAGACCTTTCGTTAAGACTGAGGTGTTCGTCGTAAACTTTCGGATGGGTAAAACAAAGTACGGGTCTTAAAAACCTCTCGTCTGTTATTCTCTTCTCCGTTCTGTCTTTCTCTCCTTCAAGAATTTCTTTCGAATGGCACGGTTACCGAAGAGAGAAGAAATCTACAAGGGAATTGATTCGTTGTCGGGTATTAACATAATTTCTACTCGTATTGTCTCCGGTAAAAGTGGACTCTTTTCGACATAGCATATCGACTTTCGACGACACACTAAAAGGATGGTATAAACCATAATACTTACTGGACCTAATACCTTTCTAAAAAGGTTAGGGAGTCTGTTTTCGTCTTCACCGGTGTAGTCATCCATGGTGACTTCTCTTAAAACTCGTAGAAGCCATAAATTCATTCTACCGGGTCTTGTATAGTCAGACAATAATTCGTGTCTAATTTTTTCATCAAAAGTGTTAAACTTCTACGTAAAGGGAAGAATAGAAGGAACGTAGGAGATCTCCACCTCGTGAATCTTAAGGTTCTTGACGTTAAGTCGAGGTCATGATGAGTGATAGAGCATTGAAACCCGTTTAAAAAATTAGAGAGATTCGGACGTGAGACGAGCGATGGGTGTTGGGTAGATGTTTCAACCTCATAAAAATAGACGGGAGTAATCTGTCTTCCCCGAAACACTCCGAGTTTTCCTCTTTACCTACACTTTCGTAAAACAGTCAATATTTCTTTAAGTGTTCTTTAATATAATGTACCTAATCGACAACCACCCCAAGGAAACTACTAGAAACGAACTCAAGGTGGTGGGTAAGTTGTTGACTAACCAGGACTGCACTAGTGATAGGTAGGTCAGGAACCCGTCTGGAAGGTAACGGATTCAGGTCGTGGTGTGTACTTACCTCTGGTTTTAAACACAAGAGGAACAAAGACTTTCTAGAGGACCATTAATCTTAGGATCTCAACGAAAGTTTTTATTCGTGACCCTGTCTTTAGTATAAATATAGTAACATCCAGGAATTTGAGAACCCTTAATTAACAGACAAAGTACATAAGATAATAAAAACCTCTCCGGTTTAATTTAATACATTCAAACACATAAAGTATTCTTACATGTATTTATAAGTACAAGAAACGAGTCCAAGATCTTTTGAGAATACTTTTCACAAGGAAACGGGGAACCTAAAGTCATTTCTACAAAATAGGACGGATAATTTAGTAAAACTTAATAGAAGGTACGGTCGTCACATATAATGTATAGGACGGTCAGTTATCGATCTGACATTTCCGTAAGTAGGTCTAAAAGTAAAAATGTATTTACCAAAATTTTGTGCAAGAGATATAATGTAGGATTAGAGTAAGACCGGGTCGTTTTATATGTACTAAGTTATATTACGTTTATTATACTACTACTCTTTTTCAATGGTTCCTCAGTTTACCACAATATTTCTGAATGATATTTTAGGTATACGAGTGAGACTTGTTCAAGGTTTATTCGTGATCGTTGACTGTCAAATTACGACATGACTTTTCCAGTCTAGTTCTTCGTCCTTCGGAGTCCTTTGATTTCGTGTACGTTTTCTTTATCGGTTTTCTCATACTCTTGAGGACATTTCTTAAGTCGTATTTTACTCCAGGTTTAAAGATCGGGGTTTGAATTATATGAAGACAAGTATAGTCTCTGTTTTATAGGATAGGTATAATCTTTGTAACCTTTTCGTTATTGTACCCATAGTATACAAACGTGATTAGGTTTAGTTACTTTTTATATCGGTGTTTTAGGGAAGGGATCTTAATTATTTACATCTCATCGTAACCGAATATATGTGACTTTTTTTCACACTTTTACAATCAGTAAGTCAGCACAGGTTGAGATACACTGGGGACCTGCCGTCGGGTGGTCCGAGGGGACAGGTACCTTAAAAGGTCCGATCTTATAAGCTCATCCATCGGTAAGAGAAGAGGTTCCTAGAAGGGGTGGGTCCCTGGTTTGGGACCAGAGAACGTGACCCCCGTCTAAGAAATGAAAGACTCGGTGGTCCCTTCCGAAAATATATATATGGGTCCAACGTGATCACCATTTCTTGGACGGACGGTTACATCCTTTGAATTCTCTGAACCCAAGCTAGGGACCCGGTCCTTTTAGGGGACCTCCACCCGTACCGTTGGGTGAGGTCATAAGAACGGACCTCTACGGTAACTGTCTCTTTGGACCATTCGACGTTAGGTACGCCAACGTTCCTCAGTTATATGTGATAACATATGTTTTATCTATTGATCACCTTTCGTCGACGTATCGCGTCCCTCGAGTCGAGCTACGAGACATTACTGGACCTCCCCACCCTACGTCCCCTCCTTCCCTTATGTACATATGTATATCGATTAAGTATAACAACATGTCGTCTTTGGTTGTGTTGTAACATTTCGGTAACAGGAGGTTAGTTTTTACAAAAATTTTCTTAAGTACTTGTTAATCTAAAATTTAAAGGGGTGTATGGTTCTAAATATGTAGATAGACGGTAAATTAAGTGAACCGACTACTCTTAAGTACCCGTACTATGAACTAAAAGATATATGTCAAACGTCGACCGACAAAATCCTATTACGAAGTCCGTACTAATAACCGATCATATAAGGGTACCCACGAAAAAGTCCTACTTGGAGAATTTATTCACAAAAGAATACATTCATATCGAAGTTTACACGTAGAATATTTTCCCTGGTACTTCCTAGACGATTCCGGAAAATTAATAACATTTAGATACCAGATGATGTTATGGTAGGGATACAATATAAAGTGTAAGGGTATAAGGTCTGTCTCTTCGACTCCGTCTTTCTCCTTTGAGTCTAAGTCTTGTAAGTCACTAACTCAGGTGTCTGTCTTGAGTACAAAGGTTTAAGGTTTAAATGTTCTCAAAAGACCTCAACGGAATCTTCTGGGAGGTCCGTACTGGTCTTGAGACTGTTTGTTGCTTGACGAAAACTTTTATCCTGTTACTGACGACCCTAAGGAAGATTAACCGTATTCACTTTAGTTTTCGGTTATCTTGGTTTATTTGAACCGAGTCCGATGTACTACTAAGACTGTCATTTTGAGGTTTTACGTTTGTACGTTGACAAATCGTCCCCCTCTTTTTTTCTTTTTTCTTCTTCTTCTTCGAAGTTATACAGAAAGTTAGGTTGTTTTTAGTTTTGTTTGTAATTACCTCAGTACTCTACCAAGGTTTGACCGGACCTGTTTCGTTTAGTGTTTCGGTGTTATATTTTATTAACTCCTCTGAGGAAGAAGGAACTTACCCCATCACCTGGGGTCCCAATGTACAGGAAGGAACGAGATCAAAAGGGTGGTTCCATCAGTTGACTGAGGTAGACTTTGCCTCAACGACAGAACACACGACTCAGGGTACCCTTCATCGTCGGTTGGGAGTTGGAGGTAAATTTACTCTTGTTCTCAGTTGTTTCATAAGTTAGTCTATAAAAGACATAACTCTTTTTATGGTTCTTTTCGTTTTCATTGATCGCTTTATTCCCCTTCACTCGAAGGGGTCGTGAGGGGATACGACCCCTGTTGCTGTTCTCCTCTAACTTAAGACTCCCGAGAAACCAAACACCGATGACGGTGTATGGTGATACAAAATTAAGTTTTTAATAATAAAGGATGTCGTTGAAACGGATTAGTCCTTAACTGAAAATTAAGCTTTTAACTCTCTGATAAAGACGGAGTTTTTCATAGGATTATACAATTCTTAGTCTTTTTTTTTGTATTTATTGTTACAGTTTCGTTAGTTAACAGTCGGAGATTTTTATTATCTTTATCTTTATTTTAAAGATTGAACGACCGACTTTGTGTGGCAATGGAAGGAAGTTGTTACAAACAATATCATGGCCACATTAAAATACAGATGAAGTGTTACATAAAGTGCTATTTAAGAAGGAGTCAACTCCCCAGTAAAACTTTTACAAAAACTTACCATTTCACGTAAAACTTATCAAGTTCTTAAGTCTCGTTTGATTTCATACATTTTGGTTTAAAATATGTCGAGGATCTAAAGATTTAACTTCTGACAAGTTTCTTTAGTGGACAAGTGTATATATGATCATAAGGAAGACAATGTTTAAGTCCTAAAAATTTTTCTTTTACTAGGTATTCCTAGTATCTTAGTATTTGAACTATTCGATTTCCCAAACCTCTGGTGGATAATGAATATTTTAAGGGGTTATTTTTTCCTTTGACCCAATTATTCGGTTTACGATGGGAAGTTGTACTATCTGAGTTTGTCTTTTACTTGGATAGTCGTTAAACGAATACTAGAAAATTCTGTACAACGTCTTATAACGAGAAGGTAATTTCAAAGTTAAGTAAAGGGAGATTGAGGTTTTTTCTTTAGTCTAAACTGTAGAATATTGAGCGTGTAAATTACATTCTTCGGTACACATGTGAGTCTCTAAAGAACGATTAAGACTAAGAGTATGTAAAAATAATGATAAAAGAGTAGGGATTTTTAGAAAAAGTTTCAACATATATCCTTTACAGCTCCCACTATTATAGTACTCGCGTTTCCTTTAGGCTCATCTACGGAGATACACGGGTAACCTTCTTTCGTTCCTGGTCACAAACACCTACGTACATTTCTTAAAAGTGATAACTTTAGTAACACTATAAACTTCCCTTTTTTAAGAGATTTATAGATTCATCAATATGACTTACATAGTATTTAATGTGGTTGACTAACACGGGAGAAGGACATCTCTATTACATAATTTATTCATTCGTACTTGTTATGTAATCTTACACGGTCGAGTGTCTCAAGGAAAGTGGGTTTCTTCTCTGAGGTAGACCATTAACAAGACGTGGTTTATTTAGGTCTATACTTTTCGTATAGAAAGTCATTTCAACTTCCCGTCTATGTTTTGTCGTACTTTCGAATAGACGGTTCCTTGACGTCTTAGGATTTCGAGTTCGGGTAGAATAAGTTTTAGGAGAGAAGTTTCCATTCTTCGGATCTCTTCACTTCACGGAACGAGTTATCGTGTCTATCATTTCACACTAAATATTGGTCTCGAGACTTCCAGTCAGATGACCTCAAGAGATGACTAAGAAAATAAGACACTCTCCTGTATCCACTCCACTAACAAGAAGGACTTTAGTCTTACACTTAGGATTTACAAATGAACTTAAAAGACAAAGTGGACACTAAGGACCAACCATAAGTCGATAGTACAACTCGACTATGTACAAAAATTTTATTTGGATTTGAGTTTGGGAGATCTGATAAAGATAAATTTCATAAATAAAACAAGGGAGTTTAAGATATTGGAACGAGGATTTTGAGACTGTATTTTAAGGGTGGGTGATGATAAGATATATCTTATCTATTAGTTGTTTGTGGATGATATATCGTGTATCTTGATATAAGTTGTAGAACATTATTGGAAATTACCTTTTCTTAACTTCTCTTACCTATATATGTATCTATGTATGTATATATATATATTTTGACTTAGGGAAACGATATGTGGACTTTGTAGCATTTAGTTGATATGAGGTTATTTTTTTATTCTTAATTTTTAAATTTTAATTTCAGAGTGAATATTAAATTTCTTATAGAATTTAGGTGGAGGAGGCACTAAAGGACGTCAGAAGTCGGTCTTTCCCTTGGAAGACAGGAGCCAGTCAAGTCAAGTCAAGTCAGCGAGTCAGCATAGGCTGAGAAACGCTGGGGCACTTAGCGTCGTGCGGTCCGGAGGGACAGGTAGTGGTTGAGGGCCTCAAGTGAGTTTGGTTAAATGTCGAGAATAAATCGTAAACAACGTATGAAGGAACATAACGACAATAAGTATTCACGTCAAGTAGACAGAGTGACACAGATTTTGTGAGCTCAAATTCAGTCCTGTCACTGAGAGGAAGTCAATACGAAGATTTCGTGTTGACAGAAGACCCATTCGGGGAATCAGGAAAGCTTCAGTAATAGACTAAACGTAATATCACTTAATGAATACCTAGACCTAGGACGTTGTTTAATCCTTTAGGACTAACAGGTGTTAAAACAGGAAACAAGAAAAATTTTCGAGAGTAACGTGAATAAAAACATGGGATCTCGAGTCTACCAATTCTCAGACGGACGTTACGTCCTTTGGGCCCAGGTTAGGGATGCAGTCCAGGGGACCTCTTCCCGTACCGTTGGGTGAGGTCATAAGAACGGACCTCTTAAGGTACCTGTCTCCTCGTACCACTCCAGATAACTCAGTATCTCTCACTCTGTGCTGACTCATTGATTATGTGTGTGTGTGTGTGTGTGTGTGCATGTGTGAATCCCTTTAATTCACGATTTTATTGTAGTACGGACCGTAAATCGTCCACGAGTTTTTTATATTGAGGTGTTATGTCCCCTTTAGAAAGATTACACGGTAGTATTGTGATTAGGTGAGAAAATTTTCGACACGTCATAAGGTATCGTACTTATTTGGGTGAAATAGGTTAGTACAGAGATAACTCCTAAGTAAAGGTCAAAAGTCGATGATAATTTTTTTTTTTCGACGTTATTTGTCGGAAGGTATATATTCAAGACGATATAATATATATATATATCGTATATTATATATAACTATTTACGTAGGGATTTTTTAGTGGACCGATGTGTTTTAACACGTTATTTTTAGTGTCCCGACCCTGAAGTGACCACCACGTCACTTATTCTTAGACGGACGGTCACGTCCCCTGTACCAATTTAAGGACCATACCCTTCTAAGGTGTACGGAACCTTGTTGATTAGGACACACGGTGTTGATGACTTCGGGGGCGCGAATTTCGGGCACAAGGTGTTCTTTTTGGTGGAGTTCCTCTTCGGGTGGTTTCGTTACTTCTCATCAGGGGTGAGAGACGTTGATCTCTTTTCGGACTTATGTCGTTACTTCTGGACGACGACGACGACGACGATTCAGCGAAGTCAGCACAGACTGAGACACGCTGGGGTATCTGTCGTCGGGTGGTCCGAGCGGACAGGGACCCTAAGAGGTCTGTTCTTGTGACCTCACCCGACGGTAAAGGAAGAGACTACTTACTTTCACTTTTCACTTTCACTTCAGTGAGTCAGTACAGATTGAGAAACGTTGGGGTACCTGACGTCGGGTGGTCCGAGGAGGTAGGTACCCTAAAAGGTCCGTTCTCATGATCTCACCCCACGGTAACGGAAGAGACTTACTTCTGGATCGTGTCGGTTTTTATTCATTTATTTTGGGAAAAAAAAAAAAAAATTGTTTTGGTATCATAAAGACCGTTCATACCCCAACCCCTCCATGTCTTTGGAACAGGGTCTTTCGTTGTATAACTTTTTGATCCTGGGATTTTTTACCATCACGGTAAAGTGTATACTATTTACCAACTCTTTACGTATTTATGATATTTTTTATACAGTAAGTTGGAACTTTTTCTGTACTTTAGACGAATCCTTTAACGGTAGTCTTTCCAACAATGTTCAACACTTCGTCACCCTCCTCCCAATAAATCTTAGCCTACCTTTCAATATTGTGGTCTACACCTCCCACACCGATCGTGTGTGTCACTTGATTCCATCGATCTCTACGTACTCCACACAAAACACAAAAGGGTCCGTCGACCCAAGTCGACCCACGTCAAAGGACGGTAGAGAATCACCCAAAAAAACGTTTCCTTAAACACGTATTCGGTTTCGTTTTAAGTGCAATACGACTTCACAAGGGATTATATAGTTAACGTAACCTTGTTTAAGTGTAAAAGTTTCATTTCACAAGATCGTCTTCACTGACGTATCCATGGAAATCTACGGTCACGAAAGTAAGGATACCCAAACTAAAGGTTCTATCTCTGACTACCCAACTTCGTAAACACGGGACACAGCCAAAGATCTATAACGGTCTAACGTAGGATTGGTCAAAATTGTTAAAATTCTATAAACGATAAAACATAGGAACCTCTTTTGTTGAGTCAGGGTATGAGATGTCGGGAAATAGGGAGTTAAACTCTATTGTTGGGAGACTTAAGGTTCGTCTCTGGGTCCTAGGACGAAACATGATCAGTTTCGTTGGTTTACCAATTTCCTGGTCCGGAAAGGACCCTTTTTAGTTCCTTCTTTTGTTGAGGTTAAATACACGGGAAGTGGAGATCGATACGACGATTACCTATCTTTATTTTCTAAGAAGTCCACGAATTTTTTTAAAGAAATTAGAGAAAACTTTTTCCATTTTGATATATTTTCTCTCTCTCTTTTATTGTAAGTGATTACTGAGAAGGTTCACCTATTTTGGTAAAAATTATGTAACTACCAAATACAGGTACACAATACTGTAGTACATTATAAATCAAATAGAACTGATGAGTACAGTGGTAATAGTAATTCCAAGACGAATACTTGTGAAGTACAGACGTACTATACGGTAAAATGTTACATGGTATTAAATGGATCTGTAAGAAGATAATAACTTTTAATCTAACAAAATTTCATATGAGATAATATAGAGAAGGTAACCATAAAAACATACATATATTTTATGTATACAAAGAAAATATATATGTATTATCAATATACGTCAATGTAGAAATCTTATTACAGTTTTCTCTTAAAGAGTTGGTATTTCTTAATACCGATTACTTTATAAAAGGCTTTAAGGAAAAGTTTTTTAAATGTGGTCAAATTTCTAGATGTTTGGATGGGAATTTGGAATAAAATTATAATACATTTGGATAGAACTAAACTACAAACTTTGTAATGTATTAAATAATGTGTTAAACGTAAAGATGATGACCATTCTTATTTTATAAAATAGAGTAATTCGTGAGCGAAAGGAGAAGACTTTTAAAAGTCCAAGATATAGTACGGAAAATAACTATATGTGTTGAATTTGTATAATTAACATAATTACGAGACAGATCATAAATGACGTTTATAAAACTGTCATATAACAAGTGGAAAATAAAAATACTCCACAATATTATAATCTCTTAAATTGATTTCAAATTTTTAAAATAGTTATAACATATGATTACGTATATATGCCTCTTCCGCTACCGTGGGGTGAGGTCATGAGAACGGACCTTTTAGGGTACCTGTCTCTTCGCACCATCCGACGCCAGGTACCCCAGCGCTTGTCAGTCTGTGTTGACTCACTGAAGTGAAAGTGAAAAGTGAAAGTACGTAACCTCTTCCTTTACCGTTGGGTGAGGTCACAAGAACGGACCTCTTAGGGTCCCTGCCCCCTCGGACCACCCGACGGTAGATATCCCAGTGTGTCTCAGTCTGTACTGACTTCACTGAATCGTCGTCGTCGTTACGTATATATACCTTAGATCTTTCTACCATAATTACTTGGATAAATGTAACGTCGTCATCTCTGTGTCTGTAGCTCTTGTCTGAATACCTATACCGACCCCACCGCCCCTCCTCTCCCACTTTACATACCTCTCCTATTGTAACTTTGAATGTAATGGTGTACTTTTATCTATCGGTTACTCTTAAACGACATACTCAGTCCCTTTAGTTTGGTCCCGATCCACTGTTGGATCTCCCCCACCCTACCCCTGTCTCCACCCTCCCTACAAGTCCACCATCCCCTGTACCCATTTAGATACCGACTAAGTGCGACTTTAAACCATCTTTGTTTACGTTATGACATTTGGTTAATAGGAAGTTAATTTTTACTTATTTACAAATTTTTAAATAGATCACTCTAAACAGTTTCAGAGGGAAACCAGGGAAGTGGAACGAATGCCAAAATCCTAAAGAAAAATTGGAAAGTTAAACATATGTCATTTTGATTGAAAACCACGTGTCAAGATACCCACAACTTTTTATTTACCTCGGGTATACGTCTCATGTAGTACTCTTTGCGACCTGACCTACTTCGTGTTCGACCTTAGTTCTAACGACTCTCTTTGTAGTTATTGGAGTCTATACGTCTACTGTGGTGGGAACACCATCTTTTACTTCTCCTTGGTTTTTCGGAGAACTTCTTTCACTTTCTCCTCTCACTTTTTCAACCGAATTTCGAGTTGTAACTCTTTTGTTTCTAGTACCGTAGACCAGGGTAGTGAAGTACCCTTTATCTACCCCTTTGTCACCTTTGTCACAGTCTGAATTAAGGGTTTTAGTGACGTCTACCACTAACGTCGGTACTTTAATTTTCAGCGAATGAGGAACCTTCCTTTCAATACTGGTTGGATCTATCGCAGAACTTTTCGTCTCTGTAATGAAACGGTTGTTTCCAGGTAGATCAGTTCCGATACCAGAAAGGTCATCAGTACATACCTATACTCTTTCAGTACATAGCGGGAGTCTTTCTTTTGACTCCCGGTTTCTTAACTACGAAAACTTGACACTACAACCTCTTCTGAGAACTCTCAGGGAACCTGACGTTCCTCTAGGTTGGTCAGGTAGGATTTCCTTTAGTCAGGACTTATAAGTAACCTTCCAGACTACGACTTCGACTTTGAGGTTATGAAACCGGTGGACTACGTTTCTTGACTGAGGAAACTTTTCTGGGACTACGACCCTTTCTAATTTCCGTCCTCCTCTTCCCCTGCTGTCTCCTACTCTACCAACCCACGGTAGTGACTGAGTTATCTGAACTCAAATTCATTTGAGGTCCTCAACCACTACCTGTCCTTCCGGACCGCACGAGGTCAGGTACCACAACGTTTCTCAGCCTGTTCTGACTCACTGACTTGACTTGACTATGGTAGTGTCCGTACTGTCTTGTCAAAGTAGTGTCGTTTGTAAGAGGGACGAGAGGGAATAACAGTTGAGGATGGAGATTCGGGATCAAGGGTCGTCGGTGACGAGACAAAAGGTAGATACGTCACAGAGGAAAGGGTCGACAGTATACTACTTTAGTGTGTTGGACATTGTAAACCCCAGACCGATTAAAATGAATCGTTTCGTTTAAACTCTAGGTAGCAACACTTAGTATCAAGTAAGAAAAGTAGCGACTCATCCTCAAGTACCATACTTGCATGGTGTCCCAAAAAAAATTAGGGAATTGATATTTTTCCTGTAGAGTCAACTAAAGGAAAACCCCGTTTATACTTCGATGATATTTGTAAAGGTATGTCTTTTGTTCCTCTAGTTTGATCAGTTAGGATTTCCTTTAGTTGGGACTTATAACTAACCTTCCTGACCATGACTACGACTTCAAGGTTATAAAACCGGTGGACAACGCCTCTCAGTTTAGTAACCTTTTCTGGAACTACGACCCTTTCTAACACCCGTCCTTCTCCTCTGTCGTCTCCTACTCTGCCAACCAACCGTAGTTACTGAGTTACCTCTACTCAACCGTGTTTGAGGACCTCTATCACTTCCTGTCCCTTCGGACCGTATGACGTCAGGTACCCTAGTATTTCTCAGTCTGTGTTGACTCGCTGACTTGTTATTGTTGTTTTATGGGTATCATTTGAGACTCAGTACATCATTCAGATAACATAAATGTATAAATTGAAATATTCTTTTACGTTTTGACAAAAGGTTCATTGTCATTTAAAAACGTATATAACTATATATACGACTATATAGTTGTCACGGATTCTCAAGGTCAACACGTTAAGATCACTCATAGAACCTCTTCCGTTACCGTGGGGTGAGGTCACAAGAACGAACGTTTTAGGGTGTCTACCTCCTCGGACCATCCGACGTCAGGTACCCCAGCGATTCTCAGTCTGTGCTGTCTCACTGAAGTGAAAGTGAAAAGTGAAAGTACGTAACCTCTTCCTTTACCGTTGGGTGAGGTCATAAGAACGGATCTCTCAGGGTCCCTACCCCCTCGGACCACCCGACGGTAGATACCCCAGTGTGTCTCAGCCTGTGCTGACTTCGCTGAATCGTCGTCGTCGTCACTCATAGATCATGACAATGAAAAAGAAATCGGTAAGGTTGTCTATACTTCGTCATAGAATGAGCCTCTTCCGTTACCGTGGGGTGAGGTCATGAGAACGGACCTTTTAGGGACCATCCGAGGTCAGGTACCCCAGCGATTCTCAGCCTGTGTTGACTCGCTGAAGTGAAAGTGAAAAGTGAAAGTACGTGACCTCTTCCTTTACCGTTGGGTCCGTCACAAGAACGGACCTCTTAGGGTCCCTCTCTCCTCGGACCACCCGACGGTAGATACCCCAGTGTGTCTCAACCTGTGCTGACTTCGCTGAATCGTCGTCGTCGTCGTCGTAGAATGATGTCAAAATTAAACGTAGAGGGATACACTTCAACCGAAGGGTCCACCGTGACGATCATTTCTTAGACGGACGGTTACGTTCTTTACATTCTCTGTGTTCAAACTAGGGAGCTAGTCCTTCTAGGGGACCTCCTTACGTACTGTTGGGTGAGGTCATAAGAACGGACCTCTTAGGGTACCTGTCTCCTCGGATCGCCCGATTTCAGGTACCCTAGGTTTCTCAACCTGTGTTGATTTCACTAAATGGTACGTAAGTACACTTCAACTCGTAGAAAAGAACACAAATAAATGGTAGACGTATTAGAAGAAACCTGTTCAGACGTATTAGAAGAAACCTGTTCAGACGTATTGGAAGAAACCCGTTCTCACACAAGTCTCTCAACAACGATACCAATGGGAGTCGCTTGGAGTTCGAAGTTTATAAGATCTTTATGGAACGCAAGTCCTACTCTTATCAAAGACATCTACCCAAAGAGGTGTAGATTAGGTGGGGGTCAGAATCCAGAAGGGAAAAGCAATTGGAATCTCTTCCATAGGTGTGAGGACGTTGAAGGGGTCCTTAAAAGGTATACATAAACAATGAAATATGAAAAACCGGACAAACACGTACATACACATTTCCCTACCTTTCTCCATCTTCGGAGACAAGATTATTTCTAAGTCACAAGATCGCCGTGATTCAGGGGTCGAGACTTCACACACAATAAGAGTTACTGAGACGGGGAGGGAGTTCCTATCTTCTATAAAAAGACAAGTGAGGGGGGTCTAGTTTCCGAAATATGGTCAATGATTGTTCCCGAAGGGACCACCGAGTCAACCATTTCTTAGGTGGACGTTACGTTTTCTGGACCCAAACTAGGGACCCGACCCTTCTAGGGGACCTCCTCCCGTACCGTTGGGAGAGGTCATAAGAACGGACCTCTTAGGGGTACCTGTTTCTTCGGACCGTCTAACGTCAGGTACCCCAACGTTTCTCAGTCTGTGCTGTCTGACTGATTCGGGTGTAATACCCGTTGTTACAATCAACCGGGAGGGAAGACGGTGGGTGTGTGTATTTAATTCTCAAAACAAGGTACCTCATGTGTTCTTCTTTCACAGGACCACCCCGAGACCTGTGAGTCGTCGGCCTCCTCGAGGTAGTCAGAATCCTCACCCTCGGGTACGACAACCCGAGTACGCATTGAAGGTAGTGCCGGTGGCACCGAGGACACGGTCGTGACCCTCTTGGTCACCTTTCGTGACCGACTGTTGACCGGTTCGGTAACATAGATGAACACAAATCATGGATAAGGTACCAAATACGAGGAACCATTCTCACTTGTAAACTAATTTTTCCGTCGGTGTGAAAAAAGGGTGGGGTACCTAGATAGGTGCACGGAGAAGGGGTCTAAAGGGAGGTCCTGATGTCAGAGGAGAGTGGAGTGGATGGGATAGGTTCAAGTTGGTGGTTTGGTAATCGTCGAGTCCTCAGGTACATATAAGAATTGAGTCCGACAAAGAGGAAGGCACATTTGCCGCTGATTTCGAGACGAGTGACTTAAAAGTGAGTGAAGACAAAAAGTGCCAATAGGTTTATTCCGACGTCCCGTCGTCATTAGAAAGACATCGAACGGGACTGTATAGTTTGGATGTGAATACACTTTGTTTAAGAAAAAAAAAAGGAGGGAGGTAACCGACTAAAATTCCTTGGGAGTACTCGAAGACCACGTCTCAGAATCTGTCGTGTACTTATATTTGGTGGATCTTCACTGTGAGGAAAAAAGATTACCTAACGACTATGGACAGACTGGGATATCGAACTGTTCAGACTGTTATGAGACGAGTGTTGCTCGTCGAAACCGGCGTGCTAGTGGGACACAGAGTTCGATTTTGTAGGGTGAACGTGAATGGGGATTATCGTTCGGTTCCCGACAAAAGGTTTCAGATGTCGAGTGAGTACGTCTACATAATGTTATAGATGACGTAATATTATTGACATCTACTATACCGGGACAAAGTTTTGGAATCTCCAGAAGGGATGACTTCGAGAAGTATGGACGGTGTACTGTAGAAAAGAGTGGCGTATCAAAATAATGGACCTCTCGAGTGGGTTGACCGTCCGACGATATGGTATCGGATTCGAAAGTGTCTCCCGAAAAGACGAGACCCGGAGTGGATTTCGACCGTCGGAAAACACGCTCGACCCTTTACCCAGTCTCGTCATATATGGGTTCATACATTATACGACGGAGGTCTTGGTCACTCCGGTAGGTCCATAATCCGAAGTACGGATTACCATCCTCAAAGGAAGTAAACTGTTTCAGGATCATTGGAATAGTTACACGACCTAGTGACTTAGAAGTATCGAATAAAGGGTGACACATGGAATGGTGCCGGAGGTTGTAAGACACACAGACTATGTTAATTGTACCATAGTAGTCATCTAGTTACACTACAAAATCCCTTGTAGGTCCACCAGATCTAGAACAACCAGATATAGTCCTGTCCACCCTCTCCATGTTATTGTCCCGGGACTCCAGTCCAGTGTTTACATATGACGAAAAATATGACGAAAAATAGAGTACACTTACTCTGGACGAAGATTAGGAGGTATTATCCATACACTTTATTACGTGGTAAATCTAGTCCCCAACATACGAAACATAGACTCCACAAAACAATCAGACAAGATCGTCTGTGTCTTCGATATTCGCCTTAATGGGGAACTACCTTAGACAACAGTAGGAGATCCTATGTCAAGACAGAACATCCCTGGTCTCTCCACTTAAGTCACTTCTACGCTATTCTTTGAGGACGTAAGAAGTTTAGAGATTTACACCGAAAGTATGAACAGTGGTAAGGAGATGGATTCTATACATACCACAACCGAGTGCCGAGAAAGGAGAGTCAGAAGACTAGGACGGAGGAGGTAGACGACAGTCCCAGGACTGTAAAGACGAAGTGGAGTACACCCGGTCGTAAAGAGGTTCTTGGTAGAATCGTCGTAGAGGATCCAAGAACTATCCTACCCCACAATTTAGGACATCGGACCCTCTCATGAGAGGATCTCTGTCTAAAAAGGGAATACATTTGGATTACCAGATCGAGGTACGGAACTAGGTCGTAGGATTCCTACGTGCACACACACGTGCGTGTGTGTGTGTGTGTGTGTGTGTGTGTGGGATGATCAAGGACGGTTATGTGTAATCGGATCGGGTTCACGAGGAACCCAAATTCGGAGAAATGAGGGAATCGTCCAGGTCGTGAAAACTAACAAGAAATAACACTTGATCAGAATCTGAACCCGGTCACAGGTCTTTACTTCCATTTCTATCGTGACTTCCCTATCGACGCAACAGAGAGTTTCGGACACACGGTAGAAGTTCGTCGTTCTCCCTGATTATTACACATAGATTATCACACCTCACCCGATGTAGTCACCCGGACGTCAGAATCCTTTAGACCCCTGAGTTCCAAAAACTTCTGTTTGTCTCTACAGGGGTAAGTTCAGAGTCTCAGGTTGATGAAAGATTGATCCCACGATTAAAGTTCTATGAACTGAACGACCTCAACTTTTAAGTTGGAAGGGACTTCGAAGTGATAGGAATATTAGTTCGGGACCCGGACTAGGAGTCGTAAAAAGGGAGACCAACTTTCTCTATTTTAAGAAAAGTATGAGACAGTTTTCTGGGACCTTGAAGACACCACCACTTCTGACACGAGGGTTACGTCCCCGGGGTTCAAGTTAGGGATCAGTCCCTTGATCTGAGATGTACGACGTTGATACACAACCTTACGGTGTTGAGTTCTAGGACGTGTACCGTTCCTTCTGGGCCACGTCGGTTTAACCTTTTTTTTTTTTTGTTGTTGGACCGAACGTATGAAGTGGAATTTACTCAATAATTGGGAACCGGGAACAGAAAGAGGTTACATGACGAATGTGTATCGTTTTCGGTAGACTAACGTGACCAGACTGTTAGTAATGAAATGTTTACGGACTCTACAACGGGGACCGTCCCGTAAAGGAAGGTGACTTAGGATAGGACGAAGTGGTGAACACTTTCAAGATTAACGTACGAGGTCGTGAGGTCCCCGATTGACGGGGAGGGAGGTGGTCCCTACCCCAAGAGTGATGGGACGTCTGTCGTCCATTAGGTCGAGGTTTTAAGACGACATGTCAGACCTAGGAGTCTGGTGAGGACCTTGGTTGATTGTAAATTCAATCCAAAGAGTATTTTGTCTCGGATTACGACTTGTTGTACATAATTCCTCATTCCTTCCTCCTAACCCGTTTCCTCCTTCGCCTTGAACATGTCCCACCAAGATTTTCCCCAGAGTCAATTAGGAAGTCCTTCGGGACCTAGATCCTACCGGGAAGTGTCAAAAGATCTTAATTCCGTTCCTTTGGTTCAGAAATTCCATATGGGTATACGCAATCAGTGAGTTAGTACAGACTGAGAAACGGTAGGGTACCTGATATCGGGTTGTCCGAGGAGACAGGTACTCTAAGAGGTCCGTTCTTATGACCTCACCCATCGGTAAGCGAAGAGGTCCCCTAGAAGGACTGCATCCCTAGCTTGGGTCCATAGGACGTAACGTCCGTCTTAAGAATTTCCAGACTCGGTGGTCCCTTCGGGTGTGGGGACATCTAGTTAATAAGTCAGCCACTCGACAGGGGTCCCTCTCCTATATTGTAACTCGTTTCTTCGATAGAAGTAAGATCTCGTTAAAGGTTTCTCGAGGGGTCGACACTCTCTAGAAATCGGTAGTTACGGGCGTCTGGACGTCCCTCTTAGACCCACTATGAGACCTTGTGGGTGATGTGTGAAGGTGTTGTTGGTGTTTAAACATCAACTTTTTCTACAGTACTTCCAGTCTTATAACTAGTCCATCGTCTTTTTACTACAATGTGTACCCCTTCAGTTATTCGCGTTCGTTTTCCTCTCAAACTTATAATTTTAATAGTCTTTTCTACAAGTTTGTTTAGTCGTATTAGTTGTCCATCCTCTTAATCGACATAATATTTACCTATTTAATTGCAATCTATCGATGATTATTCGACTCCAAAGGATCCTTCGAGTTACCATTTCTTAGACGGACGTCACGTTTTCTGGGCCCAAGTTAGGGACCCAAATCTTCTGGGGACCTCTTCCTTTACCGTTGGGTGAGGACATAAGAACGGACCTCTTAGGGTACCCGTCTCCTCGGACCACCCGATGTCAGGTACCTAATGTTTCTCAGTCTGTTCTGACTGCTCAATCAATTTTTTGTCCTAGTGTGAGACCGATCCTCTGTTTAAGAGGGTGCACTTCAGCGAGTCAGCACAGGTTGAGAAACGATGGGACACCTCATATCGGGTGGTCCGAGGAGACAGGTACCCTAAGAGGTCCGTTCTTATGGCCTCACTCAACGGTAAAGGAAGAGGTCACCTAGAAGGGTTAGGTCCCTAGTTTGGGTCGAGAGGGCGTAACGTCCGTCTACGAAATTGGAGACTCGATGGTCCCTTCGAGAGGATTCGTGGTCTGTAGAAGACTTCGACGTGTTGGAGGGGTCGGGACTTAGTCAGAGGTAGAATTTCAACGACGCGACGTAGATGTTTTTACAAGTGGACAGAAGGGAGGTGTGGTGATGATCGACACAAATCGGGTGGCCCGTCCTTGTCGTCACTACCCTACTCCAGAACCAAAGGTTTTACCTATGTCAAAATATGTTATGGTTGTGATAAGTCGGTCGAGAGACGAAATTCACCCTACTACTCCCTCACCTCCTATCCCAAACGAAAGACCGACGAGTGTATTCCTCGAACCTTCGGTATTAGGGTAAGATACTCGTTCACTTTTTGACTTTTCTGGTTGTAGTTGTTGAGTAGAACATAGACATTGTTCTCCCGTGTCTCGTTTGGTGACGACGGTTCTAATCTCTCTGTCCTTTCATATTCCATATTGGAAACTCTTGGTTCGTGTCCCGTCCTTCGGTCCTTGACATTTACTACTTAACTACTGTCAAGTCGTGTCTGTTTGGACTTCCAATTTTTGTGGTACTCCTGGTTCACTGTCCCCCTAAATCGAGACCCTCGGGGTGTTCTAAAGTAGTCTTTTGTAGTCTCTTTATAGGAGAGGACGAAGATCGTCTCCTTCCCTCTTTTCCTTGTAAAACTTTATAGGGTCTTACGAGACAAGAAGAATTGTTCGGACGGGTGTCTCCTTGGATGAATTGCTTTCGGAGTGGACGTTCCGTAATAGTTGTGGACACTGACTGAAGTCAAGTCAAGTCAAGTCAGCGAGTCAGAACAGGTTGAGAAACACTGGGGTACCTGTCGTAGTGCGGTCCGAAGGGACAGGTAGTGGTTTAGGATTTCGAACGAGTTTGAATGCAAGTAACTCAACCACTACGGTAGGTTGGTAGAGTAGGAGACAACAGGGGAAGAGGAGGACGGAAGTCAGAAAGGGTTGTAGCCCCAGAAAAGGTTACTCAGTCAAGAAGCGTAATCCACCGGTTTCATAACCTCAAAGTCGATGTCGTAGTCAGGAAGTTTACTTATAAGTCCTGACTAAAGGAAATCCTACCTGTCCAACCTAGAGGAACGTTAGGTTCCCTGAGAGTTCTCAGAAGAGGTTATAGTGTCAAGTTTTCGTAGTTAAGCAGTCACGAGTCTAAAGAAATATCAGGTTGAGAGTATAGGTATGTACTGGTGACCTTTTTGGTATCGAAACTGATGTGCCTGTAAACAACCGTTTCATTACAGAGGTGAAAAATTACACGACAGATCCAACCAGAATCGAAAAGAAGGTTCGTCCTTCGTACAAAATTAAAGTACCGACTTCAGTGGTAGAGGTCACTAAAACCTCGGGTTCTTTTATTTTAGACAGTGACAGAAGTAACAAAGGGGTAGATAAACGGTACTTTACTACCCTGGCCTACGGTACTAGAATCAAAAGACTTACAACTCGAAATCCGGTTGAAAAAGTGAGAGGAGAAAGTGAAAGTAGTTCTCCGAGAAATCAAGAAGAAGTGAAAGACGGTATTCCCATCACAATAGACGCATAGAATCCAATAGCCATAAAGAGGACCGTCAGAACTAAGGTCGAACACGAAATAGGTCGGACCGTAAAACGTACTACATGAAACGTATTTTCAATCTATTCGTCCCACTGTTATATGTCGGAACTGTATGAGGAAAGGGATATACTGAACCCCCTTCCCTTTATGCGTTGAGTTTGGGTGAGATCGGTAGGACAGAGTGGATTCTCTCCTCCTTTTTTGGTTCTTCGAGGACACTTCAAGTGAAAACCACTCCGTATTCGAGTGGTTCCCCGAAGGGACCATCGAGTCACCCATTTCTTAGACGGACGTTACGTCTTCTGTGTCCTCTACACTAGGGATTCAGTCCTTCTAGGGGACCTCCTACCGTATCGTTGGGTGAGGTCATAGGTACAGATCTCTTAGGATATCTGTCTCGGACTACCCGACGTCGTGTACCTCAACGTTTTTCAGTTTGTGGTCTGTGCTGACTTCGTTGACTCGTGTACGCGTCCGAGTGGTTCTGACTCCGGAGTGTAACCTGATTTCTTACCAAGGGGAGGAGGTGTGGAATGGTGGTGTAGTGATGTCCGACTGAGTGTCGTCAAAGAAAGCGGACAATTCCAGTACAAGGCGATGGTCCTTTGTTATTGTTCCATACAACGACAACGACCACAAATTGGTGATTCAGTCCGGACTGACAAACGTTGCGGTACCTGATATCGGGTGGTCCAAGAAGATAGGTACCCTAAAAGGGTCGTTCTTATGACCTCACTCAACGGTAAAGGAAGAGGTCCCGTGGAAGGGTTGGGTCCCTAGTTTGGACACAGAGGGTATGGTTGTCGTTTTTTTGTGTGTTACTTCTCTCTCTCGTTCGTAGTCTTGTTGTGTACCGTCCCGACACCCTTAATAGTCTAGTCCTTAAGATTTGATACTATTATACGATTCCCAAGATCACTTATTTCAGCTATTGTACGTTTTTGTTCACTCGTTACACTCATCATTCTACTTTTAAGATTCTTTCCTGGTTTTTCTTTACGATCTCTATTGTTCGTGACATTGTCTTTATTTCTTACTGAAACTACCTAAAGAATCACCTGACCTGAGTCAATTCCTTTCTTAGAGACTCGAACTCCTTACAGAGTTTTTTTGGGTGTTTTGACTTTCGTTTCTCTTGTTTCTGAATTTCTCGTCTTATAGGTTCCTGACGTTCAATTAATGTTTCTCGTATTGTATACACATTACCCGTATGACCTTCCTCTTCTTTCTTTTTCCTCGTCTTAACAAACTTTGTTATTACTACTCTTAAAGGGGGTTTAATTACAGTCTATGGTTTGGTGTCAAGGTCCTTCAAGTCTCTTGTGGTTCGTCATATTTATGATTTCTTTTCTCCAACTTTAAATAACTCAGGAAGAGGGAGAGAGGACAATAAAAAAATTAACACCATCTCAATTAAATGTTACAACATAATCAAAGTCCACATGTCCTTTCACTTAGTTAATAGATAGATAGATAGATAGATAGATAGATATAGATAGATAGATAGGTAGTAACCGAGTCTCCAATTTCGTAGACGGAGGTTACGTCCTCTGGACCCAAGCTAGGGACCCAGCCCTTCTAGGGGACCTCTTCCTTTACCGTTAGGTGAGGTCATAAGAACGGACCTCTTAGGGTACCTGCCTCTTCAGATCATCCAATGTCAGGTACCCCAGCGTTTCTCGACCTGTGCTGACTCGGTATAATGACTATAATGACTAGGTAGTAGACTCCTGATGGTTAGTCGTATTTAATAACCTCTTTCACAACAGTTTAGGTTGAAGTACACGGGTTACGTGTCGCTCGGGTATGCTTGACTTTACAGTCTCAAACCTCGTCTCTTTACAAATATCGTTCACGGCTCGTTCTTACTCACCGAGCACGAGTTTTTCTGGGTTTGTCCCTTCTTACAAATTTCCGTTTTAAATCTCACTCCCGTAGTTCCACACACTGAAGACTATCCACTTCATAATCGACGAGTCAATACGGGTTGAGAAACCGTGGGGTACCTGACGTCGGATGGTCCGAGGACACAGGTACTCTAAAAGGTCCGTTCCTATGACCTCACCCAACGGTAAAGGAAGAGGTCCCCTAGAACGACTGGGTCCCTAACTTGGGACCAGAGGACGTGACGTCCGTCTAAGAAATGGTTGACTTGATGTTCCCTTCTGACTAACCACCACTCCATTGTCCCGTCACAAGGTCCTTAGAACATAAGTCGGAGTTTAATGGTAGGAGATGGACCACCTTCGTCCCGTTTCTGATTATCTCAAAACGGTTCTTTTACGTGACCAGTATCGTTTGTGGGAGAAGGTTGTTGTGTTCTCTTCTGAGATGTGTACCTGTAGTGGTCTACCAGTTGTGGTTTTAGTCTAATTAATATAAGAAACGTCGGTTTCTACCTCTTCGAGATATGTCAGTTGTTTTTGTTCTGGTCCTCGACTGACACCGAGTCTAGTACTTGAGTAATGGTTTAAGTCTGTGTTTAACTTCTTTCATCCCTTTTGGCGATCTGGTAAGTCCATACTGGATTTAGTTTAGGGAATACTAATATGTCACCTTCACTCTTTATCTAAATTCCCGGATCTAGACTATCTATCTCACGGACTACTTGATACCTTACTCCAAGTACTGTAACATGTCCTCTGTCCCTAGTTCTGGTAGGAGTACCTCTTCTTTACGTTTTTTCGTTTTACCGACAGACCCCTTCCGAATGTTTATCGACACTTTTCTTCTCTTCGTTTTTCGTTGTATCTTTTCCTTTCTATATGTGTAGACTTACGTCTCAAGGTCTCTTATTCTTCTTCTCTATTCTTTCGGAAGAAGTCGCTAGTTACGTTTCTTTATCTCCTTTTCTTGTCTTACCCTTTCTGATCTCTAGAGAAGTTCTTTTAATCTCTATGGTTCCCTTGTAAAGTACGTTTCTACCCGAGCTATTTCCTGTCTTTACCATACCTCGATTGTCTTCGTCTTCTATAATTCTTCTCCACCGTTCTTATGTGTCTTCTTGACATGTTTTTTTTAGAAATGCTGGGTCTATTAGTACTACCACACTAGTGATTAGATCTCGGTCTGTAGGACTTTGCACTTCAGTTCACCCGGAATCTTTCGTAGTGATACTTGTTTCGATCACCTCCACTACCTTAAGGTCACCTCGACAAAGTTTAGGACTTTCTACTACGACACTTTCACGACGTGAGTTATACAGTCGTTTAAACCTTTTGAGTCGTGACCGGTGTCCTGACCTTTTCCAGTCAAAAGTAAGGTTAGGGTTTCTTTCCGTTACGGTTTCTTACGAGTTTGATGGCGTGTTAACGTGAGTAGAGTGTACGATCATTTCATTACGAGTTTTAAGAGGTTTGGTCCGAAACCGTTATGCACTTGACACTTGAAGTCTACAAGTTCGACCAAATCTTTTCCGTCTCCTTGGTCTCTGGTTTAACGGTTGTAGGTAACCTAGTAGCTTTTTCGTTCTCTCAAGGTCTTTTTGTAGATGAAGACGAAATAACTGATGGGGTTTCGGAAACTGACATACCTAGTGTTATGTGACACCTTTTAAGACTTTCTCTACCCTTATGGTCTGGTGGACTGGACGGAGAACTGTTTAGACATACGTCCAGTCCTTCGTTGTCAATCTTGACCTGTACCTCGTTGTCTGACCAAGGTTCATCCTTTTCCTCACGAAGTTCCGACATATAACAGTGGGACGAATAAATTGAATATACGTCTCATGTAGTACTCTTTACGACCTGATCTTCTTTGTGTTCGACCTTAGTTTTAACGGTGCTCTTTATAGTTAGTGGAGTCGATACGTCTACTGTGGTGGGAATACCGTCTTTCACTTCTCCTTGATTTTTCGGAGAACTACTTTCACTTTTTCCTCTCACTTTTTCAACCGAATTTCGAGTTGTAAGTCTTTTGTTTCTAGTACCGTAGGCCAGGGTAGTGAAGTACCCTTTATCTACCCGTTTGTCACCTTTGTTACAGTCTAAAATGAAAACCGCCGAGGTTTTAGTGACGTCGACCACTGACGTCGGTACTTTAATTTTCTGCGAATGAGGAACCTTCCTTTCAATACTGGTTGGCTCTATCATATAAGTTTTCGTCTCTGTAATGAAACGGCTGATTCCAGGCAGATCAGTTCCGATACCACAAAGGACACCAGTACATAACTACACTCTCAACCTGACACTTCTTCAGACTCGTGACTTCTTAACTACGAAAACTTGACACCACAACCTCTTCTGAGAACGCTCAGGGAACCTGACGTTCCTCTAGGTTGGTCAGGTAAGACTTCCTCTAGTCGGGACCCTAAAGAAACCTTCCTTACTACGATTTCGACTTTGAGGTCATGAAACCGGTGAAGTACGCTTCTCAACTGAGTAACCTTTTCTGAGACTACGACCCACCCAAACCCCCGTCCTCCTCTTCCTCTACTGTCTCCTACTCTACCGACCTACCGTAGTGGTTGAGCTACCTGTACTCAGACTCACTTGAGACCCTCAACTACTNCTATCATATAAGTTTTCGTCTCTGTAATGAAACGGCTGATTCCAGGCAGATCAGTTCCGATACCACAAAGGACACCAGTACATAACTACACTCTCAACCTGACACTTCTTCCGACTCGTGACTTCTTAACTACGAAAACTTGACACCACAACCTCTTCTGAGAACGCTCAGGGAACCTGACGTTCCTCTAGGTTGGTCAGGTAAGACTTCCTCTAGTCGGGACCCTAAAGAAACCTTCCTTACTACGATTTCGACTTTGAGGTCATGAAACCGGTGAAGTACGCTTCTCAACTGAGTAACCTTTTCTGAGATTACGACCCACCCAAACCCCCGTCCTCCTCTTCCCCTACTGTCTCCTACTCTACCGACCTACCGTAGTGGTTGAGCTACCTGTACTCAGACTCACTTGAGACCCTCAACTACTACCTGTCCCTCCGGACCACACGACGCTAAGTACCCCAGCGTTTCTCATCCTGTACTGACTCGCTGACTTGACTCGACTTGACTTGGACCCACCCCCAAAATCAAAGACATCTTCTTGAGTTTCTACATAACAATACGAATAAGGAACTCCTCCTTAACCAAACTGACGAAAAGGAAACAAAGACGGAAAGAAGTAAAGGGACTTAAACGGAAAATCTTGAATCCCTTCCACATCCTCTTGTTTCGGAAATAGGATGTTTGTTCCTTGACCCCTGTGTCTTTCCAAAAACCATGGGTCCTATCTGGGTATCTAGGAGGAACCAAAGTTTTCGTACAAAAAGTTTTAGACACCAGATCCACTAAGACTAGTCAATAGATCTGGTCAGAAGAAGTAGGTTAAGCCACACATTTGATGAAATCTGTATAAGTACTGAGTGATCGGGGTGAAGAGGACAAAAAGTACCGTTTCTTTTAAAAATTAGGGTAATTACCATCCTTTTTGTGGTAAAATTTACACGGTACGACAGTAATCAGTAAGTCAGTACAGACTCAGAAACGTTGGGGTACCTGACGTCGGCGGTCCGAGGAGTCGGGTACCCCTAAGAGGTCCGTTTTTATGACCTTACCCAACGGTATGGGAGGAGGTTCCCTAGAAGGGTTGGGTCCCTGACTTGGGTCCAGACGGGGAAACGTCCACCCAAGAAATGACAGACTCGGGGTCCCTTCGTTGTGGTAAAATTTATTTTTCCCAACTTACTTCATCAAAGACTTGAAATAATTTCAATGTCTATTTTATAGAACGAAATGTTTCATACGACGACGATTTAGCGAAGTCAGTACAGGTTGAGACACGCTGGGGTATCTGCCGTCGGGTGGTCCGAGGGGGTAGGGACTCTAAGAGGTCCGTTCTTGTGACCTCACCCAACGGTAAAGGAAGAGGTTACGTACTTTCACTTTTCACTTTCACTTTCACTTAAGTGAATCAGCACAGGCTGAGAATCGCTGGTGTACCTGACGTCGGATGGTCCGAGGAGGCAGGTACCCTAAAAGGTCCGCTCTCATGACCTTACCCAACGGTAACGGCAGAGGCAAATGTTTTATGCACACACAATCAGCGACAGTACAGGCTGAGAAACGCTGGGGTACCTGACGTTAGGTGGTCCAAGGAGACAAGTACTCTAAAAGGTCCGTTCCTATGACCTCACCCAACGGTAAAGGAAAAGGTCCCCTAGAAGGGTTAGGTCCCTATCTTGGGCTCAGAGGACGTGACGTCCGTCTAAGAAATGGCTTACTCGATGTTCCCTCCGGGTAAAATATTTATAAGATGATGAGGCGGGTTCCGGTTGAAAGTTGAGAATTATCTTGATCGTTGTAACTCTGTTCTTCCTTTCCCCTGTCCCGTGTTGGCAATTTTCTTACTGTGTCGGTAACCCCTGTCATATGTTGTTTTTGACCAATCTTGGACGATCCGGGGTTTAGAAGACGATCCGGTTTCTAAGTCGACAGACATAAGACTCGGAGTAAATACGTACAGCATTACATAAGCGTACGATTTACTGTGTAGGTGTCCTTGGTACTCTCACGACTGTGACTGGCATTTTCCACGGACCTTTAGAGGTGACGCTGAGACTGAGACTACTAGGGTCTTTTGATACCTTTTCAAAATTTCTCTACCCTCATGGTCTGGTGGAATGGACAGAGCATTCTTTAGATATACGTCCAGTTCCTCGTTGTCAATCTTGGAATGTACCTTGTAGACTGACCAAGTTTTAGTCCTTTCCTCATACAGTTCCGACATGTAACAGTGGAACGAATAAATTGAATATTTAAGTCTCATGTAGTACACTTTACGGTCTGATCTACTTCATGTTCGACCTTATTTCTAACGGTCCTCTTTATAGTTGTTGGAGTCTATACGTCTACTATGGTGAGATTACTGTTTTTCACTTCTCCTCGATTACTTGGAGAACTACTCCGACTTTCACCTCTCACTTTTCGATCAAACCTTGAGTATAAGTTTTTTGATTCTAGTACCGTTTATCCTTCCCTTTTTAATCTTCATCACTGTCTAAAAGAAAAGAACCAGAAGTTTTAGTGATGTCTGACACTGACGTCAGTACTTTAAGTTTCTACGAACGAGGAACTTTCCTTTCGATATTGTTTGGTCTCATAATTTTTCGTTTCTCTAGTGAAACAGTTGTTTTCAGGCATCTCAGTTTCGATACTAAAAAGGTCATCAATACAATACCTATACTTCCAACCTGGTATTTCTTCCGACTCACGGTTTCTTAACTACGAAAATTTAACACCACGACCTCTTCTGAGAACTCTCAGGATACCTGACGTTCCTCTAGTTTGGTCAGTTAGGATTTCCTTTAGTCGGGACTTATAAGTACCCTTTCTGACCACGACTTTAATTTCGAGGTTATGAAACCGGTCGACTTCGCTTCTCGGTCAAGTAAGCTTTTCTGGGACTACGACCCTTTCTAACTTTCGTTGTCCTCTTCCCCACCGTCTCCTACTCTACCAATCTATCGTAGTGACTTATTCATCTGTACCTAAACTTGTTTGAGACCTTTTGTCACTTCCTGTCTCCTCGGTCCATACGACGTCAGGCACCCCGACGTTTCTCAGTCTGTCCTGAATCGTTGACTTGTTATTCTTTTGATTAGTGAGATATAAAGACCCGGTGGAGAATAGAAGACTTTACAGTATGTGAGACGGATACCTCATCCATAGAGATAAAATAGAAAAAATTAACCGGTATGGTGTGTTGTACACCTTAGAATCAAGGGGCTGGACCCTAGTTTGAACTTGGTAGACGTAACCTTCGAGCCTTAGAATTGGTGAGTCCCTTTCAAGAGTTCACATATAGAGAGATTTATTTAAACGAAAGTGAAATGACACCAAGTGAGAATTTAAGAAAGGACTCGTTTCGGTTCTTGGGAGTAAACCGTCGGGTAGGGTCTCTGAGTGGTCTCTGGTCCCGAGAGTTCGGGGTAAGAAGACTTTGTTATACCGGATCGTACCAGAAATCTAAATTTATTTGGATTCAATTTCGTGGTCGAGACGATCGGACATTGAAACAAAAATATCCTTTTAATAAATTGAACAGATACGAAGTAAACGGAGAAAGTATTTGATCAAAATCATTACTATGGATGAAGTGACTCATCTTTATTTCTAGTAAAACTTTATCGTATTCCTTTGTCACAACCTGAACTGTGTTTCTTTCATGAATTAATTACTATGGATGTGACTGACTCACTGACTGTGTAAGTGTAAGTATGATTAATAATATAAATTACGTGATTAATAATAACAAGTATAAGTATAATCAGTGACACATTCGTTAAAGGAAAGAATCATAAGAACACAACAGTCTTGTATCGAATTATCTTCGTTCTCAACTAAAAACCACACAAAAATTAACACCGGGAGGTCTCCTTGTCGTTGAGTTGGGACGAACAAATTACACCAAACAAGACTTGGTATACGCACACCCGAAAATTATGATAAACTACTACTGCTACTCAAGGACCTCTGTCTCGACACAAGCCGTCTCAGTGATGTAATACGAACCGGATTGAAAGACGATGAGTTGAGGTCCTTACGAGAACACTCGTCATGTCTTTGAAGACTTTAAAGGTAAACTCCACTTCATGGTGACGGTTGTTCGGAGTACTTCCCTCAGTAATTGGGAGTGGGAAAAAAAAAAAAAAAAAAAAAAAAACACCGAGGAAGGTTTGACTGGGAGTCTTTCCGGAAGAGACGTCCGACGGACCAAGAGTCGACAGGGCACACAAGGATCGTCTCGATAGAAGACACTCGAGTCACCCGGTTGAGGGTTTCGGGTTTGATACCTCGTCAAACAATTTTGGGGTCTTTCTCCTTTTTGTTTTGGTTGACGAGTGTCAGAAATCGGGGATTGACTATACTTTACTCGATTGTCGAGAACACAGACTTTCTCCCAAATTTGAAAAAACTTTACAAACGTAGTCTTTGTCACACTACACAATTTTATAGTTCGGACTTTGGACTCCAGTTTGAGTCTGAAAGAAGAGGTATTGAATATAATTTCACTGACCCTCCGTCCTTCCCTAAAAGTATCCCAGTCCGGTACACTTCCTCGTGTTCGAGCAAAAGTATCCATTGAGCGGAGGATTAGGTACTCCCGGAAAGCCGAATCAAAACAGAACCATTTAAGAGGACTGACGATACGACGACGACGACGATTTAACGGAGTCAACACAGGTTGAGACACGTTGGGGTATCTGCCGTCGGATGGTCCGAGGGAGCAGGGACCCTAAGAGGTCCGTTCTTGTGACCTCACCCAACAGTAAAGGAAGAGGTTACGTACTTTTACTTTTTACTTTCACTCCAGAGAGTCAGCACAGGCTGAGAAGCGCTGGGGTACCTGAGATCGGATGGTTCGAAAAGGTAGGTACCCTAAAAGGTCCGTTCTCATGACCTCACCCTACGGTAGCGGAAGAGTGACGATATTTTGAGGTAAATAGTAAACTTAAACTTAATTTACAGAGAAAATAAAGGTTACATGGGGGAATAAAAATCTTCTGTTTCTTAAAGAAAATCCCACTCTGTAAGTGAAAGAACGGATCCTTCGAAGATGGGAGGACGGGTTCGTAATATCAACCTTTCCCAGATCACTAGGGACCATGTCGGAAGGGTTCTTCCTACGAAATCTGTCTCACGACGTTCACTTGTTACGAAGGAAAGTCTGTTGGACCCAAGAGATTTGTGTCTCTATCGACACTACGAAACGGTCTAGATTTCTCTCAGGTACAACTTGTGACTACTGGATCTGACCATCGTTGCAATATTCGAAACGTCTGTCAGACAGATACGACGGAACCTGGACCAAAAGTTCCGAGTAACTCTGGTAACGGACTTTATCGTCCCTTCTCACTTTTCTCTAACCTCTCTCGTCTTCCTGTAGTTCAGTGTACATCCCCGTATCCCCTGTGTCCCTCCCCGGAGTTTGTTGACCCGGAGAGGAACCTTTTGTTGTTGTTCGGACACTCAAGTTATAGTGTTTTCGGTGTCTTTCCTCTTTAGAACGGACCGAGTGGATTCAAATACACAAACGACAATGTGAGGTTCGGTTAGAAACTAGGTAAATTGAGTTACCATACCGGTGAACTAGTTAGTAAAGTAGCTCAAAAATTTAAGTAGGTGTCTCTGAAACGTTGTAATAAGGTTTAAAAAGAAGAAAAAAGTAACACCTGTTCAGACAACAATGACCGTTACACACGTCCTTGATCAGGACCACTGGAGAGACACTTGGATGGTTTTTTCAGTTTTAAACGTTGAAGAACACGTCACATTTCGACTCGAAACTGGAGTTCCTGAAACAACACCACCGAAAGGGGTCCTTTAGTTTCTCTGACCAGTAAAGGGTTTAGGGGTCTTCGTTGAGACGACACTATTAGAGAGTCCCCGGAGACTCATTCTTAGAAGGTTGAATTCCCAAGTTCATGTTCAAGAGTAACCCTATGTCCCTGATATTAAATGCAGAGTTCAGAAAGTTCTCCACTTTACTTCTGTTTGCCTTCTCTTTTTTTTTTTCTTTTAAAAAGACTCTTTTTTCTCCATTTCTATTGTATTTTACAGTATCCTCTCCCAGACGAACACGACGTACTGGTACCGGGAGAAACCCCTTACAGAAGGGGTATCTGTAAAAACCCCTTACAGATACCCTTTAAGAGTAAAGAAAACAGTCCAGGGAAGGTAACAAGAACGACCGAGAAGAGTATCTCTCTCGTTTATGAAAGAGACGGTTAATGTTAACTTAGGGAATGTGGAGACGACCCTTGTTAGAATCCGACTTGAAATAAGGTTAAGTGAACCTACGGGAAGGACAACTGGAATAAAGGTAACACAGAGTAAATAGTCGAGAGGGATTCTTTAATCCATGACGATTAGATGTGGAGTGACTCTACAACTGTATTGAAAACAGTGGACGTTAGGGTGAACAGTTTTCGTCGACACACACGTTTAATCTACAGGTCTCCGGTCGGCTAGTAGAAATACTATGTGAAGTCGAGTTGAACATCTAAATAAGTGGGTATAAGAAGAGAACAAATAGGTTGGGTATCCTGGTGAAGAGAGAGAATGATTGTGTACCGAAACACTCCGGTCCTAGTCAGTCATAATTGGAAATAAACGGTTTTAAGACAATCTATTTTTATATATATGGTACTTGTCTCGTTTTTTTCTGTGACGTCGACATCAGATTTTCGCAGTACAAAGTATGTTTCTTTACCGCTAGTCCTCTCCATTTTATTAAAAAAAGTTCAGTAGGATGTTATAACACCTTTTTGATCTTGGGATTTTGTCAAGACTAATGTTTACGACTCGATAGTGAACAAGTACCCCGAAGGTCGTCTCAACGTCACTGTTGAATTTAAGATATTGTAGTATTGGGGTTTTGTAAAGGTAAATTTGAATGTACCAGGAGAGATAAATTTTTTAAGATAGAACAAACTTTTACGAATAACTACGGATAGAAGGATTACAAAAGGTGTTTCCGTTTGAGATTACTCTTTCGATTACTTAAGAAAATAAAAAAAGTAACAAGTTTAAGAGTGACTAGAAAATCCAGGGTCCTTTATAAGGGATAGTGGTCAGGGGTTTCTCAGTATTTCATAGTACATTCAGACACTTAAGTGAGTCACTTATGTCTCGACGCAACCAGTCCTTTAGACACTCCCCCTTCGGAGTCTTGATATGTGTTCTTAATTTTCTCCCATTCACTTTCTCCTCTCACTTTTTCAACCGAATTTCGAGTTGTAAGTCTTTTGCTTCTAGTGCCGTAGACCAGGGTAGTGAAGTACCCTTTATCTACCCGTTTGTCACCTTTGTCATAGTCTGAATTAAAAAAATCCGAGGTTTTAGTGACGTCTACCACTGACGTCGGTACTTTAACTTTCTGCGAATGAGGAACCTTCCTTTCAATACTGGTTGGATCTGTCGTATAAGTTTTCGTCTCTGTAATGAAACGGCTGATTCCAGGCAGATCAGTTCCGATACCAAAAGGGTCACCAGTACATACCTACACTCTCAACCTGACACTTCTTCCGACTGTCGACTTCTTAACTACAAAACTTGACACCACAACCTCTTCTGAGAAAGTTCAGGGAGCCTGACGTTCCTCTAGGTTGGTCAGGTAAGATTTCCTCTAGTCGGGACCCTAAAGAAACCTTCCTTACTACGATTTCGACTTTGAGGTTATGAAACCGGTGGAGTACGCTTCTCAACTGAGTAACCTTTTCTGAGACTACGACCCTCCCTAACCCCCGTCCTCCTCTTCCCCTGCTGTCTCCTACTCTACCGACCTACCGTAGTGCCTGAGCTACTTGCACTCAGACTCACTTGAGGTCCTCAACCACTACCTGTCCCTCCGGACCTCACGACGTTAAGTACCCCAGTGTTTCTCAGCCTGTACTGACTCGTTGACTTGACTTGACTTGAGTATAAGACTAGTTATTATTAGGATCATTTGATCTGTTCCTTTCGTATGTTAAAATAGGTTTATAAATTAGGTTCACTTTCCAGTCAAAAGTAAGGTTAGGGTTTCTTTCCGTTTCAGTTTCTTACCAGTTTGATGGTGTACTAACGTGAGTAGTGAGTAGAGTGTGTGATCGTTTCATTACGTGTTTTAGAAGATTCGATCCGAAGTTGTCATGTACATGACTCTTGAAGGTCTACAAGTTCGACCTAAATCTTTTCCGTCTCCTTGGTCTCTAGTTTAACGGTTGTAGGTGACCTGGTATCCTTTTCGTTCTCTTAAGGTCCTTTTGTAGATGAAGACGAAGTGACTGATGTGATTTCGGAAACTGACACACCTAGTGTTGTTTGACTTCTTTTAAGAAGTTCTCTACCCTTATGGTCTGGTGGAATGTATGGAGGACTCTTTAGACATACGTCCAGTTCTTCGTTGTCAATCTTGACCTGTACCTTGTTATCTGACTAAGGTTAAACCCTTTCCTCATGTAGTTCCGACATACAACAGTGGAATGAATAAGTTGAATACATACGTCTCATGTAGTACACTTTACGGTCTGACCTACTTCGTGTTTGACCTTAGTTCTAACGGTCCTCTTTATAGTTATTGGAGTCGATACGTCTACTGTGGTGGGAATACCGTCTTTCGTTTCTCCTTGATTTCTCGGAAAATTACTTTCAATTTCTCCTCTCACTTTTTCGACCGAATTTTGAGTTGTAGGTTTTTTACTTCTAGTACCGTAGACAAGGGTAGTCAAGTCAAGTCCAGTCAGTGAGTCAGCACAGACTGAGAAACGTTGGGGTACTTGGTGTCGTGTGGTCCGTAGGGACAGGTAGTTGTTGAGAGCCTCAGGTGGGTTTTGGTACAGGCTCAGTCACTACGGTAGGTTGGTAGAGTAGGAGACAGCAGGGGAAAAGGGGGACGGGGATTAGGGAGGGTCGTAGTCCCAGAAAAGTTTATTCAGTCGAGAAGCGTAGTCCACCGGTTTCATAACCTCAAAGTCGAAGTTGTAATCAGGAAGGTTACTTGTGGGTCCTGACTAGAGGAAACCCTACCCGACCAACCTAGAGGAACATCAGGTTCCATGAGAGTTCTCAGAAAAGGTTGTGGTGTCAAGTTTTCGTAGTTAAGAAGTCGCGAGTCGAAAGAAATATAAAGTTGAGAGTGTAGGTATGTACTGGTGTCCTTTTTGGTATCGGAACTGATCTACCTGGAAACAACCGTTTGTTTACAGAGACGAAAACTTATACGACAGATCCAACCAGTATTGAAAGGAAGGTTCCTCATTCGCAGAAAAATTTTAAAGTACCGACGTTAGTGGTAGACGTCACTAAAACCTCGGGGGGTTTTATTTCAGACTGTGACAAAGGTGACAAAGGGGTAGATAAAGGGTACTTCACTACCCTGGCCTACGGTACTAGAAGCAAAAGACTTACAACTCGAAATTCGGTTGAAAAAGTGAGAGGTGAAAGTGAAAGTAGTTCTCCGAAAAATCAAGGAGAAGTGAAAGACGGTATTCCCACCACAGTAGATGTATAGACTCCAATAACTATAAAGAGGGTCATTTGAACTAAGGTCGAACACGAAGGAGGTCGGGTCACAAAGAGTACTACATGAGACGTATATTCAATTTATTCGTCCCACTAGGGTAGTGAAGTACCGTTTATCTACCCCTTTGTTACCTTTGTCACTGTCTAAAATAGAAGAACCCGAGGTTTTAATGACGGATACCACTAACGTCGGTACTTTACTTTTCTACGAACGAGGAACCTTCTTTACAACACTGGTTGGATCTGTTGTATAATTTTTCGTCTCTGTAATAAAATGATTGTTTACAGGTAGATCAGTTTCGATACCAAAAGGTCATGAGTACATACCTACACTCTTGACCTGGTCTTTCTTTTGACTCCCGGTTTGTTGACTACGAAAACTTGACACAACCTCTTTTGAGAATTCTCATGGAGTTTGACGTTCCTCTAGGTTGATCAGGTTTGATTTCCTTTATTCGGGACTTATAAGTAACCTTCAAGACTACGACTTCGACTTCGAGGTTATGAATCCGGTGGACTACGTTTCTCGACTGAGTCTCCTTTTCTAGGACTACGACCCTTTCCAACTTCTGTCCTCCTCTTCCCCTGTTGTCCTACTCTACCAACCTACCGATATGTCGGAGGTACCTGTTCTCAAACTCGTTCGAGACCCTCAACCACTACATGTCCCTTCGGACCGTACGACGTCAAGTACCCCAGTGTTTCTCAGCCTGTGTTGACTCACTGACTTGACTTGACTTAGGTAAGTTATGATTTATGTACACGGAATTCAGACTAGGTCCCAGGGGACTTTGGGTCGTACAAGGACACACACACGTATGTACACACACACAAAGTAGGTATGTTGAAAGTGAATCACTCTTAAACACCTTGATGTCACACGTCTTATCTCTCTTAAGTTCTTCGTTCTCTTTACTCTCGCGTCAGCGTATAATCTTCGGTGGAACGAGTCAGGAGTTTGTGTGTAGGTTCCCAGAGTAGGCGGAATCTGATCTATGTAGGTTCCAAAACTCTTCCTTTACGTACTTCTCGTTGAAGAAGAAGTTTAAATAAGAAAATTATGAATAAGATACGACTTCAAGTAAGAACGAAGGTCACACACACCGGGCGAAAAAGTCTGGATAACTCAATCTAGGAATTGTTGGGGAAACGAACATGAAGATTATTACATAGAAGGTTACTACAGACCTGGGAACTCAGAAATACCAGACAGCAAAAGGACCGGACCCAAGGGGACAAAGAATGACTGAAATTGGGTTCTGTGGAAGAATGAAAGGAACGTAAACTGTATCCCACGAAAACTGTACCATTAACGATCGTGGAAAGACTGAAAGGTTATAGAAAACAAAGATTACAACCTCTTTCTAATTATACTTGTTTGTCTTCTGTGCACTCACTCCAGTATTTCTTATACTCCGACACCTATTTTGAAGGACCCCGTGTTTGTACTAGTTTTCAGTAAGTAATTTTACATCTTGTCTATCATTTGATCGTATTTACACCTTGAGAATGAAAGTTTACTAGGTTTTTAAAAACATTGTACAAGTTTAAAAATAATCTTTTCAATTGGTCGAATATATTCCTTAATCAGATTTTTAAGAGAGGGATCCATATATAGGAGTAAGTCATATATAAGTCTTACTCGAGAATGTAAGATATATAAGTTAAGGTCTTAGAGTGTGGTTACTAGGACCTCGTTCTTATCCGAAAATAAATAACTGAATTCTAGTTCTACCGTGGTGACGTAACACATCTGTAACACATCGTCGTCTGTGACTACTTACAACTTTATTAAAAGTTATAGTTTTCAAACCTGGGAATTAAAAAGTCTTTTTGATTTATTTACCTGTTGTGATTGAAGATTATAAAGTTAATTGACTCTAAAATTTTATAAATAAATTTTGTAAATTATATGTAGTACTTAAGTTGTACTTTTAAAAATTTATAAAATTCTATAACCTATGTTACCTTTCAATCATATTGGATTAAACAATTTACTGAAAACATCGACTCTTGACTTACGGTCAAGGGATTTTATACGGACGTGACCTTACTATAGTGATTAGGACGTAGATGGTCATTGATATGAATTAGTTCATTAAATTTCAGAAATTCTGAGTTAAAAGAGTACACATTTTATCCTGACCATCCATAAGTTGATTTACTGTGAATTTCAGGGAAAGTTTACATTTAAATAAACTAACACACTTAAGAAATTGTGACAAACACAGTATAGTATTCATAGTGGGTTTATACTTAGGACAGGAGGTCGTTATTTTCCTTTTTTTTTTTATTCGTGTTTTATTTTAGAGTATGCCACAGAGGTCACACGATTTATGTTCAGACACTAAGAGTAACTGAGGTTTTCCTCAAGACGTCTACACCTTCCTTCTTGTATTTATGACAAGTTCGGGGACACTTCACTTTGACTTACTGACACTTGGTCTGTCGACGTGGTTCTTACTGAAGTGAACTCGACCCGAAAGTATCGACCATGAGTTTGGTCGACACGTGTTAGAGTCCAGGTTAAAATAAACGTTGTTCTTTCACAATCCTCTACGTTTCCTCTATGAAATAAATGAACGTCCTCTAATATGTAACTCTCTTTGGTGATGATAGAACGTTAGTAATCACTGATATCACTTAAAGAGTTTATCTTTATAAAAGATCCAAAAATACAAAATAAAATGACATTTGGTTATAGGTTAACTCGTAGATGGTCCATAGTCTGAGACGTCTCTTTCTAAATTTTTTTCGTATTGTAAACGAAAGTTGAGATATCCCCCCTATTCTACACACGTTTATCTATGTATATGGTGTATCTGTATTTACTATCCATGTGTGTACGACGTCTATTTCATACTAGTACCACTAATTTGTAAGATTCTTATGTTATTACTTGACCTATTCGAACACTTTTAAGTCTCTCCGTATATTAATATTGGGATTACTGGGACAAAATTGAGTAATTATCGAAGACTGTAAACAAGATCGTCTTTAATCATTTAGACAAGTTTAGTAAAGTATGTACAGCGAGATCATTCGCTTTACAAAGAACCTTTGTGATCTGGTTTTCGTTTTACTTACTGAGGTGGGGTTGTGTGATAAGGAACCTTAAAGACTGTCAGAACAAATTTTGAACTTCACAATGTTAAAGACTAAAACAAAGAATTAGATTTATTAAAAATTGTTTTAGAAACTTTAGAAATCATCTTTGTCGTGTAATAATCTTTTATTTCCCATTTGGAATTCGAGATATGTGGTTCTCAGATTGAAGGAATATTTTAACCGGTGTACATATATATTGAGAAGTCCCGAAGGGACCATCGAGTCGACCATTTTTTTTAGGTAGACGTTATGTCTTCTGGGACCAAACTAAGGAGTCAACCCTTCTAGACGACCTCTTTCCTATCCAATGGGTGAGATCATAAGAACCCGAAGGGACCATCAAGTCGACCGTTTCTTAGACGGACGTTACGTCCTCTGGACCCAAGCTAGGGACCCAACCCTTCTAGGGGACCTCTTCCCTTGTCGATGGGTCAGGTCATAAGATCGGACCTCTTAAGGTGCCTGTCCCCTCGGACCGTCCGATGTCAAGTACCCCAGCTTTTCTCCGTCTGTGTTGCCTCACTAAAAGTGAAAGTGTATGTTGAGAAGAGAGGTTTTTACACGATTTTACAGTCTGTTTCGTAATGGAGCCGGTTGTACCGTCAAGGAAGAGAAGGACGACAAGATGACCTTAACCCTATTGTCTTACGTATTACACCGGAGACATCGAAATTTAATTCAACTATGAGGGTCCACCTTCTTAAGGGGAAGGTGGTCCTTGGTCCTAGAGGTCTGGGTGTCTCACTTCCTAACGTATCACTGACACTCGACCTAATACGTATGTAGGGTCTTCAGGGTCTACGAATATCTGATGGACAATCCCCGTTTCATTGTATATTTCCAGTAACCAAATTCCGTTTACGATCTAGACTTTCCTGCCACAGGTGGTAGACGTCCACAGTTGTCCAACGACTTAACACGGTTGTAATTCTCCAGTAAGGTCACGAGATAGTCCGGTAATCGTAGATCTCTTCCGTCGTCTACATTTGCTCATCGTTTTATCGTAGGGGACTTGGACCCCCTACGTTCGTGGTTGGATAATTTTCCTTAGACCGTCCCGTGGATATCGTAGACGGTGTCCTTCCAGTGGTTCTTAACTTTTAACTTGACTAAGTACCAAATCTTCGAGGTTTTCCGACTCTTGAGGTTCCTTTGTCCATTCTGTCTCATGTTTTTCTTCTTAGTAGTGTTTCAGATTTAAGAGTTCTTCCATTCTTTCTTTACCATAATTAAGTTGGTCTTTCCTTCGTAATTTTTTTTCATTGTTAGGTTTTTATTATTTCTTGAGACTCTTTTATCTTTACACTGTCTGTTTTTAAATTTAAGCCATCTTCCTAATCTACTATTTAGCTTCTATGGAGAGTTTTTATTTTGCTTTTTATAATTTACCTGACTTGCAACGATTTTCATTTGGAATTTGCAGGAGTAGTGTTCTTTTTTGAAACACTGATACATACCACTGTCTATACTTGATTGACACCACTAGTAAAACGTTATAGGTCTTTATAACTTAGTAACACGACATGTGGACTTTGATTCTGTTACAACGTGTAGTAATATGGGGTCATTTTTCCGTATTTTACTAACTTCTTGCTTTTTATCTTATCTATCTTATTCAAGTCCTACAAGAGTTTGGACCACTTACTCTCAAGGTCTTTGTTTCTTGTCTTCTTTAATCTCCCTTCCAATAGTGACTATATTAGTTCTTTTAAAAGGTTCGTCATGTACGGAGGTGTCTAATTCTTTGAGGTGATTTACGAGTCTGTTACTCTTCTGGGTATCTCATGAATGGTAGTGTTTATAGGTGTTCGTAGGTCCTATTTCTCACGTCTTTAAAGGTCTCTCCTTTCTTCCCGTCCTCACGTCATGTACGTTTTATTAATCTTAACATAACTTTAAGAGTTCGTCTTGTAGTCTACGATTTTCTGTGACTCTTTTAGGGAAGTTTCAGGACTCCCTTCTAATAAAAGTTAGGTCCTAAAATATAGGTCGACTTGACAGTTAGTTCCTACTCCTTTTTATTCAAAACGGGAAGAGTTTCGGATGAAACCTTTCGACGAAATCCTACACGAGGTCGACTTCTCCTTTTCTGTTCTACGTCGTACATCTGTGACTTGTGTCTTTTGATTATACCTCCATTTTGGGTCGTATTGTCGATACGTCTTCCGAACTTCTTATTGGTCAGACCTTACCTTGTCTTCATATCTCTGGAGTTCCTCTTTTCAGGGTTTTCTAATTTTTGTTTTACGACATACAATTAGTTTTACAAAGTCGTAAACCCTTTTAAATGACTACCCATATACTGGTCGAACTATCTTGTTTGTTCTTTATCTTTCTTATCCATGTTTTTTAACATCGTATTTTATTTTTATTAATTGAGTTTATTGTCATCTTTCTACGTGTTCTTTCATTTACGTGGGTGTTATATAACATTTTCTTGTTACCTTTATAAACGTAATAAAAACCATAACGATACAACCACAAAAATAACCATACTGGTGACAGACGACTGAATTGATTTTTATGTCCGTACAGTTTCTAGATTAGAAGGAAATAATCTTCTCTTTTAGTTATCTATTTCCAGTTTTATCTATTGACATATATTCCTGTTAATAAATCCTTATACCTTCGTTAATAGTCTTCATATAAAAAATTTCTCAACTTTCACTAACAGAGTCTCCCACCACTATTGACTCCCTATCCAATCTCTTAACTACTACTAGAAATATTCGGAACGATATTTATGACATAATAGATTGGTACACATACATAATGGAGCTATTTTAACGTTTATAATACGGTTCTTTTATTCTATTAGACCTTGTTGTTTTTAATATAAAATGTAAAGATTGAAGGCACATATCCATTCTGTCTATTAAGAGTTGTGTAATTCTTCCTTGTAAACTTGTTTCACAAATCGTTCATCTTTCTAGTTTCCATTAGTTTACTCTTGGGTTTTTGGATACTAGGGGGGATAACTAAGAGAAGTAAGTAAAAATCGTAATAAAAATATTCGAATCAAAGTTCATAATAATTCATGACAAGATACATAAATTTTTCATGAATCCTGATATAAGTATTGAAATGTTTAGTTTTACGTGTCTTGTAAATATTTCGTATATAGATTATTTGTTGAACATACGTCTTATACTTTTCTGGAGACTAGGATAAAATTTTTTGTTGTGTTATAAATTTTTATCCATTTTCTTAACTAGTCGATAAAGTGGTTCCTCTATATACCTACCGTGTGTTCGTATACTTTTTACAAACGGTATTAATTTGTAATGCCTTCACTTTTTATTGGTGTTACTCTATAGTGATGTGTTCATAATTTTACCGATTTTCATCTTTCTAATAGGTATGAAATCAAGTCAAGTCAGAGAGTCAGTACAGGCTGAGAAACGTTGGGGTACCTGGTGTCGTACGGTCCGGAGGTACAGATAGTGGTTAAGGGTCTTGAATGGGTTTGGGTACAGGTAGCTCAGCCACTACGGTAGGTTGGTAGAGTAGGAGACAGTAGGGAAAAAGGAGGGTGGAAGTCAGAAAGGGTTGTAGTCCTAGAAAAGTTTACTGAGTCGAGAAACGTAGTCCACCGGTTTCATAACCTCAAAGTCGAAGTTGTAGTCAGGAAGGTTACTTGTGAGTCCCGACTAGAGGAAATCCTGCCTGACCAACCTAGAGGAACGTGACAAAGGTGACGAAGTGGTAGATAAACGTACTTCACTACCCTGGTCTACGGTACTAGAAGTAAAAGACTTACAACTCGAAATTCGGTTGAAAAAGTGAGAGGAGAAAGTGAAAGTAGTTCTCCGAGAAATTAAGAAGAAGTGAAAGACGGTATTCCCACCACAGTAGACGTATAGACTCCAATAACTATAAAGAGGACCGTCAGAACTAAGGTCGAACACAAAGTAGGTAGGGTCATGAAGAGTAATACATGAGACGTATCTTCAATTTATTCGTCCCACTGTTATATGCGGAACTACATGAGGAAAAGGATAAACCTTGGTCAGATGACAAGGTACAGGTCAAGATTGACAACGAAGGACTGGACGTATGACCAAAGAGTTCTCCGTCTAGTCCACCAGACCATAAGGGTAGACAACTTCTTAACAGGTGTCAAATAACACTAGGTGTGTCAGTTTCCGAAACCGTATCAGTTCTTTCGTCTTCATCTGTAAAAAGACCTTGAGAGAACGAAAAAACTACTAGGTCACCTACAACCGTTAAACTATAGACCAAGGAGACGGAAAAGATTTTGGTTGAACTTGTAGACCTTCAGGCGTCAAGTGTATAACAACTTTGTACCGAACCTCTTAAAACTCGTGATGAAATGATCGCACACTCTACTCACGTTAACACACCATCAAACTCGTAAGAAACCGTGACGGAAAGAAACCCTAACCTACTTTTGACTCGAAAAGGTCAAGACACCGGTGACGACTCAAAAGGTTTAAACGACTGTATCCCTCACGTCGTGAAAGTGTCGTAGTAGAAAATCCTAAACATTATCGAGTATGACCTTAAGGTAGTGGAGGTGATCGAAACAAACATTACTACGAAGGATTCCGGGTGAACTGAAGTGTAAGGTCTTACAGACCGAGATCCACTCACTAGTGTGGTAGCACTAATAGACCCAGCACTTATTGAAAAAACATGTCAAGAAGACACATAAGAACGGTGGAGAAGAATTATAGAAGACGAAGACAATCCAGGTATGGTAAAGACAGGAAATAACTCAGGTAGAAACGTACTTTACAAGGGAACCATAGAGATTAAAAGAACTTCTTAGAAACCAGAAAGGGTAAGATAACAAAAGGAGATAAAGAAACGTGACAAGTGACTCCTTCCGAAAGAATAGAGAGGAACGATAAGAAACCTTGAGACGTAAGTTTACCCATATAGAAAGGAAAAGAGGAAACGAAAAGTGAATAGAAGAAAAGTTTCGATAAACATTCCGGAGGAGTCTGTCGGTAAAATGAAAAAACGTAAAGAAAAAAACCCCCTACCAGAACTAGGGACAGAGGGTACAGTATAGTGATTAGAGGTAGGTATCAAGTAGTTCGTGAGACAGATAGTCTAGATCAGGGAATTTAGATAAACAGTGGAGGTGACATAATAGTATTCCCTAAACTAAATCCAGTATGGACTTACCAGATCACCAAAAGGGATGAAAGAATCCAAACCATTTCTATTACTTTTAGATGGTCTTGGTAGTTGACGACAACTGCTCTTACATTTTACCACGTTAGTTAAATCTTTTGTCCAACCTTCAAAGAATTTTCCATTTTTTGTTTAGGATAAATTTATAATATAGTATGTTACATAGGTAAGATGAGGATCCATAAATGGGTCCTCCTTTCTTTCGTATGCTTGAGTATGTCTCTAAACATGTAGATCAAGTTCAGAGTGACTTGATACATGTGATACTTGTTCCATGTAATAAGTATCATAGAAATTAACATTACCGGGGTTTAATCCTCGTTAGGTTTAGTAGTTGTCCCTTATTTATTTGAAAACATATACGTATATTACTTCATGATAAGTTGCTATTATTGATCACTTAAATTTTTCTTTACTTTACTTGATAACTGTGTAAGTTGTCGTACAGTTGTACCTGTTTAGAGTTTTCTTAATACGGTTCAGTTTTTTTTAGGTATGTTTTTCTCGTGTGTAATGTACTAAAAACAAAGTTTCTACCAGTAATTACAAGGAATGTAAAAATATAGTTTTATAATTTATTTATATTATTTTCTACAATTATTAGGGAAAATGTATTTCGGGAGAAAGTAGTCGTCGACAAAGAGACAATGAGTGTGAAACAATTGGTAAAGAGGAACCCACCATTATCATGACTATCGAAAAGGTTGCGATCACATAATTATAAGGTTTTGGTAGTAATGAGTAACTGGTTGTGATTGTTGTCGGTTGAGAGTCAAAACTATCACCTAAAGGGTCTTTGGACCGAAACAGGAACGTGAAAGGACGAGGACCGTACACCCAGTGAAGTGATAAGTAATCGTGGACGTTAGTTCCCACAAGTCAGTTTTCTCATCCATTTTCAGTTTGGGTAGGTTATAAGACGACTCTTAGTATTTTAGTTTTAACTTTCATTAGAGGTTACAATAGAAAAGGTTAAGGGTGGGTCACAACCTTAGAAGAGACCGGATAGGGACTGTCTATAAGTGGGTTCGGTCTAGAACAGACTTGTAAAACTTATTATTGTCTGAGTTACAGGTCAATGGGGTTATTATTTAAAACATCAGGGACAAAATTGAGAAAAAGACACAATCATTACGTTCCTCATTAACCTTTGTTATAAATTGAAACCAATCCCTCATCATTGTACAAAAAATAAATAATGTGTGTATGTGTGTGTTTTATAAAGAGTTCGTTTTTCTTAAGAAAGTTTCATAATATTAATGGAGTGGGGGTTATAAGGGATACTCAGTCCCTCTTACCCATTCTCTCTCACTCCGACCCTCCCTTCTTTTACAATTACTTAAGTAAGTAAGATACCTGACTTAACACAGAGGAGGACGGAGGCGGTAATTATATAATTTCAAGGTTGGGGAGTTTCCCTGACGTCGGTCGGTCCGAGGAGACAGGTACCCTAAGAGGTCCGTTCTTATGACCTCACTCAGTGACACGGGAGTAGGTCCCCTAGAAGACTTAGGTCCCCGACTTGGGTGTAGAGAATACAGAGGACGTAACCGTCACCTAAGAAATGGTGATCGTGGTGCACCCTTCGGGAAACCCCTCCATTGATTCCAGTTTACTCTAGAATCCTCTCCCAAGGATTAGGTCATGTTAATTACTAGAATATTCTTCTTCTTCCTTTTTCTCTACAGAGCGAGATAGTACATTCCTGTGTCGTTCTTCTGTCGGTAGACGTTTGTTCTTTCTTTTGGGGATGGTCTTGGACTGACCCAACCGTGGGACTAGAGTCTGAAGGTCGGAGTTCTTTATGTTCTTTTATTCAAAGATAGCAATTTCGGTGGGTAAGACACTATACAACACGTTACCGGGGTGGACTGATTATGTCAATCAGATTCCTTCTAAAAAAACTTCACATAGTTCCTTAAATCCTCGAGTTTTATGAAAGAACGTGTAGAGGTCAGTTAAATTTTATATAATGTCCAAGTAAAAGCAGGTCTGGTGAATAAATCAAAATTGAAGAACTAAAAAAAAGGTTTCTCTTTCACTTCTACATTTTCTCTTCATTTAGACAACTCTCCCTCTGACTTACGGACCTAAGATCTGTGTCTGAACGGTTATAGTAAACTGTATTTGGTACGAACAAAAGAGAAGATACTATACTTCCTAATTTTAAAATCTTCTAGGGTTTTGAAGGGAGGTAGATAAATCTGAGGAATTTAGAAATTTAGATTTTCACGGAACATGTTAACATCCCTTTCCTTGTCTAGATATCAGTCAAACCGATTTAGAGATTTCTTGAAACTTTGATAAATTCTCCTTCACTAAAGAACAATTGTTTCTCGTAATGTCTGGAGAGGTGGTCCTTCGATTTAAAAAGGATGATTCCTAATTTTGTAGGAATGACCCCCGAGTTCATATTTTCCTTTTTAATATCGACGCCGTAGGTTGTACATCAGACATGCAGGAGGAAGAAAGATTTTACTAAGTAAGTAAGTTGTATGGGACTCCTGACTCTACGTTTCAGAACATAGTGGGGTCTCATGGTTCGTCACCATTCGTGAGAATCAAAAAGATTACTTGAGTTGTTTGTTAATGACATCCAGACGTTAAAAACTATCCGTTATATTGGAGAGGTAAATTATGTTATTTTGTATATTTGACTTTCCCTTACTTCAGATATAAGGCCCTTAAAATTGTATCCTTCTGTGAAGTCTGAGAGAAGGGACTTCGGAGAAGTCTACCGAAACCCCTGTTAGTCGACAGGGGAACGACCTCGAAGGTGTCATAAACTGAGAGAAGGGACACTGACGTAGAACAATATCACATTACAAGTAAATTTACAGATCTACAATTCTCCATAGTACGTCTCTTTGGTTCGGTATAAGTAGATAAAGGACCCTGGAACATGGTGTAAACTATATGTCGACCACGAGTTTCGACACAAAACATCAAACTCTACTTAATTGGACCAACTTGCCCTACTCCTCCGACTCTAACATCGATGAACAGGATCCAGAATGTCTGTCCCCACCGTTTCGTCCCGATCCAGGATTTAGAGTCAGAGTATCAAGTCACAAGAACGGAAGTTACCGAACGTCGATTTCTTATCCATGGAGTGAATTTGTGGTGGAGACACAATTAGATTCTCATTAGTCTTTCAGATCGTCATATTTATTACGACCCTTTCTGACTCCCGTCCTCCTTTCACCCGTTGTCACTTACTCTACCAACGTATCGTAGTGGTCGAGTTTCCTGTACTCAGACTCGTTCGAGACCCTCTGTCACTTTCTGTCCTTCGGACTGTGCGACGTCAAGTACCCCAGTTTTCCTCAGTCTGTGTTGAATCACTGACTTGTTGTTTCGTCATATTTCCTTTTCTGTTTTAAATTTTGTTCTTCTCTGCCATAAATTTTTTTTCTTTTTCTTTGACGAAAGTTATCTATAAAGTGGCTTCCTTTATGTGTTTTACAATTGTTCGTGTACTTTTCAACAAGATGTAGTGATCAGTAACATCTTTACGTTTAGTTTTGGTGGGACTACATGGTGAAGTATGAGTAATCCTACCGATATTAGTGTTACTGTCTTTTATTCCAATATTAAAATTTTTTTTTTCTGTCCGTTATTGTTTACAACTGATCCTAAACCTCTTTGACCTTGGAAGTAGGTAACAATCACCCTTTATTTTACCCGAAGGGACCACTGAGTCTACCATTTCTTAGACGGATGTTTCACCCTCTGGACCTAAGTCAGGGAGCTAACCCTTCTAGGGGAACTCTTTCGGGTACAGTCTCCTCGGGCCGTCCGACGGCGGGTACCCCAACGTTTCTCAGTCTGTACTGACTCGTTGGTTCGTCGGTGTTATTCTGACGGTGAAACCTTTGGTCAGACCGTCGGGGAGTTTATCGAATGTATCTCAATGGTACACTCGGTCTTTGAGATGAATTTTCTATATGGGTTCTCTTCTCTTTTGTACACTAGTATGGTTCGGACATGTAGTCACTAGTATCGTCGCAATAAGTATTATTATTGTCAACTTTATCGGGTTTACAGGTAGTCGACTACTGACCATTTGTTTTTGACCATATAGGTACGTTGTCTTATAATAGACCACTATTTTTTCCATCATACTGTATGTCTATGTACGATTTTGTACTCCATGGAATTTTTGTGATACATTCCCTTTTCGAGGTATGTGTTTTCCGGTGTATGCGTACCAAGATAAACATACTTTACAGGTCTTGTTCGTTCAGTTATCTCTACCTTTCATTTAAACACCAGCAGTCCCCGGACCTATTCCTATTTTGCCCATCACTGACGATTCTCATACACAAAAGAAAATCCCCATTACTTTATTTATCAACAAAACCAACATGTTGAAACACTTATGTTATTGTTAGTGACTTAACATGTGAAATTTTGGTACTTAAAATACCATACACTTAATTTGGTGTTACTTTTTTATACTTTTCTTTTTTTTTCTTTCGTTTGATGTATTTTACCGTTTGAACACGTTTCATTAGAAATATTTTATCACGAATTACCACGATATATATTGGATTATGTTTCGTTTTACTTTATAATGACGGGTGATTCAGAATACTTCCTCTACCTTCCTTTGGTCACAAATAAATCTCGGATGGATCCGGTCTATGGTGGTATTCACATGAAGGATAAAAGTATAATTAGAAAACTCCTTTTATAATGAGTGATATGTCTTGTCCTTTGGTTCAGAGTCTCTTAAATTTATTAAAGGGGTTCTAATATGTCATCACATCTGGTCTAGACCCTTAAGACAAGTCTTCACATATTAAGGTGTCGTTCATAAAAAATGTGACATCGTGTTTTAAGGAATTTTAAAATAAAAATTTAAAGTATTTTAAGTATAAACGTTCAAGGAAGTCTTCAACACTTCATTTGATCTTACCAATAGAAGTTTTCGGATACGTTTATTCGGGTTACGTAGGGGACTAAACAGGGTGCACTACAGAACCGGTCCCCGAAGGTCCACCGAGTCACCATTTCTTTGACGGACGGTTACGTCCTCTGCATTCTCTGTGTCCAAGTCAGGGACCCAGTCCTTCTCGAGGACCTCCTCCTGTACCTTTGGGTAAGGTCATAAGAACGGACCTCTTAGGGTACCCGTCTCCTGTCCACCTGATTCTAGTATAGATCATGAAACCGGTGGAGTACGCTTCTCAACTGAGTAACCTTCGGAGACTACGACCCTCCCTAACCCCCGTCCTCTTCTTCCCCTGCTGGCTCCTACTCTACGGACCTACCGTAGTGCCCGAGCTACCTGTACTCAGACTCACTTGAGGCCCTCTACCACTACCTGTCCCTCCGGACCACACGACGCTAAGTACCCCAGAGTTTCTCAGCCTGTGTTGACTCACTGACTTGACTTGACTTGACTTCTAGTATCCCGGTGTTTCTGAACCCGTGTTGACTTCGTTGACTCGTGTGTGTAGGACTGGTGGAAGACGTACGGACTGTTTGCACCCCTGTCGTCAAGTAGGGTCTCGGGAAGGATATCGGTCCCCTAGGACATGGGGATACCCTACAGATCCAGTAGTGATGTCAAGGGTTTGTGGGTTGACATGAAACGTAAGTCACCTCAGTTCCGCACTAACACCACTGACTCATTTGTTTGTAAAAAGAAGGGGAATAATTTTAAGAATATTGACAACCTCCATATTCGACTCCTGTGTCATTTATTGGTGAAATGGTAAGGTATTGGTCCCCTTGGTTTTTTTTGAGAAAACGTCCTCTCACGTCGACACCTGTCTGAACTATCTATACTTCAATAAGGGTTAGGTAGACGTCTCCTAGTATCTGACTGCCGTTACCCGTAGATGGGGTATCTACTATCCGTAATTAAGATATTAAGAGCTCCCTACTTCGGCACATGGATCCAACTTTCAGTTTCCCCGTCTACAGTGAAGACCGGGTCCACATTAACGACTGGAGTACACGTTGAGGAAAAACGACGTAGCACCGGTTGTTGACGACTCTATTATCGAGGAGGTATTCCGTGTGTTCCTTGACACCCCGGGTTGAACGTCATCTGGGTGGACTCGTAAAACACAGTGATTTTAAAACTTCAACAAAAACAAAGGGGTCGTACTAGATCGGAGAGGACTGACTAGGTTCAGAGATTTCAGTTCTAATATACGTTTTTATCTTCATGTCAAATTGACCTCGACCGAACTGGTACTGTTTGACCTCCTCTCTTCGTCTTTCTATCAAACCCCAGTCCATTAGGTTTCGAAACTTTGGATCAGATCGTATCTTCCAGATGACTTTCCCTTTTCATGATGTCCTCCCTTTGTAACAATGAACTTCGGGTCTCTTTGATAACCGTCTTTCCTTAGATTTTCGACTCTTTACGTGTCAGTTATCCTCTATGGTTCCTTACCTACTACAGGGGTGAAACTCTACGTTTTTCCCGACTTCATCTATTGACTCCAGTTATATCTTCCCGGTCATCTGTCCTCTATAGTTTTCAGTTGGGTTCTCCATATCTTCGGGTACCGACAGTGCCCTCGACATAATTAAAAGTTACGGTGGTACAGTTCAATAGAGTTTTAATTTCCGAATTTTGTTGTGTCTAAATAATAGGACGTCTGGAATATACTCTTCAGACTAGACCTGGGATGACAGATTTTGGTTCCGTAGTCGTCCAAGAAAGACTCCTTCCCTACTAGGTAAAGGAACAGAAAGGATCGAAAATCTCCGCTGAACATAATGAACCGTGTACCGGGGGAGGGAGATGGAAGTTTCAGTTGTTCCACCGGTGGGGAGACTGTGAAAAGACCATTGGAGAGAAAGAGACTTGTTTATTCCTTTTTACAAGACGAAAATCTCTGAATGCTAATAGGACCTGAGTTCGTCTATTAGGTTTTACTAGAGGGGTAGGGTTGACAGTATTGACGTAGTGTAGACATTTTATGTAAAACGGTATATTTCATTGTACAAGTGTCCTAGACCCCTAACCCTACACCGGTGTAAACCTTCAGGTGTTAAGACGGATGGTGTTATCGGTGGATAATTCTTACTCCTTCTCAGTTCCATTGTTCTTTGTTCTCACACCCTGACAGTCCTCTTATTAGAGTAAAATTATGTGAGACGTGATATCGTCCGGTTGGGACACAAGTCGCCGAGAACGAGACTCTGGGGATTTCCCGTCCAAGTCACCAATTTATTTTTTACTATTTGGACATGAAACGAACTCCATCTCTTACCATATCTGTCATCACGGGTACTATTGGACTCTAATTGGGAAAGGTACCTCTTCCGTTACCGTAGGGTGAGGTTATGAGAACGGACCTTTTAGGGTACCTACCTCCTCGGACCATCCGACGTCAGGTACCCCAACGATTCTCAGTCTGTGTTAACTCGCTGAAGTGAAAGTGAAAAGTGAAAGTGTGTAACCTCTTCCTTTACCGTTGGGAGAGGTCACAAGAACGGACCTCTTAGGGTCCCTGTCCCCTCGGACCACCCGACGGCAGATACCCCAGCGTGTCTCAGCCTGTGCTGACTTCGCTAAATCGTCGTCGTCGCCACTGTACATGTTCCATCTCCGAACTCACTTACCCACTTACTTACCTCCATTTACTATATAACTGGTTTATTTGTCTTGAACTGGTGTCAGACCTATGTTTTCCACTATTTCTCTCTCTTCGTACTTTTTTCGACTACTGGTTCCCTCGTCGATCTTCAAGTTCTAGTCTGTCACTTCTTTCGTACCTCCTCCTAATGCACCCTATAGAAGGGGTGACACGAGACTTTAAAGTAACAAAAAGTCTTAAAGGCAATGTCTCGACTTCCCCATTTGTATGACCGTTTGTCTTTCGCTCTCTACAAACTCTTTTATATAATTAATACAAATCTTTTCCTAATAACCCGTCTACAAAAAACCCCTTGGTTTTTGATCTGTATTATAGACACCCTTTCTTAACCCCCTTGAAGATTAATCCTCGTATCTTATTAAAAATTTCCTCTAAAATAGAAGTTTCTTTAGACTTTTCTATCTTGGTACAAAATTAATACTTTGCTACCGAGACTCGTATACATGGGATCTAGAGGGGTCACCCCCAAACGACGTAGACCCAGGTGACTGAATCATTCTACACCACCTTTGACTTTTGATATGATTTATTGTTGGGGACACCCGTTGTGGGCTAATTTAAAGAAAGACCGAAAACGTGTTACCACCGTTACCGATATTAGGTCTTGTATTTGTTTTTCAGTATACCTTCGTTGTTTGTGTAATTTTTTTTTTTTTGAAAAATAATAAGTGGTCAGGTTCTTGAAAAACAGATTCTGAAACAGACACTGAATAAATATATTGACTTATTGAGAGGGGTACTTGTATTTCGTGTCGACTGATGTTTCTGCGTCGTAAATGTATCAGATTACTAAGGGTACATACCTACGTCTATACGTACGGTTCTTCAAACCGTAAGGTGAAGTCTTTGACTAAATTATCCTACCACTGTTCACTTCACACGTGTACCAGTCAGGGTACTATTGGGTCTGTAAAGGTAAGAGTACAGGCCTTTTAGTTCAGTAAGTAAGAGGTAATGGTTACACAAAGTCTCGTTGTACATTTATTACCCGTTTGACGGTGTGTGACTTAAACGATTTTAGTCAGGGTACCATATTTATCTTTGGTCTCGATATTGGTGATGCTTACGTAATACTATCAACTTCTCTTACTGTGTCTAGAATTTGGACAAAGAACTTCGAATGAGATCCCCGAACTGTTTGTAGTTATTTGTTCCTGGTCTTTCTTAGTTAAACCGAACGGTGAACTTAATACTCAAGAAGGTCTATAGGTGTTTCTAATAGGACGATTACATTTAACAGAGGCCAATTTGAAATTTACCTACGACCAAAAGGGACGGTACGTATGTAAGAACAAATGTCATGTAGACGCATGATCTCACGACGAATAGATCCTTTTGATAGATGTGTCCTTTACTTTGTTCTAATCTTCAAGGGTAACCCAGAAGGATGAAACATTAGTCATAGATTTCCCCCAACGTATTAACCCCTAAAATATTTGTAGTCAGTACTTCTTGACTAGAGTGTGACACCTTAGCAATTGTTCATATACGGTCCTATGTTACGTAGATTGTATGTTGGTACTCTCACACACAGACCTCAAATGGTGGTTAGTACATCGGAATTCCTCCCACCGATCTCAGTGTGTGAGTTGTGTGAGAACCAAAAGCAGACAAAGACAAAGGTTGTAATACAGTGAAAATTAGGTAGACTTTGGGCCGTGACACTCTGAAGTAGCAACTACCGGAGTGTCTGAGAATCGTGTTGTGGACTAAAGGTAGGACCGAAAGGGGTAGTCTGAACCATAAGGATGGACCATGGGAACAGTATAAGTAAGTAGTTAGGTATAAAAGGGTATTCATAAATAACTTGGACTAAGACACAAAGAACCGTCCATGACTTTTATATAACCTCTCGTTCTGTGGCTAGAATCTAGGGTCGAAAAGGATTATCTAGTTCGAAATCGGATGAAGGAGGTCGATATGGGGGAGTCAGAACTTTCCAAGTTCTCCCGGTGAACCGGGTGATGGGACTGTGTCTAGTACTATATTCGGAGTGTCGGTTCGACTGGGACAGGGTAGTCGTCTCTGTATCTCTTCTAGACGTCTTACCGTCCCAGGGACGGGATCAACCGGGAAGTCGCAGGACGTGACGAGGCAGAGAAGAACCACAGTTACTTCTAAGATGTTTCTAAACGTCGGTGAGTCGGACGTTGACGAGTTTCGAGTTACGGATTTGAAACCATCTTCTTGACATAACGAGAATCCATTAAAAATAAATAAATAAATTAAAGACGAGAATTACGAAAAACGTATTTAGACACGGTAAGACTCTTACTCCTTTCCTCAGAGAAACCATGGTGAGTGAGGGAAATACGTTATCAAAAACCGAATGTTCCTTCTGTCTAGATATACCCCCTTCACCTAATCGATATCTTTCCTTACAGAAAAGTCTCCTTAATAGACCTTCAAGTGAGGGTAATGAGTGTTCGTGACAACAAAGAGAGAGGTTTACAGGAAAGTTTTCTTTTATTCTTTAATTTTGAGACCAGTGATTTGTGTTAGATATGTGAATCTATTAACGACAAATTGAAGACGAATGGGTGTTGTACGACAAATGTGAGTGGATCACTTTCAAGTCAAGTCAAGTCAAGTCAAGTCAAGTCAGTGAGTCAGCACAGACTGGGAAACGTTGGGGTATAAACGTCGTGCGGTCCGGAGGGACAGGTAGTGGTAGAGGGTCTCAAGTGAGTGTGAGTGCAGGTAGTTCAGTCACTACGGTAGGTCGGTAGAGTAGGAGACAGCAGGGGAAGAGGAGGACGAGGGTTAGGGAGGTTCCTAGTCTCAGAAAAGGTTACTCAGTCGAGAAGCGTACTCCACCGGTTTCATGACCTCGAAGTCGAAATCGTAGTAAGGAAGGTTTCTTGTGGGTCCCAACTAGAGGAAATCTTACCTGACCAATCTAGAGGAACGTCAGGTTCCCTGAGCGTTCTCAGAAGAGGTTGTGGTGTCAAGTTTTCGCAGTTAAGAAGTCGTGAGTCGAAAGAAGTGTCAGGATGAGAGCGTAGGTATGTACTGATGACCTTTTTGGTATCGAAACTGATTTGCCTGGAAACAACCGTTTCATTACAGAGACGAAAACTTATACGATAGATGCAACCAGTATTGAAAAGAAGGTTCCTCATTCGCAGAAAATTAAAGTACCGACGTAAGTGGTAGACGTCACTAAAACCTCGGGGTTTTATATTTCAGACTGTGACAAAGGGGTAGATAAAGGGTACTTCACTACCCTGGTCTACGGTACTAGAAGCAAAAGACTTACAACTCGAAATTCGGTTGAAAAAATGAGAGGAGAAAGTGAAAATAGTTCTCCCAAAAATCAAGGAGAAGTGAAAGACGGGATTCCCACCATAGTAGACGTATAGACTCCAATAACTATAAAGAGGGTCGTTAGAACTCAGGTCGAACACAAAGAAGGTCGGGTCGTAAAGAGTACTACATGAGACGTATATTCAATTCATTCGTCCCACTGTTATAGGTAGGAACTGCATGAGGAAAAGGATAAACCTTGGTCAGATAACAAGGTACAGGTCAAGATTGACAACGAAGGACTGGACGTATATCACTTTCATCGGAGTACAATCACAGTTCACCTCTTTTAGTAGTTGTCAATGCCTTTAAATCACGCCTGATGTGTGTAGTCTACTGTGGTGGGAATGTCGTCTTTCACTTCTCCTTGATTTTTCGGAGAACTACTTTCACTTTCTCCTCTCACTTTTTCAANGAAGTACCCTTTATCTACCCCTTTGTCACCTTTGTCACAGTCTGAAATAAAAAACCCCGAGGTTTTAGTGACGTCTACCACTGACGTCGGCACTTTAATTTTCTGAGAATGAGGAACCTTCTTTTCAATACTGGTTGGATCTATCGTATAAGTTTTCGTCTCTGTAATGAAACGGTTGATTCCAGACGGATCAGTTCCGATACCAAAAAGGTCATCAGTACATACCTACGCTCTCGACCTGACAGTTCTTTCGACTCACGGTTTCTTAACTACGAAAACTTGACACCACAACCTCTTCTGAGAACGCTCAGGGAACCTGACGTTCCTCTAGGTTGGTCAGGTAAGACTTCCTCTAGTCGGGACCCTAAAGAAACCTTCCTTACTACGATTTCGACTTTGAGGTCATGAAACCGGTGGAGTACACTTCTCAACTGAGTAACCTTTTCTGAGACTACGATCCTCCCTAATCCCCGTCCTCCTCTTCCCCTGCTGGCTCCCACTCTACCGACCTACCGTAGTGACTGAGTTACCTGCACTCAGACTCACTTGAGACCCTCAACCACTACCTGTCCCTCCGGACCGTACGACGTGAAGTACCCCAGCGTTTCTCAACCTGTGTTGACTCGCTGACTTGACTTGACTTGTGTGTAATTTTCATATACTTCAAGGTTCATCTTTAACCCCTGTCTTCCTTTAAAGATTTCGTAGGGTTACTCACCAGACACCAGTCTTAAAGATTGTTTAGACATGTTTTAAAAACGATATTCACTTTACGACACCAGTCTAAAGTTGGAAAAGGAAGTTAAAAGAGGGTTAACGTAATTCCAGGTTATAACTTAGTTAGACAAAATATGTCCGTTTACGTAAACCGTGGGATTGTGACTTAGTTTGGTAGATTCACGTAGTGGGAAGTGTCATAGACTTTAATACACCTACAGTGGAGTACGTCTTCTCAAAGAAGACCCGTCTCACGACTTCCCCTCCTTAACAAACATTTTTATTTATTTATTTATTTTATTGTCTTTTTCAGATGAGAAATATTATAGTTCTTAAGAGATCGGTATCTGGACACAGGAGAAATGGAGACGTTAAATTTTTAAGAGACTGTGTGATAACCCTATTACAAAGAGGAAAGAGTAGATGATCCCACTATTTTAATACGAACGGATCGGATACGAGTTACATGGTTCAGCGAAGCCAACACAGACTGAGAAACGTTGAAGTATCTGACATCGGGAGGTCCGAGGAGACAGGTTCCCTAAGAAGTCCGTTCTTATGACCTCACCTGACGGTACGGGAGGAGGTCTCTTAGAAGCGTTGGGTCCCTAACTTGGACGCAGAGTTAGAGGACGTAAGCGTCCGTCCAAGGAATGGAGATCACGGAGAACCCTTCTAACGGGATTTGTGTCGATTACTTTTACTTTACTCTCTTATGTACACCTTTACGAGACTTTTCGTAGTTCACGATAAACATGAATTCTCCTTTATTACAACCATAATCACAACCAGGATCACCACCCACATACTGTTCAAGAGACCGTCCCGAAGGTTTAAATTCCTGGTGTCTCGTTATCAAGATAACTTTCAGGGAACCTTTCTCCCTAATCATACCCCAACCAGGACATTCAGTTTATTAGAATCCTTTGTGATACATATCATACAAATGGAAAATCTTATACTTTTTTTTGTGTAATCGGTACCTTCCGAACCTTACCGGTACGTTATTTCTTTAGATAGATTAAAATTATTAGGTCCTAAAGACTTTGGATTACCTAACCTATATAAAAAAGTATATGGATTGTGGATGATTATAAGGTTCTACGGTCTCAGGGTGTCTTATAAGAATAATAAGTTTCCCTTGTCTTTTAATCTAAGAGAAGACCTGGTTTACGAGTACCATAGGTCAGTAGTGTCTCCCAGACTTTTACTCTTCATTACTCATTGTCTGGTTGAGGAAGGGGAACACTCTGGGATACGTTTGTCGTACTTTCCACTCTAAAAATTAAATACTCATTTCCGTCTATGACTGAAGAAGTTTTTAATTCTGGATCCTACGTTGGATTTTTCTCCCGGGGTTCATGAAGGTTAGAGATGTCTACGATAATTATGAAGAGAGTGTTTCTCTTTATCAGTCTACGTTTATATAAGTACCTAAAATATCTACATAGTAGTAGTAGTATCAGAGTTTTCCCTGTATTTAGTTGTTCACAAATAACTCCGTCAGTCGGGATACGACCATGAACCTCAATGTGAGAACGGACGTAAGTTCTGTACAAAACTGAAGAGTCAACCTCTTTGAATATTGGATCTTTCGTCTTCACTTCTGTTCTGAGGTGTTTAATTTTATCTTTCGTTATAGGTAAACACTACTATTTGTGTATTAAGTAGAAGTCTTTACAGATCATTCTTGGGAAGACCAGATCAGTATCTCTGTCACTCCGTACCCCTTTCTGTATACTAGGACTTGTCCCAAGGAGGTACGGTGTACCGGTCTACGTTAGGCTCATGAGTGGATTTAGAGACCATTATTTGGGTCGTGTCTTTCAGTTTAGTTTTACTTCCCAGGTCTTTCCCATGTTTTCTGTATGTTGTTCTACCTTAAATTACTTTTTCATCTTTTTACTTCTGTAACCTTGTAACTTCTTTACTTCTGTCACTTTTTATCCTACTTTGGTTCTATCATACTTTGTCTGTGGAAAAGGTTTTTAGGTTGTCCTGGTTTAGATATTTGTTGTTCAATGTTCTCAAAGTACGCCGGTCCAGTGAAAAACGTGCCTATGAATTCAGAACGAAGAATTCTCCGGTAAAGAGAAGGGCAAGGGAATGCATCCGTAGATTTCGGGTGAATTGGTGCATAATTATTGAAACCACAGAAATTACACTAGAACGTTTATCTGAACGGATAAAAGAATACATATCTCACTTTGAGGTCCTAACACTTAAAGGAAGATCCTTTTGTTCACCTGATTGTCTATTTCTCTAGACCATAACCGTGTGACTCACACGAGTGTTATGTCACCGGGATTCGTGTTTAATATTCCCCGTTGGTAATATACAGGTGTAAATCCTTTTTTTAGACACTTATTATATCTTCGGTTCTAACTGTCCACGGAGGAATCGTGTCATACGTCGTGAAGTCAGAGTATTAGACTTCCAGGACTCAAGCTTTGTGTCACCCCGGTTGTGTTTCGCAAACACAAAGGGACTATTTCTCAGACGGATGTTTCGTCCTCTGGGACCAAGCTAGGGACCCAACCCTTCTAGGGAACCTCTTCCCTTACCGATCGATGAGGGCATAAGAACGGACCTTTTAGGGTACCTGTCTCCTCGGGTCACCCGATGTCAGGTACCCCAACGTCTCAGTCTGAAACCCTGATTGTGACAGTTTCATCTTAAGATTTAAGAGGGGGAACAACAGTACCTCCAAGAACTTCCGATGGAATGTTTCCTAAAGGAAATTTCCTTTGTCTATCTTGGTCTACGGGACTCTATCGTAGGTAGTGTCTCGTAGGTTTCTATGTATCGTGGTTAAGAAAAAAAAAATTAATTAATTAATTAAAAACCGACGTGACCTAGAACCAACGACTTGTCCCCGAAAGAGATCAACACCACTCCTCCCCGATGAGACGTCCACGTTACGTGTCGAAGAGTAGAGTCATCGAAGAGTAGAGTCACCGAAGAGAACACCTCGTACCCCATATCTCGTGTCCGAGTCGTTACATCGTGTTCCCGGTACCCAAATCAGCAGGGAACCGTGTACTTTAGAAGGGTCTAGTCCCTATCTTGGGTACAAAGGACGTAACCGTCCGTCTAAGAATTAGTGACATAATGGTTCCTTCAGGTTTTCGTAGTTAAAATTCACATGAGTCATCACTTTCACGACCAACGAGTCAGTACTGGTTGGGAAACACTGGGGTATCTGACGTCGGACAGTCCGAGGAGATAGGTACCTTAGGAGGTCCGTTCTTCTCACTTCACCCATCGGTAAGGGAAGAGGTTCCCTAGAAGGGTTGGGTCCCTAGCTTGGACCCAGAGGGTGTTCCGTCCGTCTAAGAAATGGCAGACTCGGTCGTCCCTTAGGGTGAGTCGCAATCCACGTCAGATTCAGTCAGTTTTGAGAGTCGTACACTACGATATGTGGTCTTCTCAAATAAGTTCGGGAAACATACAGTTTCGTCATAACTTTGTATAGATGAGTTTATTGGGAGTGTGGAACTGACTTACTGGGCCTTCTGTGTCACCAGTCCGGTTGTACGTCTGACAGGGAGGACTAAGGTGTGGGGTTTGTGTTTCGTATAGCATGAAAGGAGGGTTCGCCGTAGCTCTTCCTGGTTTGAAACGAAAAGACACACAAAGAGGTACGGTGGGGCTACATGTGGACCGTAAGTCTCATTGTGTGGGTTTCGAGGGAGAGTACTCGTTCCTACCAACACCTCGAGGACAGCACGGATCATGAATCGAGTGGGTACCTTAAATGGTATACCTTATCTTTGAAGGATAAATAGAGACGAGGGGTTGTTCTGACAAATTTAAGGAGTTTTTACCATTACTTCGATATAACCAGAAAACTTGTGTCAAAGATACTGGGACTGTCTTTGTATGATCCTCGAGATTTTCGTAAAAAAAAAAAAAGTCAACTTAGTCCATTTTCCCGATCCTTGTCTCTTTCCATCCTTTCCTAAATAAAAGTTTTTTACAAGGTGTCAAGTATCAATAACTGGTGGATGAGGTACTATCCGGGACACAGCCCCCTTCTCAATCCCGAGGTTCCTCCCTTGTTACTTAAACTCCTCTGTTATTCACTCGTATACGCATTTCTCATCTTTTACAGTATTCATGGTTAAAGGGACCCTCCAAGTTTTTTCCTGGTCTTTTGTAAAGGATTTCTTCCACCAAAACTTCATAATTTCCTAAACTCGTTATAAGTGGACCGTTGTCCGTGAGGTAACTGTCATTGTATGTTCTACTTCTCGATGTCCGTGTCTATAATACTACTCGTTTTAAAGAGGACGGACTTCGTGTAAATGTCCCACACATTTACTTTACTTATGACCCGAACTTAGACCCCCCCGAGAAATTACGGTCTTATACTTGAACCTACAAAAAAGTTAACTTCACGTCAACTAAATATCGGAAGGATCTACCGAGTCACCATTTCTTAGACGGACGGTTACGGCCTCTACGTCCAAACTAAGGACCCAGTCCTTCTAGATCTCCTTCTCCACCGTTAGGTGAGGTCTTAAGAACGGACCCTTTAGGGTACCTGTCTTCTTGGACTACCCGATGTCAGGTACCCCACCGTCTCAGTCTGTACTGAATTGCTGGTTTGTTGTTATCCACTAAATGTTACAATACTTGAAAGTCCACATGTTGTATCACTAAGTGTTAAAAATTTTCAATAGGAAGTGAATATCAATAATATTTTGTAATCAATATAAGGGACACGACACATTGTATACCAAAAGAAATGTCTCACCATAGTGACTTCCGCAGACTTACTTCTGTGCTGTATTAGTAACGACACAAATCCCACTAACGATATCCCCGTTGTCCGGTCCATTAAACCCTATCCATTCCAGACTAGTGGACGATCTGGAGAACAGAGTCTATTTGTAAGAACGGACAGTTTGACCTCGAAAAGCACTTTTAGAATCCAACATATTCTATATTGAGATTCGTCCTTTATACCCTAAATAATTTTAACTTGTACTCCATTTATAATTATTTTCGTATTCTCATTTAGTGTTAATCTTTCGCACCTCCCATCTTCTATTCCGTCCTAATGTTTAATAAGTCGTCCCCTTCAGATCCTGGTTCTGTAAGGGTATAAAATCCATCCTAAATTCTACCGTATACCATGCCCACTTATATAAAGAGATCAAGAGACCTTTCGAAAATGAAAGGTGAGAATTCATTCCTTTTTTTTGAGAGGGACCTTATATAAAAAGGGAGAGGTAACGTGTCGGGGGTACTCTCTTAGGGATGCTACTTTAAGAGTTGTTTGTCTTTTTCTTACCTTGCCGAAATCCACGGTAATCAATACCTCTCCCATTTTCTGCTTTTTTTTCCAAGTCACCGGGATCATTTTCAGATTGTCAAACCCTTTGGTTTTTCTCAGTGTTAGTAAATCAGATATAACTTTTTCCGTTGTCTAAAAAGGATTAATTTCTTTATTTCTCCACCTCGTGAACCCTTTCCCTTCTTAAGTATCACCCTTTTCTTATCTATCGAAGTGTCCTTTAGTTTAGTTAAATAAGTCTGTAGTTTGTTTAAGTCGTGTTACTTGTCTTAAAAGTCTTTGACCCCGAGACATACCACACCAATGTAAAGGTGGTTAATTTTCCTCTTAATGATGAACTAAGTCTTCTTTTTTAATTTTCCGACGTTCCAAATCTCCAACTACCGATTTAGACCCTCACGAGTAAAAGAGTCACGCAAACTGAGACATTGGGGAGATATCGGGTGGTCCGAAGAGACGGGTACCTTAAAAGGGTCGTTCTTATGACGTCACCCAACGGTAAAGGAGAAGGTCCCCTATCAGGGTTGGGTCCCTTACTTGGGCTCAGAGGTCGCCGACGATATAGCCGTCCGTCTAAGAAATGATGACTCGGTGTGTCCTTCGGGTTTGGACCCTCTGAAGAAGGGTTAGGACTCTGAATCTCTCTTACTAATGTCAATTCTCGATTAACTTGAGGTGGAAACCCCTAAGACCTAGATCTTATGTCTGTTACAAATTACAACCCCACACTAGGAGAATATCGGTCGTGACCTGATTATGTAATACTCGAAGTGAGAATACTGAGTTCAATTCCTGTACATAGTACCTAGTAGTCCAACCGAAGGGGCCCTACAACTTAAAAATTTCCTCGTAGATGACCGATCATGGCTCGTCCGTAGACTGTTCACCTTTCTCGACCAATTCGGAGGAATAAAATGTACGTCTGTGACTTAGGTTTTTCCTATCTTGTAGACGGCGTTCAAACATACCCATCAATCACCGGGTCGACCCTGATTTGGGGTATAAAGGACTGGGAGGTAGGTCACGAGAAATATTTCGGTCGCCTCGACACTCCGTCAGTAGACACCTAGTGGGCTCAGTCAGTCGAGAGATGGTAGACCCGGTCGTCCTTTTGTCACTGAGTGTCTTAGGTTGCAAGGAGACCTTACATCCTCTCCACACGAAAAGAAGACACGACACTTGGAAAAGTTAAAAACATTTATTTTGGGATGAAATTTACAGGATCCTCTCGACCGTCAACATTCACGGAACGCCAGGTTCTAGTATAAACCACTATGAATTGTCTTCGAATCCGACTGACTGACTACCCAGTCGACTATCTGTTTCTCGTTTAAAGACATGTAACTTGAAGTCTAGTAGCACTAAAAACAAGTCTGGGTTTCGGTACTAGTAAACGTAAAACTTCGTTAACTCCTCACCATCCTTTTTGACTTCTGACTTTAAACGACTCCTATTGTGTATCCTTTGTCAAGTTTCATTGAATTTTTTGTATTTACACTGTCATATTCAAAGATTATGGTCCCAGCGGACAAAGGAGTAGGTCTTTGGGAAGTTTTAAGTTCCTAGAGATGTACTTTGGATGATAGAGACCTGACTATGAAAAAAAGAAATATATATATATATAAAAAAAAAACTTCATATCAACTGAATGTTACAAAGTCCACGTTTTATTCCACTAAATCATATATGTATATTGTATGTGACAAAAAGTCTAATAGAAGGTAATATCCAATAATACTCTATGACTGATATCAATGGACACGATGTGTCATTTGGAAACAACGAACAACGTATAGATAAAAAAACTTGATCTTTAGATCGTAAGATAAGTATAATTCAGTTTGTTCACCTTAGTTTTACAGTATTTCAAAAATCAATCCGTTTACAAGTATTCAAAAGATTTTATATACATATGATATGTATGATAAATATTTGTACATTTGTTTTTGAAAAGATGGTACGAACTATTTCCGAACTCATTCTTGTAGTTTCTTTTTCTTTTCTCTACCTCTTTAACCTTTTCGATTTGATTTACTTTACCCTCGTGACTGATACTTTACCTTTTTCACTTTATTTGATCTATTTTCATTTTCTTTCACTTTCACTACAGAGAGTCAGTACAGGCTGAGAAACGCTGGGGTACCTGACATCGGGTGGTCCAAGGAGACAGGTACCCTAAAAGGTCCGTTCTTAGGACCTCACCCAACGGTAAAGGAAGAGGTCCTCTAGAAGGGCTGGGTCCCTAACTTGGGTCCAGAGGGTGTAACATCCGTCTACGAAATGGTAGACTCGGTGGTCCCTTCAGGTCTATTTTCATTTTCTGACTATTGTAATTTCGATGTCGTCCACTCAATTTCTGGCCGGGGAAACTGTGTGTCTTGTCCGTGGTTGGAAGTGTAATTAGAGTAGATAGTAGAACCGGTGTGAGACCCTCTTAAGACGGAAGGGTAGAGGATGCTTAGTGGGTCCTGTGGCATCCCTGTGAGATCCCATCTTGATGGTAGTAAAAACGGTGGAGTACGTCTGGAGGTTCAGACGTCCTGTGTGTGTGAGTCAAAAGAGATTCATACGAATGCCGGGACCTCTCTGACCGTTCATAAATATACGTTTCGATGATATTTATCGGATATGTTTCTTTTCGTTTAAGAATTATTATATGGTAAAGATCGTACGGTACGATACCGAGTTTTCAGAGGTCACTGAAGAGTAACGGATCTCAATGTCAAGTCTGATGACTCCACTGTAACTTCCGGTAGGTGTCCGACTGAGGTAGAGAGGAAAGGACAAAGAATCGAAGTAACAAGACGATATGTTTGGGAAGGGAATTCAGTACGGTCGGTAAATGGTAAGAGGTGTAAAAGGACACTGAGGGGGTCAACACATGTAAAGGGGGGAACAGGATCTTAAGTAGTGAGTGGGTAAGGTTAAGACCAAAGGTGTCAGTTGGGTTTACGGTTGTGGAGGGACTTTGGTGAAACGTTGGGTTGATTGTTCTTAATATACAAACAAACAAAAAAGGAAGGTACTCTCATCTACATGTAAGAATGATAAAAGGAGACGAAACTTATGGGGTGTGACAGACATAGGTAAGAATTATCCATAAATAATCAACTAATTAAGATTTAAAATTTTTTTTCAAAGGTAAAAGTTTCGAGAAATTTTATTCCATTATTAGACATCGACAATAATGTAAGTGTGTTACCTTTGAAGTCTCGGTAGATCATACAACAGTGACCTAAGGAAAGAAAGGTGTTTTCTGGTTTGATCCAGTAAAGTTTGGAGTCAGTGGAAGTTCTCTAAGATCTTCCCGTGAGCTTCTCAGTCGTTTCTCTAGTGTAAGGACCTAAGGACTAAACAACAGGTCTAGACGATCTCAATCTAAGTCCGTTCACACTTGACCTCTTTACTTGATTGGCAATCGTGGTAGGTTTGTTTTACTTTCCTCGAGAAAACAATGTATCGACCTATAAGTTCAAACTTTCCTCCCTCACTACCTCCTTTTTCCTTTTCTTTTATGTCGACAGTTAACGGAAGGGAAACTTACACGAAACGAACGGAAAAGACAAAGATAAAAAGTGTTGATACACTACCTAGACCTTACAGATTTCCGTAATTTAGTCTTAACTTTTCCACTAAACGATATTAGACTATTCCTATAGATGATTATACATAGTGGGTCTCCACGGAGATTGACCCAGGATTAATCGAAAGGGTCTTTTGTAAAGAAGTGATTTGATATTTCAAGGTCTTCACCATCGAAAGGACACTTTAGTATAAACTAAAGTTCCCAGTTGGGGTCTTCTGAGTTACGTCAAAATAAAGATCCAGGTCATTGTTTTGACAAGTAAAGTATCTGAAGGAAGTCACCTAAATCCGTATAAGAGTTTCGTGTTTGTATGATAAACACTTCCCCAAGATCTTTACTTTTTAATATTGATAATTCTGTTTATTAGTTACAGTACTTTGTAGTACTCATTGTAGACTCATTGACAAGATTCCAGTTCAAACACAAATATTGTTTCTTGAATTTACAAAGTGGAGTATATAGTAATTAAGAGGAGTATAGGGTCCGTGTCCCCCAACAACTGAGGGTCGACATAGGCTTACTCTTATTCTAATCAATCCTTCTTTCGTTAACTCCGAAACTTCAGATCTCCGTCTGTCTACCCTAATACTTTTACATTTTCAATACAAGTTACATTGGATTTGTGTATACTGTTGATTATAATGATAATAGGTTTATGGTGACAACCTATAAAAGAATACTTAAAGAAATTTTAGGAACAAATATAGACACCTGGAAAATGTTGGTTACCAAGAATTTCCCTCCTCTAAAAAAAAAAACGAGGAGGAGGGGGCGTTAAACCCATTCACATCCGTGTAAAAGTTAAGAGTATTGAGTTCTTCCTCTCACGACGACCGTAGACCACCCGTCTCCGGTCTCTATCACGAGTTGTAGGATATTATCGGTCTTTTTCAAGAGTGGTCTTAATAGACCTGGTTCTACAGTTGTCATGGGTCAAGTTGTATAAGCCGAGAACCAGTAGTAAAAAGGAAGAGAACCTCAGACTATTGGAGAGGGGTGAGGTGTGTGTTTCTGTAGTCCTGATTGGACTCCGGTCCAGTCCGTAAGATATACCACCGGAGTACACGTCTCATGTGCACGAGACCTTCGAGTGGTTTATGCCGAGGGGAAGAACGATCGAACTCGATCAACGAATTGGGAAACTTTAAGGAAAGAAATTTTTTTTTTTTTTTGATGTGTTATACTTAGTATAGATTGAGGTATTCCGACACCACTTTACTTAGTTCAAAGTATACACTTATATAATGATATGTAAATATATCAATATATAGTTATAACAGTCATTTTCAATAAAGGGGACAAGAAAAGTCCGGGTAGGTAGGTAGAGGGACGGAGAAAGAAAGGGGAACAGTCATGGGGAGTGGGAGTTCCGAGTCCAAGAGAGAAAAGTTTACGAAATTAAGGACACCACCGTTTTTAGTTTGAACCCGATCCTTCACTCAGTGCCGAGTCGTCGATTTCCTCAAACAAAAAGAAAGAGACTTACATAAAGAATTCTTAAAGCCGGACTAGGAAGTCGGAGAACAACCAACTTAGGAGAATTACAAATTCTGTGTGTCTCTCGATACCGTGGTTCTGCAAAAGGTTAACGATCCTTACTCTCAAAAATTTTATGGCTTTTATTGGTCTCCCGTCTCTCGGGACGTTAGGACAATGTATTCGTCTACAACCTCCTGGCTCCGACCAAAACTCCAAGGAAAGAGGTGTTCGGTTAGAGGCGACTAGGAGAGGTTGGAAACGACCTAAATGGAATTACGACGTCTTCAGAGGGCTCCCCGGAGACCTACGACGCGTGATGGCCGTCGTGGTCCTCTTGAACGACCAGTGTTTCGTGCCACCCCTCACTACTCACTTCCCGGCCGAAAGTGGGAGCCTCCCACCCTCTGTTCCTGAGTCCTCCCGCCGGCCTACCGTCGGCCGACACCTGTCGGGAAGAGGCGCGGGTAGGTCTCGAGCCCTACGCGATGAGGCTGCCGGTCGAAGGGGAGGAAAGGGAACGGACACTTTAAGGTTTATAAGGACTTGGCAATAAATCCAAATGCTTAAGTGTCTTTTATGGATAACAATAAGAGGCAGTGTTGAGCGAGGGGTTGTGGTGATGGTAGATTTTACCGTATGTCTTACCGTTTATTAGTCTTAAGGCGAAAGGGAGGCATAGAACGAACAAACTGACAGAGTCAGAGGACCAGGAAAAGAGGGGTCAGAAAAGGGACAGACACCTGATGTAGGGAAATATTCAAAAGAGAGAACAGAGAGAGACAGAGAGAAAAAGAGAGGAAGAGGGAGGAGAGGGCAAAGGTGACGAAGGAGGCGAGGAGGTGGGAGGAGGGAGGGGCGGGGAGGAGGGAGAGAGGCCGAGGACCGAGACGGGAGCGGCGGGGAGGGGTCTCTTCTCACAGGTCGAAGGGCCCCGACGGGCGGGCGGCGACGAGGAGACGGGTGGATGGTACTCCTCGCCGAGGAGGGTGGACGGGTATTTTCGGTTCACGTACAATGGTCGTCGCCTAGTCTCGTGAAAGGGCCAGGAGAGGACACCCTCGGGGGCTCGGAGAGAGGACCTAGAATGAACGAGTTCCATTCTATTGGGAAGACGTCCGTAGACTGGATGACCCCCAACGAAACCCCCTTAGTCAAAGGGGACCAGTTGCACGAATGACAAACCAATCTCGACTAAGAATACCTACGGTCTAGCCGACGAGGAAATTTGGTCGTTGACCAAACTTTTGTTTGAAGACAAACTTGCCATTTTATTTTCAAGCAAACCCCGTCTTTGTCGTCGTATTTATAACGTTTTTGGAAAAGCGGAAAATTTAGTGAAAAAGGGGACCAACGACCGACAACGGCTCCAATTTCACATAGACAAACCCCACAAAAGGACTGGCGAAAAGTAACATTTATAAAGTGCATTGTCACCCTCGTTCCTTTTGAAACAGGGTAACAGTTTTTACATGAAATTTTCTTGTGTTAATCAAAGGATTTTTATCGTGTTTCCAGACGATTGTTAAAACGGTACAAAAGGTTTGGGGGTTCTGTCGAAGACACTCAGGAAATTTTTTATAGAAAGGTCCAAATTCACGAACCTTTTTTACTACGGTTGCCCATGGGAAACGGGTCTCTGGTATTAGTCCACCGACCATCTATCCTTTCTTGTTTAGGTTTAACTGTTCGATGCCGTGTTGCACTCTCGTGTTTTAACAGAAAAGTTCTGTAGGATTTTACTCTTAACACGACCTTATCTTCACATATTTTCTTGAAGTACTTAAAGATATGTGTGTGGATTTGTATTTCGTAAAGTTACACAAGGTGTCAGTCTCTTTTTATGTCCGGTCTAATAGGTTATGAAGACAAATGTGGGCTCCCAACATTTCTTGTTAGTCGAACTTCCGAAACCTTCAAACTAGGGACGAACAGTGGAAGAAAAAGGAATAGATCATTTTTAACTAGACTAACGGTCTCTCTATCAGAAATTCGATGGGAGTAAAAATTTCTGAAGTCTGAAATGTAGGACTAGAGACTCCAGACTCTTACACACAGCACGTGGACACTTCCTTTTTGCAGGAGGCGTCGATGAAGACCTTTTGGTCTGTGAATCAGGTACTTCAAACGTCAGTCTTAGACGCCCGACACACCCTACTTTGAGAGAGTACACCCTCTTTTTGGGAGAAGTTTATAAAGGAGACCCCTTAACGTGTTCTGTCGACTCTCTGCCGTTTGGTTTCGACCGTCAGTCCTTTGGTTTGGTGACAAAGTCGGGAGTTCCAAGAATTTCATTCTCTCCTTTTCAAAAAGAAAAAAAAAAAAAACCAAACAAATATAACAAAGAGAACTTTTTCCTTTTCAGAGGTTTCGACATTTTTTAAGAAGTGATAATTTCTTTTATCTTAGTAATCTTCAAATCGACTCCCAGAAGATTTGGAAAGGGGGAATAGCAAACGTATAGTTTTTTTTATTATTTCTATAAATTTTAAAGATGAACCGTACCTCTCCTAAGTTACGATAATAAGTTTACTTTTTCAATATACAGTTTGAAAGACAGTACGCTTTAAAACGAAGTAACCTTTTTTAATAATGATCCTCACGCCAAAGGAAATTCTTTTACTATATTTTAATGATAACCGGTACTATTATACACTGGACTCGTATAATTTTATGGAAAATAGAGTTCGGTGTCACGTCTGACGAACGAAGTATAAACGACATTCACCGTTCTCGTGTCCACACCCTGGTCCGGTTTGGTTCACACGCCATACAGGTTCGATTAAGGAGAAAATACAATCACGGCCTAAGTGTGGGTAGTGGTGTTCCCACTTCTCTGTGACGAAGTAAGTGGTCTAGGGGAACTCCTTTCAATAGAAAAGACCCTCCCTTTTTTTACACGACGGTCACATTTTCTCGAGCGACAATAAGGATTTACACCCCTACTTTTCACAAGGGGGTCCCAAACGAAGACGAAAAGGACCGTCAATTAGGTGAGATGGTCGATACTTGGTAAAGTGTCATTGACGAAAAGGGCACACGGTAGTGTAAGTTGTGGGGTTTATTGATCTACTCTAGTAGGATCTGACGAGTACTGGAGTGAAAGGGTCCCCAGAAATGGTCTGTGATTTTTACTGTGAAAGAGGTATCAAAGGAGGAATTCAAATATCTTTCTAGTCATCACCCCTCAGTACCTCAGGGGGGTCGCAGAGGGGGAAACGTGTCCTATATCTCCGTACTCCGAACAGATCGGTAACATAACGACGGGGACCCAACCCAACCAAGTACCGGGATGGATGGGGTAGGGTGAGGTCGTGGTAAACTCACTGAGGAAATTACGAAGAATATTTTCTTTTCACTGACGTACAAAGGGATCTCTATGTGTCCTTCCCGCGAGCCAACTAGACCTCCCGGACAATGTAGATCCCTTTGTATGTAAAATCTAGACGATAAGGGTTTTAATATTTTGTTATAAGAAGGGTACTAGTCTTCCATATAGGATGGAATTAAGGTAAACACTTTGTTTTTAGTTCCTCTCCCCTTACTTTACTTGTCTCTTAACTCTCCCTTCGACCCGTATTGACGAGAATCTTTCACGGGATCTTCTCATTCTGGTCTTAGAGACATTGTTTACGTTGAAGAAAAACGAGAAAAAAATACACCTTATACCCCTTGTTTTAGGTATAGACGACAACAACAAAAAAATTAGTTATTCTCATAAAGATTATTAAATTCTAAGTAGAGATGATATGGGAAGACATTGTCTTTCTTGCCGGGAAGATCTCTGATTTTACTATCCAGACGGGGTGTAATGTTTGGGTATCTGGAAACGGTCAATATTAAAATATTATTTTCGATGTAAGACTTATATTTTTAGGAGTCTTGTGTAAAAATTGATTACCCATCAAGTACAGTTGTTTAGGTGGAGAGTGAGAGAGTTCCTCAGGTTACAAGTCATTGACAAACTTTCCATGTTCAATCTCCGTCGACAGATGAGGAGGGAATGGTACCAGAAGTTGACACTATACCGTTGGACGTCGCACTAACTGTACGCCACCATAAACGGTTAGAGACCAGGAGGTTCATTGGGAGACTTTTAATCCAGAAAGAAGTCCGGAACCGAAGGAAGAGAAGGTGGTCCGGGGACACTTGTAGGTATACGTATTGGGTTCCTTTCATATCTAGAGCTCTGATCTTACGGCAGAAGACTCTCAAAGTAACAAGATCGATGACTCACTTTACTTTTTTTTTTTCTATGTCTCTCTTCTTACTCACAGGATACCTTAAATCTCTTAGTGAAATCGTAACACATTTTTTCTTGGGGAATGATGGGTTTCATAGATTTTTAAATTTAATTCTTTATTTTTCCGGTCGAATGTCCAACAAAGTTTTACGATTCTTATATTACTTTTTCTAGAAGGTTACTGGACTGTCAGTAATTGTAGTCAAATATGGGGGTTCATGATTAAATCTCGGGTCGATTTGAAAGGGAAACGTCTCTGGGTTCCTCACTTCTGACCCTTTCTTATCATTGGTGTAAAGTCGTGGTTGTCTCTTCGGTGATTAATCTGTAAGGTGATAACTGAACCCTTGATGTAAACGACAAACTCCTTCCGCCAAGAATATCAGATAGAAGTTCGTTTATCTAAACGTTGTTCTCCCGATTTCCCTCAGTGTGTGTCAGCCTTACAGATATTAGACCCCCGGGACACTTGCGTTTAGGTGTTTCGACAACTTTAACGTTCCTCAGTTTGACTTTACTGACTTTGTTTTTACAAGGGTTTTTGACTAGTATCTCGTTAGATGATTTTATTATTACTTAAGAGTGGAGAGTCACATTGTATTGTCGTTTTCGATAATACCTGTGGATATTGACTAATACATTTTATAATTTTGTGTAACTACCAGATGGAAGTTAGAGGAGACAATTAAAACCCGAGTGAAGATGACAGGAAGGACCTTTTACTTTCGACAGGAAGAGAGGAGGTCATGTCCTAAATGTCTACGTCAGTACGGAGAGACACGATGGAGGAAAAAAAAAAAGAAAGTCACTTTCTTTAGAGAAAAGTTAGGAATATCTAGAATATCAAAGACCTCATGGTGAGTATCGACACCGTGAAGAGAAATAGTTTTCAGAGTATGAAGAGAATTTGTCCACTCCATCTAAAAGTGAGGTTGTTTATTCTTTGGAAATGTAAAAAGATTTAAAATTAAGTATATGGATCTTCTATCCATTAAATTTGAACGATGTACGAAGGTTTGACTTTCCTTCGTAGATTCGTCAAAATAAATAGATCCGAGACCAGATTGAAGAACCCAAAATTTTAAAATAAATCCCTTAGTGTGTCATGTTTCCGACTTTCTTAGGAACCTCGATTAAGATTGTTTCAATTAAAATGTCTACTCTTTTCAGTCTCTCGAACTACAGAAAGGATCCCAGTGGGTCTGTACTTATCCTCTTCGTCCTGACCTCAAGCATATTGGCTTGAGAGACAAGTCCCGAGATAAAACTTATTGATAGTACAAAGAAGGGACATATCACACATAGATTCTACAGAGACACTACTCTTAAGACAACTTTGTATTTTATATCTCAAGAGTTTTTGACATTGACCATCTCCAAACCCCGAAGTGACATGGAGAGGATGTCTTGCAAGTCTTTGTGACCATGTTAGGGAATGCTTCTCACTTCAGTGACCAACAGTAGTAGTGTCCGTGGAACACACAAAAATGGAAGGAAGGTCCCAGAATATACATTATCGACGAACCATTTGGACACAACTCTCTCACTCACTAACTAATTTCTTTTTTTTTTTCCGATTCATATTTTATAGGTATAAAGAATTGAGGAAGGTATTTTTAGGAATGTTCAGATGTCCATGAATATCTCTGAGTCTAGAGTTCATATAGTTTAAATTCTAAGGGACCACGAAATTCATTACGTCCTCTCAAGTAAATCGGAATAGTTACCGACTCGGTAAAGGGACGGATGTCTCTAAAGTAATTAGGAATGTAAACGGACTCTAGATCCGTATTACGATAAAAAACGTCGTCCGAATTCTGACTCAAGGTTAAAAAGGTACTGTCTTGTTTACATAATAATAAATACACTACTAAATGTCGTATTAGAAGGAGAAGACCGTACTGTAACTGTCACACAATAGTTATAGGGACCTTAGAGGAGTCCAGAAATTACTTTCTTTACTGTTTTTATACGTATTACCAGGTACTTCCTTTATCACCAATTCCGCACGTCCGTACTCTTCACAATGCTGTGCTCTCTCCCTGATGGTTCTCCAGTTCTCAGGTCTCTCTTCTGTCACGTCGATTCTCCTAGGTAAGGAGACTTTGTTCTCCCTCTTTGAGGCCTCTTCGCTAAAAAAAATTGTACTAACAGTCTCGATTCTGGGTGAGTTTACAAACCCTTCATTTTAGGATAAACCTAGTCTGAAGAAAGACATGTCATGTTATAATCCTTACCGATTGTACCCCCTTTCGAAATATTTAAAATGTAGATAATTTTGAGAAGAATTGGGAATTGACCTGAAGGTGGCTCCTTTCTTGGAGTGAACTGGAGTAAAATTTGAACTGGGACTGGGTTTCATGATTGAGGTACCTATAGTACAGTAGTTTTACAAGAGACGGTTCTCTTTTTATGTTGAAAAGCATTATGTATTTCAATGGGGTTACACCTTTCACTATTTCCATCTTTTCTTATAAGAACATAGAAAAGATCTTTCTTGAATGACTCTTTCTCTTTCTACAATGGAGTCTACGAAGAAGTGAAAGGAGATTTCGTACGGACTGTTAACAAACGTTTTGAAACTTTATCAGTAACACAAAGACTTTAACCAAATAACATACAATTTTAAATGTACCAGACTGATTCGAAGTAACACTTTTGTATGAAAATTCATTCAGAAAGAACTTCTGACAGAAAGAATTCGAGAGAACTACACAAATGTAGAGTCCTATAAATCCGTGACCGTAGTAAACTACGCGACTCTAATTTCTGTTAATCAGTGAAGTACATGATGAAAAGGTTGATTGATTTATCCGGACCCACACCTACAGTCGACAACTGAAGAGGTCCTTTATTTTACATAGTCGGACAACCCCTCGAAAAGATCAGGAGAGACAATCGATCTATTTTGTCGACAAAACGACTTTAAGACCCGGTGGTAATCCCAAAGTAGATAATCCCTTGATACCGGCTAAATCTTTCTGTAAACCGGTGGGTCGTCACCGCACCGATTCGGTGTCGACGGGAGTCAAGTTGTCGTCCTGTCGTCTGGAAGGCTCGACCAACTTCTCACAACAGGACCCCGTCGACCCTCTATAAAACACTCGAGAGTAGGGTAAATCATACAAAGGAAATAGTATGACGAACGTTCGATTTCTATTTAGATTTGAACCAGGTATTTAAGTTTCGCTACTGACATGTAATAATATAAAGAAACTTCTAGACATGAATTGTTAAAAGGGTAGGTCTCCAGTATCACAAGTAGGTACGACATTTCGGTTTTTCACCGGAGAATTTCCCGTGCATGTTCTGTTCGGACTCCTTATATCCTTCCCTCTGCGATCCACCTCGATTCTTAAACTCCGAATCCACTGGTTCTGACAACTCCATCTTTCTTACTTCCTTCTACTCCTTAGACGTCGTTTTTATCCGATAACCTAGGTGTCAGGGATTGAAGTTCAGGTCAAGGGGAAGCTCGAGGGTCGACTGAGATCACGGGACGACAGGGCACTCACCCCTCCCTCCAATAACTGGTCATCTCCCTCGACCCCCCAACTCACAGAGTCTTGTCTTTTGACTAAAGAAGGGTCTCCCTCGGAAGTCTAAAAGTAAAAAGACTATTTTCTGTCTTGTTCCACAGGAGATGTTGGTCACCGATTTTACATCGTGCCCTCATATGGTGTAACGACCAAAAGGAAATTTTTTTTTTTTTGAGGGTTAAATTCGGAGATGTTTATTTAGTGGACGTAAAGTCGTTACGGTCTTTACAGGTCCGTACATCCTCAAATAAACTTTCTTTTGGTACCGTTAGAATCTTTTACAAGAAAGGCTCCGGTGGTGGTCGGTTCTGAATTTACAAGTCCTGATTTGCGAGTTAAGTCGTTATTTATTTGGTGTAGTCGACCCCCAGTCGTCCTCTGTTCGTGTCTCAGTTCCCGGCTCTTTTGGAGGACCCAAGGTTTCCCTTCGGGATCGTAGGACGGTCCTAGTTGGGAACCAGGGGTCCTCTCCCCTTCCCTTTACGTCCTTTCTTCCTCCGTCTTTACCCGGTTTTTCCGAAATAGGTTAGTTCTACCGGGTCTTGGACGTAAGGTCCTAGGAGCAAAGAGGTCCGTCGTCAGTCAGAACGGATCTGGCTTCACTTATGGAAAGACAACTTGTAAAGGTAACGTGTCACCACATCCCTACCGAACAATTCTGAACTCTGTTAACGTTTTAAGTCTTGGGAGATCTCCTATCTCTAGTCAATCCTCGTAATTTTTTTTTTTAGGGACCGTATGGTCCTTTCCCGTCGAACGAAACATTTTTAATACTGTAAGTGTCCTTTTGTCTCGTTAGGAGAGAGATCCTGATAAGCACTAGAGTCATCTCTACTTCGACACTTCAACCATGTGTACACCGGACTCTTAGGAGACAAGATCCTTAGAAATCACAAAATCAGGGGTCTTGTGGAACTGACAAAGACCCCGGAACTAGTAGAAATACGGAATTAAATAAATAGAACTTATCTTCTTGTTAAGAGTTTCTTGGTGAGAGAAATCTCCGTTAATTCCAGAACGGTTTTTAAAATGTCTTACCACGATGAATTCGTATGTATCAATTACCTAACACGAGTCCTGTGGACCTCTACCGAGAATCGTAAATGTTTTTTTTGGTCAATTTTACCTTATGTCACGGTTTATTCGTGTATTGAAAGGTTCTATATGATTCTCGTAAAAATAAAGAATACCATGTCTCCTGTTATAATGTACAGAGTTCCCCGGTCTATTCCGGATCCCATTCATCTTTTTCCCTTCGATACTGAAGTTCTCAGAGTTCTCCGGATATACAAGTGGATAAGTAATAGAACTGTGGTCAGTTTTCTATTAAGGAGTATGTCTTTTTTTTCAAAAACACTAAAAAATTTTAACAAAATGACCTCTTTCTATAAAAATTATCACTGACAATATCATATTTTAAAGGTTTCACACAAAGTTTTGTTCATTATATACCCTATAATTGTACAAATATGTCTTTTTTCAGAGATACCAGTTTATTTGAAATCTTTATTAGTTTATTGTACTGGTTAAAATGAATAATAAAATGTTAATTATGTTCATTAAAATGGTTAATGAATAATAAAATGTTAAAATGAATGTTCTAAAGTATTTCTGGAATTATACGAGACATATAAAGGTAAGAAGTTTTTTCAATGTCATTTATCACACATGGGTTGTATAAGCTACTGTTTAGAGTTGGACTCCCGTAGAGAGCCCAGACCATAAAATACCCTGTCAAATCCTTAGTGTTCGGAGTTGACAAAAGTCAAATTTAATAAGGGTCTAAATGACCCTGTATTATAAAAGTCACAATGATCAATTATACATTATATGTACCTAACAGTCATATATAATGCACGGTACAGTTTGATATTTCATTCTTTGTTAGGGTCACACTAAAGGTTTGGGTTGACTTTTCCCTTCTTTTCTTCGTTTACTTACAGAACCAGGGTACTGATTCAAGAAATACTATTCTTGTCGTCTTTACAACCTTATTAAATGGTTATCAATTCAATTTGTCATTTACTCTCTCTTTTTCTCCCCTCCCTCACTACCCTTCTTTCTTTCCTTTCTCCCCTTCGTCCCTCTTATAACCTATCTGACTTTACTAGAGAAGGAGGGGAGTAGAAAGAGTCACAGTCCTATAACACAATGTTTATCTCTTTACCGGTTGTTGCTCATTATTCAGTCATTTACCCGTCGGACCTATTAAAATACTTAATCGAGTTGTTGGGGACTCGACAAGTTATCTTCGTAGTGATTAATTAGTTCTAGTAATTGGTTTGTAAAAAGAACTCTTAAATGAAATAGCGGTAGTGATCCCTCGATGAAGGACCTTATCCTTGTGTGACTATCGGATCATATAGAACGATGCAGTCCCGAATAACCAAATGGATACTGTGAGTCTGGAGGATGGGCATAGTTTAACTGATGAAGAAAATCCCAAGATGAGACCCTGTAGAGAAAGGGGAAATGTTTCTAGTACGAACCTTCGGTTATAGGGTTTTCGTGACGTCACATCGTAGGAGAGGAAGTTCTTTTATTCAAGTGTCAGTAGGTTCCCTTTTTGAGTTTGAGTAGTAAAGATCAATGTCAATATCTGTGATAGATCATTCACAGAGTGTCTTCGTCTGTGAAGTGACGAGAGTAATAGAGACAAGGAATGTGGTCGTCATGTTTCTACCATAATAGTAAGAGTTAAGTTTCTACTCTTTTTGCCTCGCGGATAAACCAGTTCGTTGAACGGGTCCCAGTGAGTCGATCTTCACCGTCTCGGTCCTAAGGGTAGGGTCGGTACGAGGTTCCGGTATCCAAAGGACGAGGAAGTGCCGCGGGGAGGACTCCAGAGTAGCCTAGTGTTTTCCTCCTTTTTTATAGCTGAGGGACACAGTGATGGAGACTGAGTATTTCTTTCACTCTCTTAAGGTTACCGAGACAAGGATCTGTGACGGCTGACCGAGACAAAAAACAAATTATGACACTAAAATTAAAGAAAAAGAAAAAACATAGAAAAAGGATTTTCGTACGACGGTAAAGTCTCGGTTTCTTCATTCCAGACACATTGATCTTTTTATTTGTTTTTTTCGATAGTAAAGAGGGACCCCATTAAATATTCCAGATTCCAAAGAGGTATTTAAGAGGGGTTCACTAGGGTTCAACGAACCGTACTCAGACCCTTTTTCTCACTGTTCGTTCGTACAGTAAGGAGTCCGTCTTCTTTAAGGGTACTCATATACTCCTTGTCGGATCTTGTCTCCACGAGATCGTACACTTTGTGTGAACTTAGGTCGAGGGACCTAGTAAGAAACTGAGAACGACATAAGGTATGGGTCCATTCTCTCCTTTCTCATATTGACTCCGGGGTTCGGTGTACTCAGTGGATCTGTTTTCAGATAACAGAAATGTGGACGACGAATTGGATAAACTCCCACATGTCCATAGGGGGTGAAAGGTTTTCAAGTGAAATACGGTGAAGTGAAGATACTTTCTGGATATGATGATGGACAAAGACGATTAGATTTCTTTAGGTTTCTTCTAAAAGTGGAAATACCCCCCCCCTTTTACGTTGTCACAACCCGACCGGTTTTTCAAGTAAGTGTAAAAAGGCATTCTACCATAACTTTTGGGTTTGTTTGAAAAACCGGTTGGATTATCGTAAGTCGTGACGGTTCGAGGAAGGGGTCCTTGACGTGAGTCGTAGTTCGGCGGTATCGAGACTTGGCACAGACATTCGGAGACACGAATAAGACCTAAATAAAAAACGTGTTCTACACAGGATTCCATGGACGAAGAAGTGAAATGGGGTAAAACGGATACTTTCTACAGTATACTTACGAGACTAAAGTCTCTCGTCCCCTTTGAACGTGCATCTTTTATTAATGTGAGACTCGGGAAGGAAACACGACACGGTTTCTGTTTTCTCCTTTCTTCCAGAGCCAGAAAGGTGTACCAGTGTAAGACGAAACGAAATATCAAAACACGAACTAGAAGGGAGAGACGGACCTCGTAAGGGGTAAACTAGATGACTGAACCAAACATGAGGAGAAGACTCTAAGTCTCGTCGTTTGGAGGGGAGCCTCTTCTGGACGGACGTGGACCGGACAGAACTGACCACGTGGAGGCGTGCGGGTGATCACAAGACACGTGTCGGGACAGTGCCGGTGTAGAAACATATTCTGTCACTAGGGGAACATCCTAAGTACACGACAAATAGAGACGTGGAAGCTACGAATCGTGTGTTCTCTTTGAATTATTTACACTTTTCCTTTTTTCCCTACCCCCCTGTTTTACGCTACTACCATGTGTTCTCCGAGATTTATACGAAAAGGGAGAGGGACATCCAACAAGGTTCTTCGTGCGTGCGCGCGTGTGTGTGTGTGTGTGTGTGTGTGTGTGTGTGTGTCATAATGATCTGAGTTGAGACATCGACAAACATTCCGAGTCCTACTTGAGGGTCACTCTCTGATTATAATTTATACTCGGAAGACTTGTGGATTGATGTATTCCGTTCTAATAAACGACCCACCACGGTGACGGGGTCCTGATAGTCATTGGACGAGTTTTGATAAGTAATCGTAATCTTTTGTCTAGTTTGTGGCATCGAACGGTCGGTCAGGGAGGTGGAGAGAATGGGGTTGGGTCGTAACGTAAAAGTAGGGAGAGGTCAGACATGGTCCTTAGACTGGATTGAGTCTACCTGACAAGAAGGGGATTTATAAGAAAGGAGAAAAAAGATGACTGACAGGGGGGTGACAGGAAATGTGAAAAGTTTTATTGGGATTTAAGTTCCAGGATGATTCTAGAAGGATTCATAATGTCGGACGTAAATAAGAAGGAATAAGAGTTGACCAACCACCAATAACATTTACAGTGAATACACAACGGATATGGGACATAACTTCTTTGACCCTGACAGATAATCTTGAACGACGTTAATATCTTTACACAATGTTGACTTGGAAGGTTATACCATCGGTGGTCGAGATATGCCGTTGACTCATGAATTGTACACCGATCACGTTGACTCCATGACTGAAAATAAAACATAAAAATATCAGGGAAATTTAAATTTTACTGTATCGGTGTACACCGGTCACCGATGACATACCCTGTTGTGTCTTATAAATTGAAAAACACACGATGCAGAACATAGGAACTACTTGTATATTTGAAAACCTTTTTTTAACTTAAGTCAAGAAAAAACATAAGAGTCGATTACGGTACTAACGTCGTCGTAAGTTGTTTGCAACACAAGCCACGTAACGATCTGATGACCCAGACGGAGACTATCAATATGAGAGAACTTCTTCAGGAGAGGGTATGTATGTATTATAATTATTTTCTTATGTCTAACAGAAACGAAAAAATTTCCAAATTTGAATGAGTCTTACCGTGACATAGTGATGTACCTAGGAAATAGTGACATTTTGGTTTTACTCTACTTCTTACTAAACTTGACTCAGAGATTTTCTTTTTCAAGGTAATACGTATTGATAGAGAAAAGAAAAGGGAAACCCCACCCCCACCCTTTATACAAAATTTACAAAAAATTTGTATAAAGTCTGGATGACTTTGTCTTAAAGAAGTTAAAAGTTTTACTGGAAAAGATGTCTCTTTCTGACAGGGACTCTTAGACTTTGTTCAAGTCGGTGGCCTAAAAATAATGAGGGACTTCGGGGTAGTGAAAGATTTCCTTTCATCAAGAGTCACTGTCTGAAAGGGTATCGTGCAAACTGAGATAAAGATCACGGGTTAGACTCCGAGAAACTTCTTCCGATTTGGAGATGGTCGTCCAGTCCCTTCCAGTGTCCAGAAACCTTAAACTGTTACTACGTGGGGACCGTAAACGACCGAATGGTTGCCGGGAAGTCCTTAGTAGTACGGTTGTCCGGTTGGTGTGTTGTTTTAGGACACGGACGCTTCGGTTCTCGTTTCACTAGTTTGTCAGACCGACGTCTAATCTAAGACTGAATAATTATTCGAAAGTCTTTTATTTGGTCTTACACAGAGATTGTCGTTGTCAAATATCCTCTACAAATTACTAAAGTCTCCAGCCGGTATGGCGTACGGAAGGAAGACTGAGTCACTTCTCGTCCTGTCCCGTCTTCTCTGCACCTGGTTCGGTCCCGTTAGTCGACATAGAAAAGGTAAGTGTCGATTCAAATAAACCTCACTGACCTTTTTGGAAGTTACTTTTGAAAAAAATTTATTATTTTATTTTCTTAAATGGGACTCTAGTAGTCGGTCTGTTGTAGCTCTTTATTAATACCCAACCATAAAAGGAGACGGAACATTTTATAAATGTTTAACATCCTATTCGTTCGGGATCTCCTAGTATTTCTTATCGTTATTGTAAAGTTAACATAAAAAAAATTATAAATCAGTAGTTTCTATAGTGGTACACAAATTTAGTGTAAACTTATGTATATTTATTTTAAAAGTAGACGTCTGTCCTCGGTCACCGATTTCTTTCTTAGGTGACTGAGGAAATTTTGTCTCGTTCTTGTGGCCTCTCCAAACTCTGGAACAAAAATATTTTATCTTAAGTAATGATGGTGTACTCCTTCTCTCATAATCATTCATAGAATTAAACTCCGGAAAATTTGTACTTACATAACTACTACTATTTTTATTGGAAACGTTTCTTTAGACGTCAAATACTGTATATAAGATATATATGTAAGGAAATAAACGTAATCTCTAAAAATAGATATAAAGTACGTACTCAGACACCTCTGAATCTTCTAATTCGTTTAAAGTGTTGTAGTAAATCTGTCGTTCACTATCTCGAACTTATACTTGGATCTAGTAGGGTAAGGACTTCAGGAGGAAAAAGATGAGTGGATCCGAGTCTCATAGAGTGGGTCCATACCAGGACCGTGCTATTTACTCTTTGACGTCGTTTCTTTTCGACTTACTAGAAATTCTAATGAAGTATTTGGTCTAAGTCACTAATTCTTACACGAAAAGTTCTTCTATCTTGAGTTTGAGGGTTGTTACTATCGTCAATTACACATTACTTCCAAATGAAACGCGACACATCTCACGGTTTTTGAAGAAAAAAAAAGAATATATAATCACGTAAAATAAGACTAGTTAAAGGACACTCTGTCCTATACATTCTCTCCACTTCATTAAAGGAGTTTCAGCGCACCGACCTTCATTTCATTGGTCTTATACTTTGGTCATTTAGTATAAGGACTCGAGAGGACAATTGACGAAGTAGTAACTGTGAAATAGGGACTTCTTCATTAGTGTTGTGGGATAATTATTAGACACCTGTTTGTCTAACCGTTACCAACGTCCTGGTCGTTATATCTTTACGGTGATTACTAGTCGTTCTTATCAAAACATCTAACAAAAGACATGTCAACTACTAAAACTTCCTGTGTGTTAATTAAAATTTGGACGGACATTCAGTATTCACTTCACTTCACTTCAACGAGTCAGCACAGGCTGAGAGACGTTGGGTACCTGACATCGGGTGTTCCGAGGAGGCAGGTACCCTAAGAGGTCCGTTCTTATAACCTCACCCAACGGTAAAGGAAGAGGTCCCCTAGAAGGGCTGGGTCCCTAGCTTGGGTCCAGAGAGCGTAACGTCCGTCTACGAAATTGGCGACTCGGTGGTCCTTTCGGACCAACATTTCCCGTAAATTTTTAGGAGAAAATTAATTACGGTTTTACGTACAGTAATTACCTTCTTTTTTATTGTTTTGTGGAATTTGGTAGCTGTTCTTCGGTGACAGCGTTTATTTTCGTGACTTAAACCGTCTTCTACAGTGTCCCAGTACATGATGGAAACGATGGATCTACGTGTCTGTGGGACCCGTTCTGTCACCCAGAGTAGGTTACAAATGAAAGAACCGAAATCTTAATTAGACGGAGAGGACTAACAATACTGTAAATTATTCTATTGTATACTTTTTCATAGACCGTGAGTCTTCCGTGAATCATGTTTAATAAACTATTATAATTGAGGGTTAATAACTTTCACTTTCACTTCAGTGAGTCAGTACAGGCTGAGAAACCCTGGGGTACCTGACATCGGATAGTCCGGGATCCGAGGAGTCAGGTACCCTAAAAGGTCCGTTCTTATGACATCACCCAACGGTAAAGGAAGAGGTCCCCTAGAAGACCTGGGTCCTTAGCTTGGACCCAGAGGGAGTAACATCCGTCTATGAAATGGTAGACTCGATGGTCCCTGAATTTATAACGAAATATGTATTACGTTTATTCCCGTTTGATTCCTAGAGAAAGGAAACGTCGAGTAAACTACTAGAGATCTGAGGATGAGGTCCCGCGAAGGCACTCGAACAGTACCACCGTCACACCCTATAAAAAGTCGAGTAGATAGAAAGACCAGAAACCTCCTCTCATTCCTCCAACAAATGCAAGACGACAACAACAATAAACAAACAAACAAACATTATTTACTGTGATGCAGTCACAAGGGTCATCAAGGGGTTACCTCCTTTAAAGACACTAACGTATTAGGGAGAGGTCAGGTTTCGATAGAGGGAGGTAGTGGTCCCGTTACATTTATTGTATATCCGTTGACACCATAGTAGTCTTTTTTCTACCGACAGGGTTCACAAAGTAGATTCCAGAATCGAGTAGGGTACCTGAAGACCTCGAAATACGAAGATACGAAACATGTGAGGGTAAATCCCACGACCGTAAGGTTTATGTAGGACCAGGGAAGTAAGACTACGTTATTATATGGAAGAAAAAAATAACCTCATATCAACTGAATGTTAAAACACAATCAAAGACCACATACCGTTTCACTAAGTATATACATAAGATGTATCTCTCTTATATATATACTTACTACTTAAGTCCATGACCTTTTTTGATTTAATAAGTCTCAAAGTCTTAATTTTATATAACTTCCATTGAAAAGAAAAAAAAAAAAAAACTTCCATTGAAAAGTAAATGGAAGAATCCAGTACGTAATCCAGAGGGATCTTGTAAGTTACAGTCGTGTAGTCTCAGGATAGAATATACTTAAGGTAAAAGGATAAAATTTTCAGGATCAGAAAAATCGAGATACGGAATTAATAGTTCTTTTGAAAGTCAGGTCTGAGGGAGTAAACCGAGACCCTTCGGTTTACAATCTTATTCCTTTTATTATTCGTTCACCTTCCATGAAAGCAAATACTCTGTTTCCTTCCTCCCGGTATTCTTAGAATTTTCTGACAGTAAGGTCAAGTCAATAGGATGAAAACAAACAAATCCAGAAACTAGAGTTGGAGTAAATAAGTAAGTAAGTTGTTAAGTTGTATATCGACATCCCCTGGATGATGTACAGCTCGGGATCTACGATCTGCGGTAGTTTCTGACAAAGTGGACGTGACTCCTAATCGTGGACTTTCCGTTTTTTTTTTGTCATTTTTCGGTAAACTTCGTATTTACGTGTCCCTTATACTCTTGAAAAATAAGTTTCCCCTCCGGTTAAAAACACGGAAAAAGTACGACCAGTCCCACAAGGCTCGGAAGGGACCCTGGTCATAAGAGAGTGTTGTGTGGGTAGGAGTGAGTCCTTTTCCGAAAGTGAGTTATCGACAGTTCCTAAGTTCGGGATTGGATGAGAGCTCCACAGTTTTTGGATTGTTCAGTCGTGGAATTATCTATATGAAGTCTGTAAGTCGGGTGTATATATTTTTACATGTTGTGTCATTTGAGAGTAAATAAATCATAAGGAAGTAGATTTTAACAATACTTTAGAAAATTAAGACAACGGTTGTTCTATTTTACTCACTCACAGGATCCCTACTGGGGTTCAGTGACTCTTTAGGATTCCCGGACCTTGTCTTCGTCCGTGAAACTAAGGGTTATTTACGACCCACCTACTTATAATAGACTTAGTGATCTTTTGTATATATATAATAAGGTTCAACTTAAAGTCTTAATTTTATACGAATTCCATTGAAAAGTAAATAGATCGTAAGACTTGTGTTGACTCCTATTTTTCATTCACTTCATTCGGTCTTTCTTTTTGTGGTTATGTCGTATGATTGTGTATATATACCTTGAATCTTTCTATCATTACTATTGGGACATACGTTCTGTCGTTTTCTCTGTGTCTACATATCTTGTCAGAAAACCTGAGACACCCTCTCCCTCTCCCACCCTACTAAACCCTCTTACCGTAACTTTGTACATATTATAGTACACACTTTACTTAGTGGTCAGGTCCAAGTTACGTCCTATATCCTACGAGCCCCGACCACGTGACCCTACTGGGTCTCCCTACCATACCCTTCCCTCCACNTTGAATCTTTCTATCATTACTATTGGGACATACGTTCTGTCGTTTTCTCTGTGTCTACATATCTTGTCTGAAAACCTGAGACACCCTCTCCCTCTCCCACCCTACTAAACCCTCTTACCGTAACTTTGTACATATTATAGTATACACTTTACTTAGTGGTCAGGTCCAAGTTACGTCCTATGTCCTACGAGCCCCGACCACGTGACCCTACTGGGTCTCCCTACCATGCCCTTCCCTCCACCCTCCCCCCAGGTCCTAACCCTTGTGCACATATGGGCACCGTCTATGTACAACTACATACCGTTTTGGTTATTTTATAACATTCCATTTTATTTCATTTTAAATTTTTTTTTTCATTCGGTTTTCATGAGTCTCTACTTTTGTGTCACCAACAATTCCAAACACCATACCATCACCAAAGCAACTATTCAGCACAGGTTGAGAAACACTGGGGTACCTGACATCGACCGGTCCGAAGAGACAGGTACCCTAAAGGGTCCGTTCTTATGACCTCTCCTAACTGTAAAGGAGGAGGTCCCCCACAAGAGTTGGGTCCCCAGTTTGAGTCTAGAGAACGTAACGTTCGTCAGAGGACGTAACGTCCACCTAAGAAAGGTTAACTCGGTGATTCCCTTCGGGTAATTCCAAACAGTCAGTCAGTCAGTCAGTCAGTCAAGTCAGTACAGGCTGAGAGACTCTGGGGTACTTGACGTCGTGTGGTCCGGAGGAACAGGTAGTGGTTGAGGGCCTCAAGTAAATCTGAGTGCAGGTAACTTAGTCACTAAGGTAGGTTGGTAGAGTAGAAGGCAACAGGGGAAGAGGAGGACAGAAGTTAGGGAGGGTCGTAGTCCCAGAAAAGGTTACTCAGTCGAGAAGTGTAGTCCACCGGTTTCATAACCTCAAAGTCGGAGTTGTAGCCAGGAAGGTCACTTGTGGATCCTGACTAGAGGAAATCCTACCTGACCAATCTAGAGGAACGTCAGGTTCCGTGAGAGTTCTCAGAAGAGGTTGTAGTGTCAAGTTTTCGTAGTTAAGAAGTCGTGAGTCTAAAGAAATATCAGGTTGAGAATGTAGGTATGTACTGGTTACTTTTTTGGTATCGGAATTGATCTACCTGGAATCAGCCGTTTCATTACGGAGACGAAAAATTATACGACAGATCTAACCAGTATTGAAAGGAAGGTTCCTCATTCACAGAAAATTAAAGTACGGGCGTCAGTGGTAGACGTCAAAACCTCGGGTCTTTTTATTTCGGACTGTGAAAGGTGACAAAGGGGTAGTTAAACGGTACTTCACTACCCTGGCCTACGGTACTAGAATCAAAAGACTTACAACTCGAAATTCGGTTGAAAAAGTGAGAGGAGAAAGTGAAAGTAGTTCTCCGAGAAATACCGAGAAGAAGTGAAAGACGGTACTCCTACCACAGTAGACGTCTGACTTTGATGTCAGTACCTGTTGATCGGTTAGACTAGTGTACCTGGTGTCGGAACAGATTGAGTTACTTTGATTCGGTACGGTATACCCCGGTGGGTTCTACCTAACCAGTACCACCTCTCCAGACTGTCTAACACCAGGTGACCTCTTCCCTTACCAGTTGGTGAAGTCATAAGAACGGAACTCTTGGGGTACTTGTTATACTTTTCCCTTTTCTATCCTGTGACTTTCCACTTGAGGGGTCCAGTCATCCACGGGTTATACGATGACCTCTAGTCACCTCTTTTTTGAGGTCTTTCTTATTTCCCTTCCTCGGTTTCGTTTTTGTTGTGGGTCAACACTTACCCTGACCACTATCCCCGTTCTAAGCTACGACATTTCTCGTTATAACGTATCCTTGGACCTTACAATCCAGGTACTTAGTTCCGTTTAACCTTCACCAGTTTGTCCTCTACCGTTCTCACTTGTAGCTGTAAGATCCTTAGTCACTTGATTCTACCTGACCTCACCCACTTAAATTGAGTCTACTGGTAATATAGATGATGACGTCCGTCCTTAGGGAATGTTCTTTACCTTATCGGTAGTACTAGTTGTTTTCTCAGGTTTTACGTCATGAACCTACGTTAGAGTTTTTGCTGTCTTACTACAGACAAGCAAAGGTTCCGTTTGGTAAGTTATAGTGTCATTAAGTTCAGATACGGGGCTGGTCATTACGACTTCTTCGACTTCAACTTGCCAAGATATTTCTGGATGTTCTGGAAAATCTTGATTGTGGGTTTTTTCTACAGGAAAAGTAATATCCCCTGACCCTACGTTTTCATCCTTCAGTTCTTTGGGGACCTCATTGTCCGTTTAAACCGGAACCTCATGTCTTACTTCGTCCCGTTTCTGATTATCTCAAAACGGTTCTCTTACGTGACCAGTATCGTTTGTGGGCGAAGGTTGTTGTGTTCTCCTCTGAGATGTGTACCTGTAGTGGTCTACCAGTTGTGGTTTTAGTCTAATTCCAAACATAAGTATTCGTTAATCCTAAAGAGTGAAGTTCGGATAAATGGAGAGGAAACGTTTATTACGATTGTCTGAACCAAGAGACTAGGGATTCATGTCCCGAATGGACCGTCGAGTCACCATTTTTTTTAGGTAGATGGTTACGTCCTCTGTATGTAAACTAGGACCGAACCCTTCTAAGAGACCTCTTCCTTTACCGTTGGGCGAGGTATAAGAAAGGACCCTTTAGGGTACCTGTCTCCTCGGACCACCCGATATCAGGTACCCCAGTGTTTTCTCAGTCTGTACCGAATCGGTGATTTGGTGTTCTTGTATCACTCGCACTTCATGGATTTAAACTTATCCCCTTCTTCCCCTTCTCTAACGTTGTTCACGTGGCTGTCGTCCCTCCTCATCTTAGTACCGTCGGGTCGTCGTGTCCTCCCTTTCTCGGTATTTTTACTCGTCTTGAAGATTCCATATACCGTAAGCACCTTCTCTATTTATCAACGTATCTGAACCCTTCAAGGACCCCCTTGGTGACTTAGTGTCGACTTATTTTTACAACTGTATAAATCATCATAGTAAATTCTTATTTCCTGTAAGACATAAAGTTTATATATTTTTGTTCGGATACAACCAGGACCACCAATATTTTAATAGCAATAATCCTTTTACAATTAAATAGGTTTTACAGAGTAAGGGACTTCTGAGTCCTTTCAACTCCAGTAAGATGATATATACTCACACATACGTACGTATACACGTGCATACATATATTTAATATACTTCATCTTAAAAACAATGTGATCTTTTGGAGTAGGGGGATTGTACGTCATATTGCCTAATAATTGAAAAACCAACAACCGAAGGATATTTTCGTACTAGTTTCACCAATGGACCTTAGGTTTTGGAACTCAAGTACGAAAGAAAAGTAGATTATGTTGACTCTAGTCCCTTTAATGGAGTGACGAGTCACTGAGTTAAATAGATAACTATATTGCTCTTTTTGTTTTCGAGTCGAGTGTTCCCAGACCATCCGACGAGGGTAAAGTTTTGAACCTTTACAAATTATATTTAGGGTAATTATCGGACCAAACCCAATAATAAAAATTCGTTTGTGGGAAGTTTTTTTTTTTTCTCCGTTTCCATCAGTCAGAAAGAAAGAGGTCAAAGAAAAGAATGTTAGAAAGGAAAGGTTTCTTGTGTTGTCTCTTTGTTTCTCGGTTCGTGAGACTGAGTGTTAAAAAAGATTATCACAACACCAGTTAAACGAGGACGTATTTTTTCATCAGCACTTCGAAACTTGAGACCCAGAACCTTCCGGTTCGTACCTTTTTGTAGAAATCGTCTTTCTTCCCGTACAAGGGTTAGACAGGCTTAGACAGGTCACACTACACAAACACTTTTCAGGTGAGCCCGTGTGTCGAGGGGTGTAACCTCTGGAAAAGACTACAATCTCGAAAGACTGTTTTCTTCCCCGACTTGAAACAGAAAGTTACTTTAGAACTCAGATCAAAGAAAAAGTCTAGAATGAGTAAGCTAGGAATCCTACCAAAGAGTCAAACTTGAACGAAAATCCTGTTTACCCCTTTTACGATTTTGAAACACGGATCTTTTTTGACCGAGGTAGGAAGAAAGTCCCTTTTTTTTTTTCAAGATACACCAAGTCTTTCGACTTCCAAGTGACTCTCGGAAGTGAATCTCTAAAGACTATAACTTTAACCAATAATGGAGGGTCGTCACTCGTCTATAGTGTGAAAAACAAAAGAAGCTCCGACGAAAGAATTTCAGACAGTGTCAGATTGTATGTTGAAACACCATATACTTCCCGAAAGTACATACATGTAAGTAAACACTCTGGACATACGGAGACTAAAGGGTCATAAACTATCAGCACAAAATAGAGACCAAAATTGATAAAAAAAATAATAATTAAATAAACCGTCGGAACCCAGAATCAAGGCCGTGAGCCCTAGGGGTAACACAGTATACTCTAAAAAGCAATCCTACGTGACCGAGTTTTTAACGTTACGTACCCAAATGAACGCGGTACCGTACCCCTTAGAATCTAGGGACTAGTTCCTAACTTGGGTACAGGAGACGTAACGTTCCGTCTAAGAATTGGTGACCTGGTGGTCCTTTCAGGGACACAATTAAGAATTTCTGTGCGTGTTAGACTTTTTCTATGTATAGGTAAAACCATGTAAAAATTTACCGATAACAGTAAGAAACCGACTCTTCTAATTCTTCAACCGACAAGGAGGTATAACGGGTCAACTTTAAAAATAGAGTCATGATTTTAGAGTAATAGATTTCACGAGATGCCTGTAGAGTTTTCACAGAAGTGAGTAGAGGGACCCTCCTTCAAAGATATCTTTGTGACAGGTGAGTGACAATGGTTTGTGTGTAGAATGGACGTCCGGTAAGACAGGGGACACAGAAGGGAGACAATGTCTGTCTGTAAGAAGAAGGATTTAAAGAGGTATAAGAGACCGTGAGGAGTAGGGTCGGGAGGACGGAAGACCCCTAAAGTGAGACTTGATAGCCGTGGCAGGCGGGTAATGTCGACACCACTAGAGAGAGTTGGGTCTAACGTAGTACTGAGTGTAGACGAATTTTGGAAAGCCCCTATAAAGTACCGGGAGTCTAATTATCTTAGGTTTGTGGTAGTCTCCTACATGTTCCAGGAAAAAGTAGTAGACCCGGACGGCTAGAAAGATCGAGGTAAAGAAAGGTATGGTGGACGACAGTGGTTTGGTGGGGGGAGGGGGGAAATCTACATCGGTTGTCAAAAGAGACTCGTACGGTATCGAGAATAAAGAATCCCGAAAGTAAGTGTGATAAAGACAGAAAAACAGACCTTGTGGGACGGAAGAGTAGTAGAGGGTAGGGGGAACTTCGGTAGGAACTTGGGGTCTTGACCTAATCCACCGGGACGACATACGAGTGTACAACGGGGTTGTAGGGATTGTGATAGTGACATTGATAAATTAATTGTCTAATAGAGAGGACGACCGGGGTAATATTTGGGGTAATACCAGGTTTAACTCTAACAGAATGATTCGTCACACAAGGTAAGGACTCGGACTTTGGTTCGTGTCTATAAATTATAAACGACTTACTTTCTTACTTACTTTCTGTGTATTTACTATTAGTTTCTTCGTGGTTACAGTCTCTATTTCGTCATCTAAGTTCTAAATTGGTCCCAAGATCTTTTTCACTCACCAGTTTTCAGACCAGCTTCTTCAGTCTTTGGTTTCGGAACTTGTTAGTCGTCACGTTCCACCACCTCCTTCTTCTCCAGATCTGTCCGGGAATAGGTGTTGTCGTTTGTCTTAGACCATCAGTGTTGTTGTCGGTCAGGGAGAGTACGAGTAGGACTCGTTTCTAGGGGTTTCAAAGTGTGACACGATACTCCTGATGGATGTAGTACTAAGATGTAGGGGTCGATCGGGATGACTGAGACTTAGAAAAGATCCGACCCCGGTCTTTAGACGTAAAAGTTGGTCGTGGGGTTCCCTATGAATACATGTAATTCAAGGATCCGGTCTTCGTGTCTGTTAGTGTTATCGACCAACTCATCCCTCTTGTTCTCACCCTTCGTTTATGGGAAGAAACCACCACAGATCGAGTTATAACACTCGTGGTCAACGACAGGTACACCGGGTACTGAGTAACTATTCCTAGGGAAAACGAGACCAAGTAAGTATTACTCGATTTTGTGTCGACCAGGTACACACTGGGAATTTTCAAGGTTGTTCCCAGTACACATCCCCTCTCCCCCGTACAAAAGTATCGTGACACCAATATTGAGGGTGAATTGAAGAGTGACACCGGAGAGAAGAGAATAAACCCCGTACCGGGTCATATTAAGTAGATGTGTAAGATAGACCTGTCGTTGGTAAATTGGTTACGAGTTATTTTGTATAACGGAACAGGCACTGGACCTGTTTCCCGATTATTGTTATTATTGATACTTCTCAGGTAACATTCGATAGTGAGGAGACTCCTTTTGTTTTTACAGGGGAAATTGGGGTGATTCGGACACCAAAATTTTGAGACAGGTTAAAACGTAATAACAGTTTCTTTTTATTAATCTATACCTACTGACTTTTTTTTTTAGATCTTTCAAGACTCATTTTCTTCAAGTTGAATTTGGTCGTAAAGGAATAAACTAGAACACGAGGTTCGTTAGAGTAATAAAAGGAAACCCAAAATGTATATCAAAACAGGAAATACCAGTACGGATATTAGACAGTACGAGTGTTGTTCAGGTTCCATTTGTGACTAAAAACAATGATAAGATAATAAATATCGAATTCTAATAAGAAGTGGAAAGAGGGTTCTGAGGTAAGACAGTGACGGTAAACTCCAGTCATGTGTCGTGGAATTCGGGGGTCATTTGGTCTTACATACACTACACCCGTCCTTTTTGTTATGTAGAACTGAAAGGACTTTAACAGACTTAACTTACAAAATTCATATTAACCTTTGTATAAAAATGTTCGTTTCTCTCGGTTATTTGATCTTTTTATCATACCTTTGTAGTCCGAGGTGAAGAGACCAAAAATTATAAGAAACCATCTCCTGGAATCCTTCTCACTCCCTGAACATAGGGATACACCTCAGTACGTTCCCCCCGTTCACGAGTAAGTAGATGTTCGTGCCAGGTAGAGAGTGTGTACGAGATACATACTTCAATATCGTCCCTTTCTTCTCCTTTATATAGTCTCGGGGTACCGAAACATGTTGGAGGGAATATAATTATACCCCGGAAGTATTCGGAAGCCTCTTCCGTTGTCGTGGGGTGAGGTCATGAGAACGGACCTTTTAGAGCACCTACCTCCTCGGACCACCCTACGTCAGGTACCCCAGCGGTTCTCAGTCTGTGCTGACTCACTGAAGGGAAAGTGAAAAGTGAAAGTACGTAACCTCTTCCTTTACCGTTGGGTGAGGTCACAAGAACGGACCTCTTAGGGTCCCTGCCCCCTCGGACCACCCGACGGTAGATACCCCAGCGTGTCTCAGCCTGTGCTGACTTCGCTGAATCGTCGTCCTCGTCGTATTCGGAAATGTGTCCACCATTCTAATTCCCCCTCTTGGAGTAACGAAAACACAGGGAGACCGGGGGTCTAGATTTTGGTACTAATAAAAGGATATTAAAAAAATTTTATATTGATGTTTCCTTTATAGGAGGACCCGGGCCAGGGAAAGAGTCAACGTCACTGTGTTGAGGGCGATTGAGACACCCTGTCACAACAGGAAGAAGAATCACAGTTCGTAAGGTGACCCAGAAAGGTCGGGGACTTTGACCTACAGATGCAACTACGTCTCCCGGACCGTGATCCTTCCTAAGACCCGATACTTTAACTTAGGAACCGTGTGTGACTTAGTAAGACCGTGTGGTCGAAGAGGATATTAAGGAGATCGGTACTTAGCCTCGTCTAAATAAATGAGTCAAATATTTTACTGTGATAAGTAATTTCATTTAGTGAACTACATTTTCTTGATTAATATCTCAAAGTCATTTTTTTAATTTTTTCATTTTCGAAAAATGGGATCTCGACTCCCGTCTTGGTTAAAGACTTAATATCCAAAAATGACACACATACACAATTTCAAGGTCCCCTACACTAAACTAAACTGGGTTTAAACGTATTATCGATTGGTACTACATTGTCCGAAAATGACAAACTTCTTGTCTTATCGACACATATTTCTATAGGAAAAGTAACAGATTCAAATACAGGTAAACATTTTTGTCTAGAGAATACGTACGACTGTTCTCTTGTCTCTATCCCTCCACTAGTATGTGGTAACCACTCTCATATTTAATCATGTCGAAAAGTTTCAACTTGGTCATTAAGGTGGGGTTCTTAGTTATAGACCTCTTGAGGATGTTGAGTCGTTGTTTTTCATTTGTTAGATTAAAATTTTATCCGTCTCCTCACTTATCTGTAAAGAGATTTCTTCTATGTTTGTCGGTTGTTTACGTACTGTTTTGACGAGTCGTGTTGATTAGTAATTCCTCTACGTTTAGTTTTGGTGTCACTCTATGGTAGAGTATTGGTAATTCTACCGTTTGATAAAAATTTTTTGTCTTTTATTCTTGATAACCACTTCTTCGTCTCTTTAACCTTGAGACACTTGGTAACCATTCTTACTTTTTTACCCCATCGATGATGTCTTTTTTCATACCGTCATGGAGTTTTTTAATTTATATGTTAAGGGTATAGTAGGTCTTTTAAGATAGGGACTCATATATGAGTTTTATTAACTTTCATGTCAGAGTTTATATATAAAATATAGGTGCAAACGAAGTATCGTCGTAATAGACGTTATCGGTTTTCCACTTTTGTCGGACTCTCAGGTGTCTGACTTCCTACTTATCTATTTGTTTTACATTATATGTATATATTGTCCTATAATATATACACAATAAAATATACATAATATGTATATCTTATAATAAGTCAGCTTTATAGTTATTGGAGTTTATACGTCTACTGTGGTGGGAATACCGTCTTTCACTTCTCCTTGATTTTTCGGAGAACTACTTTCACTTTCTCCTCTCACTTTTTCAACCGAATTTCGAGTTGTAAGTCTTTTGCTTCTAGTACCGTAGACCAGGGTAGTGAAGTACCCTTTATCTACCCCTTTGTCACCTTTGTCACAGTCTGAAATAAAAACCCCCGAGGTTTTAGTGACGTCTACCACTAACGTCGGTACTTTAATTTTCTACGAATGAGGAACCTTCCTTTCAATATTGGTTGGATCTATCGTATAAGTTTTCGTCTCTGTAATGAAACGGTTGTTTCCAGGTAGATCAGTTCCGATACCAAAAAGGGCACCAGTACATACCTACACTCTCGACCTGACACTTCTGTCGACTCACGGTTTCTTAACTACCAAAACTTGACACCACAACCTCTTCTGAGAACGCTCAGGGAACCTGACGTTCCTCTAGGTTGGTCAGGTAAGACTTCCTCTAGTCGGACCCTAAAGAAACCTCCCTTACTACGATTTCGACTTAGAGGTCATGAGACCGGTGGAGTACGCTTCTCAACTGAGTGACCTTCTGACTACGACCCTCCCTAACGCCCGTCCTCCTCTTCCCTTGCTGTCTACTACTCTACCGACCTACCGCAGTGCCTGAGTTACCTGCACTCAGACTCACTTGAGGTCCTCAACCACTACCTGTTCCTCCGGACCGTACGACGCTAAGTACCCCAACGTCTCAGCCTGTGTTGACTCGCTGACTTGACTTGGGTGTTTCCCTCCTTTAAGACTGTGTACGATGGTGTGTCCACTTTAAACTACTATAATACGATTCTCTTTGTTCGATCAGTGTTTTTCTGTTTATAACATACTAAGGTAAATATATGGATTTATCTATGTATTCATAGTTTAAGCATGTCCGTCTTTTATCTTACCACCAACGGTCCCCGACTCCCCTCCTCCTTTACCTCTCTATAATAAATTACCCATATCTTACTTTACTCAAGACAACTAACATGTTGTTATACTTTCATGCATTGTTATGACTGGATATATGAATTTCACCAATTGTATCATTTAAAATACAATACGCATAAAATGGTGTTAAAAAATTTTTTCTTATTACCACAATTAATATCATTAGTACTTTTTGTCTTTTGTACGTTTAGGAACTTTACCCTTTATCGGTAACTTATCTTAAGGTGCATGGTGACTTTTTACACATATATTTGAATAATTGAGTATTCCTACAGGTCCTAGATACAAAACTCAGTTTCTCGTTAAAAGTCTTTTTGTACGAATGTAACTGACATAATCAAACGATTTCAACGGTATTGTTTTATGGTGTTTGATCTACTGAATCCTGTCATCTTTACACAATAGAGTGTCAAGACTTCCGGTCTTCCGATGTTAGTCCTACAGTTTTAAATTAATGAAGTCTCTCGATACTCCTTCTTATATACAAAGTACAAAGACATAATCGAAGACTACCAAATGACCGTCCGAAGGGTTCACCTTGCCGCTCAATAGTAAATTACCTAGATCTTACTCGCAAAATGTTCGGTGAAGGGTCCACCGAGTCACATTTCTCAGACGGACGGTTACGTTCTCTAAGTCCAAGTCAGGGACTCAGTCCTTATAGGGGACCTCATCTTTTACCGTTAGATGAAGTCATAAAAACGGACCTTTTAAGGTACCTGTCTCCTCGGACCGTCTGGGGTCGGGTGCCCCAGTGTTTCTCAGCCTGTGTTGACACGTGCGCACGTGTGTGTGTCCACAAGTAGTTCCATCTATTAATCCGCCGGAACCTTTCTTCACCCTGGCTGTCAATCTACTAGGTTTCAACGACCTTGTGAAAAGTCGACAGTTTTACGTTTTGTCATGATAAAGTATAAAAGGGGGATTTTCCCGAAGACTCAGTTACCGTCTCATCTTTATCTTGACGTGAACCTCAGGTCTCGGTCTGCCTCGAGGTAAAGACCGTGCTCAACCGATACACTGGAATCCAAGAATTGGTGTAACCGTAAACGTAAAGGTAGAAAGTCACAAAGACATTTAAGGTCTATACGTCAGGGAACCAGATACAAATAAGGATAGACCGAGTATGCGAATATAACATGCAGTGTTGTTTTAAACTGACTCGGATTTTTATCGGTTGACAGCGAAGAGGATCTGTTTCTAGACTTGCGTCTCCGGTAACTAGACTCGGCACACGAACTTCCTGTCGTACATCTGCTAGACAATATATCGTCCGTCGGACTAAGAAGGTGAGACGGAGACGTCTTACAGCCACGGTGGGAAACGATGACGACAACCTTTCTGTCGAAAGTCACGTCTGGGTACATTGTCTCAACTTGCGGTGTTTGGATCCAGTCAGGAAGTCTCGAAAGAAGTAAGGAGGTAAGTTAGTCCTTCATTACTAATTCATGGGAGGTACTCAGTCTTGATTCCTAAGTAACTAGTCGTTTTATTTGTTGAGGGGATAAACCGACTTGTTCCAGTTCTTTTGTGGATGAATGTTCTGTTATATCTTACACAAAACCGTTTTTTTGACGACTCACGAGTCCCTTCGGACCAAGAGACTCAATTCCTTGGGATGGAGTCTGAGTTTTCCAAAAGGTTTTCAGAAGAAAAGTCGCTTAACGTAGTCGAGTCGAAACTTTAGTACTCAAACCATTAAAACGGGTGTGATGGGTGATCGAAAGGCTCTTAAAACAGAAAGTCAACACAGGTACCGACGACCCCTCCCCGTCCCGAGTCCGTCCCTCATTGGTGGGGGCACTCGAAGTCGACGAGTTACTTCTCTTTGTTACCGTATAGCTTGGGCCTCCGTAAGAAGGTCGAAAAACCTACCACGGTACAAAAGTGACCTGTATCCTCTTAGGTGAAACGGGTCCGATCCATATTTTCCTTAGTCTATGATCTAGTATAACGGACTCGTATTACTCTTTATAAATAAGGAAGAAGTAGTCTCAGTTATAGGTAGTATCGGGTGGGGAGTGAGAATGGTTGATGTAGTTTGTGTTTCACAGAAACTTTCCGAAACCGCACGTACAAACAATTAAAGGAATCCGTAACGTGTACGGTTCCGTTATCCCGAGACCAAAGAGATTTAGTGGACTCTTAAGAACAAAGGGTAGGGGTAAAAGAGATACAACTGGATGTCTCGAGTTCGTTTACATGTCAACACAAAACATTTTTTTTAAAATTTAAGACTAGTTTTACCATCACTACCACCACCACAAAACAAAACAGAAAAGTGACGTTATTCGAGATACTTAAATGATTTAGGGTCACATTCGAATACACACAGTGAAACTGTAACATAGAAGGTCGTTATGAGCGACAGTAAAAAAGGGATATTAACTGAAGATTTTAGTACTCTTTAGATGTCCTTTGTTCGAACTAAAATTTTCTCCGACCTCTGCTCTAAAAAAAAAAAAAAAGGGTGTCTTTCCCGATATGGATATAGGGAATAACTTCGGTCCAAAAAAACCTTAAAAAATGTTTATGTCCGATTAAAAAAATAAAGAAACATATAGATTATTTTTTATTAACCAATTCAAAAAAGGATTGGGACGGAGTTAAGATATTTAAGAAATGGTGTTAAAAGACGCATCTTACCTGTAAAGTAGTGTTAAGTAACTAAGCCTTCGATATTTTTATTTGTCCGGATGCAGATTAATGGTTTACAAGTGAGGTATATTGTCGTTGGAGTCTGGACTCAGATAGGTACCCTAGATACTTCTTAAGAACAGGAACTCAAAAGACAGACGCGGATGACCCTTTTTCATACCACCCGGTACACCAAAACGAAAGTGTAAGTATCAAAGTAGTCGAAAGGACCTAGGAGTCAATCCAAGTAAGGAGAAGGGACCACCGAGTCTACTATTTATTAGACGGACGTTACGCCCTCTGGGTCCAAACTAGGGACCTAGTCCTTCTAGAGGGTCTCTTCTTTTACCGTTGGGTGAGGTCATAAGAACGGACGTCTTAGGACACCTGCCTCCTCGGACCACCCGATGTCAGGTACCCCCACGTTTTTCAGCCTGTACTGACTCGGTGATTGTTAAAGTGAAAGGGACATTATATACGTAAGTCCATTGTTTTTAAGTCTAGTCATACCTTTCAATGTCCTTCCCCTCTGATTGAAACAACCAAAGTTGAAAGTTAACTTTAAACAAAATGTAGGAACATATTTAGTCAAAGGGAAAGAAATGAAAGGAACGAGAGAGTCGTTATTCTCTGTAGATGAAAAGAGTTTGTTTACGATACCGTTAAAGTAACTTCTTATCTATATTTTGTCTTGAACTCAAACACCTTCTTTAGACAGAAAGACGATTTCAAGACATTAATTGGTTAGAAAACCGTCCAAAATTGGAGATTAGAAGTAAAAGGAGTAGACAGTTAAATTCCGGTCCGATTACGTAACAGGTAAATAACAGATAAGACATGGTCAAAGATACCTCTCGTAAATAGTACAATGATAAAATACAACAATAATAACAAGTCAACGATTTAGCACAGGTTGAGAAACGTCGGGGTACTTGACGTCGTGTCGGTCAAAGAGACAGGACCTCCTCAAACCTGAAAAGACAGGATAGAGGGTCTCAAACGAGTTTAAGTACAGGTAACTCAGTCACTACGATAGAGTAGTAGAGTAAGAGACGGTGAACGTAGAGGAAAACGGAAGTTAGAAAGGGTCGTAGCTCCAGAAAAGGTCACTCAACCTAGAAGCGTAGTCTACCGGTCTCACAATCTCGAAGTTGAAGTCGTATTCAGGAAGGTTACTTATAAGTCATGACTGAAGGAAATCCTAACTGACCAAACTAGAGAAACGTCAGGTTCTCTGAGAGTTCTCAGAAGAGGTCGTGGAGTTAAGTTTTTTCGTAGTTAGGAAACTACGATTCGGAAGTAATACCAGGTTGAGAGTATAGGTATGTACTGATGACCTTTTTAGTATTGAAACTGATATACCTGGAACAACTGTTTTACTACAGAGACGAAAAATCGTATGTGATATCCAAACAGTATCGAAAAGAAGTTTCCTCGTTCACAGAAAATTAAAGTACCGACGTCAGTGGCAGACGTCACTAAAACCTCGGGTACTTTTCTTTTAGACAGTGACGGAGGTACAAAAGGAGAAAATAAACGGTACTTCACTACCCTAGTCTAAGGTACTAGAGTCAAAAGATTTACAACTCAAAATTCGGTCGAAAAAGTGAGAAGAGAAAGTGGAAGTAGTTCTCCGAGAAATCAAACAGAAGTGAAAGACGGTACTTTCACTATAGACGTATAGACTCCAGTAATGATTAAGAGAACCGTTAAAACTAAGGTCGTAAAACGTGCTACATGGGACGTATATTCAATTTATTTGCGCCACTGTTATATGTCGGAACAGTATGAGGAAAGGGTTAAAACTTCTTCAAACAAGAAGATACAAGTCAAGATTGACAACGAAAAACTGGGTGTATGTTCAAAGAGTCCCCTATCCATTCTGTCAGACCATAAGAGTTGAGATTCTTAAAAGGTGTCAAACAACACTATGTGTGTCAGTTTCCGAAATCACATCAGTCACTTCGTCTCCATCTAAACAAAATATTAAGGGACTGAAAAAGATACTAGGTCGTCTACAAACCATTAAACTAGATACCAAGGAGACTGAAAAGATTTGGGTTGAGTATGTAGACCCTCAAGAGTCAAGTACATGACAATTACGGATCGAACTTCCTAAAACTCGTAATGGAAGGTTCGTACACTTTACTCGGGTCAACATGTCATCAACCTTGTAAGAAACCGTAAAGGGAAACCCCCTAATCTTACTTTTGACTGGAAAAGGTCAGGACACCGGTGACGACTCAAAAGATTTAAACGACGGTGTAACTCACGTCGTGAAATTTTCGTAGTAGAAAATCCTAAAATTTATCGAGTCGACCTTAAGGTAGTGGAGTTGATCGAAACAAGTGTCATTATGAAGGATTCCGGGTGAATTGAAGTGTGAGGTCCTACAGACCGAGATCTACTCACCGCTACGGTGACACCAATAGACCTAGTAATTCTGGAAAAAACATAACAAGAAGACACATAAAAACGGTGGAGAGGAATTAAAGAAGACGAAGACAATCCAGATTACTACCGGTGTTATTTCCTGTCTTTGCTATTCCTGGATTGTCTTCATCTTCCCTAAAATAAAACTTAAATGTCACTGAGATAAACTTTCCTTAATATTAGACGTAAAAAATCTACTTCTTTATCTAAGTCTTCCAATTCATTGAAAGTATTGTACATCGAACCGGTGAGTTTATATCTTGGACTTAGATTTGGAAATAAAGAAGGGTAAGGTTTCAGGATTAAAATTAACGACTTTATGCGATGGTGGATTTACTCGAGACTCGTGGGATTTGATCAGGAAGTCTAAGATACAGGACTAGGTACTTTGACAAAGTAAAGCAACGTTCTTCATAATCGTCATTCAATAATGACAACTGAGATATATCTTATTTTTTATCAGTATAAATTATAAAACATTGATGAAAATATAACACTTACCATCTCTTTTTTCTTGACAGACCATCGAAGTAGAAGAAACTGAAAAAGAAGGTTTTCGTAAGCTGGGTTTGTTTACCAAAAAAAGGGGAAACAATTTTCTAAGAGAGTTTATCTCTACTATATCGGAGGGAATCTTCTGGTAGATAGCGAATGAACGAATGATAACTTTCTTTCTGAAAAAGGAGACAGACCACACCGAGGGAAGTTAAGATTAGATAACAGTCATTCAGTCCCACTTAAACTAGTAACGAAGAATAGGGAAAGAGGACCACTCTTTATTATCCTGTCTTATACGAATTCCCTTCTATGTTTTTATAACATGACTCTGTGCTGTTCCTTACAATTAAGGAAGAACGTTAGTCACAAAGTGCCCCACAGACATCTCGCATTTGTGTCTTCCTTACTTTACAGATTTCTACCTGTCTACTTTTCAAGATCAGAATGTGTTTTCCTTTGACAAGTAAAAGACGAAGAGAAAATTTATTGTTTTAAAGTTATAGTAGACACTGATCCAAAAGACCTGAACCTCTTTATCGTGTATTCCTTCTCCCACCTCTCCTTCCTTTCCATCGAGGTTGACTATCAACTGACTAAAGTAGTTCTTAATAGATCACACAAATTATTCTTAATAGAAGACGTGTACACGACCGGGTCTTTTACTTTTTACAGAACAGGCAGTCAGAAACTTCTTAACTTAGTACTAAAAGAATAGTCACTTTGTTGCTTTGTGAACCCTTCTATTATCTCGTTTAAAATTTTTTATCTTTACTTAGTCTTAAACATCTACAGAAAAAAAAAAAAAATGAAACCGTTTCGATAATATTTATCGTAAAAAATCTGACAGACTGATTTTGTTTTGTTTACAAAGGACAGTCGTACCTTTTTTTTTTTAAGGACAGATTTTAACACAATAGACCAAAAGTCGGGTGAATTAATTCTTTCGACGATTTACAGTACGACGTACAGTAGTTTACGGGAAAAATTTTGACTAAAGTTAAAAAGTACTCAAGTAGGTCAAAAACACAAGAGTGACAAATTAGGAAATCCTAAAAAATTTTCATCTGAGAAGTAAAGATTTTCAGTTTCTATGTGATAAGAACGATATTGACGAAAAACGTGTAGCCTCAATTTTTATATGGTCTTATGTCTTTAAGTGAGTGTAGTATATAGTTTGATATTATACCAGAGTGTGTAAAGTGACTATCAATGAAAATTTCTCTTTTCAACTCTATCCCTTTGATGAACTCGACTTAACTCGATATCATTCAGACTGGTAGATTAAAAAGTATATTTTTTTTGGACTCTGAGTCCTGAACTTGCTTTACCTCTAGTGTTTCAATCATCACCTTTCGTCTCTATTCGACCGAAGTCACTGTGTCACAAGTTATGTATAGATTGATTGACGATACACGGTCCGTATCATAGTCGAAAGTTAATATGTTTTCACTTTTTCTGTCCCGACTTCTTATAATATTAGGTTACCCTCTCATTTCATTAATTTAACCATTCATGTTAAAACACATTGTCTATCAAATGTGTGAATCATCGAATTTTATTACATGTAAATAATAACGTGTCGAAGTCTCCTAGTCTCTAACTCGTTTTAAATCGACCTAGGAGGACAAGTCCCAGAGAATATTTCAAAGTCAGTTCATGGTCGGTCTCGACTCCAGCATAAACTTTCGAGTTGACCTTTTCCTAAAGAAAAAGTTCGGGTACACCACAACCATCCTGAATCAAGGAGCATCGGACAGTCTGACTCAAGAAGTCACAGATCGACCGAAAACAGGTTTCCGTTAGGAGTTATGGAACGGTGTACCTGGAGGGGTTGTACGGACGAAGAAAATAGTTCCACACATTCAGTTTTCCCGTTGTCGGTCTTAGACGATTGCCCTACTTCCATCCGTATTAACCCCCGGTAAAAATTCAAATAAGTGGTCAAAACAAAACAAAAAATTAACCTCCATTAACGAGATGTTACGAGACAACCAAAGACGGTATGTAGTTGTACTTAGTTAGTATCCATATGTATACGGGGGAGGGAGAACTTGGAGGGAGGTTGGGAAGTGGTGTAGAATGGGGAGACCCAACAGTGTCTCGTGGTCGAACTCGAGGGACGTTGTATGTTGTTTAAGGGTGACCGATAGATAAAATGTATACCATTACAAAATTTCTTTAAAGGTATAACAAGAGGTATCACAGATATAGTTAAATGTAAGGGTGGTTGTCACATTCCACCCCCAAGGGAAAAGAGGTGTAGAAGAAGTCGTACAAAACAAACATCCAAAAAACTACTACCGGTAAGAATGGTCCACTCCACTATGGAGTGACATCAAAACTATACGTAAAGAGATTATTATTCGTTACAACTCGTGAAAAAGTACACAAATAATCGGTAGACATACAGAAGAAACCTTTTTTTCGGACAAATCCAGAAGACGGGTAAAAAACTAACCCAACAAAAAGACTATAAATCGACGTACTCGACGAATATATAAAACCTCTAATTAGGAAACAGTCGACGAAGTGAACGTTAATAAAAGAGGGTAAGACTCCCGACAGAAAAGTAGAAAGTGGTGTCAAAATCTCATTTTGTACTATTTAGAACACTTTCTCTTTCCGTGTCCCCGACACCCTCGTGTCCTCTATCCGAGATTTGGTCTGATTCCTCCGACCCGATAGTAAACAACTTAAAATTTCCTACTCCCCCAGTAGTCTAGTTACTTCTTCCTTTCTGTCAGTAAGGTCCGTCTTCAATCCAGACATTTACGTATCTCCGTAATTTTTGATGTTGTAAAATTTTCAGAAATTTCCATTCATCCTTACGTGTTATAGTTTATTAACCTTTTCTATTACAAACCAATCCTAGTCGTTTAAAATTATAACTTCTGAGGTCTACCTCTTTGATTCCGAGTCTCTGTAATACGGGTCGTGTACCATCTATAAGTTATTTACAACCTGTTTTACTTTACAGAGACAACGTGATCTTGACTCTAAGGTGAGAGTATGGGGTTTATCATTGGTATATGCAGTTGGAGGTATAGAAATTCTTTTAATCCTTTCTTTTAATGTTCACAACTCTCTATCTTCTTTTCGTACAAGATATTATTTTTCTTTAGATCTCTATTGGTCTTCGATGACCTTTTCTTTGTCTATTAATCTAAATTTAAATTAAAGCTAAGTATCTTCACTTTTACTTTCTCTTTTAAGGAAACCATACTATGGTCAGTCAAGAAACCCCTTTGTTTTTTTCTTCTTTATTTCTTTTTTTGAAATCTGTATATTCCATTATTACTTTAAAAACGTTAATTAAGAAAGTGAAGTAAGGTCTCCTTTTTTTCAAAGGGTCTCGGAAAAAGAACTTGAATGGTTTAAGGACATGTTAAAAACTGAGCTTTTGTTATGTAGTGGAGATCCTAGGTTTATTTCTCTCTACCGAATATAAAGTGTATAAATATAGTCCGAATCGTAAAACCCCCTCCCCCGCGGAACCAGACTTTATATGTACAAGATATAAAGTCGACTTCTTAAATAAAGTTCACTCCAATTTTATATGTTTCATGATGGTGTGTCTGTAATCGACATTAATGGATTTTTTGTTATAAAATTTCAGTATTGGTAATATTCTTCGAAAACTTGGTTTCTTCTTAAACTCATTATTATTAGTATAGAGAATAACGTACAGTCAATACTAACGGGTTTTACGTGACTTACCTTAATATGTAAATGTTAAGAAGATGGGTATTTCAGTCGGACTTTCACTTTCACAATCAGTAAGTCGACACAGATTGAGAAACACTGGGGTACCTGATATAGGGCGGTCCCAGGAACAGGTACCTTAAGAGGTTCCTTCTTATGACCTCACCCAACGGTAAGGGAAGAGGTCCCCTAGAAGGACTGGGTCCCTAGTTTGGACCCAGAGGACGTAACGACCGTCTAAGAATTGGTAGACTCGGTGATACCTTTCAGTCGGATTACAATCAGTTTGAATCAGTAGGACAACGGGGTACCCATGAACCTACTCCGAACCTTGGTCGAAAGTCTCTCTTTCCTCCCCTGACACTTTAGACAGTCTCTTCTGAGGGAGAAAAGCGACGGAGACTTCTACGACCTAACCAACGAAGAAAGGAAGAGTCACACTGTGTAGGTCAGAGAGGACCACACACAGACACACACACACACACACACACACGCGCGCACACAGACACACAGATACACTTAGACACACTGAGTATGCCTCTCTCACAAATTTTACACATTAAGGAAAAATGGTTAAGATATGTTTAGATGTTGGTTTTAGAAACTCTTGTTTTCAAATTTCTTATACCTCGTACATATAAATTTTATCTATTGGTTGTCCCTGGACGACTTATCGTGTCCCCTGAGACGAGTTATAAGACATTATTGGATTTACCCTTTTCTTAAACTTTTCTTATCTATGTACATATATATAGGGACTTAGTGAAACGACATGTAGACTTTGATTGTGTTATAGTAATTAGTCGAGATGAAGTTATATTTAATTTTTTTGATTTTTTTGTTCACTTTATCTTACATCTTGTACTTGTTTCCCCTTCCTTCTACTAAATTTTCCTTATTCTTACTTTAATAAAAATTTATACTTTTTCATTTCTATTATTGATTCTACATACACTATAGTCTTGGAAGAACCTCGTATAACATCTTCTCTGTTAAGAAGTATAAGAAATGTCAAGTCTTTGTAAAAAATTAAAGAAACTACTCCCTACGAAATTTCGTCTTTTCAATTTTGAGAACTACTACATCTGGTCTCAAAAAAATTTATAAATAAATAAATCGACGGTCCAGAATCAACACCGTACATGCTAGAAACCAGAAGCAATGTCGCACACCCTAGAAATCAACGTCCCCCACCCTAGGTCAAAGGACTCGTCCCTAGTCTGGGTCCGTGGGACGTAACCCTCGAATCGGTGACCTAGTGGTCCCTTCAGAAGTATATGGTTCAAAATTCTCCTCATTCATAAGTTAATAGATTTAGCAGAGAGGGTTTAGACGATGTTTTCTTTTTTCGTCCTGAAACCTTTGAAACCAATAAGTTCACTAACAGAAGATATCTTGTGTGATCGACTTAATTTACCTCGATAGGTGATATCTTTTCACAATCAGTTAGCACAGTCTGAGAAACGTCGGGTACCTGTCGTCGGACGGGTCGAGGAGACAGGTACCCTAAGAGTTCGTTCTCATGACCTCACCCAACGGTACGGGAAGAGGTCCTCTAGAAGGGTTGGGTCGCTAGTTTGGACCCAGAGGACGTAACGTCCACCTAAGAAACAGTAGACTCGGTAGGTGAAATCTCCGACTCTCGAAAATTTCTCTTTTCTGTGTTCATTAGACCTTGACAAATCTCCGTCAGTCTTTTGATTAGGTGTCCCTTAGAGGTGTCGAGTCTCGTCCTTTTTAATTTGAAAGTGTGAAGGTCTTTTCGTTAACCTTTCTCTCCATCTTTTGGATAAGAGATAAAGTTATAGATTCAAAGAAAAAAAAAAATTGACTACATATCAACTAAACGTTACAACACAATCAAAGTCCATATGTCGTTTCACTGAGTCGATATGTGTATAAGAACAAGTATAACAAAAGACAATACCAAATAGTGTTCTATAACTTACACCAAGGGACACGATAAACCATCCTGGAAAAAAAAATATACAAAATATATATCATTAAACAAAGACGATTAAGGTTTAAGGATTAAATAGGGGGGTGGGGGAAAGAGGAAGTCATTAGTATTAAAAAAAAGATACAGACACCTAGACAAAGATAAAACATTTATTCAAGTAAACACAGTATAAAATCTAAGGTGTAAATTCACTATAGTACCATAAACAGAAAGAGAAAGACGGAATGAAGTGACTCATACTATTAGAGATCAACGTAGGTACAACGACGTTTACCAGAATAAAGTAAGAAAGAATACAGACTCGTCATAAGATAATATATATATAAGGTAATATATATATATATAACGTGTAGAAGAAATAGGTAAGTAGACAGTCATCTGTAAATCCAACGAAGGTGTGGAACCGACAATATTTATCACGACACTTGTATCCCTACGGACATAGAAAAACTTAATCTCAACAGAGACTCATATACGGGTCCCCGTCCTAACGACTTAGTACGTCATTTAAAAATAAACCAAAAAATTCCTGGGAGGTATAACAGGAGGTATCACTGACGTGGTTAAATGTAAGGTGGTTGACGTATCCTTCGAAGAGAAAAGAGGTGTGGGAGAGGTCGTAAACAATAAATATATGAAAATTTACAACCGGTAAGACTGGTCACACTTCACCATGGAGTGACATCAAAACTAAATGTAAAGAGATTATTGATCGAAGTGATAGATATAAAGAATATCCATCTACTGTAACGACGAAAAAAACATGTTTTCATTGAAACTAAATATCCCTTCTAAAAACATGAAGATAATATAAAACTTTGATGAGAAAGAATAGAAGGTACAAAAGAATTGACGAGAATGTAAAAGACAGAGAAAAAGAGAGACCGGAAGTAAGACTCACGGAAGGGACACAGAAGTCAAATAGATCCAAAACAAATTGAGTAGAGAACCCAATCTGAGATTCCAACATAAAGACGTGATGAACCCAATAAGTTTAAGTCCAGAATGTTTCTCGGACTTAAACCTGAAAGTGAAAGGTGGTACCGGTCCCTTTACTAGACAAAGATTCGGTATAGGGGTACGATATAGGGTTCGGACAGGGACCTGAAAATGGAGAGGCATACTTAACCTGTCCTATAAGGGTCTATATAAAGGGGTAACATGTTTCACGAAATTTGTAATAGAGAATTGCACATATAGGTCCGATTATGGGAACCGGACGTACCGTAGTTGGTAGTGAGTAACGTTACTGCATTCAAGGGAGATGAAGGATGATGAATTTTCTAAAGAGAAAGACCGAAAACTTGAGTCGAAATATCGATTATTAAAAATTAAAGATAAAATCGACCGTAATGATGTATAAAACTCAATCTTATATACAAAGGATGTAGACGAATCAGTCGGTTGGTAGAGTCTTTAATTAAAACTACGACTTTTTTTTAGTTAAACCCCTAAAACATTGATCCATAGAATACTTTCACACGAAACGTGAAGAAACTTAATAGTTTGAAAGTGAAGACAACTGAGAAGGTAAAAACCACTTGAAAAAAATTTCTAAATTCTTTAGGAAACATCACTTTTTACTATGTTCCTACAATTCAGATATAGACTGAGAAACACTAGGGTACCTAACATCGGGTGTCTTAAAAGGTCCGTTCTCATGACCTCACCCAACGGTAAACGAAGAGGTCCCTTAGAAGGACTGGGTCCCTAGTTTGGTCCCAGAGGGCGTAACGTCCGTCTGTGAAATGGAGACTCGGTGGTCCCTTCGGGATATTCTTAGTGATATACACGAATTAAATACCCGTCGTACATCAAATCATAGTGAATAAAACCGTGTTTTTTTTATTACTCCCTCTTCCCAAACCAACGGGAGGAACTAATTCTGATTTTAAGGAACGTAAAAGATCACTTTTTGTCCGACTCATTTAAAAGTCTTAGACTACAATCTCTGTGAGAATAAGGGAAGTTTTAGATAATACTCTGATGGTGGTGGGTGGTTAAACGGATTTAATAAAATATAAAGAAATATTATCAAAATTTTATAAAAAAGTGGAAACCACATTTATTGAACTCAAATAATAAGTAACTTAATTCGTCACAGGGATAACAATCAGGAATTGTAAATTTGTTGTCATAAACTCCTCTTTTTTTACAAAAACAAAAAGTAACAATAAAATAAAAGGAGGGAAACAAAGTGAGTAACACTAAGACTTTGTTGACAACTGAAACCCGATAAAGAAAATTTTTTAGATAGAATACAAGTTCAAATTTCTTTATCGTCTCATAGCCACAACTCTAAGGGTCAAGATCTCAGTCTGACTGACTCAGACTTAGGTCTGAGGTGGTCAATGATGATTCACGTGTTGACACCCGTTCAAAAAATTGGAGACACATGGAGTGGAAGGTGTAGACCTGTTGTCCCTACTTTTCCCATTCTTACTATCACGGATGATGTGTCCCACAATATTTCTAATTTACTTAATTATATATCTCTTTAAATTTGGACAGGAGTTACCTACAATAATAATAATATCAAGTTTAAAGGTATTCCGAAAACCGTGTCCGTAGAGATTCTCTCACAAAGATTGATATTGGATCGGATTACTAAAGTATCAAAATACCTTTACAGAGTTCCATGTTATAGAACTTCGTATAAAAAAAAAAATTTTCTTTTTTTTTTTTTTTTGTCTCGAAAGGTCTACCACGACCCCCGTTTCTTAGGTGGACAGTTACGTCCTCTACGTTCTCTACACCCAAACTAGGAACCCAACCCTTCTAGGGGACCTAATCCTTTATCGTTAGGTGAAATCATAAAAACGGACCTTTTAAGGTTCCTGTCTCCTCAGACCGTTCGATATCAGGTACCCCTGTATTTCTCAGACTGTACTGACTCGTTGACTTGTGTGTGTATGTGTATCTTTTTTTTAGTTAGAATACGATAGTGAAAAGTACTAAAAAAAAAAGTACTTACCTATAGAATTTCCTTTACTTAGATTTATTCGGAAGAAAAAACTTTAGTTTTTGGAAACAACTCCGACCACTGTCGTTCAGGGAACCCTTACCTCCCTCGACTCCCTTTTCTCCTTGTAGAATCAAGACACCAGCCTCCCCGGGGGGCGCGAGGGGACGACCAGGACACTCGGTTCTATTTGTTCGAACCGTTCCTTACGGAACGAGCGAGGTGGGACAGTTGGACTTCCACTTCCAAAAGTTGACACCATAACGATGAGGTGGGTTTAAGACAAGGTAAAAATTATATCGAAACACTATTTCACTTAACATAGGTAAAAAATTTTTCAGAACTTCCACACCGACTGTTCCTTTCGTTATAGGACGGTGTCCAAGTCTGAACTTTCCGGGTGGTCGGGATCGAGTACCGGGTGGGAGAGATCAGACCAAACATGTCGAGTCCGAGACGTAACACAAGTCATTTTCGTTACTGTAGATGCATGGAATGGTGGACCCCTTTGCGGTATTGTACAGGGATCAACACACACGGGACCGTTTGTGGGTCCATCTGCTGACTCGAGTGTGACTGGTCAGTGTCTTCCTTGTAATGACGTGGAACGAAAGGAGTTGTTACACAACGACATTGAGACGTACTTTTAGTTCACAAACGTTCAATTTAGTGAAGAACTTGCGTGACCCTTAAACGACGAATTATTTACGACGACGACGACGATCCAGCGAAGTCAGCACAGGCTGAGACACACTGGGGTATTGTCCAATAAATGACTTATTATTTTAGGGAAAAATTTTATTATTACTGGGAAATCAAATAGACAAAAGTATAAATCTTAACTCCTTATGCTAAAAGGAATTTCGCTCAAATCGTAATCAAAAGATGAAACACACGAATCAGCGAACCAGCACAGGCTGAGAGACGTTGGGATGCCTGGTATGGGGTGGTCTGAGGAAGCAAGAACCCTAAGAGATCCGTTTTTATGACCTCACCTATTGGAAAGAGAAGAGGTCCTTTAGAAGGGTTGGGTCCCTAGTTTGGGGTCAGAGGTCGAAACGTCCGTCTAAGAAATGACAGACTCAGTGGTCCCTTCGAGGTCAAAAGATGGTATACACAGTAAATTAGAAATTCTCGAGTCAAAAGAAATCCCCTTATAATCTCGTAGTCTGAATTCCTAGAGAGGTTAGGGAGGGTCGAACTTTAAGTGAAAGAATGGTTCCGTCAGATCCGTGTTGACCTCTTTACAGAAAAACGAATCAATCAGAAAGACTAACATAGTGAGGTAAGTATCAGATTCCTTCTCATACGAAGGTGGTTGTCAAACATCTTGTCAAGGTAAACTGTAAAGTGTTACCGTATCTCTCGATGTCGATATCAGTTGACTATAAAACTTCTAGGAGTTTCTAGAGAAGGGTAACGATGGAAGGGACGAAATAAAAACCAGGTCTCTTTTTAGTAAAAGTTTCTAGTCTTGACGAAGATAGTCGAAGTGTCTAGAAATACCTACCAAGGGACCTCGTATTCCGTGATACATGTTGTAAATTAATAAACGATACTCATTGTCACTACGTATTTTCCTTCTAGTACAATTGAAGTATAGGACCTTTTTCTCAAGTAAAGTCAGCGAGTCAGCACAGGCTGAGAAGCGCTGGGGTACTTAGTGTCGTGCGGTCCGGAGGGATAGGTAGTGGTTGAGGGCCTCAAGTGAGTCTGAGTACAGGTAGCTCAGCCACTACGGTAGGTCGGTAGAGTAGGAGTCAGTCAAGATGCAATTAATCCAATGAGCGGGTTCAGTGGGTCAGTTAGTGATTACTCCCATTTGTGTGAATAAAGACACTGTCTTAATGATCGGACATGATGAATTTTACCTTTATAGACTGTTGTCTTCGTAAAATCAATTTTTGAGGGAATAGTAGGGGTGACTTGTATTGTGAGTAGTCCCTTTGATGCATAAGTGGTTGTGTAGGAACCTTATTAAAGTTCTTGTTTTCCATTGACTTTCCACTATAAATACTCGTTAACCGTCATACGGAGTCAAATATCTACGTTGTTCAGAGATTTTTGTTCATATTGATAATAATTATCGTAAAACTAAGGGGACACCGACTTCTTCATGAAAGTATAATTACATTTGTAAACTACAGTGTCCCTATTCTTTCTCAGAAACTAAATGTAGGTATAATAAAGTAGATTGACGTATTTGAATACACTATTATCCTTTACCGAACCGTTTGAAGTTCCTCACTCGTAACATAAACCGTAATAATAACCGACATCTTTATCGTAACATTTGATAAGCGACTGTAAATTTTCTAATAATCTTCTATGATACTTTGTGAAATACGGTCATTTATACCGATAAATACACTTTAATAATGGTCTGACTATGGTTTTTCTTATCTTTTGGACTTGACAGACTATAATACTTTCTTTAATTTGGACAAAAATATTCGGAAGGGTGTTTCTTTTGAGACGAATGGTTTATCAAAGTGGTCACTTAATAAAGTATTTCTTATTGATTGTGATCGTCGTTATGGTCTCTTATCCTTTTTCCCTCTTCTCTGTGAAAAGATAATAAATAGCCGGGTCGTCTTGGAATGTTCCTGTAATGTTCTTTGTTTTGTCATCTGTATATCTACGTTTTTAGTATTTGTTGTCATCGTACTGGTTTACCCGAGAAAAGTTCTTACGTTCCTACCAAATACTAAGTTTTTAATTAGTTACACTAAGTTTTGTAAATGTCTTTTTTTTTCTCTTTAGTACATTGTACGTTGTCAAAGTTTTTTAAAAACTATTTTAAGTTGTGGGTAACTACTATTTTCATAGATCGTTTGGTTTCCCTGAAAAAATTAGACTATTACATAAATGTTTTTAGAATGTTGTTTGTAATAGAATGAACACTTAAAACCTTGTTCCGTTCCTACGGGTGATACTAGTAAAAACAAACTTAATATGAATTCCAGGGTCAGTTACGTTATTCTGTTTTGTTTGTTTGTTTTTCCGTATTCTTATCCTTTTCCCTTTATATTAAAAGTAGTAAGTAATAAGTTTAATTATTTCGTATATATTCGGGTGACCTATGTTCAAAGTTATAGGTTTTTTAATAAGTAAAGATATGTTTGTAATATGTTTATCTTTTACTTTGAAAATTTTCTGTAGTAAATGTTATCGTAATTTCGTAATCGAACAATCAATACACGTTTCTTTAAATCTCTTGTCTGTAGTTCTTTAATGACAAAATTCTCATTATTAGACTACTCTGTTCACGACTTTTTTTTATCTAGGTTTTAGGTACATTTATATTTAAAACTATCATTAAAAGATTTTGATTAGAGGTGTAGAAAGAAGGAGAAAGATAGAAAACAATCGACGATGTAAGGAATTTTCGTCCGATAGTATTTTAAACTTATAAGTGGTCACTAAGTGACTATTGTAGTCTTTTATCTTTACCTGAAATCCTGTTAGAGGTAGTTTCGGTGACCAAAATTTAACCAAAATACAGAATCTATCTTCCTCTCAGGGTTTTCCTTTATTGTGTACTACCAGATCCAGAAAGACCGAGAGAATTTTTTGTATGTTAGTCTATCGAAGAAGTACGTCTTATAGAATTTCCCATAGTGTACTTTTATGTGTCACACAGGTCGGTTCGTTAAAACTTATCTTTTGAAGACTTATGGTAGAGTTCGTTCCAGATTTCTTGAGTCATAAAACACCGGAAAACTACTCAAACGATCTATCGTCCCACTGGACGTTCACAAGGAAAAACGAAAAAGCATCTTAAGGAGTGAACCTTGTTGAGGTCGATAAATACCCTTTCGAGATGTTCTATTTTTCGATTCTAAACCAGTGAAAGTGTGTCTGGGGTTTACTTAATGGGTCCCACCCGACCGTCTCCCTAAACTTGAATTCCTGTACCCTGTTAGACGTGTCCAACGGTTACAAAGCACTCACAACATTCTTTTCATTTTTGGAATGACCGTCTTTAATGTAACCTGTTATACTTGTGTAAGGTCAGTTAGATGAAGTGTCTGTACTAGAGTAACCAGAGGGGTTGTAGGAATGTTCCTTTACTCCCCCTGCTTTCACTGAGGTGGGAAATCTCGTTTTCGGGATAGAAAGTGAGGGTGAACGCGCACACGCACCCACCTTATGTAAATATGTCCCTTGTTTAATGGTAGAAGAAACGAAGGAGAGTTGTACACCCACTTGTTCAAACGGAAAGAGACGAACTCCGGTATGTTAAGGGGTTCGTTGAACAGACTTTACAACCCCTGACTCAGTGGTCGGTCGCTATAAGAGTCTGTCGACGACCGAACAAAGAGTTGGTGACAAACCAGTCAGACTGAACCTGAACCACGTGGTACATTACATTCACGGACCCTACTTTAGACGGAGTGACCGGATGTCGTCTGAAAATTCTTTCCCTTCTGTTACCACTTATATCTTCTCCTCAGTGAAGTGTGAAGACATTATCTTCCTATACAGTGGTCGTGATACGAGTAGACCTTCTATTCTAAATTCTGATCCATCAATCGTGTAACTCATAAGTCTTCAAGAGAGTCTCTCATTTGACTTATTGGTAATAAGACCCATAAAAATTAAAAACGTTGATCTAACGGAGAGTTCTGAAAAAAGTGAGGAGGGAAACACATGAATTTCCTTTACACCGTCTTAACAAGTTTAAGAGGTAATTTTGTCATTGATCATTAATATTAAAACTCCTCTCGAGTAGCCCTTTCTCTTACAAAATTCTTGTTTTTCGGTAACCTGTCGTAAAAGTGTAACTCTTTATATTCTATTAAATAAGTTTTTGTTGTGGAATCCTGTGTATAGACTCACAAGATCTGAATTTCTATACAAATATAAAAAGAAAGAGGGTGACTTTTATCTTCGCGAGGTTTATGACTCCCTACTTTCGTGTCCTCTAGTAAGAGGTATATTTACAACTGTGTGTTTTAAGTGAGATTGGTGTTTACCTATAGAGAATAACCATATCTTGAGCCGTCGAAGATCGTCAGTAGACTCTACTCGTGGTATACACTGTATTATTACGTAATAAAGTGATTTCGAAAGTCTCGAATTCTTTTATCGGACTCCTTATTCTGACGAGGAAAGACTCGGTTCCAACGTTAGAAGATTCAGGTTCTGCACGAATTTTTTGTCAGTAATCCATTAACATTTTCGGTTTTCTCTAGTCAAATTCTTATACTTTATTATAATGCTGGTTGACGGGAAAAGGGACAAGTTAGGTCTGTCTTCGACCTGTGTATACATAACTATAAACATATTATTGTTTCTTCCTCTTACTCCCTTGTTGGAAGGGTGGATATAAGAGAAACATTCTAAAATAATGATAGACAAGAAATATGGGATCTTTTACCCCTTTAACAACCAAGTCTTGTAATACCTGTCAGAAGGGGACAGAAAGATACTGTATCAAAGCCCAGTAATAATCAATTAAAGTAAAGTATATAGTTATCATCGGATAGTCAAATGACTTTAGTTGTATTTTCCGTCAAGAACTATAGTTTATTTCTCGGAACTTCAGTCTTATGAAGTGAGGGTAATTAAACCGCATACCAGTACTCTGTACTCTATTTAATAGAGGTGTCCAGAAAGGTCTTAATAAGACAAGAAAAACGTTTAGTCAAATATAAACATCTTTTCCAAGTTAGACAAAGACCGTACCGTTACCGGTTCAGTCTTAGAGTTAAACTCTATCATTCTTTTTATCCGGTTGTGTAATGTGTAAAAGTTCTACTTAATAACACCTATTTTCTATATATTTATACCTAACCACACATAAAAATTATAGGTCCTTTTAAAAGCAGGGATTCAATGAAGTAATCGTTGACAAAGTAGTAGATAGGAACCGACTCCAAAAGGACATTTAGATCCAGTCTTTAATATCTGAGATAAAAGTTTCTTTTTAGAGAACATAAAAGGTAGACGTTTTAAAAATGTGGTTACCGGATTAAAGAATTCTCAGGTTTCCCCTGTCTTTCTAATCTCGTTCTTTTTTAATACATCTGTGTCAAAGACTGACCCCTCACATAAATCAGATCTTTGTTTTGGAGACTTCACACCGACTAAATTATTTTCAGTAGTTCTTATGCTTTCTGGTCGACGAGACTTAAAGGAGTCTCTGATCTTGGACTCTTTTGGCGGAAGTTAATGTCGTCTTTCACCGCGAAACCTAATCTGGGTTTCTTCTTAAAGGACCAATCCAGAGACTTTGTTTAGTGATTCATTCTGACAGTGACGGAGAGTTCCTATAGAACTGGGACCCTATTTATTATCGGGTATACATACTTCTCGAAGATGTAAGTCCGAGGTATGATTCGTACAATGTAAGTAATACAGAAGTACAGTCATGTTGTTTAGATACCCCTTTTGTAACAACAGGAGTAAAATAGTCGCCCTTCCATACAAAACAATTCCTCGAGTGTACGTCTCAACGACCCTACACTTGAGTTTCTAAATCTGAGGTCTCGGTTGAAAAAGGTAGAAATCCTGACTACGTTACCGTTACGTTGTTCTTTCTCATCGATCATCCAAACTACGAGTCGACATCCTTCTGGGAAAGATGTCTCTTTGTATTAGACTGTAAGAGGCAGTTGATACTTTAGTAACCTTTTCCGTAGTCACTGAATCTTCACACATTTGTGTCTTAAGTATTCTTGAATTCTCAAAACACTAAAGTCCATACAGTGAATGGGAGAGACTACGACAAAGGAGAGTGAATAAGTTCTGGTAAGTAATTCGTGGATGTCTCTAGTCTTAAGTTACCACTTCTTTTAGACCTTTTACTCTCGTTATGATTGATGTGGAACGTAACGACACCAATGGTAAGTTTCTCAAGGAAAGGGTGAGAGGGAAGACGTGTCCCCAGATTCCACTGTCTCCTTCTTGAAAACTGTAATACAAACTCTTTATACGATTCACGTGTTTCCCTCTGATTTCTTAACAATAGAAAACTTTCTTTCTACTCGAAAGGTCTTTTTCAGGTTTCTCTTCTTCGTGGTCAAACCCAAACAAAAAAAAATTAATAAACGAAAGAGGAAACATGAAAGGATGGAGATAATGCCACGAATAGTATAAGATTATTAGAAGAGTGCAGAAAGAAGGGTCACTCTAAGACCTAAGATCTTAACAAAATATAAATGGTTTAAGTATGGTTCTGGACTCGGATCGTCTGATATCCGTGAGTATTTTATGGACAACTTACTTGCTCATTTCGAAGAATCAACCTTTTTCTTGTTTTAGCGTTCTCTTTTTTATATTTAACTTAGAATAAAGGGAAATGAGTCTAACTATCTGATAAGTAACTTCTACATTTAAGAAAAAACGGAATAAATCCACACCCTTCTCGATATTGATTTATGTTATGTCTTCGCAGAAAGTGTTAACAAGTTTTGAAGGTTTTGCGGGAGGTGTCGTCGAGAATTCCCCATCCTGTTTAAGACCGATCACTCTCCCTCACCTACCCGGAAGACCCTGAGTCCACCTATTTTGGTGTACTGAAGAAGGTAGGACCCGAAGTCACTGAGTCACTAGGGTTTACTTGGGACCCCTTGGGAAGGTCAGTATACTAAGAAAGGTCAATGGAACTGACACGGAATTTGTTCGAGGATGTTTTTCTCAGGTTTATAAATTGGGTTATAACAGTACGCCGTTTGTAGACAAAAATGTAGTCATCTAAGAACGTCGGTTCGTGTTCACACACTTACAGTTGATCCTCTCAGACACTGAAGCGGAGGTATACTAGTCTTCTCATCCTACTCTTTAGTTTGTGAAAGACTTTGGTCCAAATCCCCGACTCTAGACTTCCCTCGTTTAAAAAATACACTTAATTGATTTAACTCTAACTGACAAGTCTCGTCAGTCCGTCCGAGTCCGGGACCCTTGGACGGTGTGACAGTCTTTCAGGACGTAAGTGAGTCCGAAAGTCGTAGTCCACCACACTCGGTTTCTACGGTACCCCTGGTGTGAATCCTATACTCAAATGGTCTTCATGTCAGTGTAAATAGTGACACGTACCTCGTGAAAGACCCACTTAGACTGACATAATCTGTAAAATATATGTAAGAGATATTAGGATTTTAATTTTTATTTTGGACGTACGTACGTGTGTGTATTAGAATTTTCATAAGGATTTTTTTTTTTTCCGTCTCCAGTAATAAGGGTAAAATATAGACATTTTTTCCCCGAAACCTCTCCAATATCCTTGAGGGGTTATGACAGGTCGATGATTCAGTCCCAGTACTAAATGTCGGTTTACGGAGAGAGACGAACGGAAAGACTTCCTCGACTCACCGAGTGAAAACTGGTAAATGTTCGTAGACTCGGGGTTTCGAGACTTTTCTATCTTTCCTCTGTGTTTCTTAATAACTTACTCATCAAACTGTAAACCAAATTTAGTCAACATGTAAAAAAGGATGACTTTACCTCTCACAGTCTAGAGTTGGTGGGTAAAAGGTAACGAGACACTTAACAGTCATAATAATATTACTATCTTAGTAAAGGATTCCATCTCATAAAAGAAATTTTACAGATTTAAACCGTGGAACGTCTTATTAAAAGACTTGCCCTTAACACGAAGGTAATGGATTAACGTTTTCCAACGGTTTTAAAATTTTCCAAGACCCTTCCCCTCCGTCACGTTTTTAAGTTCACCGGGAGTTCCAGAGTGAGAATTTTCTTTACCTTTAAAAAACCTGACTTAACAGTAGGATAAACAACCACATTGATATTGTCCTTTCCCTCTTATGTCCGTTATGAAAAGAGGGGTCGAAGAGGTTATTATGGATGTTGACTTAATACGATAAATATTTCTTTTATAAAGACTTATAGAACGTTTAAAATTGTAGAAACTTTCTTACAAGTAAATGATGAGATTACAGAGTGAGATTCCTTATTTATTCAAATAATTACATTATTTTTGAGATTTATTTTTTATACAGTTAGTTGATGTGACCTTCGAGTTAGTCATTCTTCTACTTACGTTTTTTTATGTTTTATGTCATATTTTTCGACTACCTTTCGATACGCACTATTGTGGTAAGATGACGGTAGTTTTCACCATTCTTCTTTTTTGATCTTAAAAAATATGGGTACCACACAGGTCTTATATTTACAGAAAGTTTACGGTGTGTAAAGTCAAAAAGTAAAACCTTAACATAAAATATAAGCATTGATACTTTATTATAATTAAATCAGTACAAGATGACTTATTCTTTAATCATATAATAAAGGTAGAAACGATTAAAAAGAAAGAGTCAAAGGAGAACTTAAATTTTTAGACGGTTTATTTTTACACAGTTAAGCTTCTTTTCTTTACTCTCACTGGGAAGAGACGTGACAGATATGGTATGGGATACAGTGATTTATAAACAGAGGGGAAAAGAGATACAACATCTTAAAATTTCAGAATTTTTTAAGAAGACTAAGTAAAAAAATTTAAGAAGATTACCTAAAGGTGTATGTCATTTTTTAAAATAAAAGTTAGGTTTGTACATATTAAATATGTACCTATGATTTTCGGATACCGGTCCAGTACAACTAAAACCGAATAAATTCAGATATTACACCATTATTTATCTTATTCAAGAATTATTCTCACTATTAAGTAGGTGACACCGTTAAAAGGTACTAATTGTTTTTATGTCTATATTATCAGTCCGGGGACACTGTACACTATATGGGTACACTCCATGAATCGACCCCTGAACCGTTGGAAAAACTAGTATGTTTGCAAAAATAAAAACAGTAAAAACAAAAGTCATAATGTCTTTTATTATGACGAAGATTAAGATTTTTATAACGAAGATTATTTGTAAAATTACGATAGAGATAAGAAATAGTTTATGACCTTCTCTTTATAGGGTTTCCATCAATGAAAACTTTTAAAGTGTTGGTACACGTCGGATTTTAAAGGGTCTACTCCGTTTTATTTAAATTTGTTATCAGACGTAGGAGTTTTGTTATCAGTACCCAATATACAAACTAACTTCTGGACATGAGTTGAAAATTATCTTAAATGGTGTTATAATTCATTATAATCACCCTACGAAATAAGTTAAATCATGATTGGAAAAGTATCATACACTTTTAAATTTTTTCTCTTGTTACTTCATCGATTAGTAAGTAAAGTGAAGTGCGATCAAATAAGATATCTAAAGTCTACTTGGATCTCTACTTGTATAATACACTTCAGTCTGTGTCATTCTGTTTACAGTTTACTATAGTACATATACATCTTAGAAAAAATTTTTTTACTACGTTTACTTGAAATCGTGTTTTGTCTTTGTCCGGGTGTCTGTACCCTTTGTTTGAATGTCAATAGTTTTTCCTTTTTCGTCTCTCTCCTCATTTAACCCTCGAACCTTAATTGTACATGTGTAGTAATATATATATCATCTATTGGTCGTTTCTGGACGATACATCGTGTTCCTTGATATGAGTCATAGAACGTTATTGGATATTCCCTTTTCTTATACTTATTCTTATATTTATATATACACACACACACACACACACACATATTGAGTTAGTGAAATATCATGTAGATTTTGATTGTTGAAATATTTAGTTGATATAAAGTCAAAAAAAATTTTTTATCTGTAATTTCTCACATTTAGGAATTTTCCCAGATACTTCATCCTCGTTCCCCTGGGACCCCTCTCCCGATATGGTGTCGGTCCTCTGTCTCTTTATGAAAGGGAGGCGGTCTGATTATTCTTGTCACTTCGAAGTTCTTCTCCAGAGGGGTCCGGGTCTCCGTCTTTTTAATTCAAAAGTTCCGTCCTCTCTCTGAAGGGACCACCAGGTCTCCGATTCTTAGGTTCGCAAGTTACGTCCCCGGAACTCAATCTAGGGACCAGTCCCTTGATATAGGGGGTACGGTGTCGATTCTGGACCACGTCGGTTTATTTATTTCTTTATACAGAAAATTTTTCGTCTTCCTGTAACCCCCGGTCGGCTGACCCGGCGTATATCCCGTGAGGATAGTATGTCCGCGAGTCGTACTAGTCGTGCCACTGGAGTCGATTCGAGATATTGACGGGTAGGACCTTTCACGTCTACGGTACCTTGGTGGGTCGTCGTCCACCTGTCGGTGTAATCTCTTTCTTGTAAACTCAGGGTGGTGGGAACGACGGAAAAAATATGATCTGTTTAGTGACTTTGAAAGTCAAGGGTAAAGAATTAGCCGTTTTGTCTAACTCCTATTGTTCCTGATATTCTGTTGCCTCCATTTTTCGTGAAACACTCGATGACCCGTCGTAAGTTTGCAGTCGACAGGAATAGACAAGCACACAGAAACACACCTACACACAAAAACAACAACAAATCAGTGATTCAGCACAGACTGAGAAACACTTGGGTACTGGGGTATCGAGTGGTCCGAGGAGACAGGTCCGTTCTTATGACCTCACCCTCCGGTAAAGAAAGAGGTCTCCTAGAAGGGCTGGGTCCCTAGTTTACGTACAGAGGAAGTGACCTTCCGACTAAGAAATGGGGACTCAGTGGAACCCTTCGGGGACACCTACACCCATGATAAATAATTTATTAAGATTTAAAAAGTGTGGAGTGTCTACCTCTCCCATTTACTCTCTCGACGGGAACCGCACTACTCCAACCGATACCGCTCGACACGGATCCGTCCTCCGACGTCAACATGTGTGTCGTGTGGATTCTCATGTGTGTGACACACAACTGTAGACGTTCTGAGGTACGACGACCTCAAAGTGGACTATTGAGGACCTATAGTGGACTGACGAATGTTGGCGTGACCCATACCCGGTCTCTTTTTGCACTATCGTAAGAATGAGTCCCAAGTTTGACCTTTCGTTATAAAATGTCTCCGACGTCACTCTTTGTAGTATTAGTAGAATACTATTGTTGATTACTATTGACTACTATTGTTGATTATACCACCAACATTTTTAATTATTTTGGTAAGTTCACTCTCGTATTGTTTACAGATATTAAAACCTCTCAAGTACTTCTTAACATGTCGATGAGACTGTTATCAAGGAGTATGAAAACGTCGAAGGTTTGGTGAACTACTCAATAAAATGGGTATTTAACAGATATTTTCTTCCGTTGTATTTCAACCGAATAAATTCTAAAATAGTTGGTCGACAATTTGGTGGTTTGGAAGAAGGAGTCATTCTAGTGGGTAGGAGTACGTTTGGGGGTTCACGGAGACGATGAGAATCTCTTTTTCACAAGGTTTATCGATATCACAATTGATCTTAAAAACAAGATTACGTCATTTTAGACTTTAGATAAAGATGATAGACACCTTTATGTATATCACCTTTATTATACACCTTTATAGGTAAGAGTTTCGTATGGTTTACTATCACATAATCAAAAAATAAGAACGACACTGTTTTGTGGTGTTTAAATCATCGTATTTTGTCGTGTTCAAGTCATAGGATGTCGAAACCGTCAGTCTTCAGGTTTTCAGATAGCCGGATTTTAGTTTCAGAATCGTCCCTATATTAGGTAGACTTTGATCTCCCCTTTTAGATAAAGGAACGGAGAAAAATTAGAAAGTCTCTATCGGACGTAAGGAACCACATACCGGGGAAGGACTCAAAAGTTAGTATAGTGACGGTCGAAACGGAAGTAGTAGTGTAGAAAAGACTGGGACTGGGGGAACGAAGGGAAAAATATCTAATTTTTGGGAATACTAATCTAATGCGGGTGAGTCTGTTAGGTTCTATTAGAGGGGGTAGAGTTCCAGGAATTGAATTAGTATAGACCTCTTAGGAAAAACAATACATTTTATTATGCAAGTGTTCAAGTCCCGAATTGTGAACCTATGAAAGCCCCAGATCATGGGTCGTATGGTGTCTGTCAAAAGACACAATAGTAATGAAAAAGTGACCCCCTTTTTAAGTAACCCTCGTATTCTTTACACAAGTATATACGGGTTACTCGGAAACATAAATAAACTCAACACATTAGTATAGGTCAAGAAGGATGGATACAGTAAGATTGTGTTCCAAAGAGTGGGAACCAGGATAATTGTACACCCCGGTCTATCGAGAGACAACACCCCTCGACAAAACACGTGACACCCTTAAACTCTTTGTAAACACCGGAGATGGGTGATCTACGAGCGTCGTGACGGGGGTGTCAACACTGTTGTTTCTTATTACATAGGTGTGTATCTGTTTACAGGGGACCCATCTTTGTTAAATGGGAGTTACCTATTGGTGAGTACATGATCTTTCGTCGGTTTAATAACAGTAACGGAGAAACTTCCGTTATCAAGTATCTTCCGTTTTCTAAACCTATACATCTGACTACCGATTAAAATTCCCCGTTTACACTCAGTATGTAGAATCGTAACGTCTGATTTAAATGACGGTTTACATAAACAGGTCTTCTGTGTTTTGAGTCTCAACAGAATAAGTAACCATCATTGAGTACGTACACTACTCAGGTCACACCCAATACTCCGAAAGTCCCGAAACCTATAGTCTGTCTCTCCTCACGGAGTCTTACGTCACAGAATATTCTCGACACTCGAGAAGTCGTAACCCTGGGTACAGAATGGTAGAAAGTAAAGTAATACTCATCGTATTAGAGTCGGATATAGACAGTTTGAAAGATAACATGATACTACCAAGAGTTTTGTGTCCCCACTACCACGGAGACTTCACTATGTCCGGTCCGGGGTCTTAAGTGAAGAACCGATTAGGAGGGGTGTAACTAGGGGTTCGAAAACGACAACAAGTCAACGGCGTATTACAGACTGAGAAACGCTGAGGTACCTGTCGTCGTGCGGTTCGAAGGGACAGGAAGTGATAAAGGGACTCGAACGAGTTTGAGTATAGTCAACTCAGTGACTACTATAGGTTGGTAGAGTAGGAGACAACAGGGGAAGAGGAGGACGGAAGTTAGAAAGGATCGTAGTCTAAGAAAAGATTCTCAGTCGAGAAGCGTAGTCCACCGGTTTCATAATCTGGAAGTCGTAGTCAGGAAGATTACTTATAAGTCCTAACTAAAGGAAATCCTAACTGACCAAACTAGAGGAACGTCAGGTTCCCTGAGACCTTAGAAGAGGTTGTGGTGTCAAGTTTTCGTAGTCAAGAGCTACGAGTCGGAAGAAATACTAGGTTGAGAGTGTAGGTATACACTAATGACCTTTTTGGTATCGAAACTGATCTACCTGGTAACAGTCGTTTTATTACAGAGACGAAAAATTATAAGATAGAGCCAAACAGTATCGAAAAGAAGGTTCCTCGTTCACAGAAAATTAAAGTACCGACGTCAGTGGTAGACGTCACTAAAACCTCGGGTTCTTTTATTTCAGACTGTGACAAAGGTGACAAAGGGGTAGATAAACGGTATGTTACTACCCTGGTCTACGGTGCTAGAAGTCAAAAACCTACAACTCAAAATTCGGTCGGAAAAGTGAGAGGAGAAAGTGGAAGCAGTCCTCCGAGAAATCAAGGCGAAATGGTGACCTTGGTACTCCCTTCGGGAGGATTCAAAATCAGTAAACGTGTCGAGGAAGTATCCCGAAAGGACGACCGAGTCTTCCATTTCTTGGACGGACGTCACACCCTCCGGACCCAAGTTAGGGACCCAGTCCTTCTAAGGGACCTCTTCCCTCACCGTTGGGTGAGGTCATAAGAACAGACCTCTTAAGGTACCTGTCTCCTCGGACCGTCCGTACATCAGGTACCCCAGTGTTTCTCGACCTGTGCTGACTCGTTGATTGTGTGTGTGTGTCGAGGAAGTACTAAGGAAAAACAGTAATTACTGAGTAATAAATAGAAATTTAGTTGAATACTAAAAGTTCGTAGTTACAAAATTATTCACTTTAGTACAAAGTACTACGATAACTTAAAAAAGATTTTGCGTGACTTAGTTTATGTATTGATATTTCTCAAAGTACAAATAGGTATACGATAGATTTTCATAGAGTGATGATCTATATATGTGTTCTCAAATTCGTTATAACAGGACCTTCGTTGGTTGTAGTCCTTTTCGGACTGTAAATAAAGAGCTAGATTTCTCCAAAGAGGGTAGATGAGTTCAAGGAGTGTCTACTCCCTGGTAGTTTCATGTCTTTTGGTTAACGAAAACGTTAGTCTCCCTTTGGGAGTCCGATCGTAAAGGTGTGAAACGATTTGTAGAAGGAAAAGTAAAAGGAAATTTTTGTCAATTATCAATTCTATTACGGGAATTTTAGTCATTATAGTCCATTAAGTATGACTATACAAATTACGTAGTGTAGTCAGTCTATTGAATGGTTTTTTCGTTTGAGTTTGTGACCTCTTTCATTAGGTCTGGTCCTAAAGGTTATCACATAAAGTGTCTTGTGATTAAGATATCCCAGAGTCATCTGTAATGTACCTCCCCCCCCCCCCCNCCCCCCCCCCCCCCCCTTCCATTCCCTCCTTCAACCGTCTCTAGATCAATTTATTAAACTCCTTTACAACAATTTGTTTTAATTAAAAAATAACATTCTGAACAGTTTTCGAAAGTGAAAGGTGACATGAAACATTTTGAATTCTCTTTAGCTGTAATTCGTACGTTGGAATTAAAATAAATTACTTTTTATAGGAGAAAAAGGGATTCTCGTAAGGGACCTTGATCATAAGTCTCCTTGTATAAAACCCTTTACGACTATTTATATCTGATCTCTTTTGTCATAAAAGGACTCTCTTTTTTGTTTGAGATCCTATTACCTATAAAAATTTACATGTGATGGAATATAAAATTGTTGACGGATCTTCTCGTCTGACAGAAGAGACCTAATGGAAACAAGTAGAGACAAAACGTGGTGGTCCCTGAGTTTTTGTAATGACTTACGTTTACTGTTTATTTATATTTTCTGTTACACCTTTAATAAAATGACCAATAGTCAGGTCAAGTCAAGTCAAGTCAGCGAGTCAGTGCAGGCTGAGAAATGCTGGGGTACTTGACGTCGTGTGGTCCGGAGGGACAGGTAGTGGTTGAGGGCCTCAAGTGAGTCTGAGTGCAGGTAGCTCAGTCACTCCGGTAGGTCGGTAGAGTAGGAGACAGCAGGGGAAGAGGAGGACGGGGATTAGGGAGGGTCGTAGTCTCAGAAAAGGTTACTCAGTTAAGAAGTGTACTCCACCGGTTTCATAACCTCAAAGTCAAAATCGTAGTCAAGAAGGTTACTTGTGGGTCCTGACTAGAGGAAATCTTACCTGACCAACCTAGAGGAACGACAGGTTCCCTGAGCGTTCTCAGAAGAGGTTGTGGTGTCAAGTTTTGGTAGTTAAGAAGCCGTGAGTCGAAAGAAGTGTCAGGTTGAGAGTGTAGGTATGTACTGGTGACCTTTTTGGTATCGGAACTGATCTGTCTGGAAACAACTGTTTCATTACAGAGACGAAAGATTATTCGATAGATCCAACCAGTATTGAAAGGAAGATTCCTCATTCGCAGAAAATTAAAGTACCGACGTTAGTGGTAGACGTCACTAAAACCTCGGGGTTTTTAATTCAGACTGTGACAAAGGTGACAAAGGGGTAGATAAAGGGTACTTCACTACCCTGGTCTACGGTACTAGAAGCAAAAGACTTACTACTCGAAATTCGGTTGAAAAAGTGAGAGGAGAAAGTGAAAGTAGTTTTCCGAAAAATCAAGGAGAAGTGAAAGACGGTATTCCCACCACAGTAGACGTATAGACTTCAATAACTATAAAGAGGGACGTTAGAATTAAGGTCAAACACGAAGAAGGTCGGGTCTCAAAGAGTACTACATGAGACATATATTCAATTTAATCGTCCCACTGTTATATGTCGGAACTACATAAGGAAAAGGATAAACCTTGGTCAGGTACAGGTCAAGATTGACAACGAAGGACTGGACGTATATCCATAGAGTTCTTTGTCCAGTCCACCAGACCATAAGGGTAGAGAAAGTCTTAAAATAACACTAGGTGTGTCAGTTTCCGAAACCATACCAGTTATTTCTTCTTTATCTACAAAAAGACCTTGAGAGAACAAAAAAGGTACTAGGTCGTCTACAACCGTTAAACTAGAGACCAAGGAGACGGAAAAGATTTTGGTCGAACTTGTAGACCTTCAAGTGTCGAGTGTATAACGACTTCGGACCGTACCTTTTAAAACTCGTAACGAAATGATCGCACACTCTACTCACGTTAACACGCCATCAAACTCGTAAGAAACCGTAACCGAAAGAAACGTTAACCTTACTTTTGACTGGAAAAGGCCAGGACACCGGTGACGACTCAAAAGGTTTAAACAACCGTATAACTCACGTCGTGAAAGTGTCGTAGTAGAAAGTCCTAAACTTTATCGAGTTGACCTTAAGGTAGTGGAGGTAATCGAAACAAGTATCTTTACGAATGATTCCGGGTGAACTGAAGTGTAAGGTCCTACAGACCGAGATCTACTCACTAGTGTGGTAGTACTAATAGGTCCAGTACTTCTAGAAAAAACATGTCAAGAAGACACATAAGAACGGTGGAGAAGAATTATAGAAGACGAAGACAATCCAGGTATGGTAAAGACAGGAAATAGCTCGGGTAGAAACGTACTTTACAAGGGAACCATAGAGATTAAAAGAACTTCTCTAGAGATCAGAAAGGGTAAGACAAGAAAAGGAGATAAAGAAACGTAACTAGCGACTCCTTCCGAAAGAATAGAGAGGAACGATAAGAAACATTGATACGTAAGTCTACAAATATAGAAAGGAAAAGAGGAAACGAAAAGTGAAGAGAAGAAAAGTGTCGATAAACATTCCGGAGGGGTCTGTCGGTAAAACGAAAAAACGTAAAGAAAAGGTAACCCTACCAGAACTAGGGACAGAGGATATGTTACAGTGGTTGGAGGAAACGAAACTCTTCATTAGTTGTAGAAAAAATAGAATTAACTGTTTCGACGTATCTTACACGCGGGACTATTAGATTTTCGTTAGTAACGACTTCAATTGTAGTGGACTTCTCATGTTTACCTGTCACCAGTGTCACGTGCCTTAGTCGTTTGTCCCAAAAAAAGAAGTCACCTGAGAATGAAGGAGATGTACTCGTCATGTATTTGTGCGTTTCCAGTAAGATGTACTTCTGATTCCGATTCTTAATTTTTCACCATTTAAAAAGTTTAAACTAAAAAGATCGTTGATGATGTCTACCAACCTGTACTTTAACACTTACATTACTCTATCACACCGGTTTTATAATTTGGGTCTCATTGAACATTCTTTACATTTCGGGGTTTACGATAGTCTCAAAATCGAAACCTTCTCTATACTCTCTACATCTTTCACCATAACAGTAGTTTGATTATTTTACTATGGTCCCTAAGAAGATACCCCACGTGATGAGCTAACGGTCCACTCGAACCCGTTTAGTAAGATATGGACAAGTACTGGGTGAAAGAAGAAATCCTACTCTGTCAACCCTTTTTATTAGTAGATTGTGGAACATCCCTAGTCGTCATAGTAGTGGTGCACCCTATAACAATCTTTACATCTTTGAGTCTGGAGTAGGGTCTGAATGACTCAGTCTTAAACGTAAAATTGTTCTAAGGATCTATTTGATTATGTGACCAAAACATTGAGACAAGAATCATGGATTCACTGCACTTCACTTTAAGCGAGTCAGCACAGACTGAGAAACGTTGGGGTACCTGATATGTCAGGTACCTTAAGAGGTCCGGTCTTATGACCTCACCCATCGGAAAGGGAAGAGGTCTCCTAGAAGGGTTGGGTCCTGAGCTTGGGTCCAGAGGGTGTAACGTCCGTCTAAGAAATGGTCGACTTGGTGTTCCCTTCCTTCGGGGAGAATCATGGGTTCTGGTATGGTTAGAATTGGTAGGAGTGGGGTGGGTTGGTGGGAGTTCCGTCTTAAACGTCATTCCTAATAAAAACAAAAAAGGAAAAAATACGCGGTCCTAAGGTTCGGGAGAGAAGTCTGTCCCTTCCTTTGACTCCGGGTCCGTCCATTTCGTCTAAAGGACTTTGGTGTGTCGATTAGTCGTCGTCTTGTGTCTAAAACAATAATCACAAAGGTCACGCCAACTAATATGTCAAAGTACTCTTGCAATGGTTTGACAACACTAATTTAAGGGTTCACAATTATAATATTGTTTGCTTGTCGTTACGAAAAGAAGAGAACCTTTTTCGAAAAGAATCAAATTTTTACTGACAAAGAATCACTTTAATACAATAAAGACCTCCATGTCGTTCTTCTTAGTTCAATGTCCACAGAGTAAGGAGAAGGTCCACCATCCTTCTAGAGATCTGAGTCCGGTCTACGAATGAAAGGACGAAGGAGGGGGAGAGTGGTGACTCCGTGGTGGAGATGGGTTCGTTTACACGTCACACGTGTGTGGGTGTGTGTGTGTGTCGGTTGTGGTTATTACACATTAAGTTAATACTTTTTGTCGTCTTTGGTGCATTCAGGTACTAGGTCCTACGAACGTTTAGGATAATTATTAGGGAGAATCGTCGGTCGTGACACGGAACAGACAGACACACACACAATCAGCGAGTCAGTACAGGCTGAGAAACGTTGGGGTGTCCCACATCGGACGGTCTGAGCAGGTAGGTACCCTAAAAGGTCCGTTCTTATGACCTCACATAACAGTAAAGGAAGAGTCTCCTAGAAGGACTGGGTCCCTAGTTTGACCCCAGAGGACGTAACTTCCGTCTGATGGCAGACTCGGCGGTCCTTTCGGGCCACGGAATAGATTTCCGTGCCCCGAAAAGTTCGAAGATGTCGAAACTTTAAACTTTAAAACTTATTTAAAACTTTTGGTCTAAATAGATTTCATTGGTATTTCTTTACATATCTCTCTTATTTATTATATATCACCGTAATTTGTTTAAAGTGACCAAGCAATAACTCATATCATTCGTAAACATACAAGGGGTCGTTATAGAAAGGTAAAACAAGGGTGAAGAGAAAAGTGATCAGGGTGACTTACCACTGGATCTTTGTTCTCTCTAATTGACAGGTTTCAGTTCTTATTATCGTTTTGGTGAACTTTCTTGTCAGTTCGTATAATATAAACCGGCATCTGTATGACAGTTTATGAAAGAAGTCAAACGGAGGTCTGATGAGGTCCAAAATGGACCTTAATTTCAGGGTCCGTAATATAAATTTTACCCCCTTTATATTGACGTACCATGGTAAAAATAGGAAACCTTTACTAGAAAAGAAACAGAAGAGGGAGTATGGTAATAGTAGACTCTTGACAGTTAGGTTTCCGTAGTTTGGTTTTCAATTAAAGTGATAAAGAAAATACAAATTATTTGGACGTCATAGAAGGAGTGAGAAATCAAAGGTCAACAGACATTTAGAAACATTTAACAAGAATAAAAGAAAAAGAGTATATTTTAATATTCAAAAAACAAAAACAAAAAAAATTATCTGGTCGTCGTGAGTCACACCATTGTAATCCACTAAATGGTTCAAATCGGTTTATTATGTTTATAGATCGAACACCTACCCTTCGTTTTATATCAAGTTTTACGTATTACGGAGAAGAGTTCTTTATAAACTGAATACCGTCTTCATTTTTAACGACACCTAGGAATATTTTCTGTCTACAAGTCCCTATATTAATTCGTACGGTTGGTTTATTAGAAAAAAAAAAGAAAATCATTACTAACAATTTCCATGTACAGTATTTCGTGTTAGATAGGTTTTATTAATGTTTAAAAGTATAGTTCTAAGATAGCGTCAGAAAAGTTATCTTTACACTCTCAGTATATTTATTTATATTTTAAAAACCTCGGTGTAAAATTTTTTATCCATTTTAATTCAAATCATGATATAAAATAAATTGGGTTACACAGGTTTTATCATAGCAAAGTTGTATATTAGTTTTACTTTTAAATGGTTTTTCGATAAAATGTAATTAACACGATCAGAGGTACAATTTGAATTTTCTAATCCTTCTCTTTTACTAATCTTACCAATTATTCGTTTTGTCAATTTTTGAATAACCTTTTCATCAGGGTCATTATTTGATCGTATTCGGGATTCTATTAACTTAATATTATCAGAGAATGGAAAACATAGTTATTTAGAGTTTTATTTTGACTTCTAAAGAGAGTAGTGATGAATACTCACTATAAATATCAATCGTTTTCACTTCAGTGAGTCAGCACAGGCTGAGGAACGCTGGGGTACTTGACATCGGATGGTCCGAGGAGGTAGGTACCCTAAAAGGTCCGTTCTTATGACCTCACCCCACGGTAAAGGAAGAGGTCCTCTAGAAGGACTGGGTCCCTAACTTGGACCCAGAGGGCGTAACATCCGTCTACGAAATGACAGACTCGGTAGTCTCTTCAGTTCCCTTAAGTGGTGGTCCCTTCAATCGTTTCAAAGAGGTATTTTTTTAAAATTTATTTCTATTAAATTTTAGTATTCTGGTCGACCGACAAGGGAGAAAGGGAGGGAAAGGGGGAACATAAACGAAAGTAGTTTCTTGGTATCAAACATTAGTAAAGTAAATACACAACGGAAGGAAGGGAAAGTGTCTTATATTCGAGACAATCTCGTCCTTGGTGTGCAGTACAATACAAGTCACAATAAAGGTTCTCATGGACGGGAGGTCGGACCGTTACTCTTAGTGAGTTATAAACAATTTTCTTAATATTTTGTTTAATTCTCTGTAGTCGATCCAGTCGTATTTGCATTCCCAGAAAACGTAATTATTGTGTGTGATCTTAAGATTTATGATTCAAATAGGATTGTAGACTTAACTTGTTTCGGTTCTCTCATTTGTATAGTTTTCAAAGTTGAAAACATCGTGTTTAAGGATCCATAAATTCTTATTGAAGAAGGAGGTCTACAGTTCTAAGTGTTCTAAATACCCTAAAGGGACCACCGTGTCACCAATTCTGAAACACGAAAGTGAAGTCCCCTGTGCCCAAGTTAGGGACCGACCCCTTGATTCTAGGACTTACGATGCACGACTCCGGTTTTCTATTTTTAATTTAAATTTTTTATTATTAAAAATGTGTGTTTTTTTTCTAATTGTTCTAAATTCCGAAGAGACCCAGGGTGGAGTCCCGATCCTTCCCAGACACGATCCCTCCCCGTGGACGGTGCTCTTCGGGTCGGGTTCTCTCTAAGACTCTCAACCCCATAAAAGGTAGTCTCGTCGGTTGTCGTCGAGTCAGTCCTTCCCTGGAAACTCTATCCAAGTTTCTCCCTTTGATGTCCATCTTAGGTGTCTTTCCGTTTCACTTATAGACCTTCAGGAAGCCTCCCCCGTTTGTTCCCAGTATCATGGGACTCCCCGGACAAGCGTATACCGGTCGTCGAGTGTCTGATCTGGACCTCCCGACACGACGTGTCTGGGACTCGTCGGAAACCAGTCCGGGTCCCAGTGTACCAATGGAGTGGCAGTATTGTCGGTGTGAGTGTGGGCTAATACTAATGTTCTGGACTTCCACCAATGGTTCCATCTTTGTCCCCATAAATAAAACCTTAAGTACACTGTCTAAATACGTATTGCGGAAGTCTAGATAAACAGTATAAAAGTGGTATGAGAAGAGTTAGAGTGTAATAAAATCACAGAAGAAAAAATTTGTTAATGATTCATCATTAAATTAGTCAAACGATATGAGAGACGAACTTTATCTGTTTTTAAATTTTGGTGTGTGTGTTTTTTGGACTCACGAAGAAACTCCATACTTTACTAAGAACAAGTGGTGTTCACTACAATTTCCTCATCGATGCTACTTCTTTAGAAACTCTACTAATCTAGACGATTATTTGAAGTATCCAAATACTGAGTCTTAATTTAATCAGTCTAATCCTTCAATTTTCCTTTTGTTCGTTTAACAAAATTTACGACCGTAAGGGATTTCTCTAACCCCTTCGACTCTACTTTCCTATAAAATCCCTCAATTGACTTTTCCGAAACCGTACTCTCTCCATCAAACTCTTAGAAAGTCGTGGATCTCGAACTTTTTATGTGTCAAGATTGTTACTCCCAATATTTAAGAGTGACTGTTGTCTCTCAGTTTCCTCTATACTCTACGAGCTCAATCGTGTCTACGAATGGAACCCCTCCGGTCAAAGAAACTTTTCAAAACACCTATGTGTGACTACGGTGAACAGTAAATGCAGGATTGTGTACTGGGAGAAATCTGGGTTGACATACAGACGGGGCATGACTATCGTGATGACGATGGACCGGTCGAACCTTACGTTTATGAACGGGTTCCCTTTATGATCTTAACTACTGTATTTTCTTAGATTCGTAAGTTGTCTAACCCGTAGACCCGTAGTAGTAAAACAAATGAACCTTCGAGTTACAGATGTCTGTACAGTCAACAGAAGGTGAATCTTTCAAGATCATCGAAGGGTACATATCCGAAGGGGTTGGGAGAGGGGTATGGAAGTACTAAAAACGTAGGTCAAGGATTCAAGTCTTCCTTGAGTAAATATTTTTCTTTCCGTTTTGTTCTCCTGGTAAGTCTATTATCATATGTAGAGAAAAGGAGACACTCCTGGTCACCTACTCGAGTGACCTCTCGTAGACTTTGGGATCGACTCCCTTGACCCTTTCTCGTAAGTGAAAATCAAATCAGACAACTCGTTTTACAAATTATAGTCGGAACTTAAGTAAACCAAAGTTAAATGGAAAGTGTCCTGTGTATATCTAAGACACGAACACAAAAGGAACGACGAACGTTTACAGTGGGGTAAATTTTGTTTTTTCCTCTTTTTATTACCACGACTGGTCTCGGTTCGTATTATACTCACCTGAGTCATGTTTGGAAGGGAATCTTTCAGAATGTGTAGTTGAAGTACCCGTTCTAAAGAGGAATTCTTTTTCTCTTCGTATAGAAACCGTCATAAAACGACAGTCATCCTATATTGTGTATGGGGTTTCCTAGAAGTAAGAGGAATTGAAAACCCTTAGGGTGGACGAGGTCATGTATTTTCCTTTAACCTGTGTGACTCCTTCGTCTTCACTATGTTTAATAGAAGAGTTAAAAAAGGAGAAATTTACCTTCAAGTCACTAATAAGAACTTAACGGTCTAGGAAAGGGTCAGATACAGACTTAGGACACGTGGTAATTGGTTATTATAGATGTTTTTGAATACGGGTGAGAGACAGGGAGGGAATTTTTTTAGAGTTGATACCTGAAGGTTAATTAATACCTCGAAAGTCAAGTCAAGTCAAGTCAGAGACTCAACACAGGCTGAGAAACGTCGGGGTACTTGACGTCGTGCGGTCCGGAGGGACAGGTAGTGATTGAGGGTCTCAAGTGAGTCTGAGTGTAGGTAGTTCAACCACTACGGTAGGTCGGTAGAGTAGGAGACAGCAGGGGAAGAGGACGGGGGTTAGGGAGGGTCGTAGTCCCAGAAAAGGTTACTCTTGAGAAGCGTACTCCATCGGTTTCATAACCTCAAAGTCGAAATCGTAGTCAGGAAGGTTACTTGTGGGTCCTGACTAGAGGAAATCCTACCTGACCGACTTAGAGGAACATCAGATTCCCTGAGCGTTCTCAGAAGAGGTTGTGGTGTCAAGTTTTCGTAGTTAAGAAGCCGTGAGTCGAAAGAAGTGTCAGGTTGAGAATGCAGGTATGTACTGGTGACCTTTTTAGTATCGGAACTGATCTGCCTGGAAACAACCGTTTCATTACCGAGACGAAAGATTATTCGATAGATCCAACCAGTATTGAAAGGAAGGTTCCTCATTCGTAGAAAATTAAAGTACCGACGTTAGTAGTAAACGTCACTAAAACCTCGGGTCTTTTTATTTCAGACTGTGACAAAGGTGACAAAGGGGTAGATAAAGGGTACTTCACTACCCTGGTCTACGATACTAGAAGCAAAAGACTTACAACTCGAAATCCGGTTGAAAAAGTGAGAGGAGAATACCTCGAAAATCTTTAATAATTAAAGTCTAGACTTTTTGAACTCGTCAGTATAGTGTACGTACAGACTGACTCCAGAAAACCGTCACTTCAGGATTATAAAGAATTAATCTCTGTCCCGATTGTGAGTTAGGGTACGAGAAGAGTGATATGGTCAAAATGTACTTTCTTACTTTCGTAATTAACCTTTCATGAAACCATTATGACCCAAGGTAATAAAAGAAGACAGGAGAGTATGAAGCCCGAAGGGACCACCGAGTCTCCCATTTCGCAGACTGAGGTTACGTCCTCTGGACCCAAGCTAGGGACCCAGCCCTTCTAGGGGACCTCTTCCTTTACTGTTGGGTGAGGTCATAAGAACGGACCTCTTAGAGTACCTGTCTCCTCGGACCACCCGATGTCAGGTGCCCCAGCGTTTCTCAACCTGTGCTGACTCGCTGAAGTGAAAGTGAAAGTGAAAGAGTATGAAGACAGGAGAGTACTCCACTAGATTCGGTGATTGATCTGTACCTTCAGGGGGTGTTACAGTAAAGTTCCCACTACCTCTCTGGAAGAGACCGACGAAGGGGTCAGGATGGTGTGTGGTTGTCAGAGGTGATACTCCATAAGACTCACAATCGACTCCGTGGTGAGATAGGTGTCACAGGATCGAATTTTAAGTTTGTAGGACTCTCCGTATTATGAAAAAAGAACGACTCAGATCGATTCCAAACAGTTAGAACAAATAGAAAAATTTCTTGGTCGAGAATCAAAATAACTAGGGAAAAAGATAACACAAAAATCAGAGATAAATAAAGACGAGATTACCCTTAAGGGACCTTCGAGTCAACCATTTCTTAGACGGACGTCGCGTCCTCTGGGCCCAAACTGGGGACCCAGCCCTTCTAGGTGACCTCTTCCTTTATCGTTGTGTGAGGTATAAGAACGGACTTTTTAGGGTACCTGTCTCCTCGGACCGTCCGATGTCAGGTACCCCAGTGTTCTCAGCCTGTGTTGAATCACTGATTTGGTGTTAAAGACACTTGAGGAACGAGTTTGATTCAAACTCAGAATAAACAAAAAGAAAAAGATCAAGGAATTTCGTATCGTAATCCAGTAGATAAATTATAATAAAAATAAAGAACTTTGTCCGTAAATAACGATACTTGAAGGGAAAATCTTGATGAAAAGACGTAGGATATTTAAAACCATACAATGTAAAGGTCAAACAGAACTCCATAAAAAACTAAAGGGTAAACTTAAGAAGAAACTGGGTAACCAACAAGTCATTGTACAACCAATTAGAGGTATATGAGTACTTAAAAGGTTAAAAACAGTACATTATTTAAATGTGAAAGTTACATCGGTTATAAAATATTATTGATATACACCTTATATTGGAAATTTTTAACACATTGTTTTTACTTAGTTAATTTCCTATGTAAAAATTATTTATTTATTTAAAAAGATCAAAGTATGGTAACAAAAACCTTTTCAACGAACTGTACTAAAATTAGGAGAATTCAATAAATCTGAACAAAACACCGGTTCTATGTATACTACTTAGAACCTTTTACAAGGTACACGGAAATTTATATACATAAGACTACGAAAACCTATATTACAAAATATTTATAAACAATTCGCATAGAAAAAGATTGTACAACAAATTTCAGTTATAAGGGAATAACTAAAAGACAGACGTACTAGATAGGTAACTACATTCACCCCATAATTACCGATGTTAATAATATAACTATCGATAAAGAGGTAAATTCAGGTAATTATAATCGAAACATATAAATCCACGAGGAACAATCCACACATTTAAAAACGTTCACAAAATAGAAGAACAACCTAACTGGGGAAATAGTAATACATTGTAACAAAAACAGAGAATAATGACAGAAACAAACTTTCACAAAAACAGGCTATATTCATATCGATAAGGTCGGAAAACCAGAGGTAAACACATATTATAGAAAAAGGTAGGGAATTGAAAGTCAGACATACACAGAAATGTGGATTTCACTCACAGAACATCTTCGTATATCTACTCATTAAAAGAATAGGTAAGTCGACGAGACAGAAAACTAATCTTTTAAATCGAGTAAATGTACATTTTATTGAAAAATAGTCATGTACGAATAACGGTGAAATGTAACAAGAGATCGACAAAAACACCAATGAGACAAAGAAAGAAGAAAAGAACGAGAGAAGGGAACACCAAACTACTGAAAGAGAAATCAACAGACCAATATTAAGAAAGAGAAATAAGAAACACATAAATGATATCCAAAAACGAAACACCAATGGTACTTAGAATGTATATTGTTTAATATAAGACATTGTATAATGTAAAGTATATTAACATATCGTTGTATAAAATTCAATCATTATTGAATTCAAACAACGGTAAGATTTCGAGTCGTAAAAACGAGAAAGGGTACAAAGTACAAAAACTACAGTATAAAATGATAAAAAAAATAGAACACATAAAAAATTGATTAAAGTCTATATGAAGTTTCTATAATACCAGTCAAGGTCTGTTGGTGTTATTTCGTTTATGACGTTATTTCACTCAGTAGACTTAAAAGACCGAAGGGTCCCGTATACAATATAAATGTGATATGACATCAGATATTTCACATATCATCGTAATACAGAAAATTTACATGTATGGGATGAAAATTTTACAGAATGACGAATTTTAGGATCGGTAGTAGATTCTGAAATCGTTCAACATTAGAAAAACGTTATCATTGTAGTTTCTAGTGGTATTGTTTATAATAAAAATTGTACAAACTTTATGATGTTCTTAGTGGTTCTATGTTGTTTCTCTGTAATTCACTCGTTTACGACAACCTTTTGATCACGGTTTTCTAAACAAGTCACGTCCCGGTATTTGAAAATTGAACAAATTTTTTCTTTACGTCATAGACTCTTGGTGTTATTTTGTTCATACGGACATAATGTTAGTATCTGTAAAAATGATACTAATCGAAAATATTCATTGATAAAATGATACTAATCGAAAATATTCATTGATTAGGTCGTGGAAATGATAAATGAAAAGGTTTCTCTAAATAATAAAGTATATACAAGAGTAATGATTAACAGTAGTAAACAAAAGTCTAACTTTTTCAGGGAGATTATCCAAAACATTCCGGTCAAATCACCACCATTTGAGGAAATAGAAAACGAATAGACATTTTGAGAGAAAAAGTTAAGACTTCCTACTGAAAAGACCCATCTCATAAGGACTAACATTCCCAAAAAAATTTCGTGAAACCTGCGTAGTACGGTAATGGACGAACGGACGTTTAAAATACGACTATTTAGACAACTATTGGAATACCCCGGAGGGAACATGTATTTTTCAAAGGAGAACGACGAGAATTATAAGAAAGGAACAGAGATTGAAAACTGTAATATTAATGTTACACAGAATAACATTCAGAGAAATAAGTCTTGAAAGAACCGTAGGACCAAGATCTATAGACAAACGAAGAGGTTTAATTCCTGCTTTTAATGAGTCCCTTCCTTTTTTAAGTCGGTAATTAAAAAGTTCATTCTAAAGACGAGGGAATACAAACTACAACAGAGTATTCGGGGAATTCGATGGAAGTAGAAAAAAGTAAGAAAATAGAAAAACGAGAAGACCCACTTGAAGTGACGGAACACAAGTTCGACTGACTAGGACAGAAGAAAAAGTAGACAACTTAGAGACATCACATAAAAAATTTAAGTCAATAATACAATAAGTTAAGACACTGAAGATAAACCATGAAAGAATATAAAAGGTAAAGAGAGAACTTTAAGAGTGACACAAGTAGGTAAGAAAAGGGTCAACCATTCTTAGAAATACTGGTAATGAAAATTGAGAAATAGTCCATTTCGTGAATAGAGACGAAGTAAATCTAAAACATACTCCCAAATAGAACAAGAAAGTAAACCTCGTATAAGGAGACAAACTCAGAGACACAACCAAAGATATATCATTTATTTTGTTGGTGGAAAGGGTCAGAACTTTCTCATCGGAACACAACTTCTACTCAAAAAAAAATTAAGTCGAGACAGGGTCGAGGACCAGTAGAGAATTTGTAGACACGAACAATTCGTCGGATTATATAAAAATTATGGAGGGTCACCAACTTCTGTACGGTTCTGGAAAGTCTCAGGGTTTCCCTTTCTAGAGTTGTAGATCTAGTCCGACTGTCCTTCAGTCTGGGAGTCCGTCGACGAAAATTTTTTATACGTTTATATACGTCAAGAGTCCCCTTTGTTCGTATTCGGGACGACCGGTGGTCTTAGTCCACTAGACCGTCACAGGGGACTCGATGTTAGTGTTTTTAGTGTGAGGTCTACGCACACATTCGAGGAAAGGACTCTATGACCACTCGACCTCGTTCCATCTTCCTCTTCCGGTTCTACCGTAAGTGTCGGATGGAAGGAATTCTCGTCGAGATATCCAGTGATTTATACACGGTCTGGATTTTGGACAGGGAGTCCGACTTCGAGGTCCTGTCCTTTTCATCGTAGTAAGTGTCTGTCTGACTTTTTATACGGAGCTAGACGATAGACTCGACACGGGACCCCCTAACATTCGACGGTTCTTGGTAGGGAGACTAGTGGTATAAGGGTACCCTATGGTCTTATGTTCGAAGAAGTAGGTGGTCTTGGTCCGTTAGTTTCCGACAGCGAACCCCCAGTCGACGTTTTTCGTCCGTGGTTTGTGTCCGTTTAGAGGGGAGGTTCTCTATGACCGTGAGACCTCACGTTACCTCTCACTCTCACTTATATCGTGGGTGGGAGGTTCTAGAGACCTTTCTTAATGTCAGTCGGGGATCCATGTACAAAATAATCTTCCGATGGGGACACCTGTGTCAGCACTAATCGATTGTATGGACTAAGTATCTTTCTGGTTTGAATTCAGACAATAGAGAACCATGGGGACACACACCATCGATAAAGTCTTGAGAAAGATGTTATCAATGTCAGGACACCCTACGTGACCGGTGGTCTCGGTCCACTACATTTCCACGAGCGACCGTCGTCAGTATTTTGAGTCCCACGGTCTGTCCCCATCCTCGAGGAACGATCCACTGTGACTAATAATCTCAGCGTCCACTGGTCCTTGTGTTCAAAGGGACTGAAGGTCCCGGTTCGTTGGGTCTCTATAGGGGACTCGTCGTCAGTGTTTTAAACTCCGTGGTCTGTATACAATTCCGAGAGAGGACCCTCTAAGACCACGGGATTCGTACCGTTTTCCTCTTAGAAGGTCCGAGACAGGTGTCTCTCACAACGTCGTCCGAGTATCTTTACATTTCACAATTACGCCATCTACTCTGAGGAAGTGAAATTCAGACCCGTACTAGTCGATGAAGACTCGACCCAGGACGTCGTCCACTAAGACTCACGTGACCGGGAAATTCTCGACGGTAGGTAAAGTGACGGTAGGACACTCAAAACCCTACGTTCGGGACAGCCGAAAATTTTAGTCTATAAACCTCACTAGTAGAGAGTTCATCCACAGAATTTTCAACCCTACGGACTACTGTCCAGACTTGGGAAACGAGGAGTCCTTCTTCGAGGTCCAAAACTTAAAGGAAGGTCGACACCCAGTGACATAGTCCCCATCCCAAATGCCTTTCTATATAGAGTCGGAGAGGACGAACGGTAAAATTTTATACATAAATAAAAATAAACTGACGTGGTCCAGAACAAGCACCGTATAACCTAGAAGTTAGAAACAACGTCATACACCCTAGTAATCAACGCCGTACACTTGAATCAACGTCGTACACACTGGATCAAGGGGACGGTCCCTAGTTTGGACCCGGGGGACGTAACCCTCACACCACAGAATCGGTGCCATGGTGGTCCTTTCAGGGGAGACGACGGAACTACACCAAAAGGAGAGTGAACGGGTCACACGTCGACAGTGAGTCCGTCAGAAGTCTAGAAGTTCTCCTTTAACCAGGAAAACATCGACATCCGAGTCACACAGACCCCCTCCTCCACTCAAGTCCTAGAAGAATATAGAAGTACAACTTGGTCTTGTACCTAAACGAAAAAATATCTGTACCAGTTCCTTCCAGGTTCACATTTGAGGTGCAAGTTCGTTTCTGGATTTGGTTTGTTCCGTCACTCGATACTTATAAAGATCCCTTCTCACAAGGTTCGTCTTTCTTGTCACCCATGTTTACGGGATATATCCTTCATACTAACTACACAAACTTCTTATCGTTCTTTCGGTCACTCTGACCTCAAATCATTCGTTCTCTTTCTTACCATCTTCGACTTCGGTTTCGTGAGGTACATCTAGGAACATTCAGTAGTAGTCCTGGAACCGATAGTGTGGTCACCTCGACCTCTAAGATGCTTCACAACTCATCTTCTCACTATCCTAGACTGAGTACAAAAAATTTTTTTTTTTGTAAGACCGACGAAACAAATCTAATCTGAAGTCTCCGTTTTCGTCTACGAACATAATTAAACCAATACGTAGTACTCAATACTCTAAAAATATTAAAAGACAAAACGTGTACTGATTCGACCCTCTTCAGTGAGTCTACTGTTTATCGTCGTGGTCCTCTTCTTAGGTCCGTTCGACCGAGGTCCCCAGTACGAAAATTGGAGATGTGAGAGTGAAGAGTTCTTTATACAGTTTCCGACTCCGTCCTTTGTGACTACGTTTATAGTAACCGACCCCTGGTGATCCCCATCAAGATTAACCCCTTCCTTTGTAGTAAAACGAAGTAAGATAAAGGTAATAAAGTACCTGACTTAACGTGAAACATCTGTTTACTCAGTCTTTATAGACCGATACAGTCAACAATTTTTTGTCATATAATGTTCAGTCTTTATATTCTCAATATCGTCTTGGACAATTATTGAAACGTCGTCCAAGGACTTGACAGTTAACGTCATGACCTTTCCTCGAAACGGGTAAATAAAAGGGTGGATTACACTTCAGTTCTTATACTTTTCCTGATTCTAAGGGAAAACACTAATGACATAACTATAACGAATAGTCACTAAGAGTTGGAAGTAAGGGTATACTGAACCCAAAGAGATCAATAAATTTTGAATATTTCTTTAGGAAGTGTTTTAAAAATAATATTAGTCCAGTCAAGTGGAGATGTTTAAGAAATTTTTTAATTTATGGACTAATGGTTTGGAACTTTCTCTTTCAATAGTTGTACTATAGAGAAGTTGTGATAAAAACTTGTGTTTCTTTGTATTGATCTTTGTATTGTAAAAGATATTACACGGTCTTAAAATCTTGAAAGTGTTAATCTTACACATTATAATCATTTTTGGGTAGAAAAGTGTTTTAATACATTTTACAAATGTTTATTAATACCCTCTTATATCACTGTATATATGTTCATTAATACGTTATTTTTAATATGAAGTTCCTACCTGAAAAAGAGAGTAAGTAAAAAATTTCTCTAAAAGTTCATTTAATTTACTTAGGGTGGTTTATCTGTTTTGGGTCAAATCGAGTTTCTCCGTGAGACAACTCACGGAATTGTAAACCTTTCTTTCACACTTTCACTTTCAGTGAGCCAGTGTAGGTCGAGAAACGTTGGGGTACCTGATATGTCAGGTACCTTAAGAGGTCCGGTCTTATGACCTCACCCATCGGAAAGGGAAGAGGTCCCCTAGAAGGGTTGGGACCCTAGTTTGGGTTCAGAGGGTGTAACGCTCACCTAAGAAATGGTCGACTCGGTGTTCCCTTCGAGTTCTTATGACCTCACTCATCGGATAGGGAAGAGGTCGTCTAGAAGGACTGGGTCCCGGAGGTTTGGTCCCGGAGGACGTAACGTCCATATAAGAAATGGTTGACTCGATAGTCCTTCGGGATTGAAACTTCCCTTTCCATTTCTTCATTGATCTATGTCCCATAAAGATGTGAGTTTTTAAATGTTGGAACAGTCTCCTGTTCCGAATATATAGAGTTTCCGAATATACGTACGTACGATTCAGTGAAATTAGTCCAGGTTGAGAAACGCTGGGATACCTGATCCCGTACGATGACGATGACCACGATTCAGCGAAGTCAGCACAGGCTGAGACACGCTGGGGTATCTGCCGTCGGGTGGACCGAGCGGTAAGGACTCTAAGAGGTCCGTTCTTGTAACCTCACCCAACGGTAAAGGAAGAGGTTAAGTACTTTCACTTTTCACTCTCACTTAAGCGAGTCAGCACGGGTTGAGAATAGCTAGGGTACCTGACGTCGGGTGGTCCGAGGAGGTAGGTACCCTAAAAGGTCCGTTCTCATGACCTCACCCCACGGTACGGGAGGAGGTCCCCTAGAAGGACTGGGTCCCTAGCTTGGACGTAGAGAACATAGAGGACGTAACCGTCCGCCCAAGAGATGGTGATCGCGACGGACCCTTTGGGTTTAGAATATAGTTTTTCCTCTTTTTTTACGTCTATTATCAATTACTGTCACAACTTGTGTGTCCCGTGACTCTCGTCAGAACCCGAGTCGGGGGTCCGTCGGGACCGGACGGAGTTGAGAGTGAGGAGGACGGTCAGCCAAAAGGAGACAAGAGGGAGACTCGGGAGGTCTGACACTTGTTGGACCCAGTAAAGTGACGACGACGATTCAACGAAGTCAGCACAGGCTGAAGCACTGGGGTACCTGACGTACGTCGGATGGTCCGAGGAGGTAGGTACCCTAAAAGGTCCGTTCTCATGACCTCACCCAACGACAACGGAAGAGGGACCCAGTAAAATGTCATATAATAATGTGAAGACGTGAGGGGTAAACTTAGAATATTTCAGGTATGTGTGTGAAAATCGTCACACTTCCCCGGGGAATGTGGGTGTCTCGTCTTCAAAACTAACTAGTCTCTCTTCTTTCCGACTACGTCCGTCAAGACTTGTACCTAGGGTAATTATCCCACTTGTCAGGTTCCGTTCCATGGGTTCTCCGTCGAAACCTGTCATTGTTCCATAATCTTTAGACGTTCAAACCCTTTCTCCTAAAGTTTACACCTTCTCAACGGGCCGTTCCGTGCATCCTCCCCTTGATAGAAAGTCTGAACTGTCCGTCCTGAGTTATCTCCTGTTGAAATAGATGTACGATAAGACGAAGAGGGTGTGTTCTGTTCAATTACCATCACAATAAACTAAGGTTTTGGTCGAAAGGGTAATCTTAGGGTTCCATCAAAACAGACTACATGACTGAGTGACGCTCTCGAATAAATAAGTAAATTGTTTAAATACCTCGGAGACAATACTTAATTCATCCGGAGACTCCTGGTTGGACCTCGGGTCGGAGGTAGCAAAGGTATCCGTAAGACACAAACCTCAAGGGCTGATGACTAAATGCGGAAACCCTTGAGAAGGGTCATCATTTATCTCCCAAAGAATATAGGAAAAACATAAGGTTAAACGTACGACGGAAAAGGAATTAAATTCCTGTCATACTTCCAAGTCTTCTTTCCCGACGTGTGACGAACTAAAATAAATAAAGAGAGGGGAAGAAACATGAACTTAATAAACGTAAGACCCTTTTCGAGTTCCCTACCGTAAAAATATTTTCAGGGCTCTCTCTATAGGTAGTGTCGTCACCAACTCTTTTGACATTATGTTCCGTCCAGTGAACTAAATGTATTGTCAGACGTTTATTTCTTGTACCAAATACAAAGTTTTTAACCTTCTCCATTTTTTGAGTGACAAAAAAGTTCTTCGTCCCTTTGAAACAAACCTAAGTCCCCTACTTATTTGAGGATAAACGTCTATACTGGGAAAGTCCCCGTATTATTTGTTTTCCACTTATTCTACTTGTAAATAAATAAGTTAAGTGGGTTAAAATTGTAGAAGGGTCGTGTCTTACACCACTATTTATTATTATGAACAAAAATTTATAGTTATATAACAACAGTCGTGTGTAATATAAAAAATAGAGAAAGATGTGATACAAAGGTATTTACAGAATCCGTACAATCCTCTTTCAGGTTTAACTTACCCCGAATTAGTATTGAAGTCACTTGACTCACTGTCCATGTATTTAATCACAGTCCAGTCCTTTTTATAGGTGTGTTGAAGTCTGTTCGTTTCCCGTTACATCAGAATAGAAAAGTTGTTGGGGTACGGTGGGTGGAGTTTGTAGTGTGTCCAAACACAAACGTGAACGGGAGGAGTGACCTTTTATCGTTGTCACACTTGAGAACTGTCAGTACTTCCTGGAATTAGAGGTCAAGTCACGAAGGTAAAAGGATTGTACTAGAATATAAACTTTCTTGTATCCTTTAAAAGAGTTACTTTTTCAAAACAAAGATCTTATCCAAGAAAGAAAGAAAGAAAGAAAAAGAAATGGACCTTGGGTCAATTCGTCAACCTTCAAATTCTCAATAAAAGATTTTGTGTTCCACGAGTTGGTATAGACTATACCAGTAAAAGGGTTCTTTTTCACCTCTTTTTGACGACCTGAGGACCTACTTTAAGGGACAATCTTAAGGTCTCAATCTTGAGGTTTTGAGATTTGTGTAAAAGTCTGACCACCAAAACACAAGAATGGTTTACTGGTAATATAAACAGGTACTATTTGTCAACATTGAGGAACTGACCAACCCTGACCATTTAGACCTTAAACAGTCGACGGAAAAGTAATCTTGTGTCTAAGAGAGAGTGGAATTACACGTATAAAATCACAGTGAAGATTTATTAATTAAGTCTAGGTTAAAAGTATATAGACATTATCATCTAAGCCATCGAGGAATTCTTTCCATATATCTAAAACGATAGGTACTCATTATAACCCAAGAGACCCCTAGTGTCGTTTTTCCTATAAGAATATATTTCATAGTTTTTTCTCTCGATTTAAATTCATTCTCTCGACGGACCTAGACATGTTCAGAACGACTTACTGATTCCGGAACTCAACTAAATATATTGTTCACGAAAAATTTATAAATCGTAAAGAAAAAGGTTTTCCTAAGTCCAGTCGAATATCACTGTGTCTACTACGTTCTACTTAGTTTCTCCTTGATTTCTACTTTTGTACTATACCTTATGCCTCTTTCCGACATGGTTTGTACGTACTACTGTAAGACATATTAACGATGTCCGTCCTGTGTCTATCCCTGGTCTAGAAAGATAGTCTGGAGCCCTTTTTCTTTGTACTAGTCAGTGTTTTTGTGTCTGTGTGTGCTTTAATTGGACGACGAGTGTAGTAACGACTGTGACGGCCCATCTCAACACCTCTGGAACCTTCTTCCTAATGTTAAGTCGTTAGGTCCCCCTTATTGGTCCGAGAGTTCGGGGTTCTACTGTGGTCCTCAATCAAGTTAAAAGGTAGATTGACCTCTCGTGGAAATTGAAAATAGAATCACCACTGTGGTTTTTCGAAGTTTTGAAGTCGTTCACTCTGTAATAGGAAGAAAGAAGACGGATATTGTTGGGTAGTAAGAAGACCCTTCCGTTCACGTATTGATGAAGGGACTTCTCGGATCATTTACACAAGTCCTTCTTCAGTGACCCGACAGGGAACGAAGACATAGTTTAACCAGAACTAAGGAATCCGTCTCCGTATCCTTTCAGTCTTCTCAGGTCCACTAAGACGGGTCCGGGATGGATTGAACTCCGTAATAAGGATCTCTCTTTTAACCCCCTTTTACGGTATCTCATTCTTTTTATATTTTATTTGTGTGTTTATTAATTTAATTTTCGGACATTTGTACAATTGTACAAATTATTTTACACACGAGTCAACGAGTCAGTACAGGTTGAGAAACGTTGAGGTACTTGTTCCAGGGAGACAGGTGCCCTGAAAGGCCCGTTCTTATGACCGCACGCAACGGTAAAGGATAAGGTCCCCTAGAAGGACTGGGTCCCTACTACCTTGGACCCAGAGGACGTAACGTCCGTCTACGAAATGGTAGACTCGATGGTCCCTTCGGGAATTATTTTATTATCAATTGTAAATAGTTCGAAGGATACACAACTATGAAGTGGTTCTCGAAGTGTAAAGTAAGTAAATTAGGCGAGTGGGTGGGATACTCCATTTATGAGAACGTACAAAACGTCTGGATCTTTGGCTCCGTGTCTCTTCGATCCACTAAAGGGGTTTGGTGTGTCGATTATTCGCCACGGGAGTCCTAGACTTGGGATTTCCACAGTGAAGTCTCGATTGGAGGGTAGATACTTGAGGTTGTAGGTGGAGTGGAGTAGGAAGTGGTGAACCTTGAAGACAAGAGGAACCCAATAGGACTACGGGAAAGGTAATTTTTTTTTTTTCAATTTCCTTTTGGGGTCTCACAATGAATACGAAGACCAGGTAGTAGGGGTTGGAGAAAGAGTTTCTGTTCCGACGACCGAAACACACCACTCGTCCGTAGACTCCTTCGCGACTCGTTCAAGGGAGGGTCTTGACCTTTGATGTGATCTACGGTCTCCGGAAGTCTGTCTGTCAGACACCAGTCCCTGAATTTAGGCCCCCTCACCGACAGGGATTAAGGAGTAAAGAGGAAGTGGCGACGCAGAGGTAAGGGGGCGGAGCGTAGGTTTCGAGTCTGCAAGTGAGGAGAGTGAACCGGGTAACTGAGCGGAACGGTCTTTTAGTGGTCGAACTTAATAAGACTACTATTTTGGAAGGCGGACTTCGATCTCGGATGAAGGAGGCGGGTAGAAACTAGAGACGTCTTAAAAAGAAAAAACCTTTTTGGTATGACCGTTCGTGTGGTTTGAGGAAGGTGTATGAACTCTAAAATGTCACCGAAAAAACCTTGCGGCGACATAAAATGTACAGTCAGCTAGAGATGACCTCTCTTGCGGTGTTTCTGGACAACTGTGGAGTGCCGTCTTAAAGTGTTTTACAAGATCCTTCTCTATTAAAAGATTAATATGGTGGTTTAAGACGAATCCTTCCGTAAAAGGTTGGTGAGACAAACGTCACCACTCTTATCGGACTCCCACTTTAATCTGGGCCCTACGTATGAAAGGAAAGGAAAGATAGAGAGAGAAAAATAAGGAAAAACCATAATCCTTCATAACGGATCTTTTGACCCAGAACGGAAGATGCACGAATGGACTCTTTCGTTGGGATTTCTTTACGATAGGGGAGTGNGGGGGGGGGGGGGGGGGGGTAATTGTGGGCCCTACTCCTGAGAAAAGGACGTGGGTTCTCCAAATCCTGGGGGTCTCCTTGCACGGACGGTAAGACACAGGGAAAACAGGGTAGAGATTGTGCAGAAGGACGAGGACAGACGGACCTGTCGAGAAAGAGGTTGATGGTTGATCTTTTCAGTGAGGGAAAAGTAGGAAATCTGGCACAAACTCAAAGTCAGGAGTTCGGTCGAAAAGGACTGAGTGATCTGTTCCCAAGAGAGAGTTTCCGACTGGTGAGCGTAGACTTACTAGTCTCGGGTCTTTTGACACGACAATTGTTTCAGGGTCCGCTAAGAACACGTGGACTTTCGACCTCTTGGAGACAAGATATGACTCAATTGAGACACGAGATAGAAGAGTATTAGGAACAGATGAGGGAGTAGGATCACGATTAACTGAATTACAAATAGGAGACGTAGGGTAATAGTCGAGGTGGTCCCGTCTCTGTATCAACTGAAAATTCCGGAACCGTGGAAGACCGAAGACCATCCGTAAGTAATTTATAAATAACTGAACTTAACTTCGTTTAGTCTTGAAAAAAAATTTCTTTATAACTTAACTTATCCTTTATAAGTTAAAGAGTTTAATAGGTAAAGGTGAAAATCGTCTTGCACTATTTCGTTAATTTTGTTCAAATATTCTTCTTAGATCAGTTTTTGGTCTTGGGTGTAATACAAGTGGACGGAAAGGTATAACTTAAACTGGAGTGTAAGTAAATAAACTGGACACATGAAAGGTACTTACATGACTTATCTTTGTCTCCGTAACAGTCACTAATTGTGAATTAATAACCGGTCTTCCCCGAAGGGACTACTGAGTCACCATTTCTTAGGTGGACAATTCGTCCTCTTCGTCCAAGTTAGGGACCCGACCCTTCTAGGGGACTTCTTCCTTTGCCGTTGGGTGAGGTCATAAGAACAGACCCTTTAGGGTACCTGTCTCCTCGGACCACCCGATATCATGTACCCCTGTGTTTCTCAGTCTGTGTTAACTCGTTGACTTGTCGTCTTGTTGCCGGGTCTTCTACTCAAAGAACAACGTGAAAAAACTTTCTCAAAGTTTTTGTTTCGAATTTCGTGTTGTCAAAAAAATAGTTTCTAGTTAAGTCTCTCTACCACTATGTATCCTTTTAGGGAAAATTATTGTGTGGGTTAAGGAAAGAGTACACACTCCTCTAAATTGAGTGAATTTTCCAATAGGTCTTTCTGTTAAGACCCAATTTACAGAAAAAAATTTTTTTTTCTACTGAAGCCTTAGGGTCTCGTTTCGTGACAATAGATACTTTGACCCTATAAAGGGTCCGGAGTTGACCCGATGATGGGTTTATAAGAGAGAGAAATCGGGCGGGTTTATTTTCACCGGAGGTACTTGCTCTTTGTCCAATACTGTCTCCCTTTCGGTGTCCTGTAATTTTATTTTGTCGAGACACTAAAGGTACACAAGAGGTTCGTGGTTCTCGTCTGAGATTATGTCTTTTCATTGTTGTACTATTGAGGAAATTCCTTAGGTCAATACTAGTTTATTTTCCCTGTAACAATTTGCTTCAAAAGTCATGGGGTATTTGTTTTAAGGTTTCTCGTTACTTATTTGACTTCGACTCCTTTACATTTGTATTTTCTTCTCCAAAAGTAGTTCGAAAGTTCTCAAATTGGATGAACCAGTCGACAGAGTTCTCCTTACCAGTCAGACAACTGAAAGTTCTTGTTCTGAACGTGGTCCGTATCTGTACTATTGTAGACATGGTCTGCGTCTATAATGACGATAATAATAATAAAGATAAAATATCCACTCTACTATCTCTACAATTCATTGATCAAGTGTCAGTGTGTTTACCGTTTACTATTTTAATTGCAGTCCCGACACGTAGGTCTCGGACACGGAGGTCGTGACAGTTTTTAGACCTTCGAAGACGATTACCATATTTAAAAAATTACTTGACCTACTTACACTCCATCTTTTTGGATGATATAAAGGAATACATTAAAGACCGGGGTGAGGTCCTGGAATGGATATCCTCTATTTTAAGTGGTAAAACNGTTTACCGTTTACTATTTTAATTACAGTCCCGACACGTAGGTCTCGGACACGGAGGTCGTGACAGTTTTTAGACCTTCGAAGACGATTACCATATTTAAAAAATTACTTGACCTACTTACACTCCATCTTTTTGGATGATATAAAGGAATACATTAAAGACCGGGGTGAGGTACTGGAATGGATATCCTCTATTTTAAGTGGTAAAACCTCGAGATGGACCCATGGTTTTCCGTTTTTAAGTGGTAAAACCTCGAGATGGACCCATGGTTTTCCGTTTAGACAGGAGTTTGGTCTTTACTACTACCCCTCCCAGGATTCTTTCAAACCGACGGAACTCGTTAAATAATACTTTTAATGTTCTGAGAAAAGACCTGAATAAAAAAAGGCTAACGTTTAGAAATGTCACTAGTCCGTAACGAAAAAGTGAAGTAATAGAGGACATGCTTTAGTGAAGGAAAAGACCAAATCCTCGTTCCTCCGTTAAACTTTCGGAAAACTGAAACCCTTTATCGTTTTTGTTGTTGTTGTTTTTCTCTTTCGTTTCTTTTTTACACTGTCAATAAGTCATCAATGTATTTTTACCTTAATTCAATACCAGACTTTTACGTCTCTTTCACTCAGTGAAATTATCTTTGTTCACATTATCAGTGGTATACTAATTAACAAAACAAAAGTCGGGAGATTTTTGGAAGAGAGAAGAGAAGAGTTTTGGGAAAGAGGGAAAAGAAAAAAGTTTTGAGGACCCTGAAAAAACGTGTAGACGTTTTGGTTATAGTCAAGGTCCAAGGATAAGACCACAACTTGGTTAGACCGCAGGTCAGAGTCTTTTCCTTCGGTCAAGAGTGGTCTGTTTGTTTACCTCCACTGGATTATGGACCCCCTCCACCCCCACCATGGGGACTGAATATTTACTGTTTCTTACGGTTCGGACAGACCAGGATCTGGTAACTGTTTGACTTGGTGTAGTCTTGAATCTCCGTTAACTACTCCAGTACCCTTTTGTCCACTTAAAATGAAAACTAGTCTCCCTTTCTTGTACCCTATCTTGAATTATTATTCGATTCATCATACCAAGGAAAGATTGTCTTACAAAAAATCCTTTTTTTTAGTCGTTTCGTCCCTATTATAAAAGATGGGTAGATGGAAGAATTACTACCAAATAAAGAGGTTTGACTCCTACCAAATTTTTTTTTTTTTGTGTGTAAAACTACGATAGTTATTTATCTTCGTTGAAAAGAAAGGTGATTATTTTATATAAACTCCGACAGTCCAAAAACAGTTGAAGATAATTTAAGTCCATTTGTACCTTCACTTGTTTTGTCTTTTGGATATGAGAGACCTTTTTTTGGTTTCAATATGAAACCTTACTCTTTAAAACTTTCCAATGCTCTTTTAAACGATTCGGTTTCAGTCTAGAATAATAAGGGTGGAGCTTGCTCACTTCTTTTTGACTCAATAAACACTAATAAGTTCACCATTAAAGAACCTCCTTTTTCTAGGGTCTGTTAAGGACCTTTGAGATGAAGAGACTCTTCTACCGTAAAAACACTTAACTCCCGTTTCCGTACTCATTGTATACCTCATGTAAAGGGGAGATTGTGACTAGACAAATTTCAACTCCCCTTTTGGTGAACCGTTGTACATGACCGGTTGGGTTACCGTTTTCAGTAAAGTCAAATAGGACTTAGGTGAGGTATCAGGTGGAAGGTCGGACGGCCTGTAACCCGGGTACTAAAGATTCGGAACTTAACTTTTCGTCGACTTCTACACACCTCTTGGGGCGAGAGGAACCGTGAGGAAAAAACGGGGTACAGACGTCTCTACTACATTCCCTTTTCTAGATTTCGAAAAGGTCTTTGTTCCACCTAAAGTTTCTCGTAGTCTGACTGACAAAAAACTTCCGAACGGATCGGATTCCTTCTGGAGTGCCTTGACCCTTAGTCTGTACCCTAGAAGGGTTTCCACCTCACTAAGAGGTCGGACTAACCGGGTCCAGGAAGAACTAAACCCGGGACTTCCAGATCGTAGAGACCTTTGGGGAGAAAGGTACGTTTGACAAGTGGGGTCATCCTCTGAAACCTACGGAAACACCGAGTTTAAAACTCTTTTTTTTAGGGTCACTATGACTCTTGTTAAACAAGTTGCACTCGTTCCCTCTTTTATCTTTATTTTTGAGAACTATTATCGTGGACTGGAAGTGTCTCGGGAACAAAACCCGGTACGGAGACGACACACGAAAACGTTTGGACTAAAGCCAGCTAGGGTTAATGTCGGAACTTTCAATAAAGAAGAACAGGGGTAAAATGTATTTGATTCTTTGTGTCTGTAAGTTCATGTGTGTGTGTAATGTGTGTGTGTCATTCTTTTCTCGGACTTACTTATCGTGTTTCATGTAGTTCGAATTGGTTCTCAATAGGGAAGGTGAAAGGTGGTAAGTCTTAGAAGAGTACGGGGTATTCGTCGGAGAAATTCGAAATTCTACCTTAATCCGAAGGGCCCACCCCGATCACCATTTCTTGGGTGGACGAGTCCGTCCTCTGTACTCTGTGCACCCAAGTTAGGGACCCAACCCTTCTAGGGACCTCTTCCTGTACCGGTGGGTGAGTCATAACAACAGACCTCTTAGGGTGACCTGTCTCCTCGGACCGTCCGATATCAGGTATCCCAACGTATCTCAGCCTGTGCTTATTTCACTGAATCGTACGTGCGTGCGTCTTGTCCTGTATAGTGAAGAAACAAACGATAGGATTCTTAAACGATCTATGGTCTACGAGGAAGTTCTTTCCCTGATTCCTACTCTCTTTTGCCATGTCGATTGCGAACAATTTACCGTTAACGAAATCGTGGAGGATTTTGTCTTAGGTGCCCGAAGATACCTTATTTCGATATTTGAGATGTCGTTTCAATGAACGTATGACGTACTCAATTCTGGAAGTTACGGAAGAGAGATTTCGTAAGAAAGTCTGTAACTAGGATCCGTGGCCCGTTGAAGAAACCTCAATTCGTGGAACGGTCTGTCGACGGGTCCTCGGGACAAATTAGGGAGAGAGTTTCTCGTCCCCACAACAAACTTATTTCAACGGTGAGATTAACGAACCGAATGGTGAATTCTCATAATATCCGAGACCCTTACCTAAAGACCCCTCTTTTTTTATGTTAATCTTCTTTACAATTGTCATAAGACAACTTTATACCTCACATATCAACGTGTCCTCCTCTGTTGAACGGGGTCTGACCAGTGATCTCCTAACTAGAATACCTCTCTTCGACAAAATGAATTCGACTAAAGGACATATTTTTGTCCTCCGGCTCTCGAAGACCGAGACTACTCTCCCCTCCCCTTTTTTCCGTCAGACCTACATGGAGGTCAAATTGTGAATTTTAGTCCGTTTACCTTTTGTGTAGGTTGACCCTCGGATTGGTAACTATGTACACCTACTGTTTAAGTCTAAAGGTGTAAAATTGACTCTCGGGGACTGTAACAAGAGGGACCTGTGTAGACTTTTGTGTACATAAATGACGATCACCCGGTCTCTGGTGGTGGTGTGTCAACGCCGATTTTACGTTCATCGAGACGAGAAAAACATAAGTCTGGTAGACAAAAGTTGAATCACGAGATGACCTGAAGGATTTTGGACTGGGTGGAGTTTCATTCTACTGTAAGAAAAAGGGGGTTCCCGTGGGAAGTGGTACTTTCATTTCGTATGTGTAATCCTGGTCGACCGACCTTCCTTCGTCAAAGATTTCAGTCAGGGTATTTGAAAGGTCTAAGAGTTCCTTTGTTTACTGAGTAACCTCGAGAACTACATCCACAGGTCACGAAGGGCTTTGAAGTCGTCTGTTCTGCTCCTTTACCTTGAATAGACTCCTTGACTGGAAACAAGACCTCGATGACGTCGAAATTTGTGTACAGACGGTGGACATTCGTTGAGGGAACACAAGTTACCGTTGTTAGGGTTCCTAGACAAAGGTAGGTAGATAGGTAGCAAGTAGAGAGATAGGTAGGTAGATAGGTAAGTAAGTAAGTTGTTTATAAACTCGGACTAAAATCCGAGTCCTCATATCGTTTCTAGTTCTGTTTCAAGTTCTCACTGTCTCTCTTGTAAATTCTCTAACAATGCATTTGTTTACTCTTTACTACTACCGAACCTGATCATCACCTCTGTCATTCTCCATTTGTATCGTTACTTTGAAAAATTTCTCTCTCGACTCTCCAGAATACTACTAAATCTATGTCCTCTACTCCTTTTCTTCTCTTGATTCTTACTGAGACTTCGCAACCCGAATGTGTTACCCCATCCACCAACTCGGTAAAGGATATGACTAAGACATTCTTATTAGGATTTGGTCCATCCGTCCTATTGACAATTGACCAAAAAATAAAATAAGGAACGAAAGAACTCTATGTTCTACGATAAATACGAAAGTCGGGAATCGTAAACATTACTGTCGAAAAAAAAAATTAACCCCCTATTAACGAAATATTACAACACAACCAAAGAAGGAATGTTACTACACTTAGTCGGTATTCATATATACGTATAGGGGAGGAAGAACTCGAAAGGAGGAGGGAGGGTAGGATGGGGAGATCTTACTGTCGAAAAGTTACGTTTAGAAAAGACGTACATAGAGTTTTGTTCTTTTTTACACAACCTCAGTCTCTATGTACTTGACAGTCGTTTATCTTTTATTAAGAGGAGTCATAGACTCCTTTACTTGCTTATTTACTTCCGAACGTAAAACTAAAACGTCAGGAGGAAACGAGGAATTTTGCTCGTTGGACTAATTCAGTAATTTACCCTTACGATTTTCATCCCAATCCCAGTCCTGGATTTTACAAACGAGAGAATTTGTTAGACGTTTCTAATCACCTGAGGACCTCTGACGGAGAGACTTGTCGGATAACGTAAAGGTATAAGGTACCTCTAATCCTTTGTCTTAATTTTCCAGAATGTGTGAGTAAGACCCGGTGAACAATCTAACGGAAATAATTTCATTCTTGTGAAATATGATCATCTTGGGGCAAGTAGATTTCCACCTTCTTAAATGTTAGTCGTTTGACAAATAACTGATCCACTATTGGAAAACCTTAGATTTAATTTGGACCACACACTGTACTCCAATGGTATGGGACCGGATGTGTCCAATCATTAGTAGCCCGGTCTTCGTCTGACGGTGCACACACGAGTCGGTGAGTTAGGATAGGTTGACAAACACTGGGGCACCTGATATCGAAGAGACAGGTACTCTAAGAGGTCCGTTATTATGACCTCTACCAATCGGACCATATCTCATCCCATTAGTAAGAGAATCATTTGTATAATTGACGTTGACTAACCAGAAACTTGTATACATTTTCTGGAGGGACTTGTGAGATTAAGAGTACAACCAACCCTTCGTGGGACAAGTAGACTTAAGGAAGTCGGACACTTTCAAATAGGTAGTCTGGTCGGAGAACTTTTTCGTGGGTCCCTCAACGTGACCTTTTTTGATGAAGATTCTCTTTGTAAGACAAGTTTACTAATCTTGGTTTTACGTTTAAGTAATTGAGACACTTGTATTGTGTATCTAAGAAGATTACTGTCAAAAATACGTACGAGATTTTACACGGTGTTCTTCCTTCGAATAATTTATTATTCTTAAAGTCAGTAATGTGGAACAGTTGTTACGACCTTTTTTATCTTTGGGTCTACTTTTTTACATCGTTCATCCACCAGAAGGACAGTATGGTCTACTGAGTGGAGTGGGGGGAGTCTTCGGGAGAGTTACCGTGTTCGGTGTCAACGTCAGTTGGGAGTCGTAAAGAAACGTACTGTAAACTTGAATCCTTCTTTTCATAAAACGATTGGGGAACCACGACTTACAAACTGGAATTTCGAATGACAAACGAGGGAAAAACGGAGTTAGGAGTACTGATGTTTACGATAATAATCAGTATTCTAACAAGTCAGGGAAAATTTAAGGTCGGTACCATAAACTGAGAGACCGGATTTGTATTATCCCTTATGTTTTCAGGATTAATAAAGATTCCCCGGATTGAGAAAGTAGAAAGGATACACGAGGTCTAAAAGGGCCGACATAAGTCTTGATCGTGGATACAATTCAAAATCGTCAAAAACGGGGAATTAGGAAGTGACTCGTCTCTGTAAGGATCAATTTTTTTTTTTTTTTTTCGTATCCAAACACACACCTGTCGGGACCTTGATTTAGAGTCGTAACGATGACCACTCAATCCACTCAAACCCTTTCAGTAGTTTTGAGACACAAAACGTGTTATTCACCTTCTATGTACCTCCCGATAATATATTTAATATGTATATCGTATATTTTAAGGACCGTGTTTTAGTCGTAAGTTATTTATCACATATAATAATAGTAGTTGTTGTAGTGAGGTAAATACATTTCCATTATTCACTGACTTGTAATAAAAGGTAAAGTCGGATTGGGACCTTTCCGAATTTTAGAAATTAGAATACTAACTTAACAAACACTGGTGTGTTTCTATCCTGTAGGTTGTATGGAAGATCTTGTTAGGTGAATTCTCTTTGAGTCCGACAAAACTCAAATTAGACTTTTTAGGTAGGATCAAATAGATAGTATTTTCTAGCGTACCCACGTTTTCACGGTTCTCTCAGTATTTCAGTGTTCAGAAACTCAAGTTTCACAATAATCTTTACTTTACCGAGTCAAATAAGAAATGTCTACACCTTTGACTCCGGGTCGATTCTGTTCACCACAAATATTCCAGTACGTTGGATTAAAAGGCAGAGAGGGTGTTATAGCGGGGAGTGAACAGACCGCCGTAGTTAGAGGGAAAGAAGACTTGAGAATGTCAAGGGTTTCGATCGAGTGTTCTCCCTTGTGTTAATGATGACCGTACTACAAGAGGAGTAACAAAGAACACACGTATAATAGAAAGGTTAGTCTGAATACCGGGGAACTTCTGTTACTGAATCCGAATACATTGACGTCCCCTCGTCTTGTGACACTACCTGCCTGAGTCTCCGTAAAGTAATTGTGAGTCAACTAACCCGTCCCCCGTCTCTCTTGTTCGAAAATGAACAAAGAAATTGGTAAGAACTAATTGAAGACTCTTAGGTGTTTTCGATTATGTTTTTGAATTTTGACATTTCAAACTAACTCCAAAACTTGATTAATCTTGATTAATCCCTCCCGTCCTTTCCTGTCGTCTATACGGAGAGGATTAGGGTAGGATGTTAGGAAAGAAACTTTACACCTCTTTTAGGTGAACTCTGAAGGGTCCACTGACTATCGACAAAAATTTACTCTAAAGGTGAAGACGTCGCAGTTAAAGACCGTTATTCAGACGAGCATTCTGAACTTTGAAAAGAGCACCCCATTCTTTTCAAAATAACTTAGGTACACTACTTTCTACTTATTATACTTGGAGATACTCGGTTTTAATAAATTTTTTAGTTAACGTATGAATCAACATGGTCTTACGGTGTCGAAGTAATATATCTGTACTTCACTGTGGACCGTGTAGAATCCTTTTATAAAGAATAGGAGCGAATAAAAGAAAATCGAACGTAAATAACTCACGTAGTACTACCGTCATGAATGTCTGGTAATTTATTTGTATTATTTTTCAATTTTCGGGTCTAAGTTCTCAGTTTGTCAGACCGAAACTTAAGACCCAAGCGTTGTACAATTGACACACCCGTTCAGTGAATTGTAATGACGGAGTGAAAGGAGTAGATAATTCATCCCTTTTCAGCCCTTTTTCTTATCATAATTGAGTCTAAACAATATTCCTAATTTTGTTCTGTTATGTACTTTTTTTGTGAAATTTACATACCGTGTGTGTCATTCGTGAGTCATTTATAATCAATAAATAGTAATGATAATATTAGTAATAATTTATGAATATACAGTCCGTGGCACGATTCGTCAAATATATAAAATCATCTATATTAAAAACATTTTTACACATTCACACAAGTAATTATACAAAGTTCGTGGTTATCCTCGAGGATCGGGTGTGTCCGTGACTCATATATTGACTACTTACTTGTTGACTAACGTAAATGAGGAGTGGTTTTGAAGTGTCACACCGTCCTTGGGTCTTATGTTGTTACTCGTTCTGCTATAGGATTGGAAGTCCTCCTTCGTCCCGGAACACCCCTTCCCTCCGTTCAGTTGTCGTTAAGACTAGGTCCAACTGACGAGACCGTTCTATCATGTCCCGTATACCCCCTTCCATACTCCTGGGACTACGACTCTTTCTAACTCCCGTCCTCCTCTTCTTCCGTTGTCTCCTACTCTACCAACCTACCGTGGTGGTTGAGTTGTCTGTTCAAACTCGTTTGAGACCCTCTATCACTTCCTGTCCCTTGGGACCGCACGACATCAGGTACCCCAGCGTTTCTCAGTCTGCAATGAATCGTTGAGTTGTTGTTGTACTCCTTGTAGATCAGGTTTGAGTTCCTTTGGTGTTACGGAAGAGCCTTTTTCACTGTAGGACTAACTCTACACTTCCTAGACTATTGTACCCTGTCCCGCACCAGTAAAGGAAACTGGTCACAGTGAGTTGTATTACTTTACTCCCTCTCTCTCCTCGGTCTCCAGTCACCCAAGACTCACGTCACCCCTGGGGTAGGAGTATCGGTACGTCGGTAAATTTACCGAAATCTTACTACTGACCACCGAAGGAGGTAGAGTGACCAAGAGTCTCAAGATGGTAAACGAAACTCTTTGTAATTGAAACTATAAATAACCGGATAAACGTTCAGGTGTAACGATTTTGTTATTAGTGAATACCAAAAGTCTAGGTCCGGACAAAAACTGGTAGAAAACAGTCACCAAAGATTCGAGTTTCGATAGAACTTGGAAAACTTGGGTTTCGGACACCCATCTTCAAGAATCGTACTCATCTAGGTTATCCTAGACAATAAAAACGGTGTCTTAAAGAGTAGACTAATGGAGGTGTTATGGTATGATACTAAGTTGCCAATTAGAGAGAGAATTCGAATATCGTTTCTCCGTCCAATTGAAAAACATGTACCAACTGAGTTGGAGTAGTTACTCACATAGAAGATAATAGAAGATTATAATTTACTGTCCGTCTCTTACAAGTCCCTTCTTCTATTCATCACTCTACACCTCGTTTTCTTTTTCAAAACGTTAGGATGAATGGAAGGTAAATTGTACAATTAAGGTCAAAAATAAGACGTACATATATGATGTAATGAGACCTGAAGGATCTACCAGAGGGTCGATTGGGCTTAAAAAGAAGAATCTTAAGTTCCACTATTGTGACTCATTCTTATTGTATTATTATTATTACTGTGTATCTAAAAGTCGACCTCTGGAGTACCCTTAAAATATAAGTGGTTTTTCGTCAGAAAATATATTTACACAGTCCAGCCAACCGTATTAATGGACTCTTTTGGATTTAAGTTTGTTAGAAAAGGTAGTGATTTGGTCCACACTTAACCAAATAGAAACGTCTTACTTGAGGAATCACCAATTCCATAATCCTTTTTAAACCTTTTTTTTTTTATCCGATACTAAATTTTTGACCTTGGATCATGATCAGAGACACACACACGATTCAGTGAAGTCAGTACAGGTTGAGATACGTCGGGATACCTGCTGGACGGTCCGAGGAGACAGGTACCCTAAGAGGTCCGTTCTTTTGACCACACCCAACGGTACGGGAGGAGGTCCCCTAGAAGGGTTGGGTCCCTAACTTGAGCTCACAGAATGTAGAGGACTTGACCGTCCGTCCAACAAATGGTGATAGTGGTGGACCTGATATTCTTTTCCGTCAGAAACAAAAACTTCAATTTTGGTCTCTCCCTCCGTTTAATAAATTCAGTTCTGGAATTTTCTTACTATTTCTTAAAACCTCTTACTTTTGTTCGCCCTCCTTTCTGAGGTAGTGCTAAGGAAATCGGGGTGAATCAAGACACGACAAGACAAACACTAAAACCACACCACTCTCCTACTCCTTCCCTTCTGTCCTTTTGTTCGCCGTCCTCTCCTTCTCACCCTTTGACCCGTTTTTCTTTCTCGACTTTGCTACTTTCCGCACCGTCCCTCGTAAGAGTCTGGTGAATCTTAATCCCTCATCGTGATTCTATCCGCGAGTCCGTGCGGTACGGGGAATGAGTGGTAGTTGAGATTGTGGTTCGGTCCTCCTTGCGGATGACCCACTTTTCACGTTTATAGTGAGTCTCTGTACGATACACTCAATACGCCACGTTCTACCCTGTTTCCGTACTTTTCTTGACAATTTTTGCAGTCGACTAACGACTCGTCAGGTCAGTCGGTCGGTCACTCACGTCTCGTGTGCGAGATACAAGTCGACCATACTTTCGACACCAGAGTCGGATCCATGTCTTCCGACTTCCCTCTTCTCTCCCCGGACCACTAGGGGTGTCCTCCCGTTTCCTCTCTGAATTTTAGTCCATCTAAAACAACAAACTCTGTCTTTTATTTAACGACTGTTGGACCGTTATCTTTTTCTTACCGAGTACAAATATGTTTATAGGTAAGAAAAAACTATAGACCTTATACTAATTGATGTCTGAAGGGAATGAATTAATCAGTACTCCAAACAACTTCTTATAAAAAGCTCAGTTCGTTCGTTTTTGGTCCGATTACGTCCTTTTACGTTTTCCCGTCTACTTTCATAGGTAGAAAGAATATTTTAGGGACTCTTATAAAATCGTCTGTGACCCAAAGAATTCAGTCCCTCCACGACACCGATTGAGACTATACCGAAAACTACGAATTAAGTTTCAAGTCGTCTTCAAATTTTCCTTTACTTCACTTTTAACTAGTAAGTTATATATTAGTAAACCTCTTTCTCTAGGTGGGGTTTTTATAAAAACGGTACCTGAAAAAAGTTACGGGATGAAAACTTTCAAGAAAGTTATTACATTTAAAAATTTTTTAAGGTACGAGTCTTTTTTGTCTTGTTTCAAGGTATATCAAGGTGATATATGTTTAGAGGACATTTACGTAATAGTATGAATCCATTAAAATTTTTATTTTATTTATTTATTTTATAAGGTACGATGAATTCACAAACTTTATTTTCTTACAGAAAATTTCTCTTAGGATACACAGTAGTATAAGAGTTATATGAACAAAATCATACACCAAATTTTCTTGGGTCCCGTACTTTCTACCTTTCGTATAGGTACACCTATCTCTTCTACCCCTTAATGTCTGAGGAAAGGTCCCCGGATTTTGGTTGAATTACTTTTTTGAGTATATACAATAGTCACCGGAACGCTTTTATAAGTCCGATATTATTTGACCTTTTACTGAATCGTATATGTTTGTGAGTATGGGCAACTGTAATTACATAGTATCTTCATCTTTATCCATGGGTTCTTCTGGATATAATTTGATACATTCAATATGGAGTTATTTTTTTACAATTTGTCTCAAATCTCCAAGAACGACATCTTTAGTCAGTAACCTACTGTGTAATTGTATGTATCCTAATGACGATAACATTCTTACCACAATCAATTCCCTTTTATCGACGAGAAACCCCGGTTTCCTATGAATCTTGAATAGGTACCCTAACAACTTGTCATTTTCATGTGTTTTGGAATTTTTATAAAACAGGTAACAGAGTGAAATATCAACGCTTTTTGTTCTATGGGGAGGAGTTGGGTGACGCGGTAGATGTCCATTTAAGAACAGGTTCCCTAATTCTCGACCCTTCACCGGTAATTATCCAACTCTGATAGTAGAGTGGGTAAAGTTTTTTTCGTTTTATATTTAAGGCTACAAGAAAATATAAAAATACTGGGTTATTTATTCTTGACTAACCTTGATCTATTTACTCTGTCCTTTTTTATATATATTTATCTACTGTCGACTTTATCTGTCTTTTAGGTCCTTTCTTTCTTCGGACTTCACACACAAATTGGTGACATAAGTCTTCTTACTGACAACATCTATCAAGGGTGAAGAATTACTCCTTTCTTATCCTTTACTTAAATTTAATGTTAGTTTCCTTAAATTCAATCTAACTTTCTAGAATAACCGTCACTTCTGAAATATTTGGAACATTTTCCAAGGACCCCTCCTTAGGGGATAGACCTATATAAAATCCCTTCTCTCTATGGATAGTCAGGTCCCATCGACTCCATCTCTGGATGGACCTTAAGTGAAAGTCGACTTGAGACATTTAGGTCTAATTAAGGACTGTTGTAAGTAAGCTCTACAGTCTCTGTCGTTCACGATCTGTTACTGTTTTTCACAACGGGGAATAATTTTTTTTTTTTTAAGTGGGTTTCATTAGTAAAGGAACTTTTTAGTTAACCGTATACGATCGACTAATTTTCACCTTACATGTTAATATTATCTGAGACCAAAAATAAAAGAAAAATCGGACCAAAGGTCACCTTTCTTCCGAATACTTTAGAGAGACCGTCCGATAAGGAACGAATTATGAAAAATGAAAGGAAGATTGGTTTAGAGAATCTTCTTGGATCTGGATTCATCTTTATGTGCACAGAAGTCTCGTTTATGGACCCTTCCTTTTTTTTTTAAGAGGGGGGTGACGTTTCCTTGTGAACAAAGGGAGGATTGACTTTCTTCGTCCCACTAGGGTGGAAATAGTGGTAGGTGTACGAGGGATGGGAGTATGTCTGAAGTCGCTCAAGAGACGTTGAACGCCTTGGAGGGGAGTGAAGGTATCGTGTTTGTTCTCGTGAACGTGAGTATCAAGTATGGTTTTAAGAGATTAAACAACATGAAGAAACAAATATGTCGACTCGTAGACAAACGGGGTAACACAAGTGTGTAGATAACGGACCAAAAATAACACTCGAGGACCTCCTCTGTGTACCTCAGACAAATTAAACGAAACGTGTTGTGTCGTGTAAATGTGACACCGACTGTCACTGTTAAAGACCGTACGGACCTAGGAGCTAGTTAGTTACTTGAGGTACCTAATTAGTTTCAACCTCCCTCTACTGATTCTGAGTCAAGAATCTGAGCTACAGTAGGGTATTAGAAGGTTATACGTCGTGTGGTTTCGGCATTCCTGTCAGACCCTGGTAGTCTTTGACTCGTCATACCTGCTCACAGGTTAGTTGTTGTCCTTTTAGATTATTTGGTCCCACACTTTGCATATCTTTCATTCTGGAATAAGTAAACTCTCGAAAGGGTTGTGGTACTGGGAGGAAAGAGAACACATATTTGTACCAGAACGACTAAGACAGTCGAGTCTCGTAGTAGACAAGTTAAATTCTGTGAGGTGTCTTCTGACAGTTCAGGTCAGAGAACTGAAAGAATAAAGAAATACAAACGTTGGGTCTATAAAAGTGGTCTTAGTCATAAAAAGGGAAGGATGGTTAGGGACGTGTTAGGGGGAAGTTGGACTGAAATACGGTCGGAAGAAGTAATTGGGTTCTTCTGTCTCTGTTCAACTAGGTACAAAGTATCGACCCAATTTATAAGGGTTACGGACAAGTAGGGATTCTCAGAAGTTTCGATGTAGTTTCCTGTTTTACTCACTATTTTCGGATAGAGAGTCCTTTTCGTGTATCACTGTATCACTTCAGCGAGTCAGCACAGACTGAGAAACGCTGGGGTACCTGACATACATCGGATGGTCCGAAGAGGCAGGTACCCTAAGAGGTCCGTTCTTATGACCTCACCCAATGGTAAAGGAAGAGGTCCCGTAGAAGGGCTGGGTCCCTAGCTTGGGTCCAGAGGGCGTAACTTCCGCCTGCGAAATTGGAGACTCGGTGGTCCCTTCGGGTCCTTTTCGTGTCCGTGACTGTAAAGTAAATTAAGTTAGTTATGAAAGATCCATGGGTAATACTCGGGTTAATGGGGTTAATAACCCCGAAGGGACCACCGAGTCTACCATTTCGCAGGCGGGCGTTACACCCTCTGGGCCCAAGCTAGGAACCCAACCCTTCTAGGGGACCTCTTCCTTTACCGTTGGGTGAGGTCATAAGAACGGACCCTTTAGGGTACCTGTCTCCTCGGACCACCCGATATCAGGTACCCCAGCGTTTCTCAGCCTGTGCTGACTCGCTGAAGTGAAAGTTAATACTCGGTGAACACAAGACCCGTCTCTTTCCCCTCATTTTGTATTTGAGATAGAAGTTTTATACACACACACATTACTCAATTGAACTCTACAATAATTTAATAGATTTTATATTCTCTAACGAAATAACATCTTAGTATCATACTTAATTTATTATATTCTATATATATATTTAATACGACTCGTCTCTCGGACGGCATATTCTGTAGGAGTTATTGATTATCGATAATGATAATGACGACTCAATATCGATTTAAATCTCGTTAAGAAGACTCTTCCAATAGAGACCTTTAGGTTGAACTGGGACCTGATACCCGTTATACAAACTAACAATACCCTCATTTTCCTTGGTGGTGTACGTTTACGTTTTTGTTTTTTTGACATTAATTCTTGTGACTTCAGTCATAAAAGGGTAATTTTACCTCGAGTGGGTACAAGACTGCAGGACTCTCAACCCAACGGTGGAAACAGACCTCATAAAATCTTGGAGCAGGTGTGGGGTTTATACGTCTCGTGCAAAAAAGAGGAAGGACGAAGAAATACGGTACCAGACGTGGTTTCAATGAGGTGTCCGTTCACTGATAATTCCCTGTGAACTTCAAAAGGTGTAAATAAAGTTCCCATGTATTTTACGAATAAACTCCCCGTAGACAATAACTGAGTCATAGTAGTTAATCAGAAGTTATTCGTATTTAGGTGAAAATTGACCTCCACTTTGATTTAGTTTAAAATGAGTGGGTTCGGTAAAAAAAAAGTGAACGGAGTTTGTTGAGTGAAGTGTCCAGTAGAATCTACTACATACTACAAATTAATTAGTTAATGAGTTAATAAATTAATTTACCTACTTATATAATTACTTAGTATTACGTCTACTGGTCTACTAACTTACGTTTCAAAGTTTTATGACAGTCGGGATTTTTTTCTTAAGTGAATGAAACGTGAAAAACCAAGTTAAATTCGTAACGATATATTACGTTTTATAGACTTATTGACTTCTCTGAGATACGATCTAAGAAGAACTTATAACTGGAATGTTTCTGTGTGGGAATCAGAAAAAGGACTTGAGTCAACAAATCTGGAGACTTGTATGGAACTTATCGGTAATATAATAATTATAAAATAGGACAGACTTTCAAATAGATTGTCAAAGTAAACTTCCCCGATATTAAAGAGTCGTTCCTATTCCTTGAAGATCCTTTCCCACTATGTAAAAACAGTTAACGTTCACAGTTCTCCTATATGGATCTTACTTTTAAAGTAACTGATGAAGGACAGTTACTAGAGTTCAACGTAATACTCTTGGATTAAAATAAAAAAAAAATAATAAAAAAAATTAGAAATGAAGAATGCACGTAAGGGTTTGTACTTGGGGGGAGGGTGGAGGGAGGGGTATTGTAGAGACACCCAGTAGGGATACGTGGTCGGGGTTCGTACGACATAGGACGCAGTCTGTATCTGACCGCTAAGTTAAGAATGTACTATCATATGTACAATCTTACGGTAAGAGGGTTTAGTAGGGTGGGAGAGGGAGAGGGAGACTCAGGTTTTCAGGCAATATGTGTAGACACAGAAAAAAGGACAGAACGTATGTCCCAGCAGTAACGGTAGAAGGATTTAAGGTATATATACACAATCATATGACATAACCACAAAAAGAAAGACCGAATGAAGTGAGACATATTAGCCGAGGTCAAAGTAGGTAGAGTAGTCTTGACTAAGTTTACTTAAGAAAAATTGCCGACTCATTATGAGGTAACACATATACATGGTGTCGAAAGAATAGGTAAGTAGACGACTACCTGTAGATCCAACAAAGGTACAGGACCGATAATATTTGTCACGACGCTACTTGTAACCCCATGTACACAGAGAAAGTTAAGACCAAAGGAGCCACACATACGGGTCGTCACCCTAACGACCCAGTATTCCATCAAGATAAACGTTAAAAAATTCCTTAGAGGTGTGACAAGAGGTATCACCGACATGATCAAACGTAAGGGTGGTTGTCACATCCTCCCAAGGGAAAAGAGGTGTGGGAGAGGTCGTAAATAACGAACGTCTAAAAACCTAGCGTCGGTAAGACTGACCACACTTCACCATGGAGTAACACCAAAACTAAACGTAAAGAGATTATTACTCACTACAACTCGTAGAAAAGTACACAAACAATCGGTAGGCATACAGAAGAAACCTCTTTACAGATAAATCAAGAAACCGGGTAAAAAACTAACCCAGCAAATAAAAAGACCTTAACTCGAAGTATTCAACGAACATATAAAAACTCTAATCAACAAAAAGTCAACGAAGTAAACGATAATAAAAGAGGGTAAGTCTTCCGACAGAAAAGTGGAACGAATATAAAAGGAAACAACACGTCTTCGAAAATTAAAATTAATCTAGGGTAAACAAATAAAAACGAAAATAAAGGTCTTAAGACCCTCCACCTAGTATCTCCTAGGACGACACTAAATACAGACTCTCACAAAACGGATACAAGAGGAGATCCTCAAAATATCAAAGACCAGAATGTAAATCTAGAAATTAGGTAAAACTCAAATAAAAACACACCCCACAATCTTTCACTAGATCAAAGTAAGAAAATGTTCACCAACTGGTCAAAAGGGTCGTGGTGAACAATCTCTTGGATTAAAATCTAACGTTGGTCACTTGGAAGACGAGAGGTCAATAGATCTCAGTGATAAAGAGTTTAAATAAACGTATAGTCAAGTCAAGTCAAGTCAAGTCAGCGAGTCAGTACAGGCTGAGAAACGCTGGGGTATTTAGCGTCGTGCGGTCCGGAGGGATAGTGGTTGAGGGTCTCAAGTGAGTCTGAGTGCAGGTAGCTCAGTCACTACGGTAGGTCGGTAAAGTAGGAGACAGTGGGGGAAGAGGAGGACGGGGGTTAGGGAGGGTCGTAGTCTCAGAAAAGGTTACTCAGTTGAGAAGTGTACTCCACCGGTTTCAAAGTCGGAATCGTAGTAAGGAAGGTTTCTTTAGGGTCCCGACTAGAGGAAGTCTTACCTGACCAACCTAGTGGAACGTCAGGTTCCCTGAGCGTTCTCAGAAGAGGTTGTACGACTAAAGAGTGAAGTAGCAAGTAATAAGGTTTGATCATCCTTAAAGTCTGTACGAAACCTAGAAATCTAGAAAAGTTACGAGAAAAGATGGTCCAGTAAATATGAACTGAAGAAACTTCACATCACACACAAACATTTGACATACTGATATTGCACCCAGAATATTTTTTTTACCCTTTTACTCACAGAGAGATTGACGTTCCATGAATTTTCTTACGGTCAATAGGTGTTAGGTCTGGGAGTCACCATCGAATCATGTTGGAATACTCTAAATAAAAGGAGAGAGAATAGTCCTAAATCAGTAATTAAGTCTTAATTAGGATAGAGTCATCTATGTTTACAGTGTTAGGAACAAAATAGACTCTGTGTGTTGGAATTTAAAAATATTTTTCAATCGACTTCCTACTTCCGTAAGGAAGTTTACTCACCTCTTTCCCTTTACCGGGCGGCTGGGGAAGGAGGTCAAGAGGTTTGTAATAATTACTTTGGTTTAGTCTCCATGGTGAGACACCCTGACACTTTTATCGAAAGTCCTTGGACTTCCGTGGAATAGGTTAACAACAAGATTTCGGGACCTTAAAGATTTGGTGAGTTTATGTCACAAGGATACGTTTAGAACACGGGTTAAATTATTGTGACATTTTAGTTACTTGTAAAAGGTACGAGGTCTGTTGACAGTACTTAGTCGTGTCATTTTATTTCACAGGGAATTTTTGGAACCTTGATTTGGGACCCTATTACAGTCACCCTATTCTTATCCGTCAAGAAAACAAAACGACTAAGGACTAATTAGTTAGAAGAAATTATAATACACTCTCTTGTCCTCCAGAGAGGAGTACTGGAAGTGAGTGTACAACGTGTGAAGAGTCCTAATCTACTCAGAGACGTTGACGATGATCGTGCCTCTGACCGGGTTTCCTGTACAAATCATTTACACGTAAAGGGTAGGGAAGTTCTTAGTATTCTTACACCAGACGGACGAAACATTCCTTTAATATTTGACCATCCCTATTCCGATACAACTTTGTGTATAGTTTTGAACACGAACTCACAGACTTACAATATAGTGAAGACTTTACCACACCGGATAAATATTTATCGTTAAATCTAAAAAGAGTACTTAAAATATCTTTGTCTAGAACAAAGACATCTTAGAACATTAGTATCAACCGGTGACTCTGGGTCGGTGATTCCAAGGACGTTAAGGTCTTTCTTACTGTGGTTCTCCTTGTCGAAATTGAGAATAGGTGAGCTCCCCTGTTCATTCTGTAGAGGAGTAAGGTCTCCAAACAAAATTTGGTCGGAGTTTTCTACTTTGACAAAAGTTGTGAAAGTCACGACTTTCCCTTCAAAAAGTTCTGTACGACAAATGGGTCACTTATTTAGTATACAAGTCGTCGTTTTTTTTTGTAACCACCCTCCACGTGTAAGAAATTCACTTTCGTTCCTCGGACACCTCACCACGAGATTAAAACTTTTATAGATTAAACTGTCCCCTCGAGAGTAGTGTCAGGACTTTACTAAAATACTACAACACTAAAACACGACCGACAAAGAAAAAAAAAAAATTAACTTCGTTACATGAAATTAGTCTTGGTAGTTTCGAAACTTTTTACGGGTATATTGTATGTTGTAGGTCCAAAAAAAATTACCAAAGTTTACGACACAGAAGACGTGACGATTCAAAACATAAAGTTTTCATGTTTTTCATAAACGTTCCGTAGGTCGTTTATAAATACTTAGTGGATGGTACACGGGTAGGATCAAGGTTAGTGTTCCCTACAACAACAAACAACAAATCCGTGATTCGGTGCAGACAGAGAAAACACTGGGGTACCTGGTATCGGGTTGGTCCGAGAAGACAGAGACCCTAAAGGGTCCGTTTTTATGACCTAACCCAACAGTAAAGGAAGAGGTCCCCTAGAAGAACTGGGTCTCTAGGTTGGGTGTAGAGGCCATAACCGTCCGTCCAAGAAATGGTGACTCGGTACTCCCTTCCGTTCCCTACAATGATTCTTACTTTGTTCAAGAGACAAGAGTTCCTCTCACCTCTCTCTCCTTCGCAACAACAACTCCGTCTGACACTTGCCTATTATACATACTGCTTCATCCTTCACATGTTCCCAATGACACACTACTTTCCCTCAATCTCTATGTACTTTTACTCACCGACTGAAATCTAATCTACCAGTTCTTTTTGGAGAGACGTCTTCACTGGACATTCAACTCTAAATTTACCACTTCTCGGGTCGTACGTCCCAAGACGTCCTTCTCGTAAGGTCTTTACCCTCGTCATCTCCGGACTTCTGTCCCTGGTCGTGCTATAAAGGGTGTTCTTCTTCCGGTCACACCGACCTCTTGTTTCTCGTTCCCCCTGTCTCCACAACCCCTTACCCCTCCAGCCGACTCTCTTAATATACCCCGGAAAGTTGCTCTTTTCGTCAAATCTAGACTAGATTCACGACACCCCAAAGACACCATCGAGTCAATCATTTCTTAGGTGGACGTTACGTTCTCTGGGGCCAACCTAGGGACCCAGTCTTTCTAGGGAACCTCTTCCCTATCCGATGTGTGAGGTCAAAAGAACCCGAAGGGACCACCGAGTCTGTCATTTCTTAGGCGGACGTTACGTTCTCTGGGGCCAACCTAGGGACCCAGTCTTTCTAGGGGACCTCTTCCCTTGTCGATGGGTGAGGTCATAAGAACGGACCTCTTAAGGTACCTGTCTCCACAGACCGTCCGATTCATGACTCCCCGCGATAATCCACGTTCTCACCCCCACAATCCGTCAACTTACCGCCTAGCCTAAAAAAAGTTTTAAGTGGAGTAGACGACACAAACAGCCGTCTCGTTTTCATCTATAAAAAGTACGTTAACCTTGATACCTTCTCAATACGTATTCCTTTAAACCTCCCTTTCTCCCGCCAACTCCGACCCGTGCGACACCGTCCTCACCGGCACTCCTGTCATTCAGGTCTCGGCCCCAGACTCCTCCTCTTCGGTCACCAGAAATATGTCCGACTGTCCTTCCTCAGTCGGAGGGCGTAGGGGCTCGCGGGTCTTGACGGGACACCGGCGGACCAGGAAGTTCACGTCTTCGGTCTACTTTGCACCCTTTACCTTTCTTACACTGTCAGAGTCAGCCCATCTTACTCGGAGTCCTCCGACAAGTTTCACATCACTCTTCAGACCCATGGTTGGACGTCGACTTCGGTACAAGGGCCCGTAGGACCTCTACGCCGGGTCGTAGAGACTGGACCTAGACTCCCGATACCGGACCCGGGATTGGACGACTGTAGCGGACCTACGATGTCTACGTCTTTTCGGAAGATGGACCCAGTCCTCGGGGACTTCTTGCGGACGTCCGGGCCCGGGAGACTAACAGTCTGCACGCAACAGAGCCCGGGTCGATCGGACTCTGGCCCCTCTCCGAGGACCGGAACTTCGTCGCGCCAGTCGGGGTGCGCCTCAAGTCCCCAGCGCGGAGACGCGGTGGCTTCCGATTTTAGTACCGTTGGCTACGGCGAAGTGAAGTAACTGTTGTTTAAATACTAGAGACCTTTCAAGTTTCCAGAGAGGGGGGAATGGAGGCAAACCTAAAAGTGGCGTTTCGAAGGAGGGAGTAGTCCCTGTAGTGGGTCCTCTACTACCCACTACCTCTACTACTGGCTCCTCTGGGGAACCTCAAAAACAAGACGGTCGGGACTACAAAGTCTCGTCTTGTGTTTCGAGGGTACAGAGAGACAGGGTCCGGTCGTCGAAACGTCTGCACTACCCATCGGGTTTTCGGAAAGTGGCTTACTTTATCTCGGTTCTGGGCTTGGACCCAAACAACTTCCTCCTTCTGGGAAGACAGGAATAGAGACTTAGATGAGACTTCCTTCTTCCATAGTGTCCTTTGTCACGAGTCAAGACGTTTGAGTCAGAGTGGGAGGACCTTAATGAAGTTATCGACGGCAGGTGTGGCGTCCACAACGACGGAGAGTTAATTTTTAGAAGCTGTTGTCAGAACGACCTCCAATTTCGAACCTGAATTTCTCTTCTCGACGGAATATACAAAAGGTATGAAGTCTGAACACTTAGGGACCACCGAGTCACCACTTCTTAGACGGACTTCACGTCCTCGACCCCCAACCTAGGGATCCAGACCTTCTAGGGGACCTCTTCCTTTATCGTTGGGTGAGACTATAAGAACGGACCCTTTAGGGTACCTGTCTCCTCGGATCACTCGATGTCAAGTACCCCAGTGTTCTCAGTCTGTGTTGAATCGATGATTTGGTGGTCATTTTACGTCTGAGTTGTCTTCCGGTGAAAACTCGACTTTGTGCAACGTTCATTAACATAGCTAACCGTACAGGGTCAAATTTCCGACTCTGTCTCCAAAGACCAAAAAGGAACGGGAACCCGTTTTTGTCCAGGATTTACTTACTGGTTGAAGTGACGTAATTTGAGACCTGTATAAAGAAATAAAAGGTCTTTTAAACATGATACATGTGAGGTGAAATGGGTTTTGTTACAAATTATAAAAAAATAAAAACGGTCAAACTATTGGTTTTAAAATTAAGGTAACACATTAAGTGTAAAGGAAATGAATGATCCAACTTGTAAAAAATGTAAAAAAATCGGAAAAACAAAAAGAAAACACTTAAAACACAAGTAAATTAACGAGGAAAAAATTGTGTTACAATGCTAAGAAAGGGGACTATTGAGGATTTACGAGAAAGATATGTTTCCTATAACTGACAGTTAAAAGAGTTTGTTGAAGTGTCCCACAGAAATTGTAAGTTAAAGAATTTAAAAATGACATTTTTATCGTGTGTATGTACGCCCATACGAGGTCAAAAGATAGTGACGTATTGTTCGGTGTACTTTTACATTACCGGAATTTTATTGGTTGTAAAATAACATAGAGTGTTAAAATACCCAGAATCGACCCTCGAAAAAGAGAGAGAACCGAATAAATGGACTATCTAACCGACTGAACCTCCCGGAGTGTACCGAAATGAGTGTATAAATCAAGGTATCGTCCCTATCTTCGTTCAGACTCGAGACGAGCTTAACAGGGACGACGATTCAGTGAAGTCAGCACAGGCTGAGACACTCTGGGGTATCTGCCGTCGGGTGGTCCGAGGGGGCAGGGACCCTAAGAGGTCCGTTCTCGTGACAGGGACCTCGTGGATTTTCGACCGACGAGGACGTTCCACCGGATTACCATCAGTCTAAAGAATTGACCACCGAGTCTTAAGGTTTTCTGTTATAAGATCTTTGTTTCATCGTTGACCAGAAAGTACTGGGTCAGAGTCTTCAATGTATCATAGTCAAGGTGACACGAGATAACCAGTTTCATCAGTGTTTGGGAAGGTCTAAAATTGACCCTCCCTTGTGTCTCCACCCTCCCTAATTTATAAAACTTCTAATTTTGTTTAGGGTGAAGTGGAAAACAAACGAATATTACAAAAATTTCTCGGTGACTAAAAATTCATGAATATAATTAAAGAAAGAAGAAGAAACACTAAAGAAGTTAACGAAACATTAAGTAAAAAATTTTAATAAAAGTATGACACACAAATGTTTTAAGTCCTGTAATAGTCAATGACATAAGTCTCTTTCCTGATATACCGGAAATCTACGAAATTCATGATACATAAGACCGACGTGAGTAAATTATATCAAAAATTAGGAAAAGTAGGAATTTAAAGGTAGTCACTGTGCAACCTTTTAAGTAGATTTTTAAATCCAATTGGTATGTAAATTAATAAGTCAACGACATCTCTCACTCCCTTCACACTGATTTATCGAGAACGAATCAAGAAACGTGAAAAGACCAAGTAAGAAGATTTTACTTGACTTTGTGTTACCCGATGTAAACCAGACACATCGATCATCAAGGGTAGTCTACAACGTTACCACGAGTTTATAACTTTTTTTACTAAGTAAAGTATTTACACTAACATCGTGAGAAAGAATGTCACAAGACTCACCGTTTCGTTTTTTTTTTTTTTCACAGGAGGGTATTGTCGTAAATTAATCGGTAATAAAATTTCCTGTAAGAAGATCGATTATCTCTCCTTTCTTGGGATACAATTGTATATAATATTTTTGAATTATTTACGATTTACTACTACCAGTAGAGTACAAGATTTTTAAATCCAACTCTAGAAAAGTCAATAAAAGACAAAGGTTACCACGTAAAGTTTTTGACCAAAACGGAAGAGTCATACCTTGACACTTTCGACACACCTTTCTTCATTTAACTTATTTTACATACTGTGTGTATTAGTGCTAGAAGTCACAAAGATAAATAGGACACACAGAAAGAGGATAAAGGTGGTGTAAGTCCTTTTCTTTTTCCTTAAAACCTTCTTCTTTTGTAACCCCTTTTACAATAACAGATTACGTCAATTAGTGTCCCACCCCAAAGCATAGAGAAAAAAGGATTGTAAAATAGAGGTCGTGATTCGAAGCCCGGAAAACGCATCGTCGTGAGTTGCCTATAAATCTCTTCTCACTAAACCTCTCTCCATGATTACATGTATGGTCGGGCAAGGATACTAGATCAAGCTTAGCTCTCTCAAAGAAAAGGTACCTCCGTCGATGTAAATACCTCATAGAGAAGACATAGACAGAGGTGACGGACAGTCCGTATGGTGTGTTTGTTACCTAACCCTTTCAGTTCGGGAACGCAGGTAAATGTCGGACTTGAGATAATACCCTCCAGTGGACTCTACGGTGTCAAAGATATGTGTTTCATAAGAGTTTAGTAGATACCAATTGGCTTTGAAATTGAAATACCGTCTTATAAGGGTTCAACTCGGTTTTAAGCCTTACGACGATCCAGGTGAGAAGACCGTGTTCGAGTCCACAGTCTCGGACCCGGAACACAAACCCCTTGTCTCCGGAAGTCGTCGATCTTGGTAAGTTCAGGAAGGAGTAAAACACAACTTATGTTTTATGTACATTTGAGGTCTTAATATGAGAAGTTATGTCATCGATAATGGGTGTTCACTTATAAATTTAGACTTAATTAATTTTAATTTATTTTGATTTTTAAGTGAAGGGGTTAACGTAATCGGTGTAAAGTTCACGCATTGTCGGTAGACACCGATCACCGATAGTATAACTTGTGACGTTTTACACTTGTAAAGGAAATAGTGTCTTTCAAAATAACTTATCGTGACGGGACCTTATATAGTGAATACAGTATTACGTCTTTAAGATTTAATCTTTGGGTTAAGACGTAAATAAAGGATTAGTTGATTAGGACCGAAAGTTTAGAAAAATTCACAGATTTCAAAGGTAAATTTAGAAAAAAACTTGCTGTTTATATTTTTTATAAAGGATTTGTTCAGAGACACTTTACATGGTTTTCTTTTATCTCTGATTATACACTTTGTGTCTCGATTTAAAGACTTTAAGACTGATTTACCCCTCTTCGAAGGCATACGGAACATTTTTCAGATTTAATGTCTACCAAATATTTCATATGAGATTAATTTTTAGAGTTTGTTTTTGGACTTTCACGACGACTTAATTTCAGGATGGTCTGGACTAAACTATTTATTATCTCTTATTAAAGATTAAGTTTATGTTAACATACGTTTAATCTACCTTTATACAACTACCGTGTCTAGGGAAAAGAATTTAATTGGATTGTAACGAGGGACTCTATAATGAAGGTATTTAAAGGAGGGTGACATCGTTAACGGGTGTAGGAAAGATTTAATAGACGTTAGACATAATTGTCTTTAATTTAATTACCCTTGAGGCCCTCAACCACTACCTGTCCCTCCGGACCGCACGACTCTAAGTACCCCAACGTTTCTCAACCTGTGTTGACTCGCTGACTTGTCTTGACTTGACTTGACTCGTGTATTATAATGGTAATTTTCGTTATTTGTATATGGTCTTTACAAATAAACTTATTTGTAATATATATACCATCATTCACAAATTTTTATTTATTCGTGGATAAACGTATGTGTCTTTATGTGTTTTAATAAGAGAGAGACTTAGTCGTATGTTTATAGAGATTATAGTTGATTTGCACGTGAATTTAAGACCAGGTATTGTCGTAGAAAATAACTTTACACATAAATATACAACGATATTACATTAAATAGGACACTAGGGTCTTTTTACGTGAAGCTATTATTGGGTATAAGAACAGCAGAAAGGTTGATTCATTTTCATAAGAGAAAAAAAGGATGGAGTCTTCGACAAGACCTTCACCTCGTCGTAGACTTCTCTATCTTCGGTCGGGTGTGCACGGTGTCCCTCCGTGTTCGTTCCTGCCACCAGGAGCTAAGGTATCCGCCCGGTTCAGATTTACATTCACACTCTTCGGCACCTCCCGTGCTACCGGACCACCGACCACCGGGTATCCCCGACACCCCCGTAGACGTCTTCAGTGACAGACAAGTCCCTCGTGTCCCCGACAACCCCACAGGTCGGACGGACGAACAGGATAAAGGGTGGGAGTAGAGGTGGCGTTTTCGGAACTTTGGTAGCGATGATTACGGTCCAAAATTTGAGGGGTTCTCATTTTATGTACACGTCTCACACTAAGCTCGACTAAAAATTCGGGTCCGTACGACTTATCTCAGAATTTTATTAGTAAAGGTATCCTGGACTGATCCATAGGTTCACAAGTGGTCTACGATCGTCGATCTAAAACGTCTTCTTTTAACGATTGAATTCGAAGAAAAGTACTAAGTCGTCTCCCAAAATTCATTATTTTCTAGACCTCTAAACATTTTATTTATTAAGATCGCGTTTACCCTTTTAATTTTATTAGAATAGTAGAGGGTCAGTACAGACATACGCGAAAAGATGGTAATAGTTTAAAGAGAATTAACACGGTTAAAAAGAAAAGACCGACTATGAAATATCAAATTTCAATACTCAACATTACTTCTTTACTAAGGAAAGTCTACTGACTTCACTGTACATGATTTAAAAGGATTTCTGTTAGATCCTACATACTTTGTCTCGTGCCACATTGTTTATACCAAAATAAGTATACGTTATAACTTGTATAGTTGTCACTTTTTATTATTGTCGTACTATCTTAGAGAAAATAAGGCATTATCTAGAGAGTCATCTTCGGTAATTTTATATTTCATTTAGTAGTTGAAAACTTGAAACTGTCTTTTTTTTAAGATAGGTAAAGACTGTTCATCTGTAATAGAGTATCATAGGTGTCGGTAAAGTACGAATAATGGGAACGGACCAGAATTCACACTGAAAACCTGTGTGTTGAGTTACAAAGGATTATAAATTATCATGTTACCGAAAAATGTCGGATAGTTAAAATAAATCATTAAATTTCTTACTTCTCAATTCTAAGGAGTCTAAAAACACAACAACGACCTCCACGTGAACTTGTTTTTCTTCTTGTGTCGCAGATCGGGATATGAATTACGGTGTACTGGTGTAGGACAGATCTTACTTAGATAAGTCTCAAGGACCTCTTTACGTTCATGTAATAAGGAAATAGGAGTACATAGTGTAAAAAATTGGTGATTAATAAAACCGACGTAAGGTAGTTTCGGTCTACAATTAACTTACTTTATAAATATTACATTTTGGTAACTTATTTTTTATATACTGTCCAACATCTTGGTTAGTGTATAAAACCTCTTGGACTTCTTCCTTCGTACTACACCCAATGTAAGTATTGCAGTCCCATTCCAAGACTTGAGTTGGGTCTCTTTGGACTATTAACAACGTTGGTTGATTTCGAGCCGATGAAGACCTAAACAACATTGTTTTAGAACGACGGTTTTCGTAACTACCCAAGTGTGTCACTTTTTAGTGTTATTATTACAAATTCATTTAGTATTTTTATGTCTTCCACCAATAGTATCCCTTCTCCTTTCCTTTCAATATTTCAATACTACCTTTATAGTTCTTATGTAAAAAAACTTGAAAATTTTTTAAATTGAAACAAAGATTTGATCCCACGTTTTTCGTTCTTTTACATTTCAAACGAGTTATTTACCAAAGTGAGTCACTAGTTGTCGTTAGTAAGTTGTTCACTTTTATTTTTAATATAAATAAGTTACATCAGTAGTCAAGTCCGTCTTGATTTCAAATACTATCAAAAGATAATTTTTTTTTGCTACTTTCAGTAAAAATTCTTCCTTAAAACTGACTTTTCCTTTATTTCTCGAAGAACTCACGTAAGAAGAGTCGTTTTTACTTGAACCGAATACGAATTAAAGTGTATCATATTTCGATGTATAAAATACACTAAAAATTCAAGATCCTTCTTTAAGTAACTTTGTTTACATCTTTTACTGAGATTTTAAAATTTATACTTTTGATATTATCTGAATGTTAATCCCTTTATCTAGTATTATTGATTAGACGCTACACAGGAGGTTTTCATTTCTTGTATTGAAAATTTTAATAAAAAACCTTTTAGGCCTTAAAAGAAAGACTAGTAGAAATATAGAAGACTTTTATATCTAAGGACTTAGTATATAGTATCTTTCAAACAATCCGAGGTATAAAAAGGAGTTCAAACTTCTTGTATAAAGACTCCCTGCTAATAGTATCTTTGTTTCAGGTAAACAAGGAATTTTTATGAACTACACAGAATACGTGTCAGTCGTGGTTTATTATACCACTTAACTTGCTTTAATAAAGGTGAAAGACAAGTCTCTAATAACACAGAGAACCTAAGTGTGATCTCTTCACCATAGAGTGTGTACCCCTTAATTACTCAATGTAGACATTGGTTTTTATAGGCACCTTTTGGACTATTTAACTAGGTATAGACAAAATAATTAGTTCGGGTCACGTCTTCCCGAAAGAACACCAATACGATACAAAATCTCTATTTATCTCACCCCTTTGGTGTCCAGTTAAATCTTCAACAAACTTTGTGACTTCTTGCATACCAAGATAACGTACTGTCGTTATTTCAGTCAGGAACTACCGACTTCACGATTATACATTCATATATTTATAGGACTTACATATTAAAATGACTTCTTGTATATTGTCACGGTTCTTCTGGGATTGGTAGATTATACATTAAATAAAGAACGACGGTGAGAGAAGGAAGGATTAAAAAAAAATTTATTTTAAAAAAAAAAAGAAATTGGATCGTACAAAACTTGTCGGAAATCAACTTCGTCTACCGATCTTCAGTCTTCAGGGTCTAAGATAGGAACTAAGAGGATGGTTGACCCTTACACCGGAACCCGTTCAGTACTCTCATTAAGATGTCATTTTCTCTCGATATTACGGAATGTATACAGACCACGAAATACTAGAATGTGTCGTAAAAGTTTATGTTATATAATAAATTTAGAAGGAGTGTCGTAGGATTCTCCTCAGACCGTCAATAATTGTGAGGGACAATGTCTCTCATCCTTAAACTCTGGGTCTCTGTGATTTAGTGAACGGTAGAGTTATAGTTTACAGTCTCGGTCTTTGTCTGTATACACTACTAAGGTTCGACCGGAAACAGAGGCAAAGATATGCGGTGTGATGGTACGACGTCGCGGAGGTTTCGACCTGACAGGTCATTCCATCGGTACTCGGTGTCCGCCACTATATTATGAACTTTACACCGATCAGGGTTGACTCTGTATGTGACCGATATTTTATGTCATAAAAGATTCTGGATCTTGTTTTTTTAGTCTCACATTTGATAGAGTAATTATAAAAATGTAACTAAGGTGTAGTTTTATTTTTAAAAAATATAGAAGTCGACTTATTTGACATTCTAATTTTAATTAGAGACACGGGAGTCGAAGAAATTACACCGACAATCTTTTACAGTCCAGTGCATTTACCGAGTGGTACGAAGACGACCAGTCTCGACCTGACTCCTAAAGGACCAAGTCTCGGGTGTCCCACCTAAAGTGCCAGGACCTGAAGAAATATGTGGACGGTACTACACCGGCTTTGGCTAAAGGTTTTTAAGACAGTTTGTGTCTAGTCACATCTAAACCTCATTACTAAATCACAAAGAGTGGGTAAAAAGTGTCCGTCCCTTTTTCAGTCTGAAATAATCGGCTACGGAGTTTAACGAGTAAGTAATTTTCCGGAGTAAAATATGAACGGTTTACAAACCTTTCGAATCTCATTTGTATGGAACCTTTCTTCATATTTGATATAAATACTGAGACTTCGTGTCGAATAAAAATTTACCCAAGGGTAATTGTAATACTCACTTACTCTGTGACCCGTTAATCCACTATGTTCATTACATTTTGTTATTGATATATATTTAAATAATATTTTACATCATATAAAATAAGGAGGATGGTTGAGAAATGCTATAAAATATATATTAGGGACTTCTTCATCGATTAAAGAGAAAACTTTTTAGATTCACTTTCAGGAGTCCTTTTTACCATTTAATTTTAAAGAATAAATCGTCTTTTTTTATATATCATTTGTTTTTTGGTTTTATCGAGTTTAATGACTTTTGATTGTAGATAAACCGTAAATAATACATCAGAACCCGTGATATAATTCTCAATTTGGTTCTAATAGAGTAAATCTCTAAACTTTTAATCGTTGTTGTTGGTCTTTGTATCAAGAATTCATAATGACGGAGAATGAAGGTACGACAAACTTCAGTGTTACACTCGATACCTCTGTTATAATCTTATATTACATTACAACTCATTGTTCTAGTTTTTAGTCGTAAGTTTCTCCCGTGTTCCATATCTTGTACAAAAACTTTTTATCAACAATAACAAATCAGTGATTCAACACAGGTTGAGAACCTCTGGGGTACCTGACATCGGGGGCTCCGAGGAGACAGGCACCCTAAAGGGTCCGTTCTTATGTCCTCACCCCACGGTACGGGAAGAGGTCCCCTAGAAGGTCTGGGTCCCTAGCTTGGTGCAAAGGATGAAACGTGGTCCCTTCGGAAAACTTTGTATGTATGAATATTTGTTCTAATATACTTCCTCTTTAATGAGAAATGAAAGATTTCCAAAGAAATACCATGTTATCTTTAGAAATGTTGTTGCGAGAGGTTCCACAATTTTACATTGATAATAAATGTTTCGTTTCCAGGGTAAATTTGTTTTATATTGATATACTCAAAGTCTCTGAACAAAAGGAGATACGTAATATTGGTGAACCTCCTAAGTTGGAATTTATCAAAGACCTTTTTATTCTTTACTTATATTTATTTGATTTTCCCCCAGATATAGTTTTACCGTGATTTTTAGTGTTTTGTCACTTTTGATTTCTCGAAATATTGAAAAATATGTTATTTTTATTCTACGATGGAAACTTCCAACTGTTATTTTTAATATATACATTCGATTATTGTATTATAAAATATTCTAAGGTTTAACAATGGTTAAAGAATTACAAGTACGAATGGACTCCACTTTATTTTTCTTTTTGTCATTGTGATCGGTTGAGACCCATCATCTTAAAATCTATAAAGACAGGAATAAATATGAAAAAATATTATTAAGAACTCATTTGTACATGGCGAAAATATTATTGACTTATCTTTTCAACATTAGTTGAGGTTTTTACTGATGTTTATTCTTTTTATTTTAATAGAACCACTCTCCGACCACATTTTACGTTTAAAACAAGAGTTGGTATTTTGACATTTTATTAATATATAAAATATCCAAACAGAAAACTCCGTAACAACGGAAAGGAAACTAAGTTTTATTTTGTAGGACACTCGATAATAAGTCAAAGAGATCTATGACTTCCATTTTCGATCCAACCTAAAAGATCTAAAAGAATTCTTTCGTCAAAGGGGAGTCGGTACATGTACTCATATTTCTAGTTCCAACATTATACCACGTGAATTTCGAGTCTCAACAATAATGTCGTTGGTCTTTTGGTCTCGTAGTATATTTCACGTGGAGAAGACATTTTGTTTGACCGATAGTCAGTAAAGATTGCCACAGATGTTGGACCGGAATCAGAATCTTGAACTCTACACATTTTGCAGTACACTCTTATACAATATATTGGTATAGAGACTCGTCCTATCACTAGTATCACTAGGATTTTTGTCACTTTATGTCTCGACAAAATCCGAAGGTAAAGTTCATACGTATCTCTTTGACAACCAGTCGATTGAAGAAAATATTGTTGTTGTGATTTTAAATTGATGTTTCTTTTGAGTCTTTACTCAAGGAACACGGTAAATTAGTAATTTAGCATTTAGGTGTCTGGTAATCTCGACTTTCCCCGGAAGATCTAATAGAGTAGGTGATGGTTGTAAGATGTCTACTCTTTTGATTCCTCGTATTTTTAATAAAAGAGTCCTTTTTTACTTTAGTGACTTTTTATAGGGTTTCACAGATCCTTAAAGACCTTCGAATGGATTCTTTCCCCTCTTCCTTTACCGTTGGGTGAGGTCACAAGAACGGACCTCTTAGGGTTCCTGTCTCCTCGGACCACCCGACGGTAGATACCCCAGCGTGTCTCAGCCTGTGCTGACTTCGCTGAATCGTCGTCGTCGTGTGGATTCTTTACGATCCATAAGGTTTACGATGACCTTGAGCTAATCAACACCTATGAGGACACGTTCTTTCTTTTATATGATTACAACTGATTATAAGTATAATATACAAATTTCGTGTAAAGGTCACTTAGGGATATTTCATTTTTGGTTTTCGTATTGTTTCGGTCACGAAAGTCTGGTCTAGTGAGTGAGGAATGAGTATAAGGAAAGAAGTCACTCAATTTATTAACTTTCGTTGAAAGAAACGGTGAAAAGTCTACGTTTAGTAAACGATAGTACTCTTGAACCGATGAGGGTGTCAATGACCATCTGGTTTTTTATTACCTTGTAAGTAAGGATCTCAAATTTTTGTTACAGTTTTAGGAGGACTAAAATACGTAAATACTTTCGTACGAATATATTTTAACAATACATAATTTTTGTACAAGGAGTAGGGGGAGGATTTTTTTATGTATGATGTGTAATGCCTCTAACAGGACATTGTTCATTTATAATTCCGAGAAAAAGGATTTAAACAAATTCTTCGACTCTATCATTGTGAACTAAGATTCCTTTTATCTTGTCACGTACGTTAGGATGACAGTAGGTATTTTACCCTTATTCTCATCTAAGAGTGTCTCGACAAATTCCTAATTTAGTTATTAGCTACATTTTACGAATCATGTCCCTCACCTTGTATTAATTGTAAGCGATTCACAGTCTATCATCAGTGTCGTCGCTACAATGACTTTTGTGTGATCGAGGAGGTGTGTATGGAAAGGGGAGTTCGTTTGGTTTGAGGACTCTAGGGGAGGGCACAAGTACCGGGGTACAGGAGTGCGCACGGCTGGGGAGAAAGGGGTACAGGAAAGGGATGAAGGGACCCGCCTTCAAAGTCGAGACGGTGAAGGAGGAGAATGAACAGAAGGGAGTAGGGACACGGACTGGAGCAACGAAAGTGAGCAAAGGGTTCCACGGGACATTATACGGAGAAGATCGCTGACTTAGCGCTGAAAAAATGAACTAAAGAGCGGAGATTGTGTGTGTGCATGCGTGATTTGACCTTTACGTAACGTGTGTGTAAAAACATAGGGATATCTTTGTAGATAAATTTGCTTACTTGATTACGGAGACATTTATATGTTCACCAAAAAAAAAAGAAGAAGGATTCATCAATACTCCGATCTTACACATGGAACACTGGAGTCAAAACTTCCCCTTTCTCCCACTTCGCACAGAACCCTTTTCAACCCCCTGTGTTGAGGTGTCGGGACCGGGACGGTGTTCTGATTGGAACACCAGAAGTCACTCAGTAAATTGAGAGACCCGAGTGAGAGGAATCATCTTACTTACTTAACCCGTTTTACCAGAGATTCTTGGGTGAGTCACGGTCGAAAATTCACTACAATTTGTAACCAAGTGGAGTCACCAAGCGTTTGATCGTCTCTAGTCTTAGTAGTCCACCCGAACACTTTTATGACTAAGGACCAGTCGCGCAGAGTCTCCCTCGGGGTCTTAAACGTATAGATCGTTCAAGGGTCCACTACGACTCCGACGATTCCCCCCCCGGTACAGGGTGTGAAGCTCTTGGTCCCTAATTAGTTGAATTGTGTCCTATAGACTGTGACAGGACAACGGTGGACCGTCTCTTGTTCAAGTGACATCCCACTTTCGTTCCTTTGGGTCCGAAGACCCTTCGACGGTAGTCCTTCCAACCCACGGACACCCACGCAAGGTTCTCACCGGTGCCTTCCGTCTGAAACGACTGGCATTGTTAAGACAATTTCCGGGTTGAACGCCCCTTCCCCGGCGGCCTATAGTGTCACGACGCGACGCGTCTTTTGTTTAAGGTCCCAAACTAGGAAGACAATTTTGGCTGACGAAGAGTTCAGTATCACCTAGTATCAGCGGTAGATCACTATCGAAACTCAATGACGTAGATCTCTGATGTCTTACTTCGCTTCGAAAGAAACCCTTTGAAATGTTTTCACAAATTCTACTCTTGAAGACTCTTGTTTGAGATTACATGTGACCAGAACAGAAGTAAACATGGATCCGTGACATCTGTATTTCTCCATGTATAGTGAAACACGATCCGTGACAAAATTGTGACATAGACACAAGTCAATAAGTGTCGTTGGGTCATTGTTAATAATACTGGTGAAATATCTGTCCTAGATATCGATGTCTATACGTTTCTTTAATGCGAACGGACTCCGACGGGTCGGTCATCTCAACATCTCGACCCCAACTTGGATTTGTCAACGACCTCTCTGTGACAAGATCGGTCAGAGAGAATATAGTCGGTAAATTTATGTGTCCATTACCTTTGTTAACTATGGGCATGTCGTCGGGGTGGGAATAGTACCAAAACAAAAGACGTCAAACAATGTCAGTTGGTGGTAGACTTTTGTAGTTTACCGTTTAAGTCTTTATTTGTTAAGTGTAAAATTTAGCGTACGGTAAGAATCATCGTACTACTTTAGAACACGGGAGAACGGGGTTGGGTGGGTTCTATCATAATTATAATAGGGAAACGGGGTAATCAATCAGTCAAACCTCGGCCAAGTCAATAGTCTAGTTGGTACCACCATAGAGTCACGACACAAGTTCAGTGTTAATAAAATGGATTATTACTGGAGGTTCGGGGTCTCGTCAATATGACCATTAATCCTATACGGCTTCGGAACGTCCGGTGTCAGGTACCCCAGTGTTTCTCAGTCTGTGTTGACTCGTTGATTCGTGTCGTGTTCTCCTCGATATTTCACAAAGAAGATTTACTATTTCCCCTTCAAGAACTGAAGTGTTCCTTTTTTCTTTTTGTACGACTCCGACGATTCTAGATGTCATTTTTGTTTCAAAGATAGACACTTTAACACTTCTTTTTTTTCTTTAGGTACGTCCAAAACGTCAGTGTAATATTTGACATTTTTAATACGGGGGTCACACACTATTCATGAATTAATTTTACCTTTTCTGTAATTGAAACATGTTATTCTATAAAACTCTCTCTCTGGTGTAAATGTATTGAAAGTAATATGACATAACAATATTAACAAGATAAAACAATAATCAATGATAACAATTAGAGAATGACACTAATTAAATATTTAATTTAAAATAGTATCCATACATCCATATCCTTTTTTGTATCATGTATCCCGAACCATGATAGGTTCCAAAGTCCGTAGGTCACCCCAGAATAGGTGTCTATTCCCCCATAACGATACTTGTCAATGGTCGAGGGTCTATACCCAAACTTTAAAAATATTATATATATAACTTCGTAAATTAAAAAAGTTAAGAAGTTTTACTTTAGTAGAATACACCTTATTGATTTCTTTACAAAGATGGATGTTTTCTATGGTGTTACGTTTTTTTTTCTTTCTCTCTCTCTTGGTCGAACCTTAGTTGAAACTTGAACGAGACGTTGAAACCAGTCCTACGAATTGGAGAGACCCGGGACGAAGGAAGTACATACTTCATCTTTTTCACTTTTACATTAAATGTGCCGACCTTCAAGAAATTTCGATCTAATGTAAAAACTATGTGATGAGTTGAATAGAACACTTGCACCAGTACTCTCGTTTATCTCTCTGTTACCAAAAAGAGTTTGACAGGACGTGTGTCCTGTCCGTTGCCCTGTCGTTCAAACTAGAGGACCAGATAATACGTCTTCACGATCTCCATTATTCCTGTAAGTGTCACTTACGTGTCTTCATTTCTCGAGTCACTACCTCCAGACACAAAGTAAAAAGAAGGACCCGCGACGGGAGTCGGACATGTGGACTTGAGATGTGGGGACACACAGGGACGGAAGGTTCTCAGGAGTGATTTCGTGAAAACGTCTTTTCAACTTAGAAACGACCACCTAACTCCAGATTGAGGGGAGTGAGGTCTGAAGAAAATAGTCTCTAAAGGACCTAAATTTTTCGACCAGCGACGATTAGGAAAATTGAGGGATAGATTCTGAAGAGTCAATGGTTTGGTACAGATTGGAGTTATTGATGTTCTAGCAATAGTTTGGTTTTATAACTGTGATCACCATGTCTCTATGTGTACAACCGTTAACGAACCACGACTTAAGACTGACCTATCTCTTTACTCATAAAGGTTGTGGCCTATGTCCTAGAAAACCTCCTTGTGTACTTACATTAATACATAATGTTACATGGATGAAAAGGAAGTTTCTCGAGTCCAAAGATATTCCAATGAAAATTTTATTTCTATGAGTTTTATTCCATTCCATTCTATGGATTCATTACCACTGAGTCCTATTCGGAAGAAATACCTCTCTAGGATTTTGAACGACTATAGCTTTTACAAAGGAGTCATAGATTTAGTCAGTTTGCGTGTCCTTGTCCTTCTCTTACCATTAACGGTCCCTGACTCCCCTCGTTTTGACCTCTCGACGACAAGTCACCCATATTTCAAGTCAACACACTCTACTCAATTCAAGATCTCTAGGCGACCTCTTGTGACATAACCACCAATTACTGCGATGCACACGCACGGATCGGTGAGTCAGCACAGGCTGAGAAAAGTTGTGGTACCTGACACGGACAGTCCGAGGAGACAGGTACCTTAAAAGGTCCGTTCTTGTGACCTCACCCAACAGTAAAGGATGAGGTATTACTACGACATGACATAGAAATTCTTGAATTCTCCAATCTAGAATACAATAGGTAAGAATGGTACTTTCTTTCTTTCTTTCCCCCATCCTTTCTTCTTTCCTTCCTTTCTAACAACGACAGGTACATTCCGTCTGAAATTTTTGATTATTGAAACTCTATGACCACAAAATCCCTTTATCCTGATCAAAAGTTGTAATGAGAAACACTAGGTACGTTACAGCATATTGGTATCGAAAGAAGTTTTGATTATAAATTTTGTGGTACGTCAATAGTTTTATTCTTAATTTAAAATTTTCTTGATGTCTCCGACAGTATTAAAGACTACGTTTTATTTATTTATTTGTTGTCCTTGTAGAGTATTTGAAACTCGAACACCATTAAAGTAAAAGGTTTTATTCCTTCGGATCCCATTTTAATCAAAGGGCTTTGAATATTTGGAGACGACCACAATCACTTAAGTTAAAGTCTTAATTAAAAAAAATTCACTTTCCTCAAAAATTAAGGTCTCCAAGACCCTTTGCAGTCGTGGAACAGTTCCAACTCGGTACAAATCGTTGTCACTGTAAGGTGACGGGGCACCTGAGGTGGGACTCTGTCTTAGGATTTGGTCCGTTAGTCGGACTAGGTCACGCTACAAAGATCTACAAGAAAATGTTTTATCAAAGTTTCTGGGTACTGATCTCTTAATGTTTAGTACGGAAGGCAAATCTTGTACAAATATTTATACGTATTACCTTCGAATCGAGAGGTGAGAAAGTTCTTCATGTTCCATTTTCAGGTACCAAGTCAAGTTTCCTTACAATTTATAGTCGGACTCTAAATATGAGAACCCTTTCTTACAATGTCACCTTTTTCCCTTCTTTACACGAACCAAACACTCGGTCACCGAGAAAACACTCTTGGTCTCAGAACTTGAAACTCCGTCGGCACAGCATGACTCGTACCGGTGTTTCCAGACCCCTGTCACGGTACTGTAGTGGGTATATACTAACGACGACGACGACGACGATTCAGTGAAGTCAGTATAGGTTGAGACACACTGGGTATCTGCCGTCGGGTGGTCCGAGGGGACAGGGACCCTAAGAGGTCCGTTCTTGTGACCTCACCCAACGGTAAAGGAAGAGATTACGTACTTTCACTTTTCACTTTCACTTCAGTGAGTCAACACAGGCTGAGCATCTCTGGGGTACCTCACGTCGGATCGTCTCGTTCCTTTACGAAACTCCCACATCGGTTTTAGTGACATTTAGACCAATTTCGGTCTTGATTCATTTGTCATAAAAAGTTTATCTATGACCTTAATAAACTACATGTACGTTTCATTTGTCTTCCTTGGGGTTTAAGGTTCCTTTATGCCAAAGAAACAGTCCAGGGGAGAAAGTCTCTTACGGAGGGAATAGCGTGAAGTCGAACAGACTACCTATGATAATATTAATCAATATTGAAAAAATATCTATTTCTGTACTTTAAGATTGTCGTGTATTTCGTTCCTGGAATGATAGAAGAGATAACAACACAGGGGTCTTTAATCTTACCATGAACCGTATGTCGATCATGAGTCGTTTAAAAATAACTTACTTACTTGTTTTTGACCTTATTTGACGATTCAGTTTCCTTTTATGTCTTTCATTTTTTCCTTAGAAGAGAAGGGTTAACAAAAATACATTTTTCGGTATAACAGTCGTCTTTAGATTATTTTTAATGTTCTTTTTAAAAGAAAGGCCCTTCGTCGAGAATAGATTACATGAAAAAAAGAGTCGACGGTCGGAACCCAAGAGTAACGGGGTATATAAATGTCGTATGTAACCGTAACTGACTCGTATTGTCTAGAAATAGAACTCAAAGCGACCAAAAATACATCAGATGTATGAAGTGAGGTAGAAATAGTAGAAACTGTTCACTTGTAATGGTTTGACTTCTCAATTTATTTTTTAACTTATTGACTGTCCGACCGTTGGTGTTTACAAGTAAAGAAAACTGGTGGGTGAGTTAAGCTTTTAAGATTAAACAGAATTTAAATGTAGTCAAGTGCGAAGAAATTAAAAAAAAAAAAAAAATGTAGTCAGGTAAGTGGGATTGGTCAAGACTGGAGTTCGAGTTCCCCTCGGAAAAAAGTTAACGACAGTAAGATAGACCGGTGTCCATAACGTATCGTCACCTAACTTCGATCATCTCTCTCTTTTTATACTTTGTTTTTTCCTTCGTAGGAAAATCCTTTCAATTACTGTTTTGTCTTCGGAGTGTGTAGATTCCATACCTGGATGGACCTTAGACCAGACCTAAAATCTCCGGCAATAGTGAGTCGGAACCGACCTAGGTGTACTTAGATAAGAAAATAGGTTACAACATAGGTTACAAGAAACTCTAGGAACTGAGTTTCTGGAAAATCTTTACACATGTTCAGTAAGATTTCACTCTTTCACTTATTCTATGTAAGATCATCTTTCAGTTCCCCTCTCTTGTATTTAGAAAGGGTAGGGGGAAAACCACTGTAATGTAACATTTTTATCTAAACCCCTCCTCGGATCCCCTCCTTAAAGTCGATTCGATTAGATTAATGTTCATCTTAAAGAAAGTCCGATGTCCTCCGAAACCGTTTGTAACCAACCATGTAAGCAGGGTTTTCCATTTTCGGAAAAAGAGGGGAGAAACCGTCCAAAATTTACTATGAATTCTCACAGTCCGTTTGGAAGTTTGGTACTGGTTTTCGTCCAATTAGGTTTTGTGTGTCGTAGCAGTCGGTCGAGTTCTAGTTGTTTTCTTTAGATCCGGATCCCTAATCTCCTACAATTAACACTTTGTATTAGGGTACTATAAATACCGAGTCTCTGACTTGTGTCGATGAGAACTCGTGTTACTTCATGAGGAAGGTGACCCCGGTAACGAATATAAACTACGAGAGTCAAGTCAAGTCAGCGAGTCAGCATAGACTGAGAAACGTTGGGGTACTTGGCGTCGTGCGTTCCGGAGGGATAGGTAGTGGTTGACGGGTTTGGGTGCAGGTAACTCAGCCACTACGGTAGGTGGTAGAGTAGGAGGCAGTAGGGGAAGAGGAGGACGGGAGTTAGAAAGGGTCGTAGTCCCAGAAATGGTTACTCAGTCGAGAAGTGTAGTCCATCGGTTTCATAACGGCAAAGTCGAAGTTGTAGTCAGGAAGGTTACTTGTGGGTCCTGACTATAGGAAATCTTACCTGACCAACCTAGAGGAACGTCAGGTTCCCTGAGAGTTCTCAGAAGAGGTTGTGGTGTGAAGTTTTCGTAGTTAAGAAGCCGTGAGTCGAAAGAAGTGTCAGGTTGAGAGTGTAGGTATGTACTGATGACCTTTTTGGTATCGAAACTGATCTGTCTAGAAACAACTGTTTCATTACAGAGACGAAAAATTATACGACAGATCCAACCAGTATTGAAAGGAAGGTTCCTCATTCGTAGAAAATTAAAGTACCGACGTCAGTGGTAGACGTCACTAAAACCTCGGGGTTTTATATTTCAGTCGGTGACAAAGGTGACAAAGGGGTAGATAAACGGTACTTTACTACCCTGGTCTACGGTACTAGAAGCAAAAGACTTACAACTCGAAATTCGGTTGAAAAAGTGAGAGGAGAAAGTGAAAGTAGTTCTCCGAGAAATCAAGAAGTGAAAGACGGTATTCCCACCACAGTAGACGTATAGACTCCGATAACTATAAAGAGGACCGTTAGAACTGAGGTCGAACACGAAGGAGGTCGGGTCACAAAGAGTACTACATGAGACGTATATTTAATTTATTCGTCCCACTGTTATATGTCGGAACTGTGTGAGGAAAAGGAAAAACCTTGGTCAGACAATAAGGTACGGGTCAAGATTGACAACGAAGGACTGGACGTATGTCCAAAAAGTTCTCTGTCCAGTCCACCAGACCATCAGGGTAGAGAAAGTTTTAAAAGGTGTCAAATGACACTAGGTGTGTCAGTTTCCGAAACCGTATCAGTTATTTCGTCTTTATCTACACCAACAAAACAAAAAAAAAAAGACTTTGAGAGAACGAAAAAATTACTAGGTCGTTTACAACCGTTAAACTAGAGACCAAGGAGACGGAAAAGATTTTGGTCGAACTTGTAGACCTTCAAGTGTTAAGTACATAACGACTTCGGACCGAACCTCTTAAAACTCGTAATGAAATGATCGTACACACATGGTATAACTTTTCTTGGTTAATCAAAGTTAGACACGTTATCCTGACACCAGGAGTCTGAAAACACCAGAATGGGTAGTTGACCTCATTCGAACACCTTTTAAGTCACGAAACCAGGAGAGGGACCCGGACAGATCAATCTGAGGAGGTACCCCCTCCTCAGTCCTCATTCCCTCTGGTTACTCTTTCTGCGTCACGAAGACGGTCGTAAGTAATTCTTAGTGACGTAACCTCGCACGTATATCAAGTTAATTGAGTCTTAAGAAAGGTCGAGATCAAGGGACATGGATTGTAACCGACTTTGGACGGTCTATGAACTACTAATAACTTACGTAACTTCTGTCACTCGTAAATACCTATGATCCGTGATGACATTCGTGAGACGTGTATAATTCAGTAAATTATGAGTGTTATCTCCAGATAGTAATCGGGACTGTGAAAGACCCGTAAGACGAGTATGAGACAGGTTTCACAGTGCGCTGGCCAAGGAAACAACGTAAGTTAACGGTGGAGGAGTCCTTCTGGGAGGGACTGACGGAAGATTTCATCGTAGTCAGAATGTGGGTGGGGTAGTGTTCTAGGACAAGTAGGAGAAATATCGTAAACGGAGACAGACTTTATAGACAAAACAAACCAAAAAAAAAAGAAAAGGAAAAAACCCCTGAAGGAAGTGATTTTATAACCCAACCGTTTTTTCAAACAAGTCCAAAAAGACATGGTAGAATGTTTTTTTAGGTTTACTTGAAAAATCGGTTTTGTTACATACGAGGTGTTCATATCTTTAGAACGTCCAAAATAAACAGTGACATAGAAATTACGCACTGAGTGTCATCTATAGTTCCTTTGTAAATTTGTAAATTTACTTATATACAATTTTACGTGTCATTTACATTTCATTTTCTCAACACAAACGAAACATTAAAGAAGTAAGAGAGTCTCTAAAGTTTTAATAATACCATTCACATTTTTCGTTTTTTTTCTTTTCTTTTTGGAGATTAGGTTTTTACAGGACTTCTACCAAAGGACTAGATGGGACGGGGTTCAGTCTCTAACCTGTACTCTTTTCCCCTCTTGGTCATTCCCAAATTTACTTTTCAGACCTTCTAAAAAATTGGGATCCCACAGTTATAAAACAAACTTTACTTAAGAATCCTGTAGTCTGTGTGGGTACAAGTTTACATCCATTTTTTGTGTAGGGTTCTAATTTATATGTATTAAAAATCTAATCGGTAACAAAAAAATAACCGGTGTGTTACTGAGACGAAATGAGCAAATTTTTCAACATAGATGTACTGTGAACTTCTCGATCAAATCAGTTACTTTGGGTTGAGTTAACAAAGTTATCATTCTTGACCATCTGGTCCAGTGAGTTTTACCACTGACACAGTCTTAGTAACTGGTAAAATGGGACACGGTTGTTTCAATTTGAATCCTCAACCGACATCTGAAATCTCTTTCTTTCTTTGAATAAATTTTACCTAAAGAGCTTATCACACCGAGTTTTGGTACCGGAAACTTTTTCCGGTGAGCGATCACTACAGCCTAGTGACGATCTGTTTGGGGCCGTTCTGAGACTAGTGTCTACTAGTTCAGTTGGAGGGGGAGAAGCAAATGTCATTGTCCAGAATCCGTTTGTTCTCGGTCCCGACTCCGTAATGACGACTTACTTCGGAAAACAAGGCTCAGTAAAAAAATGGTGAAGGCGACTTTACGGTTTGTCACTTACAGCAGTCCGTACAGCAACCTATCTTATATGAGTTTTAGTTTATCTTTGTAATTTTTTTCAAAAGGAACAAAATAAAACTCTCATAGAAAAGTGACACTAGTACGGTCCTCAATCGGTCCGGATCCGACCGAAGTAATCAGTAGAGTCTCTTACATCTATCTAGTACCCTTTCAGCAGGTAGAATCTTTAACGACAAGGAGGTAGTGTAAGTGAAGTCAGTCAGCTTGAACTTTCATGGCTTCATCTACTCCCTTCCCGGTCTCCTCCCACATGTTGGTTATCACTCCAGGTAAAAGTGATGTCCTTCCGTTTCTAGGAAACGTTTATGGAAGCGGATACTTCTTAAAACGTCGGTGGGTTGGGTGGGGTCGAAGGATCCACTGAGTTACCATTTCTTAGGTGGACGGTTACGTCCTCTACGTCCAAGCTAGGAACCCGACCCTTCTATGCGACCTTTTCCTTTACCGTTGGGTGAGGCCATAAGCACGTCCCCTCTTGTCTCCTCGGACCACTCGATGTCCGGCGACCCTGAGTTTCTCGACCTGTACTGAGTCTTACGTGTGTAGGTGGAGTGGGGGTGGGGGTAACTCTTTCTTAGTCTTAAAAATTTTGTTCTCTCCTTGAACAAAAGTAACTTTTCAAAAAGTTCATGTTAGTTAGTTCTCGTTTCTATTAAAGGTACAAGTAATGGGTCAGAAGTTTTGTCAGACCCAATTGAGTTTCGGTCCAAATCGTGCAAGACAAAAGTAAAACACTCGTTTTGTACTAAACCTAATGTTTAAAGAGACTCCAAGTACGTATCTCGACTTTCTGAGACAGTAAAGGAATAGTCTTCGTTGTCCTCTTTAAGGTTTATACTTCTTAACGGCTCTAAATAACGGAGTTAAGGACCAGACTGTGAACCGAGTCTTGTTTCTCATGTGTCGGTTTTTCTTCAGGAAAGGATTCCATACTTTCCTTGACCGACGAACATTTCAGGTCTGAACCCTCACTGTGTTTGCCCCCAAACCCGAAAATGTGACGGTCGATTTGGATGAGACAAACTTCAGTCTAGTCAACTAAAGAACTTGTAAAGTTTATTCGTTTTAAGACGTCCTTTACCCTCGGTCTACGTAAAAAATTGAGTCCTCAAGGAACCTTCTGCCCATCTTTTATTGGTGTGTTGTAGGAGATCAAAGTAAGACCGGGAAGAGGACCTGGACGACAGGACTTGGTATGGAGACTGTACATACGTCTCTTTTACTACCTTATTTGACGTCCTTCCCATGTCCATCTTCACAAAAATTTAGTATTAAACTTAAAGAAATTTAGCATTAAATTTTAAATAAATGTATTATCAATATAAATTTATGTTTTCCTTTATCATACACAGACTATTTTTACATCTGGTCAAAATTTTATGATGTAATAAACCTTCTCCGAGGTTTTGTAAAATCCTTCGTAGATAACATTTGATCCGTGACGCAACCGTTAAAAGGGTTAATAGGAGACTCCGTCCAACAGTAATAAGACCACTATCGGGGTTCTTTGTCTCCGAAGAACTCTGAACCACTAAACGGTCTCCGGGACCACCGAGTCTGTCATTTCACAGACAGATGTTACGCCCTCTGGGTCCAAGTCAGGGACCCAACCCTTCTAGGGGACCTCTTCCTTTACCGTTAGGTGAGGTCATGATAACGGACCTTTTAGGGTACCTGTCTCCTCGGACCATCCGATGTCGGGTACCCCAGCGTTTCTCAACCTGTGCTGACTCGCTGAAGTAAAAGTGAAAGTGAAAGTACTACTAATATTTATTTCTTTGTCTCTGACTGGGTAGTTTCCTCAAGGGTCGACCGGGAACCCTGACTCTAGGTTTGTCTTTCGTAGACTCTGGATACGAAGAAGATGTGACTGAAAACGACCAGGAGTGTACACTGGGTCCTTATTTACAACTTGTACCCTGTCCTCACCAACCGTCAACGCACGTACGGTCTTTACGGTGGTCCGGTTCATCCGTGTCCGTTGAAGGGGGGTCTTTGAATCACCCCTCTTCCTTCTCCGTGAGAGGAAAGAGATTTTTCGAAACCGAAGTCTGTAAATCTCTTTCGTATTCTTTGTACTTTTCTTTGTCTGAGTGAACCGGTGTGGATCGGTGATTGAACGATTGTGGAACAAGAAACAAGAACAACTGAAAGTGTCTTCTACTTTATAAAGAACGGAGAATTGAAGTGTATACGACTGGTCTTCGGGGGTCCAAAGGACCTTAAAAATAATTCTTAAGGTCTATAAGGTCGTTATTAAGAGTCTGTGGTTTGAAACTGACTGTTTCCCGTCTATGTGTGGGTCAACCCACGTTAGTTACAGACCCCTAAAAGGGAGACGAAAGAAGACGAAAAAGAAGGTTACTCTGACAGGGTAATAACCAAAACTAAATAATTAATGCTAGTATAAAAGGAAAAGTTCTTTAGAATAAACGTTCTAAATTTTTTTTCTTATTTTTACCATCACCTGTCGATAAGGACCATAAAATAATCAAGAGGAGCCGAAAACGAAAACTTGTTAGACGAGATAAAGAACTCGGAAGGACACAGTCGTTTCTTTTAGTACCTGCAAAATAGTACCTTACACACACACACACGAACGTCCTCCACCGAAAGTAACCCCTAAAAAAAAGGACGAAAAGGTTCCAAAGACTCAGTGAAAAGTTCTTTTAAAGATTTCATTTCGAAGGGTGAAAACTAGGACTGAAAAGGAAGTTTAAAAATTTCAGTCACAATAACCTCATATCAACGAAATGTTATAACACAATCGAAGATGACGTAAGGTTTTACTTAGAAGGTATGTATACGTATATCGGGAGGGAAAACCTAAAGGAAGGGTAAATCCAGTGGTCTCCCGTAATTCATCTCAAGCGGCACGGTGTGTCGCACAAGGGGAGTGACAGATAAAATAAGCACCATAGTTATTACATATACACAGATAGGGTCAGAGGGTTAAGGAGGGTGAAGAAAGGGGAACCCTAGGTATGTAGACAAAAGATACAGACGTGGAGATAAAGACGAAACGTTTAATCCAGTAGACATGGTAAAAAGATCTAACGCGTACATACACAATTATAAGTCATAAACAAGAAAAGAAAGACCGAATGAAGTGAGACATACTTTGAGAGATCTAGGTAGGTCGAGAGATGTTTACTGGGTCAAAACAAGGAAAAGTACAAACTGATTGTAAGGTGACATATGTGCATGGTGTAGAAATAGACAAGGAGACAACTACCTATAAATCCAACGAAGGTACAGAACCGATAACATTTATCACGATCGTGTCTTAAAAAAAAAGTACTCATAGGTACAATTAATCCTTACACAAGAATATTCACCTCCGAGAGTGTATGATGTAAATTCATAAAATTTTCAATACCTAGTCTGACTGTTTTGCAGTTTTCGAGGTACAAGATAGGAGAAAGAACCGTTCATATGTGAGTACCGTTGGACTTTCAGGTACAAGTCCAAACCTCAAGAGTCGAGGAACTCCACGACGTGTTCCTGTGTCTCTGTGCCCCTCCAGTCGGGTGGGGACCGAGTAAACAAGAGTGGAGGTCGAACCGGCGTCTGGTGTTCTCTAAAGTGTCGGTCCTTACACTTGTGGGATGGACACGTCAGTTGAGGTAGGTACGAGGGGTTGTTCGTCGAAGAGGGACCGGGGAGCAACCTGGGTCTCCGTGTTAGGTGGAGTCCTCGGACTCGGGAATCTTTTTGGGAAGTCTCAGTGATCTTCCTCGAGTCCTAGTAGACCCATCTCTTGAGATCCCAGAACACATCTTCCCTCACCCGAGACCCGTCGTGTTAGAGACCCAAGGAATGGGGGTACCGTCTGCCTCCGTCGTGTCGGAGTCCCTCCAGAGAGAACCGGACTATCTTCATCACGAACCTGAATTACAGGGGAAACAACATTACCGATTCACTCCCAATTGGAATATGACCTGTGAAAAATTAGGTATCGAAGGTTCAGTGTCACTTTCCGTAGAGTCTTCCTACAAATCTTGATCTCCGAGGTCTAGACACCAAAGAGTATTCCGTCCCGAAGACGTGGAGTTATAGTGACTAATACGTTAAACGAGAAACTTAACGTTCGGGTCAGTAGACTAATGGACAAGATCAAAAACACCAGGTTTCGGTCACTTCTTTATCCTAGACAATTTATAAGTTTTCCTATACAGTAATTGTTACCTAATATTAGATTGCATCTTTATTGAAACTAATTCTCCTTCCTCTTATTCGTGTATACAGTAGCAGTATTTGAAGGAATCTCCTACTTCGTTCGTTCTGGGCTTCTTTACATGAGACCCTCTACCCTCCCTCCTCTCTGTCCCAAGGAGTCCAAATGTGAGTAAAGTTCACTCCATGTGTCACTAAGAGGGCGGACGGATTACGGGACTTAAGTGAGGACGGAGACAGTCATTACTATCGTTGGTTTGTCGAATGCATTGCGAATGAGACACGATCTGTAATAAGATTTGTGACATAGATGTAAATGGGTAAATTAGATGTGTTTTCGGAATACTCCATCGATAATAATAATGGAAGTAAAGTATATCCTCTTTTCACTCCGTATTTTTCTACACCCCCCCTAATTCGGAATGGGTTCCAGTGTGCCCATTATTGTCAGTCTCACCCCTAAACTTGTGACAGACACGTAGTGATCTCAGACGAGTGATCGTTGTGTAAGATGACGCATAACCCTACAGGGCGGTGGGTCCCCGACCTGTCGAGTCGGTAAAGAGTGGGAGGCGAAGGGGTAAGACGAAAGACACCCTTCTCTTTTCACAGGGTACCGGTAGTGGTACTTCACGTCATACCTTGGTTCCTGAACCAAAATTCGGGTGATGTTAAACACGCAACTCGGATGGGCCACCGAGTCACCATTTCTAAAACGGATGGTTTCGTCCTCTGTGTCCAAGGTAGGGACCCAACCCTTCTAGGGGATCTCTTCCTTCACCGTTGGGTAAGGTTATAAGAACGGACCCTTTAGAGTACCTGTCTCTTCGGATCACCCGATTTCAGGTACCTCAACGTCTTCTCAGCCTGTACTGAATCGGTGATTTGTCGTTGTTCCCAAAAAATTACTATGATTTTAACAATCTCAGTGAAAATTTTGTTTGACAACTGATCACGTAGTAATTTTTTTTTTTTTACAGTTCCTTTGGTATTGTCAGGGGTTTAAGAGAGTTGTCGCTTACCTTCAAAAAGAATCTTGAAACACGTAATTTTAAAATGGATAAGATTAGAAATTCCAAGTGTTTTCTAATCCCCGACCCAGAGTAAAAAGCAATAAAAGTCAAGAATGGTCTATCTCATGGAATATATGTTGACCACAAGTCTTCAAAAATTTACTTATTTTAAAACGAGATAAGAAACTATTAGGACTCAAATTTAGACAGACAAGTTACTTATATTTTTCGTCTTATTATAAACGTATTTTTGAGGTTTACGTTGACAACACCGACCTGTAATTATACCTTTCAAATACATACGAGGTCTCAGATAAGATATAAGTTTTAAGTATAAGTTTCTTCACTATACGACATCGTCAATTCACGGATCTGGGACCTCCGTCGGAGGAGTTCAAGTTTAAGATTGATCGATGAACGATTGAAACTCTGAAAACCGTACAATAAATTTGGGAAATACGGGTCAAGAGATATCCATTTATCCTTACTAATAGTATTATTGAAGGTAAGAGTCTCCCCTAAAAGATTCTTAATTTACTTAATTAGTTGTGTTTCATCAATGTACTTAATTAATTATTTTTTATAAAAGTCACACACGATCGGTGAGTCAGCACAGGTCGAGAAACGTTGTGGTATCTGATATCGGACGGTCGGAGGAGGCAGGTACCTTAAGAGGCCCGTTCTTATGATCTCACCCAACCGTCAGAGAAGAGTCCCCGTAGAAGAACTGGCTCCCTAGTTCGGGTCCAGAGGACGTAACGTCCGTCGAAGAAATGGGAGACTCGGTGTTCCCTTCGGGGTCTATCATTCAAGAGGTACTTACAATCGACAGTACGGTTTGGTAAGGTATTAAATTTTTGTTTATGTCAAAGTAAGTCGTGTATTTTATTAATATAAAGATCCTTAACTATTTCATCAATCGGTATAAAAAAGAATTACCAATTCCCTTGTCAATAACTATTATTATCAATTGTTTTGTGTTAGTCTTTATTATCTTATATTATGGACGACGTAATCGGTGACTCGTATCCGTTATATAATTCAAGACAATACTTTTATACCAAGAGTCTCCGTTTCAGAACCGGTAGTGTCTTAGTCGACTGAGTGAGAGGAAAGAGGAGCCTCGTCCGAAGTGGGAAGATTCTTAAATCCCTCGTCTGTGTAGTCAGAATCGACATCAGACGGTGTTAATGAATTCTCAGGGTGTCCTTTGTGGTTCCTTTATTTGACGAGTCAAGGGTCTGGTTGTGACGTAGGTAAGTCGTTTCAGATAGATCACCCTGTCTATCACGTCACCCTCAGGAGTTCGCGAATAAAAAAAGACAACAAATAAGTTACTTCGGTCTCCTTTAATGTCGTCCTGATGTATAGGTTTTACAAGGTTTCGTGTGTGTGGTCAAAATTATAAAAAACCTCGGGTTTAAGGACAGAAGTTCTAGAATTGGAAACGACATACTTGGGAAGGGTCCGAGGAGGGGTCCGACACGAAGTGTCACTTCGAACCTTGTGAGTACCATGATGAAGATCAATGACAAATGAAGCAACCGTGCATTCACAGAGTAACATTATAGTAATCGTATTCCGTCCTCAAGGAAGACCGTTCCATTGGTCTCATTACAAGTCGACCAGGAAATTGAGGAAAACCAACACAAGCACAAAAACCGAAGGTCCGATTCTTACAATTGTAAAGTGTCAAAAAAGGACAAGACATTTAAAGAGGTGTATCAGAGGAACCGAATAAGGTCGAAAAGGAATTAAAATGAAATTAAGAAGGTCTATCGGAGTTATCGGAGTTAGGTTGCGTTGTCTGAAGAGAAGACTACGGATGAGTTTTCATAGTTTTAATGTAAAAACAAAGTCCTTTCACAAAGTTTGTAGTAAGTTCCGTTTGTTAATGTTTATAGTCTACGAACGAGTTGTTTGGGTTCTATCGAATATAGAAAATTCCTACCAAAACAAATACCTACACGGATTCTATGATCTTAGTCGACCAATTTATTCTATACAATTATAGGATAACATGGGATCTTGATACCATTATCTTTTTCACGTTTCGATATATTTAGGAATAGTATTATCGATGGGAGAGAACTCAAAAACGATGAATGGTCCAGGGATAATCTGTGAACAATAGATTATACTAGGGGGTTTCTTAATAAAGGTAAAAGGTCCGATTTCTCACCTCCAAGAATTTCAATATGTCTACCATTCACCGTCTCGGTCCTAGGTTTAGGTCCGCCATGTCTGAGAGGTCGGGTGTCGGAAGACTGAACTTCCGGGGAGAGTCATGTACCGGGGGTCGTTGACGTCGTGTGAACTGTTCTTTCTTGATTTTGAATTTTTGTCAAGGTGGTTGGGTACGTAAGTTCCGACCCTACTTTGTAGTGATCTTAATTGATCCTTTACTTGTGGTTTGAAAATATAAGGACCAAATAATATATTAGAAAGTTGCTGTGAAGTGAACAGGGATCACAAAAGGAACTCTTTCTTCTATTATTTAGAACTCCGTTTATACCCCGACGATTTTAATTATAAGTGGTATTATCAACCTAAACTGAAATCCTTAGGTCGCGATGATTGTCAATTTCTACTACAGAAGGACCCCTCCCTCTGAATACGATAGTGTAACGTGTAAACACATTTCGTAATCAAAGAAATTGAGGAAGTTTACACATGATTCGAGTTGCTATTCGCATCATGGGGATGTCGAAGTTTCTCTACCACGGAGGAGGCTCGGATTTTACTCGGTACCAGGTAGAAAAGGAACACCTAAAAATAGGGCGTCGAGTCTTGACTGTGGTAAATGTTACGTTGAGGTAAGGGAAACCTTTAAAGAAAGAGAGCGCTAAACTCTAGAATGGATAAAACGTGTCAAATAATTAGGACCTCGAGGAGTCTGTGTTCCAAAAGTAAATTATAAATTGAAACCGTACCTCTGTAAAAATTCAAAGAGGTCGGGTTTTGAACCTTTTTTCGATTCATTTTCATCGGTCCTCTTGAGATGTTGTTATAAAAAATTTGGAAGTATACAGGTCTAAATTTTTATTTATGTAAATAGAAAAGAAGTCTTTTGTCGTTATTGAGACTCGACTGTACTAAAAATTATTACAAGAACGATTGTCGACCACATGGGTTGTACAAGACCCCCTCTTTTTTTCCCTTTTACCTTTTTTTTTTTTTTCCTTTTCCCTTTTTTTTTCTTCTCTTCTTTGGAGTTTATGGAGGGTAAATGGGCACTACTGGACCGAGTCATGAACTCTCCTAATCCTCGTGAAGAAAGTATTTCGATGTAAAGTAGTCCTACTTGCAAAACGAGGTTGGGTTTATGTAACGTCTGGTAGTAGTGGCAAATTCAATAATTTTTCGTCTAGTCGTATATTGTGTAGGACGATGACCCAGACCCTTAGTGTTGCGCGTTTGATATCTGCACGTTAATGATGTTTTCTGTCTCGTCTTCAGAGTTTTGTTTCCGTGGTGTTCATTCTATTATAATTACTATTATTATTCTGTGCATAGAGTCTTTGTCGCACTCCTTGGTTGTAATCTTATTGAAGTTTAAGGTCCTAGATACCTTCCTTGCTACGGGGGTAAGACGAAAATTAACACTATATTCCTCTAACCGTAGTAAACAGTTTATGTCACCTTCGAGTAGATGTGTACTGATTTTAAACTCACTTTAACCGTGTATTGGTTAGAGTAGAATTTATTCTACTTGATAATGCATAAAGTCCAGCAACTTTAAAAAGGAAAAGAGTTTGCCTTTTTCAACAACTACTGTAATTCCAATTAATTATCGTCTCAACGTTCTCGTTTTATCTTCAAGCAAAATCAGTTTTTCCAGGATGTGGGACCGATACTCCTCGGGGTGTTTGGGTTTGCGATCTCTCGACTAGTCGAGGTTTTCTCCGAGAAATAAACTGAGATCAACAGGGGTGGTAGTTCGTGGTTTGGTAGACCAGACTAAGATGTGCGTCATTTTACTGGTGTACTCTGAGTGTCGAACAGTGGCCGACTGCCGACTAACTCTGGAAGTTCACCGAACCCGTCAACGTGTGGTTCCCGACTGTAAATACTTAGTGATTAAGGTCCGTGACACATACCCTTTTGAAGTAAATGAGAAATGTTGTGGGTTCCCACTATACGTTGTGGTCAATCGTGATAAAAATATCTATTTCTCACACTCCATGTCCCTTCATTCGTTGAAGGGGTCCCAATGGTCTGACACTTATCGTCTTCCCCATTAATTGGGATTCGTAGACCAAATCTAGGGAATGTACATTGGTGGGATAGTACGAACAGACTGTGAATGGTAGGAGGTCAGTCGGACGGTCAGTCTGAAGGATCATTTAAGGGAAGGCTTATGGACAATGTTTTCCAGTCCACCTGTGTCGAACCGTATGAGGAGTCTGGTGGCGGGAAGACGAGAGTAACGGGTCTCAGAGAGTCGGGTGGGTCAAGACGAGGAACTCGAGAGTGGGAAGGTCTTTAAGGGGTCGGGTGGAAGTGTGGACATGGAAGAGCACGCTATTACTGAAGGTAATCTCTTATCCATTCTCAGGTGGAAGAGTTTTAATAATCGTGTTTATACACTTACTAAATGATCCTATTGAGATAGACTCTGGTGGACACAAAGTCTTCTTTCTTTCTCTTCTTTCCCTTCAACGAGTCAGCACAGGCTGAGAATTGGGTTTACGTGGCATATCCTCCCCTGAAGAAACGATAAACCAACAAAAAGAAAAGAAAAAAAGAAAAGAAAACCACGGATACCATGTTTCTCGTGTGAGAAACCTCAGTCTTTCTTCTACGTCAGGACCAAGACGGGGATAGTGGATACATTTCAACCCACTCATTGAATTATAAGACTTAGACACCGAGTGGATAAAATTTTTAATTTTCGTTATTGAGAAGTGTCATCATAACAGTGTTGATTGATTGTATTCCATACACGTCGCGGATTGTATGACGGAACGTGAACCATCCGTAAGTTATTTACAGTCAGGAGGACAGGAGGGTCGTGTTACGTCCTGGCATCCCGTTCAGGGACTACATCCGACGGTAGTAAATAAAGTGGTCCCTTCGACCTTGCTGTTCCGAGGAGACAATTCCGTCGGTAGGACGATAGACGGAGAAACCGTCGGAGGAGAGGTGAGTATGTGAGTGACCTTTTCCTCCTCAGTCGTTTCTGAAACCTTTCGACCACTCTGACGTCGAAGAGATCTCTGGTTGTAAGTACCACAACCTAATATACAGTTGTACCGTATCGGACCAAAAATTTCGTCACGTAGTTTTAACGGATCTTTGAATAGACGAGTGAGTTGTACTTACTCGATAGATGATACACGGTTCACAACATGATTCGGGACCTCTTTCTTCTTTGGTTTCGTCGATTACATGACGGTACACGATGGATCATCGTCTCCACTGTGGTTTTCTTTCTTGTCACTGTACGAAGGGGGGTTTTCACGTGTGTGTGTGTGTGAGTGTTCTGTCTTTGTTTGGGCCTTTTGTTTTTAATGGTGGGTACCAAAGTAGGTACGTTAATCAGTAAGAGGTCTAAAAATGACTCGTCCTTGATGTACGGTTGTCGTATCACTCACTGTGTCTGGTCCAAAGAAGAAAGTGTTTCAAATATCTGTATCGTTCTCCGTATCCGGTATATTGTTTACTCGTTCCATTAAAGTCGATGACTCTTCACAATACTTACTTCGTCACTATCTCTTACTGGTATAAACTTGTAAGGAGGTGGTCTCCTCAGTCCCTTTCGAGAAGACCCCTTACCATAAATCGACTCTGAACGTGTTGTACTTTTCCTCTGTACACGCCTCGACGAGTCCGTTTTTGTTGTCTACCATGTTTCAGGGACCGTCCTCGTTTGCCCATTCAATTTACTTGTCTCCTTGAGGCGCACAGACCGACAATTAGTTGTCCATCTCCATCTTACTCCCTCTCCGTCCTTGGTCTACTCTAGTTCTAGACTTTTATCACTTCCCTCAAACCTAAAATACGTTTCTTATCATCCTTCTGTGACCTCCCTAAAGTCGGCTTCTCATGGCACGAGACTGAATGTAAACAAAGCCACTATTATAAATGTCTTAGTGTGAGATTATTCCAACAACAATAATAACAACAAATCAACGGTTCAATACAGGGGGAGAAAACGCTGAGGTACCTGACATCGGATGGTTCGAAGAGATAGGTACTCTAAAAACGTCCGTTCGTATAACCTCACCCAACAGAAAAGGAAGAGGTCCCCTAGAAAGACTGGGTCCCTAGTTTGGGAGCAGAAGACGTAACCGTCCGTCTAAGAAATGGTGATTCGATGGACCCTTCGGATTATGTCAATTTACCTGACCTTTTTTTTAAGAAAATAGTGTAATATGTATGTTGCTAGTAGTCAAAAATTTATTAATATGACATGTGATAATATTGATCTTCATATCAAAGTCGTAGTGATATAACTTACACTACTAAGTCATTAGACCCTTGTAAGTCATCGAGTCCCCAACCATTATTGGTAGCACTGGGTTTACCATTTTGTTTTGTTTTCATAGGAAATTATTCAAGATTTGTTTGTCTACGGTCGGTTTCATTTGTGATAAACTTTACTTATGAGGAGGTCCAAACACATGTAAGATGTTTTGTCGTCCAAACTCGACATTGGAAAGATCGAGTAGTTCGACTAAACACTAATTATAATTAAACACTAATTATAATTAGGACGGGTCGACTTTCATTCGGTCCCGGAGAAGACACCAAAGGTAAGTACTTAGGGTTGTATGATTGACACTCCCATGATTACCTGGGTTTCACACCGCAGTCCGACCACGAGTTTCTTAGAATCGAACGGGTGAGAGACCCCTACTCCACGGGGGAGACGACACTAGGGTGTCCGGTAGAAAGGGGGGTTCTAGGAGGACCACTAGGAACGTGAGGACCTGAAGGAGTAGTGTTTGAGGAGGAACTCTACTACCCTTGAGATAGTTTTCTGTTTGTAGGATAGGACCTCTTCATTGGGTACTGTGGTAACAGTCAGTATTTATGGGAGGTTGTAACAAAAGAATTTAATGGACCGACACCGATCGTCTCAGAAATACGTCAAAAAATTCAGTCCCCTCTTCAAACCCTTCAGTTTTTATACCGAAAATTTTCCTCATTTAACTGGAGACACTAGTGGAGACACTCTTTTCTTAGACTTTTTCTTAGACTTTCTTAGACTTTTTCTTATCGATATACATACACACGAATCAACGAGTCAGTACAGACTGAGGAACACTGGGGTACCCGAGATACATCGGACGGTCCGAGGAGACAGGTACTCCTAAGAGGTCCGTTCTTATGACCTCACCCAACGGGACGGGAGGAGGTCCCCTAGAAGGGTCGGGTCCCTAGCTTGGGTCCCGGAAGAAGTAACGTCCGTCTAAGAAATCGTAGACTCGATGGTCCCTTCGAGTCTATATACATATACGTATTGATTTAGTGAAACTATATGTGGACTTTGGTTGTGTCGTAACATTTAGTTAATATGAGGTTGTATTTTGTTTTTTAGATATCTTCGTATAACTATTTATTTGGTACCATGTTGGTCTGTTACCTTATAATAAGTCGTCATTTTTCTTTACACGATAGTAGGAATAAATGTTTTCGGTTCTATGTTACTCTGTGTGTGTATGTGTTACGGTGAAATCTGGGAGTAAAGCTAAAGACGTTTTATATATGTCATCGTGGACGGAGGGTCTCAACCACCCTAACATAATTTACTCTATTAAATACATTTCATGGATCGTGTCACAAACCGTGAACCATTTGTAAATAAGTTCCGAAAAATGAGACTTATAATAATTATTATCTCAATCGTCACGGATTTTGTAAGAGTCGGTAATGTTTTACACAAGTTACTTAATTATTGCTCTGAAGTTAATTGACGACCATAACGGTCACAGTCCCGTTTCATATTACAGACCAAAGGTAAAGTGTCACTGCTAAGGTCTACAATTCCAGTCACCATCGGTCCTCACTCAGTTTGGGAGAATTGTCCTAAGACGACTTGAAATTATATTACAAAGACGGGACTAACAACAAACATGGATACAAAGTACTTAGAGTGTCCTATGTTTCATTTAATTTTAAGTCAGATAATGTTAAAGATCAACGTTTTCTAAAAATGACACTCCTAGAAATAAAATTTTATAGAAATATCATTCTCGAGAAAGTTCCTTTTCAGAGAACATTTAATATTATGCATTAATGTAAAAAACACAAGTCAGGTCTTCAAGGAAATTGTCCACGACCTTTATGGGTAAAAAGATAGGTTAGTCTTGAATCTTGGTTCGTTTGTCGGTTGGAAACACAGAGATATCTGACACATGAGTAACTATTGATGTGCACCTACCCCTCTTTTCACTATCTAACCTTCAACTTGTCCACCCACCTATCTACTATTTGTATATGTTTTCCTTAAAAGAAGTGTATAAACACTTTTACAAAACAGTAAACTAAAACCATTATCGATCTTGATCATCCCAAGCCGTCTCTCTTAGACTAAGAGGATTTTTTTTTTTGTTGGAGTCTTATAATAATATACGATTTATTAAACATCAAAATCTTTAAGAAACGGACGGAGTCTGAAGAGTACCTATTGAGTAATAAAAAAATGATACGAAGACATATTCCGGTCTGCAAGTATCTCTATTAAGTTTTCAATACAATCGATACGTCACAGAAGGTAAACGTAAGAAGCGTTCAGAACAACTCTGACTATAATTTTATTCAAACAAAAAACACCTATGTGTAGTTCCTGATCTCACATCTTCTTCGGGTTAGTGTGTGACCTTCCACCTCTCCTCGGTCGGACCCTAACATTTTGATGACCGCCAATAGGAGGTTCACTCAACCAGTCGGGTCGTGTGTACTTGTCCTCAACTTACAAAGGAACACTGATTAAAGTGTCTCCACCTTTGACTCGGTCCCTTCTTCAGACTCGGCAGCGGACGAGTCGATCGGTTGGCAAGATCTGACACTCAGTAAGGTCCTGTCCCTGGAGTAGGAGGTGCGTGACAACACAGATGACGTGGACCGTGAACGATTCGTGGTTTGTTACAACGTACGTACCTAGTTACTTAATCCATTAATTACCGACTTTCGTAGTGAGACGTAAGAAATGTAGTATCTTAAGGTAAGGGTCGACTCGGGACCCCGTCCTACACCTTCAACAACACGGTTCTTTCTGTTTACTGGTTCCTCACAAAATCCCTTTTAAATGTTTCTCTCCTCACCATTGTCCACACTCCCAGAGGGGAACAGGAACCGTGCAAGGTCCGTTCCCAGTACGTATTTTAAGGTCGTCCGGACTTTCAGTCTGAAGGTCTCTGCTTTGACGAGAACCGGACACTCCGTAAATTTGCCACACTGATCCCTGCACGGTCGGCAAGGGGCCCACACTAGTCTCCGACTCTAGTTTATCGAGCTACTACACCGTCTTGAAACCGAGGTCGGGGGAGCATCTATGTGTCGTTAGTACCGACTCCCCTCGCGACCGTGTAGAGAAGAGCCCCTCTGTCAAGGATCGGAACGTGGAGGTCGATTTGTCACGTCACTCTACGACCGTCGTAAACGGGGTAGGTACACGTACAGACTCTTTGTTCAGGAAGACTTTAGGCGGGCGTTACGTCTTCTGGACCCAAGCTATGGACCCAACCCTTCTAGGGGACCTCCTCCCGTACCGTTGGGTGAGGTCCCTAAACCCCCTTTCCTCCCGACCCCAGACTCAGAACGTTTACTGGTTCCAACAAGTAGAGTGCGTACGGCACGGACCCGATGTCAGTCAAAGGAACCTTGAAATGACCTCCCTTAGAAAGAACTTGTGTACTCAAGACGGAGAGTCACCACTAATCTGTGTTAAAGTACCCGGTAGTACTGGTCGGGAAGAGAGGTCCTCGACGATCTCTAAGAAGTACCATTCCGATTCGAAGTACGAAGATAGAGTACGGAGACTGAAGGAGTTTGATAGATAATGAAACATGGAGGTAGAAGTCAAGTCAAGTCAGCGAGTCAGTACAGGTTGAGAAACGTTGGGGTACTTAGCGTCGTGCGGTCCGGAGGCGCAGGTAGTGGTTGAGGGTCTCAAGTGAGTCTGAGTGCAGGTAGCTCAGTCACTACGGCAGGTCGGTAGAATAGGAAACAACAGGGGAAGAGGAGGACGGGGGTTAGGGAGGGTCGTAGTCTCAGAAAAGGTTACTCAGTTGAGAAGTGTACTCCACCGGTTTCATGACCTCAAAGTCGAAATCGTAGTAAGGAAGGTTTCTTTAGGGTCCCGACTAGAGGAAGTCTTACTTAACCGACCTAGAGGAAAGTCAGATTCCCTGAGAGTTCTCAGAAGAGGTTGTGGTGTCAAGTTTTCGTAGTTAAGAAACCACGAGTCGGAAGAAGTGTCAGGTTGAGAGTGTAGGTATGTACTGATGTCCTTTTTGGTACCGGAATTGATCTGCCTGGAATCAGCCGTTTCATTACAGAGACGAGAGGTAGAATGATAGATGGGTAAGGGTCGCTCCCGTTGGGGGTCTCGAGGATTTGATAGGTCCGGGGTAAGAAGATTTGACGGACTCAGGGTCACGGAACCCGGGACAAACAAGATACAATATCTAGTTAGTAGACAGTATTTTTTAGAGACCTTACATAGTCAAAAGGGCCCAAGACCTTGAAATTGTCTTTAAAGTCCATGAGACGTCTGAATACCTCCTCCATAAAACCAGGGTTCACCCCTACCCACGGGAAATTTCGGTGGGATCAGTAGGGTATATCGTACAGAAGGAATGAATATTCTTGAGACGGGAACTTAGATCACTTCTCTCTTCTACTAAACCAAGGACACGGGGTGACACCGGAAACTTGTATAATCGTAGATAAGTCAGAATCCAAGTTTTCTGACTTGAAGCAACTACCGAGTAGACCATTTCTTAAGTGGACGTTACATCCTCTACACCCAAGTTAGGGACCCAAACCTTCTAGAGGACCTCCTCTCGTACCGTTGGCTGAGGTCATAAGAACGGACCTCTTAGGAGTACCTGTCTCCTCGGACTGCCCGACGTCAGGTACTTCAGCGTTTCTCAGTCTGTACTGACTCCCTGATTCGTGTTTCTTCGTCCAAGTTTAGCCCGACTACTTCAACATTGGTGGTTCACCCTTAGTTTTTGGACCTTTTCTCTTTTCCTTAATCCCTATCTCAACCCTTTCCTGTTCCCTTTCCCCTCTCTTTTCATATTCTCTTTTCCCCATTTGTCCTTCATCCTATTTCTGTCCTTCGTTCTAATCGAAGAACGTAAAAAAAGTCTGAAACGGAAACGGAACCCAACTGTAACTCCACACCATTTCTTGGACGGACGGTCACGTTCTCTGTCTTCTCTGAGTCCAAGCTAGGGACCCAGTCCCTTCTAGGGGACCTCTTCCTTTGCCGTTGGGTGAGGTTATAAGAACGGGTCTCTTAGAGTACCTGTCTCTTCGGACCGTCCGATGTCAGGTACCCCAGTATGTCTCAGTGTGTGTTGACTTCGTTGAATCGTACGTACAGTAACTCCACCTTCACTACAGAATCAACACGAACTTAGAAAGTACCACGGATCGTACTCTCAAGTTTTTTACAAACACCTTACCCTATTTATTCGATTAATTTCACCATACACCATTACTGGAGTCACTTTATCCAGTTCCCAGTACCACTGTGGTGGGGTTAGGAGTAACGTACAGTAGACCAGTTGTAGTGAATAATTCGTTTGGTTTTTTCCTTTTTTACTTTTATCAAATAAAATCACCATTGAAGATACCGTGATCGACTTCGGGAGAGAGATGACTCAACAAAAAGGGGGAGTTATAGGTCTAAGATAATTAGAATGTCCTCTCTTCGATCTTCGGATGGTTTCGACTCACCGAATGGGTTCCGGTGTGTCTCTGTTCACAGCTCGAGTCCTGTTTGTGCTGATAAAAGGTCGAGAGTCCCGACCTTGACACTCATCCCCTTTGACTTCGGTATCCTACAAGACAAGGTCTCGTCTGTGTCTAATTCATATTCTAAGTCTACTTAATTATGTTAAATTTTGTTTTGTACCTCTTTCATTTTTATTTAATATCTGATGTGTTTTGACTTTACCCTAGCACTGTGGACTAGGAATTAGACAAACGATAATCCCACCTCTTGTTCTATCATGAAACGAATGACCTTAAGTCAGGGTGAAAGATAAATAATAAATATTTAAACTTATAAATTTTCCCTATGTTCCTTTCAAGTGTGTTCGGTCCGACCCGGAGAAATATTACGTTTATGAAAAGGTTACCCCCCTTTTTATAACTTTCTACCACTCAAACAACAGACTGTCATAGAGGGTCTGTAAAAAAATAACAATCGTTTTGAGGGAACCTCACATTGAATTCTCAAAGTCGTTACCATTGCAATTTCGTTTCCCTTCCTTTTAAAGTCATTCTTGGTTCGACGGGGTTGAGGGGGAAATAAAAGCTCGTCTTGGTAGTTTCTCGTTCTTTATAAGAATTCACCGTAAGTAAGTGGGGACTCTCTTGAGAGGTTCTCAAAATAACGCTGTATTCTCTCACGGTATTTGGTCGTCCTCCTTTTTCGTTTCTTTTATTCAGACCGCTCAGCAGGACACATTCTTTCACTCTTCCACCAATCATTACCCAAAACCGGCCAAAGGTGCCAGTCCTCTGTCTTTAAGTACCGTTTCTACACCGGGCGCTGTACCCGGTAGTGTCTCTTTTCTTGGCACCCTGAAACACTTCACGATAACTGCGCAAGTGCACTCATACCTTAGTGGTGTACAGGTAGGGAGGAGGAGGAGGAGTGGAAGGTAGGTTAAAGCACAATTATGAACTGAGGTGTCGGACAGCGGACTGTGAAAGGTCGTAGACCGTACTAATCCTGTCTTGTCTTTTCCTGATCCGACCCATCTCGGTTCCTGTCGCTCAGAAATCTGAACTTTCCTTGTAATTCCTAGCAAATTACGCTGTGAGGACCAAAAGGTTTGTTCCTTCACCTCCGAGTCTCCGATGAAAGTATCTCCCGCTCTTGAAGTCTCTGAAAAGTGAACTCGAGGTCTCGGGATTCAACTTACAATTCTGTCTCCTAAGTGTTTTGACGAAGGCACTAAGACAGGGAGTTGGTAGATTCTGGAAGATCTCTCGTCGGCAGATTGTTCGTAGGATGCTACTTACTGCTATTAGTGGTTAGAGCTCTGATCCAACGGAAGTTGGTTGGGAAGGGGTAGAAATGTTTCAAACAATAAAAATTTAGTTTTTCTCGTGAGTTAATTGAAAATTCCGTCTTTCCGATAATGCATCCTAAAAAGGAAGAACACTAAACCGTCGTCTGTGGTCTTGTGTTTTAGTCCTCACTCTTATTTTTGTCTTCTGTCTCTCTTAATACAACTAGGTCATAAGTTTTTGGTATTACAAGAGAGTCGGAAGTGCAGTGGGTTCTGGAATAAACTTGTAAATCTTTTCCGTCCACTCCTCCCCTACTTTTATACCATGGTAAGTATATGAACAAGTTGTTCGAAGTATTTCGGATGAAACAGGTGGCAATACTTGATCCACGTCTCTTAAGGGTTTCCGTTTGTAGACTACGGTCCCAAAGTCTGTGAATTCTCATGAGAATATACCTTGAAGGACGGGGGTATTGGTCGAGGATCTTAAATGGTGGTACAAGTTTTATTTTATGTAATGTTTAAAGTAAACCTCCCTTTAATGATAAAAGATAACTTTATTCACAAGTACCGATTTTTTACGAATCTCTAAATAAACCATAAAACTTAAACTCCAATGATGAAACGTGATTGATATTTTCTTCGTATATGACTTAACTCAGACACAAAAAAGTCTATATTTTCACTTTCACAATCAACGAGTTAGCACAGGCTGAGAAACGCTGGGGTACGTGATATCGGGGGTCCGAGGAGACAGGTACCCTAAGAGGTCCGTTCTTATGAATGGACTAACGGACGTCACCCAACGTTAAGGGAAGGGGTCCCCTAGAAGGGATGGGTCCTTTACTAGGGTTCAGAGGACGTAACATCCGTCTAAGAAATGGTAGACTCGATGGTCTCTTGGATTTTGGGTTGTATTAGAACTTAAGTCGTTCCTAGATACCACCCTCACTATACTTAGAAAGTCTGTGTTTAGAATCTTATAAACAAAAACAACAACAAATCAACGTTTTAACACAGGTTGAAAAACACTGGGATACCTAATATCGTGAGGTCCGAAGGGACAGGAAGTGATAGAGGGCCTAAAGTGAGATTGAGCACAGGTAACTCAAACAATACGATAACTTGGTATAGTAGGAGACGGTAGGGGAAGAGGAGAACGGGAGTTAGAAAGGGTCGTAGTCCCAGAAAAGGTGACTCAACCGAGAAAGATTATCCACCGGTTTCATAACCTCGAAGCCGTAGTCGGGAAGATTACTTATAAGTCCCACCTAAAGGAAATCCTACCTGATCAAACTAGAGGAACGACAGGTTCCTTAAGAGTTCTCGAAGAGGTTGTGGTATCAAGTTTTCGTGGTCAAGAAGTCGTGATGCGTAAGAAGGGACCACCGAGTTAGTCATTTCTTAGACGGACGTTACGTCCTCTTAGTCCAAGCTAGGGACCCAGTCCTTCTAGGGGACCTCTTCCCTTACCGTTGGGTCAGAACGAGCCTCTTAAGGTTCCTGTCTCTTCGGACCGTCCGATGTCAGGTACCCCAACGTTTCTCAACCTGTGGTGTCGACTCGTTGATCGCGTGAGTGTATGTCGGAAGAAATACTAGGTCGAGAGTGTAGACACGTACTGATGACCTTTTTGGTATCGCAAATGATATGTCTGGAAACGACCGTTTCACTACATAGACGAAAAAATTATGTGACAGATCCAAAGAGTATCGAAAGGAGGGCTCCTCGTTCGCAGTACATTAAAGTGCCGATGTCAGTGAGAGGCGTCACTAGAACCTTGGGTTCTTTTATTTCAGACAGTAACGAAGATGGAAAAGGGGAAGATAAACGGCACTTCACTACCCTGGTTTACGGTACTAGAAACATAAAACTTACAACTCAAAACTCGGTCGAAAAGTGAGAGAAGAAAGTGGGAGTAGTTTCCAAAAAATCAAGGAGAAGTGAAGGGACCAACAAGTCGACCACTCCTTAGACGGACGTTGCACCCTCTGGACCCACGCTAGGGACCCAACCCTTCTAGGGGACTTCTTCCCTTTCCGATGGGTGAGGTCATAAGACCGAACCTCTTAGGTTACCTGACGTATCGGGTACCCCAACGTTTCTCGGTCTGTCCTGACTCGTTGAAAGTGAAAGTGAAAAAGACGGTGATCTTACCATAGTAGATGTATAGACTCCAACAACTATAAAGAAGACCGTTAGAACTAAAGGCAAACACTAAGTAGGTCGGGCCGTAAAGCGTACTACATGAGACGTGTATTCGATTTATTCGTCTCGTTGTTATTTATCGGAACTGCATGAGGAAAGGGTTAAACCTTTGGTCTGGTAACAAGGTGCAACCAAGATTGACAACGGAGAACTGGACATATGTACAAAGAGTCCTTGGTCCATTTCACCAGGCCATAAGGGTAGAGAAATTCTTAAAAGGTGTCAAACAACACTATTTCCCCATTTGTGATTTATTTACACTTAAGTTTATAATAATAATAAGGATTTGAGGGACTTTTATCATACTTTTGTAATTCGAAGATTTCTTTCATTAACATTCGACTAATAAAAAGACTGGACTTTTATTAATATAATAATGAACACTTAGAATGAAGGAAGTTATCATTCTATATCGGATTTAGAACATCGGCGAGGGTGTTCCGGTTGAAAGATGATGGTGACGGATCTCTTTACAGAAACGAAGAGGCTTAAAGTATCGGTTTCGGGAAGAATCAGTTATGTTTTGTCCGACGTCTCACCGGTCATGACACACCCTATGCTTCGTCCTTCTCTGGGTCTTAAACTTGATCACGAGTGCACTGTTCGTCCACCCCCGGGTCCGACGTGACTCCCCACCCTTAAGACTGCGATGAACAATAGGTGTATCATCCTAGAAAGTCAATGGACTGGACAGAACCATAGAGTCCGTTGTCCTGTCAACCCGTCGGATCAAAAATATTATCCAGTCCTTGTTTCATTTCTGTTTTCAGAAACAGAAAAGTTTAACAAGTCTTTACCCTGACGTTATTTCAATTCACACCCCCCTGATATACGAGTCTTAGGGTGGGGGGACGAAGAGGAGGAAGGGGGAAGGTGAGGAGGAGATTTATCATCGATTGTGGATGGATATATTACGATCGGTGTAGACTCGTGTCAAGAGTCGTAAAATGAACATAATTAAGAGAAGGGTAGGAGTTATCGGAGCACTCTATTACGATAACAGTAGGGGTTAAATAGTACTCCTTTACCTCCGTGATTCTCCAATTCACTGAACGGACTCTAGTGTCTCGATCTGTCTTAATCTTCCGTGCACTAGTCCTAAATTAAGTTCGTCCAGTCGAGTCCCGATTACGTGACTTGGTAAGAGGGGATATCGACGGGAAATTGACAACATCGACGGTTGCAGACAAACATCTAATATCGGAGATGAAGGGAAAAATGAGCGATTTGTTACGGGCAAATAAGAAGTTTGGAATCAAGATTGTGACAGGGAGTTTCTGGAGTACAGACTGGTTGGGACGGTGGGTATGTATCGTTAGTCCAACTTCAGAAAAAAAAAGAAAACAGAGATAACTTCGTGAATGTGGTCTACTTCTAGATTGAAAGTTGTCAACTGATCTTTGAAGAACTCTCATCCAGGAACATAAAGTGAATAAAAATATGTAGTGGTCGGTGATTGTACACACCCAAGTTAGAGAAGTCAGTACAGACCGAGACATACTGGGACACCTGATGTCGGACGCTCCGAGGAGACAGGTACCCTAAGAGATCCGTTCTTATGATCTCACCTAATGGAACGGGCAGAGGTCCTCTAGAAGGACTGGGTCCCTAACTTGGGTACAGAGAATATCGATGGACGTAACCGTCCGTCCAAGAAATGGTGATCACTGTGGACCCTTCAGGGTCGGTGATTGTACCATCACGGATTTTTAAGTTATATATTCCACAACCCAAATTATAATTATTAATTTGATTAGTTGTCGGTGTCATCTCTCTTTGTTACGGTCCTCAATCTTTGACATCGTTTATTTCCGTTCCCTTAGGCGATATGTTATAAAATCTTGCTCTCTATGCAATCTTTGGTAGACTGGGTTCCGTACGTCGTCGGATTTCAAACCTAAGACAGACGTCTCTCGATAAAGAAAAAAGATGGTCTGTAATAAAAAAATTTTTAGTTGGGTGTTCTACTTCCCCAAAATGTTGTACAGGGTTAAACACCGAACAGAACTTTTTGACCTTTTGAACGGGTTTGGTCCGTGTGTTCACTCGTCAAGTTGAAGACGGGGCAATCTGTCCCGTTCCGAGGGATCAAGTGGCGTGTGAAACCGATCGGTTGAGGTGAGTGAGGGGGTAGAGGGACGAAGGAGGTCCATAAACCTGAGGGAGGGGAAGATTAAGTAAGGGGAGTAGAATGTCAAATCCTTCTCCTCCCGGACTTTTCATGTCCTTATATAGGTACTGTCTCTTCACCGATGTATATGGGGTGCAGAGAGTAGAGGTCAAAGGCTAAGGGTGGTTCAGGATTCTTTACCGTAAACACTTCGTACCAATAGTCACGTTAGGGAACAACAACAACAACAAAAAGCACTTAAGAAACACGGATATCGCTCCAAACGAGTTTTTTTGGGGTTTTTTGGCTTTCAGAGAAGGTGTGAGGGTTGGAGGAGGTGAAACCGTAAAGGTTCTTGGCCGTAAACAATGTATTAAGGAACAGGAGAGGAAAGAGGTGAAGGTAAAAGAGACTTTTTACAAACCACCTAATTGACACTTTTGGAATACTAAAAGGAGGGTCTGTCGTGTAGGTAGAGAAAGAGGGAGTTTTATTTAAGGTGGGGGCTTTCTTCATCTTAAAGGTTATGGTTCTATCGACACCAAATCAACGGAGTCGTGAAACGGACACAAGTTTCCTGTCCTACGATGGTGCGTCCGATTAACAGATCTACTTCGGTACCAACTTTTCACCACCTAAATCTCTGACGGGAGAGACGCCGACTGTTAAATAGTCTCGAACCGCAAAATCCGAATCGGGGTCCAACTCTCGCTTTAAAAAAAGTATAAATTTAAGTAAAAACCCTTGTCAGGATACCTTACTAGAGACGATGAGGATTTGGTACGTCGTCTCTTTCTTGTTTAAGTGTAAAAATGACGGGCTCTTTAACAGCTCCAAAAAAAAAAAAAAATCAAGAATATATTAAGTCTTTAAAGGTCCCCATGTACACCGTTGAAATTATCCTAACGACAAGACTGACCTCTAATCGGTTTACTCACACACACCCGTACTCCTCCCTCGTTAAAATTTTCTTTAAATAATTAATAAAAATAAAGGTTCACGACCACTAAACTAAATTACAGAACGGGTACACACTATCTTTGAGATCTCGAATTGAAAATTGTAGTTCAGTAAGTTCCAATACACTGAGTTTCATTAAAATCGATTTATTCTGAAGTTGTTGACTTAAGGGATTTAGTGATCAAGTTTTCACCCCCTTTTTACAATTAACCGACGGAGTATAAGAGAGAGAGAACGGAAAGTTAGGTGCTTCTGTGGACACATGAGTATATCATTAAAGCAATTATTTATAAAATCATAATACTTTCTATCCTTTCCGATCCTAAACAACGAGTCAACTCCCTTAAAAACAAACAAAGTGTCAAAGGATATTTTTATGGTTTTGCTTGTCAGATGAAGGTATTACCGACCGATTATTTTTCTTTTACGATCGTACCCTTTGACCGAACGAACGAAGTAGAAGACCTATACGACTATCTCATTTATGATTCACGGTTGGTCTTACCCCGTCTCTGTACTCTCGAAAGACATGAAAAAGTCAGGAAGCAACGGTGGTAGGATCCTTTCGTGACCCTCGTTGTAGGTCCACCGTTTCGTGAGGTCCGGGGACGAAGATCCCTCACGGGCACGACCGACGCTTGACTGGGACGACATGAAATATAAAGTTGAAGGAGTCAAAAGTTTTGAAGCTGGTCTTGATGGAGTAAACTCCCAGTGGATCAAAGAGTTGAAAAGAATTCTACGACTCGTTACCACTTCGTAGATCTTCTTATGTGTCTTGATGTCTTTTCGTCTGTTCCGTTCTCGAAGATTATGCCGTCGGAAGGGGTCTTTTTCGACCTCGGGTCTCTACTCGGTAGCGAAGGAGGGTTAGTGAGGGAGGGTGTGGGTCTCCGGTGGGATCCTGGGTGTGGGTCTCCGGTGGGATCCTGGGTGTGGGTCTCCGGTGGGATCCTGGGTGTGGGTCTCCGGGGGGATCCTGGGTGTGGGTCTCCGGGGGGATCCTGGGTGTGGGTCTCCGGTGGGATCCTGGGTGTGGATCTCCGATGAGGTCCTGGGTGTGGATCTCCGATGAGGTCCTGGGTGTGGATCTCCGGTGGGATGCTGGGTGTGGATCTCCGGTGGGATGCTGGGTGTGGATCTCGGGTGGGATCCTGGATGTAGATCTCCGATGGGATCCTGGGGTTGAAGATGTTCAAGTTCTGGACCTTTTTCCAGTAAGTCCTTTGTTCAATACACGGAAACAGAAAAATGGTTTGAACCAAATTTGAAAGATCGGAGACTTCGGAATCTATAAAACCTTTACTTATATTAAAAAAAAAGTAAAATGAAATAAGTTGAGTAAGTACAATAAATATTTTTTATTGAAGCTGGTGTTGATGGTTTAAAATTGATACGTATACTGTTCCTGTGACAACTTAAAACAAACCAATTTTAAGTAAACATTAGGGTAACCAGATATGTTCTCAAATCCTACTTTACTTTCACAGACGTCACTTGTTTATAAGGTACTTTAAATATAAAAAAAAGGAAGATTAAAATGACTCTATATTAACTGTGTGTCATGACATATTCAAATTCCACATCTCGTGTTACTAAACTAAATGTATGTAGTACTTTACTAAAGGCGTCTCCGACTCACTTGTATGTAGTAGAGTATTTTTATGTTTTCTTTTTTTTTAAAAGGAACCCTAGTCTTGAGAATCCTAAATGAAGAGATTACTGAAAATGTGCATTGTATGTCACCACAATTAACGTAAATAGTACACGTGAATAAATAGAGTATTAACCTTGAAACATGAAGGTACATGCACTATAAATATAAAATGTTTTATGTAATAATATCAATAAACGAGTTCTATTTATAAAAGTGTTACAGGTCAGGTTACCTAATGTAGTCTTTTCTGAAGGAGTGTGTACAGAGAGGGAACGTTGCCGGACTTTTATGTAATAAAATGTGACACAGTAAATGAGTTTGGTATCATCACGTCTCTTCCGTCTTTCTACGAACACACTTACCAGCTCAAGAAAGGTCGGGAAGAACCCAGTGTGGTCCTTCCTTAAACGGAACGATGTGTAAGGGTCCGAGTATGTTACCCCTTCCGAAATAAGAACCCTTCGAGAGTAGAAACAGATGATTTCTGGACGGAGATTTAAAACCTAGAAGGTAAAAATGTGCAGTATGAATAAGTGACGGATGAAGAGGAAGGACTCTACGTATGAAACATAAGTAAACAGTAAGGACACTGTCCTCCGTATGTAGTTAGGAACGACTCACTGAGACCCCCTGTAAAACTCGGATATATAACATTTTTCAAAAAAAAGGTAAATATCCGTGAAAAATTTCTAAAGAGTAATTCGAAGGTAAAAATCATTTAGAAACTTATACCATAATGTTTCAATATTTAGTGACAAAACAGACATTTACAATAAAGAATAAATCCAAGAAAGAAACCAAAGAACAGTCCACATCGAATAAAGTAGTCTCTCTATGACCGTCCCCCGACAAGTTTGAGAAGAACGAGGTAGAGGTGGACATTCTTCTACTCCTCTCATTTTATAACTTTTCCCTGGCCTACACACTCTACTGTACGTTTTCCGAATTCGTACGTCGAAGTACTTTCGTAAACAGGTACTTCACACCTGAACAATAAGTCCAAGTGTCGATGGACTCGTAAAATCCCGATCTCCCCTGGAACTCTGGTAGATCGGTCACAGGGATCAGACGTTTACTCCTTTCCCGACGGGTGAATCCCATCACTGAACGAATTCAGTCTTGGTCGTAAATCCATGATATTTACTACAACAGAAGTGTAATACCCATCTTTTTGATTTGTTTTGTTCTGTCCTAAGACGAAATCGTGAAGGGAAAGTTCCCCAAGAGAGTTCATAAAATCTTTGAGAAACCGTCGACTGTACTAGGGTCAATCTCTTTGTTTTCCTCAATTAACGTCTGAAGTTCATACACTCGATAATAAAATTCTTTTTAAAAGAGGTCTACAAAGGGTGGAGGAAACTCTTATGTTTTCTCCTTTACTCAAATTTCAAGTCGTTCATTCTAAGTCTAATCTACAATCCTTTACGTCCAGACACTTCGGACGTCAACCAATAAACCCTTCCAACACTTTAGAGAAGACCTCCTGAACACCTTACACCACCAACCGGTAGGCGAAGTCTCCCAATACACCCACCGGACAAAGATCCCGTCTCCTGTGTTGGATTAACTGTAGAGTTCAAGATATTCAGGACTCTCCAGTGCGAGACGGATACCGATCATCCACCCCGACAACCGAGGCGAATTAATATCATCTAAGTCCTAAGTAGTCACTCCGTGTATAAGTTCAAGTCAAAATATATACATAGTCAGGATTCTCCATATTAACCCGTCTAACTGATTTTGATTACTTACGAATAACCTAAAAGACGGGTGACGGAGATGACCTAACTAGCTGATTATAGACTACCAAATCAAAGAAACCCAAGGTAGAGTCGTATAAGTGGAACGGCAGTAGTTATGGAGGGTTCGAACACAGGGATCAGGTCTTTCGTTTTTCATTCCCTAGATCAGGTCCTAGAATATGATATATTATCCCTTTGAGAAATAAAGTTACTTTTTCCGTCGGAACCTTAAACCTCCTGTTCTACCTTTCTTCACCTTTATATCAATCTAGACATGGACAAATAAGTTATATAACTACTTAGAGGATTATTACTAGTTTATTCTTTATGAAAAATTTAAAAAATAACTTTATATCAACTAAATGTTACAACACAAAGTCCACACATCGTTTCACTAAGGTAAATAAATATAAATATACTAAATATATAAATATATATTAAATGTATATATATTATACATAATATAATAAAAAGTCTAATGAAAGGTAAAATCCAATACTATCCTATGAATCATATCGAGGGACATGATATGTCCTCAAGGAACAACCAATAGATGAAATATATATCAACACATATATAAAATTAAGGTTTGAGGATTAAATAGGGGAGGAAAAGAAGGGGAAACCATTTGTATTTAAACAAAAGACAGACTCAGATAAAGACAAAACATTTATTCGAATAAATATAGTGAAAAATCAAAAGTGTGCATTCACTATAGTATACTACAAACAGAGAAAAGTTCATTCTTAAATTTGAAAGATTGAACCTTACATTGTCAGAACTAAAAGTCATTTTATTAGTTGATAATTATATACTTATGTCCTACCCTCTACGGTATACTTTCTCAAATCGTAATTTTTTTGGGATCATTTACCTACTTTCTAATCACTTTACATAGACTTCATACAAGTCCCCCGACCGTATTTCATTCACGAATTTTTGTATCGATTATAACAATGTTGAACCTACAAATAAAAGAAAGAAGGGAGTTGGTAAGAGGTCAAGACCAAAAGAGTTTATATCAGTAACTAAAACGGGTCACGATTATACCTCGTCAAGACTTGACAAACAGAGTCAAGTCAAGTCAAGTCAAGTCAGTGAGTCAGCACAGGCTGAGGAACGCTGGGGTACTTAGTGTCGTGCGGTCCGGAGGGACAGGTAGTGGTTGAGGACCTCAAGTGAGTCTGAGTGTAGGTAACTCAGTCACTACGGTAGGTCGGTAGAGTAGGAGACAGCAGGGGAAGAGGAGGACGGGGGTTAGGGAGGGTCGTAGTCCCAGAAAAGGTTACTCAGTTGAGAAGCGTACTCCACCGGTTTCATAACCTCAAAGTCAGGAAGGTTAATTGTGGGTCCTGACCAGAGGAAATCCTACATGACCAACCTAGAGGAACGTCAGGTTCCCTGAACGTTCTCAGAAGAGGTCGTGGTGTCAAGTTTTCGTAGTTAAGAAGTCACGAGTCGAAAGAAGTGTCACGTTGAGAGTGTAGGTATGTACTGGTGACCTTTTTGGTATCGGAACTGATGTGCCTGGAAACAACCGTTTCATTATAGAGACGAAAAATTATACGATAGATCCAACCAGTATTGAAAGGAAGGTTCCTCATTCGCAGAAAATTAAAGTACCGACGTTAGTAGTAGACGTCACTAAAACCTCGGGGTTTTTTATTTCAGACTGAGACAAAGGTGACAAAGGGATAGATAAAGGGTACTTGACTACCCTGGTCTACGGATGGGAGTTTTTAGGTAAGGGGGGTTTCTTAATCCAAAAGACTTCCATAGTAGTCTTCTTATTCTCAAAGTTTTTCTCTGAGTGTCTGAATCTCTTACTTGAATGCCAACGACCCCCTTTCTTACTTCTTTCCCTATCAATCCCTCAAACCCCACTCACACATGTATGACGATATAAATTTTACCTATTGGTTGTTCCTGGATAACGTACCTAGAGACGAGTTACAATACACCGTCGGACCTACCCTCCACTTAAGTCCCCTTCTTATATATACATACCGGTTCAAGGAAGTGATAAGTGGATTTTGATAGTTTTGTTACAAACAGTTATCTTGCAATTATGTATTATGTTACATTATGTATTATTCAACAATTATGTCGATAGTAAAGTCAAGTCAAGTCCATGAGTCAGTACAGGTTGAGAAACGTTGGGGCACCTGACGTCGTGTGGTCCGAAGGGACAGGTAGTGGTTGAGGGTCTCGAATGAGTTTGAGTACAGGTAGTTCAGTCACTACGGTAGGTCGGTAGAGTAGGAGACAGCAGGGGAAGAGGCCGGGAGTTAGAAAGGGTCGTAGTCCCAGAAAAGGTTACTCAGTCAAGAAACATAGTCCACCGGTTTCATAACTTCAAAGTCGAAGTCGTAGTCAGGAAGGTTACTTATCAGCCCTGACTAAGGGAAATCCTAACTGATCAAACTCTTGGGGTACTTGTCATACTTTTCCGTTTTATGTCGATATGGGGTTATGTTTTAATTTTCAAAAAAAATTTTTTTTCTGTCTTCTTCTCAGAGAAGTAGAGACTCCTGTACTTCCTCCCTAAAATATTATCCATAGGATAATATTTGTTCTTCTCGAGTTAATTTTACTACAAAAGGAAAGAACTGAGAAGGACGGGACCTCTAGGAGAAAGGAGAGAAACAGTACGTCGTTAGTGTTAGCGGAGGTCTAAAGGGTTGGTCCGGTTGAGAGACATGGAGATAATCATAACAAAGATAGAAAGAAATTTTGGGGCCACGGTCGGGTAGGTTTACGTCTTCGAGTTAAAGATGTCATTTCACCCAAAGTCTCGAGTAGTAGAGTTGTAGGCATGGTGGGAGAGAAAACAAAAGGAGGTATAGTAGATTGTGTGGTATGTAAACACAAAAACAAACACAGGCGTAGTTTCGTATTAGGAGTTTTACAATTTTTGTGTTAAAAGTGAACATGTACTTGTACAGTTTCCAAATTTACTGCTACTTCAGTTAAACTTTATTTTATAATTTTGAGATGCAAAAAGTAACATTACTCGTCTATTTTTCATACGACTCTATTACAATTTAAACTGTTTTAATCGTAATCTTATGGTCAATTATAATCTTATAATTGGTTTTGGTTTTGACCAATTATAAGATTTCCCGTTGTTTTGGTATTGGACTCACCCAAATTAGTTGTATATCTCAACAATTACAGGACATTATGATTATTTAACACGTTATTCAATGTATAGGGATCAAACTACTGGGATTCCACCCAAATAACCGTACCGTTATTCTCTAGTACACTGGTAGATAGAAAACGGAATCGGTCAAACCCCTATGTAAAGAAAGTCGGAAGAGATGGTAAGTGATTTTCATTCGATGGACACGTGACGGTCAATACTTAGTTTTATCCACCCAGAAGGGAGGTTCGACGAGTCTATTATTTTTAACGTTTCTTTTAATTTTTTTTTCTCGATGTGTTCTTCCATCAGTCGACGGAATCCTTATAAAGGTAGTGTTAATTATAAGTTCATCCTTTATACGTTCGGAAGACAGTTGTTGACAACATCCTTCCTAAGGTTTGACCCTCACTCCGACTTAAGCTAAAAAAGATTTCGGGGATAGTTGTGACGTTCAACACTAACATTCCTAAGTAGCTATTTATAACTCCTTCAGTTTCTTATAGTGTGTAAAAGGGACAAGAGTCCTTTGTGCTAGTATAACTCCAAATCACCCTTTTTTTATCTTTTTTTCGTATTACAACCAATCCTGACGTAAATTGAAAAACAATTTGAAAGTTATCACGATCGTCTTATTACTACAGACTCCTCCATCCATCCCTTCTGAAATGTCTTCTCCATCCGTAACTCGGTTGATCTCCTTAATATGCACAATACCCGACTCAACACAGGGGGACTTTCCTCCCCTTGTATGACTTCGGAATTAAAGGGTCTGAAGTCTTGTACTGACGTAAACCTCTATCCCAGAAATTCTCCTTTAATTCAATTTTACTCCGGTTTGCCCACCCGGGATTAGAGTACTGACCAAAGAAATATGCCTCTCCTCTAATTCTGTGTCTGTGTAATCTCCTTTCTCGTCCACTTCTGTGTCCCTCACCTGTCAGTACATGTTCGGTTCTTCTCTCCGGAGTCTTCGTTGAGTGGGATGATTATGGAAATAGAACCTGAAGATCGGAGGTCTTAACACTCCTTTATGTGAAGACGACAGAGTCAGTGAGTCAGACCCCAGGAAACAATAACATCGGGGTCGTTTGGTTATGTCACCCCGACTTTAGACCTCTCCCTAAATTTTTCTTATTCCTAGTCCCTGAAGGGACCACCAGGTCACCGATCCTGAAACACGAGGGTCACGTCCCTCGAACCCAAGCTAGGGACGAGTCCCTTTATCTAGGGTGTACGGCGTTGATTTTGTCAAGTACTCGACGTTGACTTCTAGGTGTACGGTGTTACTTCTTGTCTCTAGGGTTCACGATTCGTTTTTTGACTCGGAACCGTGTCGTTTTTTTTTTTTTTTTTTTTTATCTTATTCTTAGGAGATCTCTCTTGTCCTATGGGATTTATTTCTCCGGTTTTACTCCTGACTGTATCTACTTCTTATCTCAAAACTTTGTCCCCAAATGTAATTGCTTACAACATATTTTGATAGAACATTGATTATATCGATACAGAACATTGATTATCCTGAGAAAGAAAAGGTCATGACACAAATTTCTCTCTATATATTTTGAAAGTTAGGAGTGTGGAGATAGGTTTTGAATGAAGGAGTCTCTACAGAAGGGGATAAAGGGAAGGTTTTGTCGTAGACGGAGGGGTTCCGTAAGAGTGTGGGAAAGGGGAAGGAACAAAAGAAGTGTCGTAAATTTAAACTCCAACAACACAACGACAAATCAACGAGTCAGTACAGACTGAGAAACGCTGGGGTACCGGACATCGGGTGGTTCAAGGAGACAGGCACCATAAAAGTCCCGTTCTTATGACCTCACCCAACGGTAAAGGAGAAGGTTCCCTAGAAGGACTGGGCGCCTAACTTGGGTGTAGAGGACGTTGCATCCGACTAAGAAATGGTGACTCGGTAGTCCCTTTGGGGTTTTAGACTCTAATGTTTTAAATAGAAATTGAACAATTAATGTACAGAGGGGTCCGATCTGACACGCAAGTACTCTAGTCCCTGAATCGAGAGATTAAGTGAAGAGAACGAAGTTAGAGGTTCGTCAAACATTACTAATCATCGACAGAGTATTTATAGGTATAGCTCACTTACTTAACGGGGTTCTTCACATTAGTTGGTACTCTCTTAAAAGATTTGTTAGGACGACTTATAACCTCCTCTTCCCACGACGAACTGAAAGGGGACAAAATCCACACTTAGACTTCCGAACTCTTTGATGTTTGGGACACATTGTCCCATTCATCTCCTGTATCGCCTCGTGGTTGGCCCTCGTCCTATTCTCTTCCGAACAGGCGTGGTGTCTGCTGTGCCTGTGCGTATGTATGTGTATGTCTGTAAGACCCTTTCCCTTTCAACAGGTACACTTTCCTTCTCAACCTAAATCGTGTTCCTAACTACTCTACCAACCTACCGTAGTGGCTGAGATACCTGTATTCAAACTCGTTCGAGACCCTCAACCACTACCTGTCCCTTCGGACCGTACGACGTTGGGTACCCCAGAGTTTCTCAGTCTGTACTGACTCGCTGACTTGACTTGGACTTCCGAATTTATGAATTTGTAAGAAAGTCTGTCGTTCGGTATTAGAGTACTCCTAGTTGCATGATTCTTTTACGACTTCTCACAGATTTTATTATGTCTAGTGTGATAAGACAATAAATGTAACGTCCAAAGTATACTCCTTTGACTTTGAGAGACGTCGTCGGGTCGGGTTTATATCCCTTCGTAAATCCCGACAAGTCTTACAATCCTGACCGTTGAGGGTGGGGTCTTACTTATTGATAGAACCAAGTCGACAAGACAAAAGGGTAAAAATTGTTCATGTAAAATTACCGGTAATAACAAAAGAAGTACAATCCAAATAGTAACAACGTCAATTGGAGTGTAAATGAAACCGATCGTAGAAAGAAACTTTCAGAAACTGCAAAGTCAACCAAAACTAAACAGAGGAACCAGTATGAGGTAATTATTATTGAATTTACACTTATCACGAAAAGCGGGATGTTTCTTAAGTATAATAGTACGTACGGGAAGTTGTCACGACACCCTCTCCGTCTCTAGTATTAAAGACAAAATGTCCGTCCATTTGACTCCGCGTCACTTCTAATCCCTGAACGTCTTTCAGTACTTGTACCTCTTACCGTTTCGATGCGGAGTTGAGGACCGGAAAACCGAAGAAGATGTTACATACTGTACTGTGGGTAGTGATTCAGACGGGCGGACCGTTTTTAGGTCACAGGTGTGTGTCGTACATACATGTACGAGCGCACGTGTGTGTATGGTGTATAGTCAAAGGTTTACCTTTAGGTTCTTTTGTAGTTTATCTTGAGTGTCCTAATAACACAAGATGTAGGAATCCACCGTTTTTTTTTTCTCCGTTCTTTTGGGTGAAGGTGGTAAAAAGGGGTCGTCCTTAAGACTCCGAGGGAGAAGGATGGTCCACAAACATGTCACAATGTGTTGAGACTACAAGAAAACTCACTAAACCCCTCTTGGAGGTGTTGTGAAACTGGTGGTTTTTATAGGAGTCCCTGTTCTTCCTTTACTCATTCCTATTCAGTTCACGATTTAAGATTGGTCCCGGGGACACATTTATAAGTGCGATTTTGACTTGCTTCAAATAAATTTATTTCTAGGTCTCTTTACCGTCTACCGTCTGGCTTTCCCCACCAAAAGTCGTCTTTGTCCGGTTCAGATACTCTCCTTTATTAGTGTCAACTCGTCTTAAGGTCACCCGGAGACTATAAGTTGACCGGAAGAAGATCCTTAAGCGGGGAAAGGTTAAGAGGTCACAAAGTAATCCGACAGGACCAAACTTCTAATAATTCATTTAGGTTGTGTAGGTGACTTAACTTCCTTTCCACTTCCTGGTTCGTACGATTGAATAATGTTTCTTGTTCAAATCCCAAATTATTACTTTGAGTAATTGGTGGTTTCTATCTTAATTCAGGTGCAATGTGTAGTGGTCTATAATGGTTCAATAAAGATCATACCTAATGGTAACAGTTGGAGATTACTGATGGACTCTGTAACTTACAATCTTAGTATACCCCGAATCTCTTGTTAACTCAGAGTAAAAATTGTTTTCTTCTTCGACTTCCCTAGACAAGTCTATGTGTTTTGATGCTACTTAAATACCAGAAGACGTACTTTTTTCATTCCTTATCACCGCACATCTTATTCACATCAAACAGAATTTACCCACGTATAATTTACACGTAGAAGTATCTAATAGAGAATCTTTTATGTTTCCTTTTACAATGAAGTTTCCCTTACCTAAAATCTGTGATTTCTTGTTTTCACTCTCCTTTTAAATGAAACAGGACTATAGGAAACGATGAGTAATTATCCAACGTATAGACAGTGAGGATGATTTTGTCACATTCAAAGAACTACCGTCCTGGATAACTGGTATAATCTCAATAGAAACATTAGGTACCTGTCCGTAGAGTGACACAGACGATTCATGAGTTACTCGGTAACAACTCATGAATCTTGTCTACAAGAAAAAAGTAGATTTTATTTGAACTGATAATGACTCATATTTAGTTATAATAAAAACACTGAGAAAGATTTACCAAATATTGTTAATTAGTAAGAATATTCCTGTATTTTATTGTCGAAAGACAGAAGAGGGTAAATATCATGTGAACTTTGTTTATCAAGAATTTCTGATAAGACTAAATACTTTATCTCTTTCAAAATATTTAGAAAAACGACTGTCTATAAAGAAGTAAAAAGGGGGGGCCTTCCCCCTGTCTACTAATCATATAAAAATTTTAAACATTACGTTACTTAAATTACCATTTCCAAGAATAGTTTATAAAACAATCCACGAAAAATAATTAGTCAAGCTATCGGACAAGTGTGAGAGTCGTAATGTGAACTTATTCTACAATGTAACAGTTGCGTGTAAAAGATTCTTCACCTTTTGATTCTAGGTCCTAATTCATTCCGTCTTTGTTTCTTTTGTTTGAGAGTCCTCTTACCTTTAATTTTAAACATCTGCGTTCAAATAAGTTTCAAAAGGTCTTCTGTAAATGTAATTTGTAACACTCTTTGAACGGTGAAGAGGAGGTCGGGGGGTGGGAAGGAGAGGCACAGACAGACACACAGAGAGAGACGTCGTAATGGTACTGTGAGATAAAACAATTCAGGAAATTATTCTATACTCTTGTTTCGAAAGACACACCAAAATCTAGACCCTCATTAACTCGACTGAAACTACACGTAGTGTGAACGGGAGATCACCCTTAAGCACTTTTGACGTCAAGGGACCCGACAAGGTAGAAGTCGGGACCCACAGAGGTTTGTCTACCAAAGAGTTCGAGAAAAATTATTTGTCTATTCGGCGTGAATATAAATAAGATAATTAATGATTAAAAGTTTCCCACGATAGTTTTCCGAATTTTTGTCAAATAGGAACACTCATCAATTTGTAGAAAGTAAATACGTTGTTTAAACGAAACTTTTGAGGAAAGAAAGTATTATCATGTTTCTATTTGAAGTCACTAAAGGTCCAGGTTAATTGACTTAAGATTTGTTTACTGAAGTGTCATGTATTAATCTTCTTTCTTTACCATAGGAACACACATACATTAATATAACCGCTAAAAAAAAAATTACTGTAAACCCCCGACAGTGTACTTCATGAAAGAAAGGTAAAGTCTTCTACAGAAACCAAAAATGACAGGAACAAACGAGAAAGTGGAGATGTATACGAATATTGGGGTGGTTCAAGTTGGTTCCGACTCTAAAGAAGTTCGAAAAACGAGACGGTAGGAGTTACGTGTCAAAAGTGAGATATCGGGTTCTGTACCGGTGAGGGGAAATGTCGGAAAAACCTTCGACACGGGTAATGTTGATATGGGTTGTCCGGTCTTAAAACAGTGCACCGGTGTAGATTTACTTTGTAGAAGCCAGATCCGAACGAAGTGAGGTCGAATCTTAGTCTCCACGGTTATGATACCTTTTTCCGACTCCAGTACAAGTCTCTGTTGATCGTCCGAGGGGTATCGGACAAAAACAAATCAGTGATTGAACACAGACTGAGAAAACGTTGGGATACCTGACATCGGGTGGTCCGAGGAGACAGGTACCTTAAAAGGTCCGTTCTTATGACCTTACCCAACAGTAAGGGAAGGACCTGGTTCCTAGCTTAAGTGCACAGGATGTAACCCTCCACCTAAGAAATGGTGACTCGGTAGTCCCTTCAGGGGTGGGTATCTTATGTTAGAGTGACTAACGGAAGTAAACCATCTAGAATGAGAAAGGACCTAAAACAGACAAAAGATAACTTTCCACTGTAAAAGGAAAAATAAAAAGAAGGTGAGTACTCCAAGACGACTATTTCTGATGCATGCGAAGGAAAAGAAAGAGTTCATTTGAGATCAGTGGACCGGCCGACCAAAAGTGGTAGAACCACCCACAGAAGGAGGTGTCCACTACCGACCTGGTGGAAGGGGAGACGTCGACGACCCTCAGGACGAGTGGGAAAGGCACCCGAGGCAGGCCGAGTAGGTTCGACCACGGATAATACCTTAGTTCGGTGACGGTGGAGTTTAAGGACGAGTCTAGGGTGGTGTTTAAGGCGTTATGGTCGGGGACCCGGTCGTTCATGGAGTATACGGAAACCCGTTTCTACCGGACTTGCACCCGTTCCTCGACGGGGTGTACGTCATACCGTTTCTCATAGGTGTGGATGGGGTTATATCCTTCCTTCAAGTCGGTCGTGGCTCTTACCCGTTCCTTCGTCGTGGGTTCTTTCCGTTTCCATTGTGTGAAGCCATAACGATATTTTATCGTCGGAGTTGTTTAGGGTTCATTACTCCACCCCCACCGCTCTTGATTTAGACCCCACAAAAATAAAATCGGACATACAGACTGAAAGTAATTTACGGATGATACAAGATTTGAGATAGGAACTTTTTCAAGTTGAGAATTTCTTTCTGTTTCAATGGTAAAATACAACACGAAATAGAGTTGTCGTAGTTCACCGTGTTCCACTTAAATTATTGTTTATCCAGTAAGGGAATCAGTAATAAAGAAATAAGTTTGTGTGTTGATCACTCGTAGATAAGGGCACAGTCCGAGAGTCGATTTACGACTCCCTATTTCGTGACTTTTTTTTTAAATATATATATATATTCTACAGTCAGAAGTCTTGATCCTCTCTTTACACCATTCTTGGACGCCACAATTTTTTCTTTTAGTATACGTTGATCTACGGTCTATTTACACGAAAATTCTGTCGAGATTACTTCCACGATGTGTACAGTTAGTTATTTAGTTGTCTTCCTCGGACCTCTCGTGTCTGTCGCAGATCTCTACTATGGACTTTTAAAGAGGTAATGAAGGATCCGTATAAGTGATCAATAAGTTGTGGACGATTTATGGATAGTGACATAAAGTCTCTGTAAAAGAAAAAGAAAAAACCGGTGAGGTGTGTCGAATACCCTAGAATCAGGGGGCTGATCCCTAACTTGGGGTCCGGGAGCCGTCACTTTCACGACTCAAAATTGGTGACCTGGTGTTCTCTTAAGGGTTCTCTGTAAAGGAATATGTGAGTCAACCAAGTATTCTTTGGATCCTTTGGAGCGTGAACGTCCTTTCCTTAACGTTAGACTCGTCGTTAAGGGAAACTCCTTACCTGTGGTAAGGGTTACCAGGGGCGTTTTCGTCCTCGAGATGAAGGCCCCTTGACACCCCAAACGTCGGTCATCTGGACCCACGGGTCTCCGGTCTTTACTCTCTTTGGATCAGTAAGTTGGAGAGACTTTGGTAAAAAGTAGACATTTCATCCTAATAACTCTTTCAACTACTGTATTCCATTCATGATTTATTTACAATTTCGGCCGATTCTTGAGACTCAACGATGTCGACCAGTAAGTTGTTTCGGATTGATTCCTGTCTCGTATGAGGTCCGTGTCCGACCTGTGACCCCTAAGGACTACTTATACTGTACTGGGACGGGTTCTGTGAGGAACTATGTCCTCGATGTGTTGGGGACGAATCCTTACCGTGTGGAATTAGTATATATCATTACAGATAATCCACCGAAGGGACCACCGAGTCTCCTATTTCGTAGACGTAACGTGTTTTCTTCATAAAGGAAGAAAATCCTCGATATAAAGAAGAGAAATCCTCGACTATAAGGTGAACCCCCTAATGAGTCAGTAAACAAAAGGAAGGAAAGAACTTACCGGACGGACCTAAAACTTTGAAGGACATGAATAAGTCTACCCATGGTCTAACGTTGACTCCTTAAATCTTTTTTGTACTCAAGACACCAAGATAAAACAAGGGACTGTCATCCAGTCACTTTTTATGTCGTCGTCCTAATTCTACGTTGATTATCAATTTTTATTCTGAAACCCTGTTACTTTAAAGGAGAGAACTACAATAAGGAATGAGGGTCATCGTACCCTCTAGGTCTCAAAACAAAGAGACGTTCCGTATCGAATCAGTCATATTGTCATACACGAAACATAAAACTATTGTTAAGCTCTTTCGCATTACGGAAAGTGTATATAACAGGTTAGAACTTCACGTCCACATAATGTGAACGGTATGTCTGTTCGTTCGTTCCTACGATTACCGAATTCATTAGGTCAGTTCTAGAGTAAAGTTCCGGTCTTTCTCGAAAAGCGAGGATTAGGGTCGATCCAAGGAATAGACATGACGAATAGTAGGATTTTATGGATTAAGTAAAGAGGACAAAGCTTTGGTTTAAACGTTCACTCTTTATCGAATAATTTCTTTATAGACTCCGAATCCTTTAGGATATCGTATAATTTCTTTAATTTATTTAGTTAAATTGAGGTCTCCTGTCTACAAATTCTTCAGTAATTTGGTGTATGTTTTATTTTACGAAGACAAGAAAGGACACAGGTGTAGTATTGCTGGTAGTAGGATGTAGTATGATCTGAAGTCGTGTTCTCTTTTGTAATAAAATGGTATATGATAATATAAATTTTGAGTTCCTGTATCTTTTTATGTTCATCCCTATTTTGTCTTTTTTATTTTTACCGAGGTTATAACAAATTTCATGTGTGTGTGTGTGTGTATATGTAAATATACATATATATCTTGTGTATTCTACCTTTATGTGTATTTGTAGTTCGTTAATAGAGACTCATCACCTCGAATATGTGTTGAAACTAAAAAGAAATAGAAAGAAACTTGAGAAATATCACTTGTGTGGTATTATAAAGGTTCAAACATGGCCCTCTTTATAAAGAAGTAATGAACAATCAAAAAAATGAATTGGATTGTGACTATTTTCGTCGACGTCTGTAGTCAAGAGTTTTGTCATAGAGTTTGTACTGTTTCTTTAATTGTCGAATTGACAGGTAATTTATGTCTAGTATGTCAAGGCCTTATGCTTGTGTAATGAGGAGTAGAAAAGAGAACTATTAATTACCCGGTTTCACAGTCTTGATTTACTAACTTTACTTCACTTCCTACTAGTTACAATTAGAGAGAGAAAGAGAGGGGGGAGGGAAGGAACACGGGAGGAGGGAAAAAGAGAGAGGGAAGAGGGCCATCTTTATGGTAATCGGTCAGACGCTCCGCTCGTTCCAGGGGCACCTCTCGGACCGGGTTCTCCTGGTGGGCCCGGGGGACCAAATGGTCCAGTCCCCTATGGACCTCAGTTTCCTTTTGGTCCCGGTGTCCCCATAGGTCCTTAACCTTTCGGTCCATACGGACCTTACGGTCCTTTCGGTCCTCGGTACCCTTACGGACCCCGGTTTCCACTTTAACCTGGGTTTCCCCTCTAGCCTGGGTACCCCTAGGGACCTGGCGTCCCCGGAGGTCCCGGAGTGCCTGAAGGACCGTAACCCTTCGGTCCACCCGGTCCCAATGGTCCCGTTGGTCCACGGTTTCCACTCTCTCCTGGGTTTCCTGGTGGTCCGGGAGGTCCGGAAGTCCCAGGATTTCCTCTCTTCCCAAAGCCCTACGGTCCAGACGGTCCGGACTTCCCAGGAGGTCCCTACGTACCGGGAGGACCGGGACATCCTGAAGGTCCTCACCCATTTGGTCCTCACTGCCCGAAGGGACCCGGGGTCCCGGGGGACCCTTTCGGTCCGGGAGGTCCGCTTGGACCCGGTGTTCCGGGATAGCCCCAGGGTCCCCAAGTTCCTGGAGGACCCTATGGACCTTAACCATTTGGCCCGGTCCTGCCCTAGGGACCCGTCGGTCCTAAAGGTCCACCATTTCCCCTCGTTCCGGACGGTCCCGACGGTCCTGGGGGCCCGGAAGGTCCCCAGCCCTTTGGTCCAAAGGGACCTGGGTTTCCACTGTCCCCACAACGCCCAGAAGGACCCGGAGACCCTGGTTCTCCCCTCTTTCCTGGTCATCCACGAGGACCTGACCCCCCAGGGGGTCCTCTCGGTCCGGACGGACCTTAGGGTCCAGGATACCCGGGAGGTCCCCGATAGCCAAAAGGACCTGGGTTTCCTCTTCCACCCCAACACCCCGGTGTCCCCGGTGGTCCTGGCTTCCCACTCGGTCCCGAAGTTCCGAAGGGTCCTTTCGGTCCGAAGGAACCACTTCACCCCGGGGGACCGTACTCCCCGAATGGCCCAGGGTATCCCGGGTTCCCCCTCCGACCCGAGTTTCCGAACGGCCCTGATGGGCCACGAGGTCCCGACGAACCTGGTTTCCCTCTCGGTCCTTAGGGTCCCCTAGTCCCAAATGTCCCGGGGGGTCCGTAGGGTCCCTAACGTCCGGGCTCACCGGGGTAACCTGGTGGGCCTTAAGGACCGGGGTTTCCTCTTGGGCCAGAGGGCCCCGGGGGCCCCAAGGGACCTCATCCCTTCGGGCCTCATCGTCCTGAAGTGCCGGGGGGCCCCTTCGGACCACGGGAGCCAGGGGTTCCGGTCGGGCCGGAAGGTCCTGGGGGTCCGGGAGGCCCCGGGGGTCCCGGTGGTCGACACTACGGGGGCTGTGGTGGTGGGGTACCTCTCATGGACGGTCTATACCCCGACCCTTAGCTACCTCGCTTTGGGGGCGTGCGGATGCCCCGATTCTTTCCGTTCTTACCTCCTCCCGGCCGGATGCTCTACGGGCGCAAGTGGCGACTCGAATGTCGAGGAAAGGGCGGGCACCCCCGGGGCCACTTCAAGCTGTTTGACGAGATATTGCCGTCTGTCTTGATGTTGGGCGTCTGCCCGTAGAAGTGGACGCTCCAGGGACCCCAGATGATGAAACATATGGTGCAAGTGACGTTCCCCCCGTTGCACACCCAACGAGACAAATTCTTGTTGCTCGGGCACTACATGTGCATGCTGCTCATGTTCTTCCCGAAGGACCTGGTCCGCAGGCCGTCGCGCCACGACGACGAGGCCGGGCCCCTGGCCCACAAGGACGTCTACGGGAGACTTGTCCGGCGCCCCGACATGCGGCCCGTCATGCAGGTAAGGAGAAAAAGTCCTATAAATAACATAGGGTACATTTTTTTCTTTTGTTCTTTCTCTCTCTAAATTATCTTCTTTTCTTTTACTACGTGGGGTTTTTTAGGTTTACTCTTTGTATTAACGAAGCTTTGTAAATATATCAACCTTTCAATATAAATTCACTTTTAAACTTGGCAGTACATGTTTATTTTTGATTCTACGTACGAATCACGAGACGTGCCGTCGGACACTAACTTTTACTACCCTATCTAAATACATAGTTCATGACTGTGAGGACAACATGGGTGACCTTAACATAATCGACGAATACAATACACGAAGGTACTATTGGACGAATAAGTCTAGCTTCATAAAGTCATACTTTCTCGTAGTATCTATTACTTTCAGTGAGTGAGTATCACAAATGAAATTTTATAAATATTTGTACCGAATTTCTTTACAGTCACTATTGTTAATGTATGGCATAAATGAACGTATTAAAGGAGACATAAACACGTCTATAAAACGGGACCCTACACCCCGACAGGACGTCACGAGAAGGGGTCACTCTGTCCCTGCTTCTTGGTCCCATCCCGAAATCAGGTGTCCCATAAAGTGGGGACAACCTCCGACACAGAAAATGTTCTCAAGATGAGTCTTAACATACAGATCACAGGGATCTTCTTGTTGACATTACGTAATTGAGCACGGAAGAGACACGACTCGTGACCTACTCTGTGAAAACGCCCCGAATTCTGTCACAGGGTGTTCTTCGATTGTTTGGTCGACCCTCTGTACTCGCCTTTCATTGAGTAAACAAGGAAAAAAAACGAACATAAAAAGAAAGGACACTCAAAAAAAAAAGAAAGAAGAACAGAGGTACATTGAATGTGATACTTAGTTGATTATATTTGTGGATCTTCAGTATTCTTTTTTTTTATTGGGAGAGGGGCGGCTTGAAAGGTCAGAACACCTTACAAGTAATAGTTGTCGTCAAGAATTGACACAAATGTACGTATATTATTAGGGGAAGGAGACGGATGTGTGTGTTTATTGATGTTACTCCAAAGTAGGTCCTTCCCCTATAGTCATGAAAAATCATGACTGACTTAAAGTCACTTTAAAGGGACGCATCATATGTATGTTTAGTCACACAGTAGACTCCAAGGTCTCACTGAAAGGATTTAGATACGATAGGCAATGAACCCCTTTCTCTTCCCTCAAAGTCTTAATATATCCTTTTATTTAAAAAGACTTTTTTATTAAAGACTTCAGAATTTAATTGTTTACCTACAATGAAGGACGACATTCATGATTTTTACGTCCTTCGTTGAACACCTTCTCGGTAGACCTTACAATTTGCCGTTTCTGTCGGGTACGAAAAATACAGTGGGGTGTTCATGTTCTTCGTTATGTTAAAATTTCTCTTTTCATGTATAAAAAGGTCCCAAAGTGAATCAATGTATGATTAACGAAACGTGTAATTTTAGACCAGAGTTTTGTGTCTGATCCGTAAAGTTCAACCGACCCTCATACGACGACTGTGACATTCGGTGACCCCCCTTATTACACCCCGATACCGCCACTTCAGAACATAGAAGAGGAGTTTTAATTCTCACTCCTTTGTTCCACTATCCATGTCTACCCTTTTATGTGTTTATTTATGCCATATTTGTGTGTACCTTAACACAGATGCACTTTAGTCTTAGTAAACTTGGTAGTTCTTACAAGAGGAGTCGGATCATCGACAGAAAAGGGAGAAAAGAAATATACCATATGTTCGTGGTAAACAAGAGTTAAGTAATCTTACTCTTCACTCAAGTAATGGTGCACCGAAGAATGAGTACCGATTTACATACTGTTTGAAAAGGGTAGTTTTTGTATAGGGTGAGTTGGAAGTAAAAGTTTCGTCTGTCGCACCTACACCGGTTTGTAGAAGACCCAACCAAAACTCCTACGACCAACACCCGGTTACCGATGCTCCCGGTGAACCCAGGTGACACAAGGTAGACGACTTATCGACGTACCTTTACCGAGTCTTCGTTCAGTCGAGTCGAGCAAATATTTTGATATAAATAGACACGTACATACCCGAAAGATAAAGGTGTTTCTCTCTTTCATGGAGAAATCAGTTTTGGTTTAAAGTGAAAAGTTTATGGAAGGTTGAATAAATAACCAACAATAAGTTAACGGAGACACACACATACACACACACACACACACACATAATAGTCCGTATACGAAGATTGAAAATCTATCCTCTCCTCGTTTTGGATACGGTCTATAACACATAAGATAATATGTTACCACGATTAGAGTCTCGATTTACTTAATGAGGTAAATTAAATTTTTTCTCAATATTCATTAATAGATACATAGACACAAAGGGAAACCTCACAATGTGTAGCACAATTGTGTGAACTCACATTTTCGTCTACTTTGTTTGTGTACACGATTTCATATCCCTGTCACGATGTTAAGGATCATTAAGTTTTAATTGATCTTGGAAAGGTACACTTTACCTGGTTTGACTGTTATAACAATAAAGTTATGTCTCAAAATTACGTCCCACTGTAGGGTGTCCCCTCTTCTTACAGACGTCACCCACTGACAAGAGTTTATAAAATGTCTATTGGTACTTACCACTTGTCTGACCATTGAAAAAAACTCAAAGGTACTATCTAAACTCTGTACAGTTATTGTTTAGTAAAAACATAAATTTTAAAACATGACTAAACTTTTTTTTTCTCAGAATAATTTATGGAAATTTTCATACAAAGAGTAGAACAAGTATAGTGAGTCGACTGTGACAGATTTGAAGTATTGACAAATAGGGGATTACACAATTAATCGACGACTTTGTCTCTGGATTGTATTAGGATCGAACTTTCACTTTCGCAATCAACGAGTCAGGACAGGTTGAAAAAACACTGGGGTACCTACTATCGGACGGTCCGAGGAGACAGGTACCTTAAGAGGTCCATTCTTAGGACCTCTCCCAACGGTAAGGGACAAGTTCCCCTAGAAAGGTTGGGTCCCTAGCTTGGACCCAGAGGACGTGACGTCCGTCTAATAAATGGCAGACTCGGTGATCCCTTCGGGGGTAGGACCAAATGACCCCCGTTAAGAAAGAGAGACTGTCTCGTCGACGTTCCCATTCGTCCGACCCCAACGACGCCGTCGGAGTCCCGGGGTCCGAGGAAGACAGCGTAACGAGAAGGTGGGGCTCCGGCACCGGGAGTAGAGGTCCCCGGTCCTGTCGTTTGGTCGTCGGGACGAGGTCAGGCACCCTTCTTCCTGTTCAGTCCTTCCCCTCGCGTACGAAGGAAGGATTTCTTGAGTTGACTCCCCAACGACTTTAGTGGGTGGGTGTAGGGTACGAGACTTAAATCAGTGTAACGGTGTTGGTCGACGTTTCCTCACACCCTTTACCTCATAAATAAATCCCGTTGGTGTACAGGTCGATTCTTAGTGTCCAAGACAATTATGTCTTCTTTCATATTGTCTAAAACCCCCTGTTAATCGACAACGTAGACAGTGTAGGTAGAATTTTCCTTTTTGACGGTGTTTAAAGAAAAGAGGGGTGCGTGGGGGGGGGTGTGTGTGTGTTTTGATTGGACATTCATGATTTAAGACAGTGACAAACGGTATGGTCTGTGTGTTTAAAACTTCCCTCTATCACCACCCACCTCGAAGTCTACCCTTCGTCTGGACAAAGTTCTTGGATTCCCAGCATCATTCGTAGTGACTATTCCTTACTTAAGAAAGCACTACTGAATAGTTCGAGGCTTACTAGTATTGAATAGTGCATTGTATAATATTTCCCTAGTAAGTTATTCGTTGATACCTCGTGGTCAGACACCGACCAATTGAATGAACAAGTTTGGGAAGTTAGACTTTCGGGTTCTGTCGTCAAAGGTAAAGGTGCACCGGGTTTACTGATTTCCGAGAAGGTATTGTACCTGGTCAATAGAGGACACGTGTGTCACGACCAGTGTTTTCAGTTGTCTTCCTACCTATGTCCTCTGTCTCCGTCCTTCCTTATTTACCGACCTTAAGTCTTACGACCTGTTCGTCCCGTTTCGGTAATAATGACACAGATGACATAGGGAAATGCAATTTTGTGTTGTGTCTCATCGGGGATGAAACGTGGACCATAATGGTCCGTTACACTCCCCGTGTATTCCTTGTCTTTTGTACTGGTAAGAAAATTTTTCATGGTAGACAAATCTCCCATACTTCCAAACAATTTGTTCAACTAAAGGTCCACTAGACGTTTGTTTCCGCCATATGTCGAGTGACCTACGTATACCCGGTCGCTTCAAGTCTTTTTCCTTCCGGTAAGGTACGACGAGACAAGGACCCTTACGAAGAGACTGGACAGACGAAGAGACTAAATGGGGACCACTCTCCATTTAGGAGAACGTCGGGAGTCCTGTGTGTGTTCATAGTGGAGAGGAAGGCTGGAACGGATATGTTAGAAGACAGCGAAGTGAAAAGGACGAACCAGTGACTTGACAGACAGAGGGGATGACTCTCTCACATTCGAAGAACTCTCGTCCGTGGAGTACCAAAGTAGAAACGTAGGTGTCGAGTAGTATCTCATAACCAGGTTGTGGTCGAACCTCCTTATTTCTTAGAGAGTCCCGACGACACCCTCCATCACGATTTGAACTACACTCCACACTGACTTAGGTCGAGCTTCTGATATGTCTTCTAATATACAAGGTTCGAATAAATCTTCGGATTACACTCTACTTTAGATTAGAGTCCATCAAAATAAAAACTCTTCTACTGAAAATTTCTTTAGTAGAAATTAAACTATCTTAAACCTACTTACCTCGTATCCCGTAGGGTTCTTCTTATCGGAGAGAAGGAGAGTATCATCTCCTTTGACCATAACACACGCACGCNATCTTCGGATTACACTCTACTTTAGATTAGAGTCCATCAAAATAAAAACTCTTCTACTGAAAATTTCTTTAGTAGAAATTAAACTATCTTAAACCTACTTACCTCGTATCCCGTAGGGTTCTTCTTATCGGAGAGAAGGAGAGTATCATCTCCTTTGACCATAACACACACACACACACACACACACACACACACACACACACACACACACACACTCTCTCTCTCTCTCTCTCTCTCTCTTTCTCTCTCTCAGTCTTTCCCGTCCCCACCCCACCCCCTTTGTCGTCTCTATTCCCTTTACCGGACTGATTACCGTGGGGTGAGGTCATGAGGACGGACCTTTTAGGTTACCTGCCTCTTCGGACCATCCGACGTCAGGTACCCCAGCGTGTCTCAGCCTGTTCTGACTTCGCTGAATCGTCGTCGTCGTCGTCGTCTGGTCTTCATAATGAGTTTTTGATTTTCCTTTATAAATTATTGGTTTCGTCTTAGTGTACTACGTCCCGAAATGTATATCCCTTCTATGTAAATATAAAATAGATTATACGTTATTCTGTAACGTCCAGGAATTCGTCTTTTTTACCATACTTGTATTCGTAAAATCTTTTCAATGAAACTATTAAGATACCTCTTCGGTACTATGTCCATTGTTTTGGTGACTGATCTGGTCTTATCGAAATTAGGTCCTTACCCTACTACCCAACTACCAACTCCCTCGGATTGGTTCAGAGTTCTCACTCTCATTTACAGTCCAGTCACAGTCCCAAATTCCTGACGTATTGGTACCTCGATGGAGTTCCCGATCCTTCACCTTACTTCTTCTTGACCTTTGACTTCTCTGTCAACTATCTGACTTGACTTGGACCCCTGTTAGGGTCTTACCGGAATACTCCCGTTACCTTCAAACTGAGGCTCTACCAAAGGAGAGTGACTATGTGGACCTTTTGTCTCTGCCACGGGGACTACCTTTGTCCGTCAGAGCGTCCCCTCGGACGAGGTCCGTCCCTTTCTTCTCTACGAACCAAATATGTACCCGAACACCCTAGACAGACACAGGTCTGCACATAAACGACTCTTCTATTCCCCACCTCGGTACTCGGACCTCTCTCTGGACCACCGGATACCATTATTCTCCCTCTCTTTTCTGAGTGAGTTTTAGTCACCGTGGTAAACGTCTGTTTTTACTGACCTGACGAAATTTTAGAGGGAATGAGCAACGTCCTTACATAAACTGTTTAGGAAAGTAGTATCTGTGTCGTTTCCCTTTACAGTAGGGTTGGGTGTACCTTAATGCTACTTAAGGTTTATGTATGCCGGTTGTTTCTCACGTTTAGTTAGTGCAAAATGATACAAAGTCTTTTCAAAAAGAAAAATTACCAAGAACACTGAGATTTTCATTTATAGTACAAGTAAGGTATAATGCTTTTTCTTTTTATAGATACCTTATCGGAATCTCAATAGAAAGAAGACCGTTTCCCAATGTGTCCTAAAGACTACGAAAGTAAAAGTTTTGGTTATGAAACATAGTCCCAGTTAAAATAAGAGTTCATTCGATAAGAAATACTACAGTTTATGGACAATTACTGAATAATAATCTTTTAATAAAAAACGATTTAAGATCTCTATTCACGTGACCTTAAAATTTTCACCCCGTGTAATAGGGTAAAATTGTTTAATGAGTCTTCAAAGAACACATACAATGACTTTGTGTCTTGGTAGATTGACTTAAAAGGAAACTCCGTAGGTCTTGGAAAAGTCTCCAAAAAAAGGAAACGATAGAATTACGTTCATTTTTACCTGATAATCTAAGTTTCCGTGAAGATTTAATTTCAAATACTAAGAACACCTCTGGATGTTAAATGTACGAAACAAATTTTGGTGGTTCTAGATTTTTAATTAAGAATTACTCGTACCGGTTCGGTCAAGAGTAGACTACTCACTCACCGACCGTCGTTGCAAGGGTAGACGAGAATAAACACGCACTGTTTGTGTTACCCCTTTCAACTACCTTACGAATGATCCGAGGTTGACGGACGATCATTCTCGACGGAAAGGAGTGGTTCCTGTTACTACCGAAACAGTAAACAAGACGGTTTTAGTCTCAGTGGTTATGTCTTGCGCAATCCTCTCCCAAGACCCCGGTCCCCGTCTCTTGGTTAGAGTCGAGGAGATGGTCGACACTATAGAACTCAGTTAATAAAATTCCAGAGATTTGAAGTCGAAAACGTGAATATTTTGTCATCCACCATTGTCATTGATAGAAGTTGTGAACCCTCCGACCTACTTCAACACCGGCCATAATGTCAGACAATACCTCCCCATTGCTGACGGTGATAAATGACTCGCTGGTGGTCCCTAGTTTTACGAGATTTACAGAAATACATAATTGAATCAATGAGGAATATTACTGAGATAATAATCGAGGTATAATGTCCCCTTCTTTGACTCCGTTCCATTGCACAGGTTCTAGATTATTTTCCGTTACGGTTTTAACATTGGGTACGTAGACCGAGGTGTCAGGTGCGGGACTCGATAATGTGGTATGACGGATTTCCGTCCTGTCTTTTCAAGAGTCGACGGATTCTTCGTTTGGGACGGTCACTCCCGAATCTTGTAATCGAACGGGGGTCTCTCTCTGACTACTGGAGTCAATAAAGAATCAATAACAGGAATGGTCTCTGTTGTCTCTGTCGGTCGATGGGTTTCCGATATATAACTGTCTACAGTAACACTGTAGGAAGAGGGAATTCTCTATGCTCCCGTCGACCGAAATTTTTGATTTCCCTGATAGAGTGTGGATAATCCTACCGATGATACTTTGTTGTGTTTTGTTATGGGTTTTATTGTTCACAACCACTCTTATACCTCTTTAACGTTCAGGACACGTGACGACTACCCTTTCATTTCAATCCGTCGTCGACACCTTTTGTCATGTCTCCTGGGAACTTTTTACTTTTTGTCTTAATGACACACTGGGTTGTAAAGGTCAAGACTCATCTATGGGGTTTCTAGACTTTCGTCCCTGCGTTTCTCAGTAAACCGTGTGAGGTTAAGTATCGTTGTAATAAGTGTTATAGATTTTCCATTTTCGTTGGATTTACAAGAAACTCCCTAGTTACCTGTTTGTCTTGCACCATATGCGTATGTTACCTTATAATAAGTCCGAAATGTATTTTTCCTTTAAGACTCTGTACAATGGAGTACCTACTAGGACCCCTCGTAATACCATTGTCTTTACTCGTTTATTGTTTTCCTGTTTTTGTCATACTAAGGTGAATATACTCTGTGTATCTCTTCAGTTTAGGTCTCTGTCTCGTCTTCCCACTAAAACACGAACTCCCTCTTTCCCTACTCCTTCATAACGAATCACCCACATCTCAAACAAAACGTTCTACTTTCCTCAAGACCTGTACCTACCACCACTACCAATGTGACGTTACACATATATAGTTTACGGTGACTGGACATGTGAGTTTTCATCAATTGTACCATTTAAAATACACTACACGTAATTAACTATTATTATTAGAATTTTTTTTTTTGTTGGATTTCCCTTTTGTAGACAATTATCCTGATTGGGTACTACATCCTCCAGTGACTTTTACTGGAGGTCGTCGGAGGAAATGGTTCAAGTGGTGTCACGAGTGGTTTTCCCATTCCTTAGAATCGTCATCGTGTCACCGCCAGGTCTTTGGTGTTCGTCTTCGGGATCGGAGAGGGTCCCTTCAAGACGTCTGGTGGTGCCCCGACCGCGGATGACGTAAACGAGGTGAAGTCACGTACACTGGAAGATCCCTCGAATTCTGGACCGTCGGTCTCCGTCTGTCAGGTGAAAGTGGGTTACTGAGGTTTCCCGTTTGGTCTTAACTCAAAGAAGAACTTCGGATTTGTACATCAGAGGTGCAGTTAAAAGACCAAGGTTTCCACTTCGATTTGTAGTACACAAAGAAGGTTTACTCCCCTAGAGATCCCGAGTATGTATAAGTTGTATACGTGAGAAAAATTGGTATTCAAAATGAAATCGGTGCACTGAAGCGGTCCGGGACACCCCTTTTTCCACCTTTTAAGTAACGTTAAGATTCATCCCATGGGACGTCCGGTATTCTCTGACCTTCGTACCAAAGACGTTAAATGTCCAAAGGATTCCTTGTTCCAGAGGGAGAACACCGGTCTCCTCTTTGTTGTCAAGGTGTCTGTCCAAAAAAAAAGAATGCACTCTTTTCATCCAGACATTAAGTGAAGACGCCTGTTCTCACCCCTACCAAACAAAGACAAGGTACTACAGACCCCGATATCGACCTCCCTTTAGTTGTTGACTCCGGACATTAGTAGACTTTCGTAGAAGTAAATGTCCAGGTGGACGACTACGACCGTCAGTCGTCCCTGGAGTCGACTCGACAAAGAGTTATTGTATACAGGAAAGGTACACCAAAGAGACACACCAAAAGAGTGGCATGATGTGGACCTAAGGTTCGTGTATGAGGTTCCCTCGGTACGCCTTTACTCGCCCTCAAAATTCTAGGTCGGAGTCTTCAGTGTCTTATAGAAAGGATGGTATAAGATAGTCAACAAAGCGACAACAAATCAGTGATTTAGTATAGACTGAGAAAACACTGGGGTACCTGACATCGGGTGGTCTCAGGAGACAGGTACCTTAAGAGGTTCGTTCTTATGACCTCACCCAACGGTAAGGGAAACGGTCCTCTAGCAGGGTTGGGTCCCTAGCTTGGGTACAGGGGACGTAACTGTCCACCTAAGAAATGGTGACTCGGTGGACTCTTCGGGTTACCTCCACTACTTACGAACAGGTCCAAGTGTCTCTCCCTTGGTCTGAGGTGATGAGTTACCTTTCGCGTAGTTCCAGTGTAACATTCTTCTCATACGCCCTACCCTTCGTGACCACCGGTAGAAACAATTTATATTGACCGTCATACAGAAGGATCTCTAAATCACAGAGTAGATATCACCTAGGAGTGGTCACCTGGACCTGTACCCTGTGTTTCTACGTGTGTGAAAACGGGTGATGGACCAAGGGACGTGTACAGAGAAGGGTCTAGAGGAACGATAACTTGAAGTTTGTAATATAGAAGATCCTGGGACCGGGTGAGTCGGTATGTCAAGTGATAACGAGTCCCTCCCGAGATAAATAGGACTCGAGTACGACAGAGAGAGGGGTACGTTTCCTCTGTCGATTTACAGGTGGAACTTCAAGACGGATGATCTTCCTGAGAGGAGTGATGACAAGAAGTCCTGGGGAGGGATCACCCTGACGTCACGTCATCGTCAGGTAAAAGTCGAGATTATTGTATAGTCCGGACTTAGTCAACACTTATAAAGGTGGTAATAGTAGTTGACCAGTGTCCCTTATGGAGTACTTCGTTGTCCACACTCATTCCTTATGTTCTGTGTCTCTAGAAGCGGTGGACAAGTACATTTAATTTTGGAGACCTGACGAATCTGTACTAGGGTACATATCGTAAAGACAAAAAGTGACCCACGATAGACACACGTGGGTTGGAATGTTTTGGATCCAGGTCTTCCTGTCGAGACCATTATATAAGTAAACTACGGGGTGTTAGTTTACGAATCAAAGCCGATCTTGAGACATAGTACAGTCATTGACGAAAGACTTATCAACCGACTCCTTCCGTAGTGAAGTCTAGTCAGGTCACCGAGTCAGGATAGGTTGAGAAACACTGGGGGACCTGACGTCGTGTGGTCCGAAGGGACAGATAGTGGTTGAGGGTCTCGAATGAGTTTGAGTACAGGTAATTCAGTCACTACGGTAGGTTGGTAGAGTAGGAGACAGCAGGGAAAGAGGAGGGTGGAAGTTAGAAAGGGTCGTAGTCCCAGAAAAGGTTACTCAGTCAAGAAACTTAATCCACTGATTTCATAACCTCAAAGTCGAAGTCGTAGTCAGAAAGGTTACTTATAAGTCCTGACTAAAGGAAATCCTAACTAACCAAACTAGGGGAACGTCAGGTTCCCTGAGAGTCCTTAGAAGTTGTGATGTCAAATTTTCGTAGTTAAGAAATCACGAGTCGAAAGAAATATCAGGTTGAGAGTGTAGGTTTGTACTGATGACCTTTTTGACTTCCGTACCGGTATGAGATTTTGGGATCCTCACCACGACACCGAGAAGAAAGTCCAGAACGGTCAGAGATGTACCGTAGTAATTGATAGTAGGTCGTGGTGCCGTAGACGGTGTGGTAATACTTGATGCCTACTCTCGTCGTACAAGTATCGGACCTGGGTGACGACTGAAAAGAGAAGAAAACGGGGATGAGTTTTGACCGTCGGAAAACTGAGGTGACTATTCACTCAATCTCGTCATAAAAGATCATACCGTATCCAATCCACATTTTAGATTTGTTTACGTGGTTTACGACGAAAGATAAAGAACGTATCCATCATCCATCAGTTATCTTCTACTTATTGAAAAGGATTTAGTTTAGGGAATGTGTCACCTTCACTGTTTATCTAAGTTCCCTAATCTAGACTATCTTACGAACTACTTGACACCTACCTCCAAGCACTGTAACATGTCCTCCGTCACTAGTTCTAGTAGAGGTTCTTTTTTTTTACGTTTTTCCGTTTTACCAACAGACTCTTCCGGAATGTTTATCGACTCCCCTTTTTTTTTCTGAACTTTCCGTTTTCTCTTTTCCTTTCTGTATTGGTAAACTTACGTCTCAAGGTTTCTTCTCGTCCCTCTCTATTGTTTCGGAAGGAATCACCAGTCACGTTTCTTTATCTTCTTTTGTTATCTAACCCTTTCTGGTCTCTAGAGAAGTTCTTTTAATCTATATGGTTCCCTTGTAAAGTACGTTTGTACCCAAGTTATTTCCTGTTTTTACCATACCTGGATTGTCTTCTTCTTCTATACTTCTTCTCTACCGTTCTTATGTGTCCTCTTGATATGTTTTTTCCAGAATTACTGGGTCTATTGGTGCTACCACACACTAATGAGTGGATCTCGGTCTGTAGAACCTTAGACATCAGTTCACCCGGATTCTTCGTAGTGATACTTGTTTCGATTACCTCCACTACCTTAAGGTCAACTCGATAAAGTTTAGGACTTTCTACTACGACACTTTCACGACGTGAGTTATACAGTCGTTTAAACCTTTTGAGTCGTCACCGATGTCCTGACCTTTTCAAGTCAAAAGTAAGGTTGGGGTTTCTTTCCTTTACGGTTTCTTACAAGTTTGATGGCGTGTCAACGTGAGTAGAGTGTACGATCATTTCATTACGAGTTTTAAGAGGTTCGGTCCGAAGTCGTCATGCACTTGGCACTTGAAGGTCTATAAGTTCGACCAAAATCTTTACCGTCTCCTTGGTCTCTAGTTTAACGGTTGTGGGCAACCTAGTAGCTTTTTCGTTCCCTCAAGGTCTTTTTGTAGATAAAGACGAAATAACTGGTACGGTTTCGGAAACTGACACATCTAGTGTTGTTTGACACCTTTTAAGAAGTTCTCTACCCTTATGGTCTGGTGGACTGGACGGAGGACTCTTTACATATACTTCCAGTTCTTTTTGTCAATCTTGACCTGTACCTTTTTATCTGACCAAGGTTTATCCCTTTCCTCATTCCAGTTCCGACATATAACAGTGGGGCGAATAAATTGAATATACGTCTCATGTAGTACTCTTTACGGTCCGACCTACTTCGTGTTCGACCTTAGTTCTGACGGGTCTCTTTATAGTTATTGGGTCTACACTTCTACTATGGTGGGAATACCGTCTTTCACTTCTTGATGTCTCGGAGAACTACTTTCACTTTCTCCTCTCACCTTTTCAACCGAATTTTAAGTTGTAAATCTTTTGATTCTAGTACCGTAGGTCAGGGTGTGAAGTACCGTTTATCTACTCCATTGTTACCTTTGTTCCTCTCTGAAATAAAAGAACCCAGGTTTTAGTGATGTCTACCACTGAAGTCGGTACTTTAATTTTCTACGAACGAGGAGCCTTCTTTTCGATACAGGTTGGATCTGTCGTACAATTTTACGTCTCTGTAATGAAACGGTTGTTTCAAGACAGATCAGTTTCGATACCAAAAAGGTCATCAGTACATACGTGCACTCTCAACATGGTATTCTTTCGGTTTATTAACTACGAAAATTTCATAGCACAACCTCTTCTGAGAACTCTCAGGGAACCTGTCGTTCTTCTAGGTTGGTCAGGTAGGATTTCCTTTAGTCAGGACTTATAAGTAACCTTTCTGACTACGACTTCGACTTTGAGGTTATGAAACCGGTGGACTAAGTTTCTTTACTGAGTAACCTTTTCTGGGACTACGACCTACCCTTTCTGACTTTCGTCCTCCTCTTCCCCTACAGTCTCCTACTTTCTCAACCTACCGTAGTGGTCGAGATTCCTGTACTCAAACTCATTCGAGACCCTCAACCACTGCCTGTCCCTTCGGACGGGACGACGTCAGGTACTCCAGTGTTTCTCAGCCTGTGCTGACTCACTGACTTGACTAAGCCTAAGTAGGAGTAGTCTAACTCTCAGGGCCAGGAAAGACTCTTACGTAAGGGTAGTAATCGAATCTGGAAATGAGAATGTACGTCATCGAAGGGAGAGTTCAACCACTTTAGACCTTCCGGCCTAGTATAGGATGAATAAAAATTTGGTCATAAGTTTTGTATCACGGTCCGTGTGCCGCACATAAATTACGTAAAACATACTAAAAGTGGAGTCACAGACAGGACTTTTCATAGCAGGTGTGAATGAAAGGTCGACTGGGGTCGTGTTCCACGGTTCGCCGGTAGAGACGGTGAGGTCCTGTACTCTGGTCGTAACATCCAGAGAATGGATTTGAACCCGTCGCTGACCGAGGAAAGAAGAAGGGAACAAAGTGTTTTGGCTTCCCCTACACCCTTTCAGCTGAGACTTTGGGACTAAAGAGCCCAGACAGGCACCCGTTAGGAAAAACCTGGTCAGTTGTAAAAGAAGGGAGCATAGCATATATATAAAAATTTTTCGTTATGAGAGTAGATGGTGTTTCCAGGTTTTAAATACCAGTACTGAACACGTGCAAAAAATTTTTTCGTTTGTCACGTTTTATGACTGCGGGTTTGACATTGTATGTCTGCTTTTGTGTAGGTGCACGATGCCAAAAGAGGGCGCTCGGTTTCGGAAACTTTGACTTACCTCTTTTTGACAGAATCGTAAGACAGAGCGTGAAAGCTGTATAGATAAGCCGTTTTTATTTTGGATTTGTTTTTCAAAATTTTATTCGTAAAATTTTCAACTATGTGAAAATCAAAACGAATGCACAGAAGAGAAGAAAACCGAAAACATCCCCAAATAAAATTCAGACGTTTGACTGCGACGAGCAGGTGTGGCCACATCTTTGACGCTGCTCAACCTGTGCCGACGGCCCCTCCGCCCCGGCTACAATACTACAGTAGCGGTGCCCCGCCTCCGCTGTCACAGACTCATCCCCGAGGCGCACGACGTTGCGGGCGATGGGCCGAGACTCCGTCGCGCTTAGGGCCGATCGCGGACGAAAAGGGACCACAAGGCGGGGCCGGCTCAGGGCGCACCTCTACCGTCTGCTGGAACCTCTGCTCACCACCCTCTTGGTCGGCCGTCCTCGTCGGTCGTCGGGTCCATGGGTGAGACGGGCGCGAGGACGCCCCGGAGGGCGTGGGGGTCGGGAAGGCACTCGGAGTCGGGCCCGGCCGCGTCGGCGACCGCCACCGGCGCCAGACAGCGCGCCACCACGCGCGGAGACACCTTCGCGCGCTCGCGACGCCTCGTTCACCCCGTTGTCTAGATGATTGTGCACTTTGTCTGTTCACACTGTCATTGAGTCTAGACGGGAGATCGGTCCTCCTTAGGGAAGGGCTCGACCAAAGACAAGAAGGAATAAAGAATTACCTATTCTGTCAAATACGCCTCTGACCCTCAAACTCGATCGCTAATTCCCAATTGAGGACCTAATCTAAGTCTGACGAAGACAAGTCGAGCGAGGATGTCGGGTAATTATGACAAAGCGGAGGAGAAGGAGTAGGCATTTTATTCCTATTACTACGGTCAAAGCATTCTAACAGCACTTCTAATTTACTTCTATTGCGTTTACAACGGGAACTCGTATCACGGACCATGTATTGTACACGCGTCATTTATATTCGAAATCAAAAAGAACGACAGTAATAATAGTAGTAGTAGTACATTAAACCTGAAAATCTTGGACTCTGAACCTCTAAGCGAACCTGAGTGCGTAAACTGTCGATTCCTTGTACTCTGGATTTCGATAGTTTTTTGTACTGTTCAAGTGTTTCGACCAACCACAGTCTTTGTTCTGATCTTAAGTCAATTGTGTGAAGCCTGTCACAAATAATGCAACACACATGGGTGACGGTCACGTCACTTGTAAAATAGGAACTCATCTATCGTAATTTATTTTGTGATTCATTGAGGATTGGTGTCCGACCGGAACTTAAAAAGTTCAGGGACCGAATTATATGTTAATTTTTTTTTTAGTAAGAAGTTCCAGACGGAGAGGAGAAATGATCTAAGATTCTACAAAACTTCTTTTTCGGTTTCGGACTAAGTACAGACATCTCAGGTGTCCCGGAACGTGTATTAACTGTCAATTATGTATAAACGATGTTTGTGATTACAACTTTATAGTCAACTCTTTGTCGGTAATTTTTGTTGTTTTAAGATAAATGATGTCGTAACAAAGGTCTTCCTGTCCGAAATCCATGTTGGACTCGTCTACCGGAAAAATGTTTCCAACTGTTATATTATGAAGGAACTAATTTGAAGAACTGGGAAAAACAGCGAAACAAAAATCGTCTACATACACGAACTTCCGTGTTTATGGTAAAAAACACCCAACACCATAAAGTGCAAATTATTGGGGACGGAGAGTATTGACTCCACAATTTTTGATATAAAGTACCGTGCTAAGTTCCTATTTCCGATTAATTCTTCATTTGTGAAAAACTCACCATTTCCCCTTAGAATTAAGAACCAAGATCAGAAAAGAGAACGGGCAACGGTCGATATACAGAGACTTCAATCAGTGGGAAACTTTTCTTCCTTTAATTGTACATAACTCATAGCTAGATGACATACGGTCTACAAAAGTATTTATACTTAAGTAAATTAGAAGTATTGTACGAATTTTTCATTCGTAAAATTAAATTATAAGTATTGTACGGATTTTCCATTCACAATGGAAATACAAATTTACTGTCTGTTCCCTCTCTAGACCGTTCTCCAATCAGTTCTCGTGGACTGAAAATTCTAGTGTGAAAAGGGTGTAATGACACACCGAAGAGACCAGGAGTCCCAGTGTTAGACATTTCACTCCCTAGGAATCTCTAGCGGAGAAATTCCCAAAATGGTTGTTTCTCAAAATTTGAAACTTGGATCTATCCTGACACTTCACGATGTCGGAGAGAGTAGATTCAACGGTCCTAAGGGTAGTTCCATACAACCTCAGAGGTCCTAGTGGGATGAAAAATCCAAGAAAGATTGACATTCAGACCCGAAACTTTTAACGGTTGTAATTTAAATAGTCTCCGGAAACGAAACAATGGACGAAACTTCTATTCATTCACATACACGAAGGAACTCTAGACGAACCAACTAATCAATGACCACTAAACAGAGTGATTAGACTTATTACAAAGACTAAGTCTTCTTTAGTGTCAACGTGGTTAGGTTCAAAGGATTAGGATGGTCACAATTATCTCTTTGTAGTCAGACTTTACACACTTAATATAAAACAAAACTTTCAATTTTCTCTTTATCACGGAATTCAGTGTCTTTCTCTTCTATCAACATTTTACGGAAATAAGGACATACACAACGTGACACACACATGCGAGTCAGCACAGGTCGAGAAATCTTGAAGTACCTGACATCGGGTGGTCCGAGGAGACAGGTACCTTAAAAGGTCGGTTCTTATGACCTCGTCCAACAGGAAAGGATGAGGTCCCTTAGAGGGGTTGGGTCTTTAGCTTGTGCGCAGAGGACGTAACCGTCCGCCCAAGAAAAATTTTGACTACACAATACGATGAACGGATATTTTCATTTGTAGAAAGGAACTTTTAGGGGACAAGGGTCAAGTACGAATACCACCGTTCCACTATCTTGTAAATCAGTAACTAAGGTTTCAGATGTAAATAGATGGTGTTTTCGGATTGTAAGCACCAATACTTAAGAATACATGTAAAAGATTCTCCTTCGATATATATGTGTACCTACGGGTTTAGGACTGTGTATGACGTATATTATGAGTAGGTCGATAGACAACAGTTCATTTACTTGACAAAAACAACAAAAGTACTGAAGAACCTACACGAAACATTAAGTCTCAAGTAATGATTTCCAGAACTAGATGTATACTGGAAAAAAACGTATGTAGAAAATCGAAAAGTACCTCTTTCGTTACCGTGGGATGAGGTTATGAGAACGGACCTTTTAGGGTACCTGCCTCCTCGGACCATCCGACGTCAGGTACCCCAGTACTTCTCAACCTGTGCTGACTCGCTGAAGGGGAAAGTGAAAAGTGAAAGTATGTAACCTCTTCCTTTACTGTCGGGTGAGGTCATAAGAACGGACCTCTTAGGGTTCCTGCCTCCTCGGACCATCCGACGGCAGATACCCCAGCGTGTCTCAGCCTGTGCTGACTTCACTGAATCGTCGTCGTCGTCAAACAGAAAAGTATTGGACAACAAAAAGATCTCAGTAAGGAAAAAAAAACGTGAATTGAAATAACACGAAGTGTCTATGATGTAAAAAAAAAAATTTGTTAACTTCCAAACGTAACTGGGACACAACCAATCGGAAAAAACCGTTATTTAATAAAAAATGAATTCCATACATGAGAAAAATATACATTACGATAACGTGTGAATTTCCTCATGTCTTATCACTTTACATTGAAAATATGTGTGACCCTTTGGTTTTTTAAGTACACTGAAAGAAATAACACTATGAGTGAAATAACACCACCGGACCTTGAGTTGACTTTGAGGTTCCATACGGACACGATCTTAGGACTTAGCATGACCTCCGGTTGTACCCTGGACCGTGAACCATCTACAAATGATCTATAATCGACTTACTCACTTACGTACGATGTCCTGAAAACCACTATTACATGTGTTCATCTGTATGTTAAAGAGTAGGTCAGATCTGTGAAAAACTCTCACCTTTCGGCACGAGAATCTTAAAACGACCCTGACAGATGAACTCTACAGACAACCGTAGTAGTAACCACCCCTAACCTCAGTACCGGGTCCTGTTCCGTTGACTCTCAACGGAGACGACTCCACACACGACGGGTTAGACGGAGTCCGTTGTCTTGGATCCTTAGGAGATCACTAAAGATTATAAAGTAAAGTGAAGTAAAGTGAATAAAGGAATAAGAGACGAAATAAGGAACGGATGGAATTCTTTAATAACTGAACGTACGACATCAGGGACCCCAACGTTTCTCACCCTGTACTGAATCACTGATTTGTTGATGTGCATTATAATGTATTGTGTATTAATGACGTTATGTATGTCATTTGTCATGTACGTAATCTTAGTACTAAGGTTTTGTAATCACGATTTCACTGGTCCACGTCAAGTGGTTTGACCCGTGAAAGAGTCACACTTCGACTCACAATGAGTGTAATGTCAAAAACACTGAATGCCTCGTCTCGTCTCTTAAGAACGACAACCTTCGTCAGTCAGTAAGTGTTTGACTTCTCTTGTGACTAACAAAAGGGAAAAATAAGGTTATTATACGAGTGATTTAATAGTTCAGTTCTCAGGTCATCTGTCGACCCAAATACTCAGACGTCGAGGTCCCAACGTAGACCTCTTTACCTAAATCCTTACTGACCGTGTACATATTTAATGAAAATTTTTCTTATAAAAATCGTTTGACGTCCTGAGAAGCGAAGGTGAAGCAAACTTCGCCCAAAAAGTATACAAAGGGACCGAATAAGATTTGGAAACTACTGACGTTCCTCTAGGTTGGTCAGGTAAGACTTCCTCTAGTCGGGACCCTAAAGAAACCTTCCTTACTACGATTTCGACTTTGAGGTCATGAAACCGGTGGAGGACGCTTCTCAACTGAGTAACCTTTTCTGAAACTACGACCCTCCCTAACCCCCGTCCTCCTCTTCCCCTGCTGTCTCCTACTCTACCGACCTACCGTAGTGGTTGAGATACCTGCACTCAGACTCACTTGAGGTCCTCAACCACTACCTGTCCCTCCGGACCGCACGACGCTAAGTACCCCAACGTTTCTCAGCCTGTGCTGACTCGCTGACTTGACTTGACTTGACTACGGTAGAGAATGAGTCGTAGATTGATCTTTTGACTTCATACTTCTGTAAAGACACATGTCACGTCCCTCTAGTGTCCACTGTTATGACTAAACGTGAACAACTCACCACTGAGAAACGGTCTATGTCAAAACTAACGTAAGGTACATGACCGAGTAAATTAGAAGTGTCTAATAAGATATTGGTACTATATCAATGATAATAGAGGAAAAAAAAAAAATTCCTCCTTTAACTCCATCAATTCACTAAACGGGTGACAATAAGTCAACCATTCACCTCTCCGTCTCTAAGTATCTGTCCGTCAGTCCTTCGGTCAGACACGTGAATTTAAAGAGTTTCAATAAATTAATAGTTACGATTGTTAAAGTAGAGATTTTATTATCAAATATTTGGAAAACAAATATATTCAGCAACAACAGTTTGACAGACAATTTAACAGAGGGTTTCACATGACAAGATTTCTTGTGACTGATAACACTCTACGTTTATTAGTCCAACGTGGTAACCTGAAAAGCCTTGTCAGAGAAGAGTCTGTGAGTATGAACCGGGATCTTGTGCTCCGAGTATATGGACCGACAGAAGAACTTCAGAAATGAATAAACTACTTTTACAATTTATATTTACTCTGAGTTGAGGACTTAAAAAGGGGTTTAGACGAAAAAGAGGTCTGAAGGGATAGAGTCATTTAAGTTAGTGGTTAATTGGTTAAAGTGTTTCCGGATCCTTATAAGACTAAATAAGTAAATGAAAAGAGTGGACAATGTAGACTAGATAGGTCAGAACAGAGACAGCGGTTTTGTGTAGGACTTAAATAGAAAGGAAAATAATAATAAAAAAACGAACAAACAAATGTAGTAGACTTATACACGACAGCAGGAGGGAACGGATTTGGAGACGTCATTTGATTGTCCTGAGGGTCAAAGGTAGAACAGGGAGATAAGAAGTGAGTCGTCGACATCACTAGTTAGAGTAGTGTAAGGACGAATTTGGACAGTCACCGAAGGGGGGACCTAATGAATGGTACCAACGATAGACGACCTTGGATGAATGAGAGGACATCCAATACGACATGGTCGGTGTGGTCGGAAGAATTACACGACGTTGACTGGTTCGAGTAAGACAGAATAGGTAAACGTCATCGATTACTTAAAACTTACCAACCGGAAAAGAACTGTAATTCTGGATTCAAGTTTGTATGATTTATCCTTCGGGAAGGACAAGTCAGTCAGATCTCATCGATAGGTGAATGTAATAGTACAATATCATTAAGAGTTGTCTCGTAACCAGTGGTCGATAATAAAAGGAATAATTTAATAACGTCAGAAGGGTGTGATCATGTATTCATGGTACACTCGTCTCTAAACAAATAGAACAAGAAACGACATTGGAGTCCCGATGAATCTTCTGTCAGTAATTCTTAAACAAGTAATTCTTTAATTGACAATCATAAAGGGTCGGTGTAGAACCTCTGCAATTGTATCCTAAAGATGTAGACTTCTTTGAACCAGGTGACCTTCACAACAATTGTAGAACGAGTCCGAAAACAATTTGAACCGTCTACAACGAAAAGAGAAAGACTTTTACATAATCTTCAGGCACAAAATGTTGACACAGATGATGACAAAGTAAGATTGGTGTAAACCCAAATCAAAAATTGAATACAAAACTTTAAGACATAAACTTTCCTGTCTTCTGAAAACGAAACATTTACTCGACCATTAAGGGTCACTACTACCGAAAATAGTGGACTTTAGAAACACTAACAAGTAAAACAAACTTTAACGACTTCATTCGTAATATTTATAAAAACAACATTATAATGAATTTTTATAACATTACAACATTATAATGAATTTTTTAGTGTAACGAAATACGATTCAAGGAAGACCTTCATCACTTCAACCACGTGTGGAACCTAAAAAATTCGTATTTATCGAATTCAAAAACACAAAAAAACGAAAAAATTGTAGTTTCAATCCGGAATATCGTAATTAAAATGGATATCCGTAGGTCCGTACCATCTACAACATTTCGTAACAGAGACGTACATTTTAAGTCTGAACCTGATAAATGTCAACTACAACTATTGTATGTAGTCTCCTAGTTAAAGTCTCGTGTAACAAAAGTTTTAGTAAATAACTCGGGAGTACGAACCGGGAGAAAATCTTTAACGTTACCTCAATCTCCTTTTTTGTATTAGACAAATGGAATACTCTAATGTGTAACTATACCAAGTTAGTTTTACGTTCATTATAATAAAATTCTGTCTACAAATTCCCGTCTTTTGTCCCCAGCCTATTTAAAATTTTTCTTTCTCCTCTCTCGTATGTTGTAAAAACAAGACATGAACTTTTAACATTGATTACCTGGTTCAAAATGAAATGAATGTGTTAAAGATACTAAGAACATTTACTAACTTGTTCGCCATACACATCCATACGTACGTACGAGTCAGTACAGACTGACTCTGGGGTACCTGACATCGAGTGGTCCGAGAAGACAGGCACCTTAAAAGGTCCGTTCCTATGGTCTCACCCAACGGTAAGGGAAGAGGTCCCCTAGAAGGGCTGGGTCCTAGTTTGGGTACGGAGAACGTAGAGGACTTAACCGTCCACTTAAGAAATGGTGACGAGGTGGACCCTTAGGGATTTCTTCACCAAGAACTGTTGTTAATACTTACAAATTTCCACGACTAAATGTGTAGAAAGAGATTTATTGTATCATCAAGACGACAGAATCTTTTATGGTCTTTAAATCTTCCGGATCTTTATCAAATAAAGGGGTGAGTCTAAGTCGTTATCGTGTAATGCAATAAAACACTATATTTAGGAAACTGGACAAGAATAGACTACAAGAAATTAACTTGTGAAATCACGTATACATCTTCATATGTAAAATGTTTTCTCTAGTGTTCGTTCGAACTTTACATCAAAAAAGTAAAAGTAGTCGAAAATACCTTAAAAATTAGTGTAAGAATTTAACGATTGTAACGAAAATGGTTAATCAACTAATTCGAGAAGAATTCAACAACTCAAGGAATAATCAGATCTAGTGTGATCTTGTCGTCATTCCTTTGAAGAAAACATTTTCCGGTCTATCATTTATCAAATTCGACACAAACCGGTCAGTCACAGTGTCGATGAGTTGAGACGATAACATCACATTTTTACTAGTATATTATGTGTACATTTGTTTACTTGTACCGACACAAGGTTATCTTACAATAGGTATCTGTTGTTTTAGACTTAAAGTACATTAAAAGTGTAGAGTGTTTTATAAGAAGAACTACAAAAAAGGATAAATTTTTATATTTTTGATAAGAATTGAACGTCTTGTATGTCTTTCTGTCACCCGACTTAAACCGGACACCCGACGTCTAGGGACGGAGTCTGAGTCACAGTCTGGGGGTCACAATACTGTGTATAGTACTTTGTGCAGGGTTTCTCTTAAGGTGTAGTGTAGTCTAGGAGGTAATGAATCGGGCATTAACGGTCAGTACATAATCTAGTCAGTAAAAGGACAATTTTAGTCTGTGAACTAAGATTTTTCAATGTTCTAGTCAAGTCTTTAGTAACTTCAATTTACTTCTCGGCTCCTTTCTGAGGTGGCATGTTTGTAGTCCAATAATTTGAAAAAAAAGTGTTAAACTTACATAGAAACAAGTGAACATAAAAATAGACAAAAGTTTTTAAAATTGGATTATTTTCGTGAGATTTTAATAATCCTATCGAAGAAAATAAAAATAAAAGTCTTCCTCGCATAAAGACGTCTTTGTCCTAATACGAGTCCTCCGTCTTAAGAAATATAAAACCAACACAATGTCCAGTTTGTGGTAAAACAACTTAAATGGGACCAACATTCAACAAGTACGTAAAAATGGCATAATGTATAACGAAATTTTATTCTTCATATCAAAAACCGACCATTAGGAAAACAATCTTATCTAAAACAATAAAATTTCTGGACAGATTTATCATAAGTCAAGTCAAGTCAGTGAGTCAGTACAGGTTGAGAAAAACTGGGGTACCTGACATCGTGCGGTCCGAAGGGTCAGGTAGTGGTTGAAGACCTCGAACGAGTTTGAGTACAGGTAGCTCAGTCATTACGGTAGGTTGGTAGAGCAGGAGAGAACCGGGGAAGAGGACGGAAGTCAGAGGACATCATAGTCCTAGAAAAGGTCACTTAGTCAAGAAGAGTAGTTACCAGTTTCATAACCTCGAAATCAAAACCGTAGTCAGGAACGTCACTTATAAGTCCTGACTAAGGGAAATCCTAACTGACCAAACTAGAGGAACTTCAGGTTCCCTGAGAGTTCTCAGAAAAGGTTGTGGTGTCGAGCTTTCCTGGTTAAGAAACCGCGAGTCGGAAACAATACCATGTTGAGAGTGTAGGTATGTACTGATGACCTTTTTGGTGTTGAAACTGATATGTCTGGAAACAACCGTTTCATTACAGAGACGAAAAATTAAACGACGGATCCAAACAATGTCGAAAAGAAGATCCCTCGTTCATAGAAAATTAAAGTACCGACGTCATTGACAGGCGTCACTAAAACCTCGGGTTCTTTTATTTTAGGTAAATTTCTACCTAAAGACGACGAACGAACGAGTAGAAGTTCCATTTTATAAGGGTCCTACAACACAAAAAGACACTCATGACAACCACGAACAAAAGGGACAAAACAAAGTACGAAGAAAGGTCAGACAAACCCAAGGTGGGATGCTCCAAGTCACAAAGGAGAAACATAATCGTATTAATAGTCACAACTTACAATACGTCATATTGGCGAAAAGGACTGGGACAGTACATGGTAACGATAGAGAATCATGTAAAAGAGTGAATTAAGAATTGACTTACCGAAAAGACAGGGAGTAAGTGAGTAAGAGACAAACGACTTATAATGGACGATTATAGTCTGTGCCAGTATTCGTGGGAGGTGAAAAAGGGTGAAGTGGTAGATGGACAATGACGGGACATGAAGGAAGACTTGACAGAGTATAATAACAGTACAGTCACCCAATAGTAGAAAACATTAGGTAAGGAAGGTAACAAGAGAATGACGAAAGGAAATCGAATCTGAAAAGGTGAACCACAAAAATTAGGTCAATTGGGGGGATGGAAGGGGAATAGGTGAACGGACGACTGACGACGTGCAGTAGGGAGAAAAACTAAACGTATCGAGTCACGACGGGTCCGAAAGTCGGGGTAGAGGTTAAGGGACTTTAACTTCACCCGGGGTCCCCGTAAACATATCACTGTAGTCACGTGACCTCACCCGAACCGACATACTTACACCTTTACCGTCAAGGAAACGAGGACGAGACGACTGACGTAGGGTCCTGTCACTCGATTTCGTGACAGGAATTGGTCCTCCTAAAGAAGGTCCTAGTACGGAGGTCAAGAACCACGACTTCATGTCTTTTGGAACCCAGCATGAGAAGATCTTAAAAAAAAAAAAAAAAAAAAAGACTGACTTCGAAACACTCTACATTGACACAGGGTACAGTTTTTATGTAAACAGAATTTTGTAGTAACACAATGAGACGGGTGTGATTTAATGTCTGTGTGGAAAGAGATCTACGAAAGATCTAAGAAAGAGATCTAAAGGGATCAAAAATCACACTTCTTTTATTGATCAAATGACGGTCCTTGGACTCGAGACGGAACATCTACTAACCAACTTAAGTCATAAGACGTCAACCTGCATCAGTACCTACTAGTCTTGAATTCCTTGGTCCCCTTAATAAATCGAAAAGACAAAAACGTAAGACCTTTGAGTCCCGGATCCGATTACTTACGGTTCGAGACACAGTTTACTCACTTTTTAAACTTAACCTTGAACTCAGAGGACTAGTGTTCGAAAACAACTTAGTTCACGAAAAAGATATCACAACTAAGTCTACATTAAAATTTTTACAGTATACTCTACTATTTAAAAAAAAAAATTTTGTAGGTTCTGTCACTAAGTATAGAGGGATTTTCTAGAGTCATAACCACTGGAAACTGAGAGTCCACAGGACTAATGATATCTTTCCCGTCTATAGTTAGATTTTACCAAACGAAATGTTCGGATCGTCACTCTAAGGCACCGGACCATATATGTCCTCCCCGTTGAATGATCCTTTTCCTGTCTTCTAATTCACGGACGTCGGCTCACATGTGTGATGGGGTCGTCCATGGTCCATCCGGTGTTTTTCCTGCACAAACCGACAATGAGTAAAAACAACAAGGAAAGGAAGAACATTGATTCTTCTTGGTGAAAAAAAAAAAAAGGTGGGGGCAGGACCAGTTTTCTTCAGTATAAAAATCTGGAATTTCATACTAAAATTGCTTGGACGGTAAAAATTAGACTGAAAGAACTTCGTCTCATCCTTAAGAACGATGGTGTATAAGAATCGTTTCAAGACACCTTACTTCTTAATGAAGGCCCAAGCGGTCTTTTAAAAGTTTCATAAGGTTGTCTAGGTCAGGACAAAACCCGATTACAGGTCGAAACCCAACGTAATGTTCGTCCTACCACTCAACCCTCCTAGACCCCACACACAGACCCGGATACTAAAATAGACATACACATACGTATACGTATGTATCCACTTTCTTACCATCAACACGACGAGGAAGTCCTACCGTAAGTGGTCCGGGTCGTCGGACACTTGCTTGGTAGACAGACAGACGACGCAGCGGTAAAGGACCTCTCCACCGGGAAATAGAAACAGGAAGGTACGAATTTTGAGGTCCAAGGCTCTATAAAGACAGTCACTTACATAGGTCCGGGACGTGACCGTACTGAATGGAAAAGGGAGGGTTCACCTCCTTTCACAATCTCCACTGTCAGGAATACTACACATCGAAGGGTGTCGGTCAGAATAGGCATCCGGGACCTCCTCGAAATCCCCTTCCGAATCACTACGGACATCTAAAACCAAATCCCTAGGCACAACCTTAAGAGACGAACGTATGGAGGAACTAGAACTTAATTTGTCTTTTTGTCTTCCATCAATTATCATGTCAACCATCTCTTCGTCTGTAACAAGTCCTGTATCTCAGTCTAACCTCTAAAACCGAAAAAACTTTTGTGATCCAAGATCCCTGTATAGATCCAAGATCCCTGTATAGGCCTCTTCCGTCACCGTGGGGTGAGGTCATGAGAACGGACCGTTTAGGGTACCTGCCTCCTCGGACCTTCCGACGTCAGGTACCCCAGCGACCCTCAACCTGTGCTGACTCACTGAAGCGAAAGTGAAAAGTGAAAGTACGTAACCTCTTCCTTTACCGTTGGGGGAGGTCACAAGAACGGACCTCTTAGGGTCCCTACCCCCTCGGACCACCCGACGGTAGAGACGTCAACGTGTCCCAGCCTGTGCTGACTGTACTGAATCGTCGTCGTCGTCGTCCCTGTATAGTCTAATTCCTAACAGTACAACTTCTTTTTTTGAAGTCAATTTGTCAAGTGGTTGTACTCAATTCACACACACGACACAAGTTCTGGGAGTTCACATCTATTACAATCTATGTCTCTATTTATCCAATACAAAGAACGAAAAATTGTTAGTACCATATCACCATCTATTTGTTCTCTTCACAGGGTTTAAGTAGAGTTTCAAATTCCTCTAAAGGTCTCTTTCCACTTAAAGTTTACTCCCCAGATTCTCTCGAAGTAACTCTTTCATTGTAAACAGAACCCGGAGGTTTCTGATCCCCGAAGGGACTACCGAGTGTCCCATTTTGCAGACGGAGGTTACGACCTCTCGACCCAAACTAGGAACCCAGCTCTTCTAAGAGACCTCTTCCTTTACCGTTGGGTGAGGTCATGAGAACGGACCTTTTAATGTACCTGTCTCCTCGGACCATCCGATATCAGGTACCCCAACGTTTTTCAACCTGTACTGACTCGTTGAAGTGAGTGAGGTTTCTGATCATCCTAACAATTGTCGTCTTGCCCTCTCGTAAGGTCTCATTTCCTTATGAAACTGTTACAAGAACTCTATCCTTAACCTATGTCAACTCTTTACCTTACTGAAATTTAATCCAACACAAACTCTTTGTCTTACCCTTACATCTGATCCCGATCTATCCCCTTTAACATGGACTAAGATATCTGAGACACACACTCCCCGCCCCCCACCCCCCCACCTACCCACCACCATCCCCTTATTATTCCTGAATCCGACTCCCTTCCGTATAACACCTCCATGTTAACTTGATTATAAACAGGTGTCGTATACTTCCCACTCTCTCCTCCGTGTCCAACTTACTAGAACTGACCCTTTCATCCAACACCTCACAGTTTCTCATTTCCGAACTAAATCAAATATAAACGAATCTTTATATGAGAATAAATGAATCCTTCTTATAAGACCTAATTCTTATGCACAACCATTTCTCTACCCTTTTTCCAGAGTCCATTGACGTCAAGAGGGTAATATTGGGTGTCCCTACTGCTACTACTTCTGTTGAAGGGGGTAAAACAACGAGACTGAACTTTTTATCTTTAGAAAATTTTTACGTAACAGTAAAAGTAGTATCTAAAGTTTATCACAAGAATGCCTTTGGGAAAAACACAACAAAAAATAAGACATCTTTAGACAAATGTGTAAAAATAATATGACTATTTTCATGTCATTTAAGGGTACCAGAGAAATACATTTGTAAGTGAATAAAATTCACGGGGGATTGATAATTATCGTTGGTGTAAATCCAAAAGTTTATTTATGATGTGTCTGAACCGATATTTTATACTTAGGAAGTTATTTTATTATACTCCTTATACGAAAGAAAACCATGTCGGAAGAGATACGGATCCGTGATCCTCTCAACAATCCGAAATCACAAGAATGACTGTAAAAAAAAATTATGAATTAGGATTCGTACCGTTGGGTGAGGTCATAAGAACGGACGTCTTAGGGGTACCTGTCTCCTCGGATCACCCGATGTCAAGTGCCCCAGTGTTTCTTAACCTGTACTGACTCTCTGATTCGTGTCGTGTCGTTCGTATCGTTTACTTTATAACTATGAGACTATGGTAAGAGGACGGTCCTTTATTAGTGTTTACGTCCGTTCCGAGAAACAAAATTGTAATAAATATTGTTACTTTTTACCTGTATCAAATTCCGACATTATTAGTCATATCTCATTTACTTAATGTGACATTAGTGTACTTTTATAATACGACAGAAATTTATTACTACGAGAACTTCTATATCTTTTGACAAATGACCTTTACAATTTTCGTCCTAAATTTTGACATATGTACGAAATTGACACATATAAACTCCTCTTTTATGTGGTCACCCCTCTAGTTTGGTCGGTTAGGATTTCCTTTAGTTGGGACTTATAAGTGACCCTCCTGACTACCGACTTCGACTTCGAGGTCATGAAACCGGTGGACTACGCTTCTCGGTTGAGTAACCTTTTTCTGTGACTACGACCCTTTTTAACTCCCGTCATCCTCTTCCCCTGCTGTGTCCTACTCTACCAAACTACCGTAGTGTCTGAGTTACCTGTAATCAGACTCGTTTGAGGTCCTCTATCCCTTCCTGTCCTTTCGGACCGTTCGAAGCCAGGGACCCCAGCGTTTCTCACTCTGCGTTGAATCACTAACTTGTTGTTGTTTAGTCACCAATTGAGACCAATCACCTCAATATCACAAAAGGTAAAAAGAATATAGAAGAGATATGTGATGTAAAAGACATTAATTCTTCATATATTAATTTTTTTTTGTGTGTGATTCAATATAATTTCCTATTTTTCCTTTATTTATGACTTCTCTAGTCCTGTCAAGACACTTGTAGTTGTATAACACGTTTGGTACTCATTCAGCCGACTGGAATATTGATGTCGTAATTATTATCGGAGAGGTTTTATCCAAAGTCACTACAGGAAATGGAAACAGTTCTTAATCTAGCCAACAGGACAAATCACATGTTTTTAGACACAACCCTAAGATGAAATTAACACCTAAGAACCCGGAATGGAGACCTTTGACATTAAGTAAATTTACAGATACCTATGTGGGTCCTTAGACGTAAAATTTATTTGAGAGTTCCACTAAATAGACTACGTCCCACCAGTCGGACTGTATGAAACTATTTGTGACGGTATCAACTTAGAGTAAATCTATTATTCGAAATTCCAAAGAAAGATGGATCTTGAGAACAGACGAACCCACACCCTCCAAATCATGACATCTTCGATCACAAAGCACCGGGTCACCAGGATCTACGAGTAGTCTTGGTGGACACCCCGAAAATTTCGTGACGTCTACGCGTCTAGGGTAGAGTTTTAGAGGGCTGAGTCTAACAGATCCTTACACCTTACTCGTGGTGTCCAATCAGTCTTGACTTTAGACAGGTTATTTGATTAACCATAACTTCTGTCATAAATACCCAGAACAAAGACCACTCGATATGACTATGTACAAACATTTCTGTTGTACCGAACCTTATCAGTAACCATCCCAGTCGACGGACTTTCAATGACCCAAGGGTAACAAAGATGTGGTAACTAAGACGTTCAATTAAAACCAAAAGAACTATTGAGAACTAGAGTGAAGTATCAAAAATGGAAATCTACCGTCGTCTCCGATCAATATAATAATCCTGTTGAGATTTAAAGTAAGGGTTTAGAATTTCTTTTTTCGATACAAAAAAAACAAACATACTTAAAATATGAACCTGTACAAAGTCATTTACTCCATCTCTCGAAATTTTACACAGTAGAGAACCTAGTAAAAATATCTTGTGACACAGTTTATCGAGGTTCTTTCGAAATAGGCTTAAACCTCTCGTATAACTTCCTCCTTAGCTACGTATACCGAGAAAATTCTGGTGTGTCACTAATTCTTAACCTCCAAGGACCCAAAGTAGTCTTTCGTCTACAGAACCTCCTCTAATTCGTTCAACCTTTCGAGTAAGTATCTTCTTTTCAAACACCCAAAAAAAAAAAAAAAAAAAAAATTACAAATTGAGTCAAATTGTACCTCTAACCCCAAACCTTACCTAATGTTCAAATTTTCTACGACTCAAGTCACTCCGTCTCCGGAGTGAATATAAATCCATTGTCATCTTTCTTTTCCTCTTAAGTAATTCAAGAATTTTACAATCGAACAAATCGGACATCCAAGAATTTTCTTTGGCTCGATAGATATACTAATACTAATGTCGTTCAGTAATCTATCGTCACTCGGAATTACTGGTTTTCTTCATGACTTTCCCTTTTACAAAATAAGTTTTAGAGTCAAGACGTTAGGTCAAAGATGAACTAGGAACAGGAGGAAGTGTGATATGACCTCCCGTTTGTGGCCTTGTTTTAATCAAAGGAACATACTCCTTTGATAGTCTAGGATCAATGTGTCGACCTTAGTCTTACAAAGGAAAAGAGATTTACTTTAATTAACACATTCATGAAACTTGAAAAACCTCTACATAACCGTTGTATAACACATTCTTTCGACACAAGGGAGTCCTCACAAGAACTGAGGTCCCTGACGTCCCGGGAGTGATGTGGAAATTGAGATCTCCAACTTTCGAAGTCCTGAAGGTCTCTGGAACTCACCAAAAGTAGACACCAGTGACCCCATCCGTTCCCTCCCCGCCTCAGTCCCGACGGACTGAGCGAATCCCTGGGTCGATACCTTACGAAACCAGTTCCGGGACCACAATAGTCTTACTGTCACAAAACATAAAAACAAAAATAGAGACAAATACCCTTTCATGTATTCATTACTACTACCTATACCACTACTTTTCTTCCTTTACGATTTTACTCTTTTTTACAGAAACCTTATATTAACGGAAAACAGAAAACATAACAAACCATTTAGTGACGATTAAAAAAAAAAAAAATTTCCTTTGTCGTCTATTACTTAGACCGTCTATCGGGTCTTAAAGTATACGACGAAACCGCAAAAAGAGAACTAAAAGAGTCTTGAAGGAGTAATATGTTATTTTGAAACAGTGATTTTAAAATCAAAATATACCGTTTGCCAGGAAGTTTTCCTTTGAGACATCAAAGTAATCGAGTAAGGGTGATTACAGAACACTCTCTTGCAAACCTAAATTTATCTTGACGTCACGACACTAAATACAAATTCTCAACAGGTCAAAGACTCCACTTCCGATCTCCTTTAACTACGGAAGTAAAATATTACATTGTACCAAACACCAACATGGATCAGTGGAGGGTTAGAAAGACACCATTAATGTGGTACCCATCAGGTTCTTATTCGTAACTTCATGTCAAAAGTTTTTAGGAAGGATTGGATCAATGAAGGTAAAAACACAAGTCTGTGTATCGTAGGGTAAATCTTTGTCTTACAAGTCTATATGATTGGAAGTTGACAAAACAAATAGGGGAAAGAAAAATAAGTAGACAGTCCAAAAAGTCGAGTCGAAAAAAGAAAAAGAAGATAAAACCATGGGTGAGGGCAGAAAGAGGAAGGGAATGTATGTGGGTGCATTGAAAATTTTTAGTAAGAGGTCGAATATAAAATGTTGTCGGGACCCAATCACTGATCTCGTGACCCACACCTCGGCCCATCTGGACCCACCCAGAGCTAAGACCAAGACCGTGGTGATAGGCACACAAGAACTGGTTCGGTCAGTCGGACACCGGCTGGAATCAAAGGAGTAGAACATTGGGAATCCTAATCTGACGGATGAACGTTCAAGGAATCGCCCATCTCTATGACACATCCTTTCAGGGACCGCGTAGGTTTCACGATCAATAATGATTACAGTTGTAATAATAGAAATGAAAAAAGAAAAGAAAAAATGAACATGAAAAAGAAAGAAAAACAAGAATTCCATGAGTAAAGAACTAGTATTGCTATTGAACAGAAGAAACCAATAAAATGTAAAGAACAAAAAGACGAAATAGAGAACGAGAGGGTAGAGAGGTCAATTAAGAACCTTTGTATAACGATTCGTATCGTCAACGTCGTCGACTGGTCCGTCACGGTCCATGACCCGACACAAAGATTGGTGGGGACCGGGTCTTTTGGAAGTGTGTAGGAAAAGACGGGAGTAGGATGAATCAGATAAGTAACAGAAAGAAAAAATCTCAAATAAACTTTTGTATGAGACAGGACAGAAAATTAACAAGTTTTTACTTCGTAAATATGGTAGATATTTCAGAAAACTGGGACTGTAAGTCACTAAGATACTTTTGTTCACGTTCAGTTGACACCGGGGGTCCACACAACAATCTGGACACGTGAAAACGACTCGAGGACAATGGTCGTCATAAACTCAGGACCTATTACATCATGTCACCAAGAATTACAAATATTTGGGTTCTTACTCGGTCCGTCGAACAATTCTACGTCTAAGAACGTGACCTAAAGTGTCCAGACCCCTACACCTTTAGACACCTCCAGAACCATTAAGACTATTTACGCTAGTAAAACTCTTTGTAATTATACTCTCAAAGTTTTTTATTTACTGTCGAATAAGAATAAGTTCTCTAATATCCTAATATCACATTCTCCCCACTGTTTTCTGATCTTACTCCGTTTTAATTCACGATATTATTTTCATGTTTGTCTTTACTAAACCTTTGAGTCCTTTTAGCTCTTTTTATTTCTTAAAAGACCTCCTTAGCTGTGAACTCCATCCTCATTCTAAAGTCATTTCCTTGTTTCTCTCTTCTCGTAATAACAGGTTCCTTGTCGTACTCGTTTCCGGACCGCGATCTTCCGGACACCACACACTCCTCTACCGGTCAGGTCACAGGACGACTCCCGCGGGTAATGCAGGTCTCAAAGTTTCCCTCTCCTCCACTGTCCACCTCCGGACTGACTTTCAGACCTAAACACGGTGAGTCATTACATTTACGATTTATTCACACGAAAACTCCGCTCCCTGACCTCTTAACGGTACCAGTCCTGTCCCAACATCTTTCTAGTGGTCGTTGTGTTCACTTCCAACATAATCTCCACACCACAATTTAGGTGATCAAATTGATAAAATGTCATCGTAGACAAGACTTCAGACCAAAACCCCACATGGTCGTGTCTATTCCTCTTCCGTTACCGTGGGGTGACGTCATGAGAACGGACCTTTTAGGGTACCTACCTCCTCGGACCACCCGACGTCAGGTACCGTAGCGATACTCAACTTGTGCTGACTCACTGAAGTGAAAGTGAAAAGTGAAAGTACGTAACCTCTTCCTTTACCGTTGGGTGAGGTCACAAGAACGGACCTCTTAGGGCACCAGTCTCCTCGGACCACCCGACGACAGGTATCCCAGTGTGTCTCTGACTTCGCTGAATCGTACGTACGCACGTGACCTCTTCCTTTACCGTTGGCTGAGGTCACAAGAACGGACCTCTTAGGGTCCTACCCCCTCGGACTACCCGACGGTAGATACCCTAGTGTGTCTCAGCCTATGCTGACTTCGCTGAATCGTCGTCGTCGTCGTCGTGTCTATTTTCTCTCTCCCGTCTCCCTCTTTATGGTCCCGTCTCACCAGCCGACCTAGATCTCCTACTCGGCTCTTCGCCTCTTGTCCTGAGTCTACAGCTGGGACCCGCTGTCCCTTCCACCACCTTGTGGTGGTCTTCACTCTGTTTCGTTAGTCTCTCGTTAGGTTCTCACTGTCTCGGGTCCCCACACCCGTGTACGGTCCAAACTTCACGTCAGGACAGAAGGTATACGTCGACAAACCATCCGTAACTTTTGAACCTCTACGACGAAACTCTTAGTAGTATCTTTTTGACGGCTATGGTAAGTTCACCGACTCCGTCGGGTCCCTCTTTTACACTAAGGGGGAGTGGACGGCGAAAAAGGAAGAGGGTCGCACCCATGAAGACATATTAAAAGGGTTTCGGACTCTTCACTCAAAATACGGGTGTAAGGGTGACGTTCCGACGGACAGAATAATTGACTATTCTCACACTGATCAAGACTCTCATCGGAAGATTCCTCTTCAAAGAAAGGTCATGAACTTGTTACGTGTCACTAACTCGGCAAAAGGTTCGTAGCTAACCGAGAGACTCCCCTCCCTTTGGGACGGGGAGAGGACACCAATGGTCCGACCGGGGACCCGGTAACATAAGCCCGACTTGTCTGTCTTATGAATTTGAACGTCAGAGGCTCCCTCTGGGAATCGTGTCCCCACAAGTCATTGATGTCCTACCAGGGGGATATCGTGTAAAGGAAGGATTAACCGTCAGACTCTTGCGGACCTTGTCTCGGTATCAACTATCCAGACGGATTTTTTTATCATGATTAACAGGTAACAAGAGGGATCAAGAGAGTAACACGAAGAATCTTCGATTTTAGTTGTTGAGGTCGTCGTAAATATAAAAATGTTATATATACGCAATAATATTAGTCTTATTTCAAAATATATTTTTTATCACGACGAACACAGACAGTGACACTCTCTCTAACAGGATGAGTCTCACTAGGGACGATGGGACTTCCCTGGGCAGTCCACAAATTTACAAAGAGTACATTACCTGAGAAATCCCTAGATAACGTCAAAAATCAATTGAGGAGAAAGATATTTTACTATGAAGAGACTCCGGAGTTTTGACAGACCATAGTCACTTAAATTCGTTCTTGAGGTAATTTTCTGTCTCTTGTCTTTTCCTCATCGAGAAAGATTTTTTTCTCTTCCCCTTCTTTTTGTCGGTTGACTGATTTACCATTTCCGACCATTAAACAAGAACTCCTTAACGAAACTCACCAACGTAACTTCGTCCAGAAATATACATGAATTAACAATACTCCCCGAAGGGACCATCGAGTCCGTAGGGACCCCCGAGTCTCCCATTTCGCAGACGGACGTTACGTCCTCTAGGCCCAAGTAGGGACTCAGCCCTTCCAGGAGACCTCTTCCTTTACCGTTGGGCGAGGTCATGAGAAAGGACCTTTTCGGGTCCCTGTCTCCTCGGACAGTCCTATGTCAGGCACCCCAACCTTTTTCTCAGTCTGTGCTGAATCGTTGATTTGTCGTTAACAACACTCTCTATTGACCTCTAGTTAAACTTCTAAAAAGAGATTTTACTGTTAAAATAAACACTATTGAGGGATTCAAATGTCAATAAATTAAGACTTAACCCAACTTGGGACCCGAAGGGTACACGGAGTTCCCCATTTCTTAGACGGATGTTACGTCCTCTACGACCTCTACACAAACTACGGACTCAGTCTTTCTAGGGGACCTCCTCCCGTACCGAGAGGTGAGGTCATAAGGACGGACCTCTTAGGGTACCTGTCTCCTCGGACCGCCCGATGTCAGGTACTCCAGAGTTTCTCAGCCTGTGCTGACTTTGTTGACTCGTTCGTACGTACGTTCGAACTTGGGATTGTGAAGAGGGGGACTCGAGTTTTTTATGTGTTAAGACAAAAACATTTGACTAAAACCCTGGAATTCAGAAAGGAACATTCAGTACTACGACGAACTCTTTACCTTTGGGATTTAATCCCATACGGTAGGGTCCTTCTAAAAGATCCCAAGATGTTTCCGTCTTCAGAGTGGTGGAGACTCGATTCGACCACCACGAACAGAAAAACTACTGGTCTGGAACTAGGGATCTAACGGAAGAGACCTTTAAAATCCAGTCCTGATAGTCCTGACAGTGGCACCGGTGGACGAATTTTTGAAAATACACACACCGACACTACAACGAAGACACCTAGTAACAGTGAGCAAAGACTACGAAAAGTGAGGTCGGTGGAGACTCCTCTAGTCCATGGAGACAAGAAGTGTCTGACTATCGGACAGGTTTGAGTAGGAAGTGAGGACCTCAGACACGGAAACGAATGTCTGAGGACAAAATCCTATCTCACCCGAATCACCAGGGACCGTCGAACATGGAGAGGTACCGGAACGAAAGAGCGTAGAAGACAGGTGTCGTAGTAGGGGTCAGTCAGAAGGGGTACGGACGGGTAACCACACCCCGAACCGGAGAGTGGAAGCAATAGAGAATTGTCACCAGACGTCTACCCTCCTCAACTTTCTCCTCCGTCTAACGACGAGAGCAGACATCACTGGAACCTTCCAAAGTCTTCTCCAGTCCGAGTTCGGTCTGGAAAGCGACATCTAATCTCGTCTCTTAAGAGAGGTCCATCTCGTCACCCCTCCTCCGTCCCTTTTCGGGGTACACACATACATTCCCCACAAGGGTCGCAAGACCGACTTCACCGTCTGACACTCCGTCTCGCGTTCGTCGATTACAGTCCACGGGACAGACACAAGACTCGTCCTAATCTATACTAAATAATACGCAGTAGAGATTTTAACACTACTATAGGTGAAATGTCCCAATAATGCTTTATTTTATTGTTACATATTTCGTAACCAAAAGAGACTGGAGTGATGGGTCTCTTGAACTCCTGTCTAACAGGGATCGTACCATCAGTTCCTGGAAGTCCAAGACTGTTATGACACGGGACACGTAGAACAACAACAAATGAGCGAATCAGTACAGGCTGAGAAACACTGGTGAGGGGTCGGCACAGTTGTAGTCGGTGTGACGTAGTGAGTGACAAGGAGTTTACGACCAAAAGACGAGAGGACGGACGGGGGCGTGGAGACGAGACTCTAGGAGGACCTTAGAGATAGGGTCAAAAGGAAGAGAGACTGTCGATGGAGAGGAGGTCAGTCTAGGATAGACACAGACTTTGGACTGGGGACTTGGGACAGGTCCCATTAGATGAGGAGGAGGTTTCCGGATGTCTTGAACGGTAGATATCTTAAGGAAAAGGCATAACACGAGAATTAATGGAAAATTCCATCAAGAGTTGAGAACGGAATCTAAGATTCAGAATAGTGGACGCATCGACAGAACGTGCCGTTACTCATTTACAATCCACAAAGTATTCACAAACACCCAAGTAAGAACATTCACTAAACAACTCCTTACTTACCACGACCATAGGAGTATCTTCTGTATCTTAGTGGAAACCACTAAGACATAATATTGGATTATGTTTACCCTAACTTTGAGGAGTGTCTTCTGAAATCTTTCAAGATTTGTCATTTCCCAATAAAGAATTCAAGAATCCTTAGGATGACTTTGGGTGGAAAGGGGGTAAAACGGTTGGTTTCGTTTCAACCAACCAACAGATCTGATTACAAAGAAGGTTTCCGTACACTTCTTACCTTTCGAGTAGACTTTTATAACCAAACATCATGCCATAGAAACTTTCTCTGTTTCCATTTTCCATAATTATGTTTATTTTTGTAAGTTTATACGTACACGAGGTCCGGATAGATAGTTTAATCATCTTTGTTCGGAATACGTTACTTTGAGGAGTCGCATCTAAAAATTTCAACGAAACTCCGAATAAAATCAGACCAAGTTCTAAGAGTAGAGACATATAGTCTATATCCTTCGAGAACTTCTTGTCACCTAGAAAGAGGAATCATGGGTGGGACAAGTCAAATAGTAATAGTCACCTAACTAGACAACATAGGTAACACCAAGAAACTTCTCCTCTGTGATTACGACTCTACGACACGTACAGTGGCTCTGTCCCCACGATACAGTCATTTGGATAAGGTGGGAAGGTCTCCGGATTTCTCACCGTCTCTCACTCTGTCGGAAACATCCAGACCACCGTGGGGTGAGGTCATGAGAACGGACCTTTTAGGGTTCCTGCCTCCTCGGACCATCCGACGTCAGGTACTCCAGCGGTCCTCAACCTGTGTTGACTCGTTGAAGTGAAAGTGAAAAGTGAAAGTACGTAACCTCTTCCTTTACCGTTGGGTGAGGTCACAAGAACGGACCTCTTAGGGTCCCTGTCTCCTCGGATCACCCGACGGCAGATACCCCAGCGTGTCTCAGTCTGTGCTGACTTCGTTGAATCGTCGTCGTCGTCGTTCCATGAATCTCCACACAACCGACCAATTGAACGAACTGAGGAATTCCTAAGAAATAGGATGTCAAAACGGAAACCCCTCGTGAACGAGACTGACGTGTCATCTTCCTAGGTGGTCAACGTTTCCTTTCCTGAACCTCGAATTAGATTTACTTTTACTCAAAATTCCTCAAACTTCCAAACGCCTAAAATAACTTGGTGAATAGACGGAATAAGAAAGAACCTAAACGAAGTGACACCGGATTCCACTTACCTCAGGAAACAAAACCGAGTAGGTTTGACGAGAGAAATTACATACAAGACCTGGTAAGGGTTCTTTACGACATCCCAATACAACTCCGGGTCCCTGGACTTCCACTTTGTCTCGAACATCAACAGTCTGTCGGACGATGACGAGTTTCTTAGTCTGTAGATACGGAACGATGACAACATTTTGACCCTTGGAAAGGTGGAATATTCTGCCGTCAAAAATAACTCGAAAAGAAAACTTATTTTTCTTTTGGACCGCTTATTCGGTAGACAAACAGTACGGTCGGTGATCTCCCACCTTATCAGTGTGAAGGACTTTGTCCACATTAAGTAAGACCATCTCGTTCTGATGTCAGTCTTGTATAAACGAGCACAAATAGTTATATAGTTATCTTGACAGATTTTGTCACCTTAGGAAGAAACACACACACACACGACTCACCGAAATCAATACAGGTTGAGAAACGTCGCGATACCTGACATCGGTGGTCCGAGGAGATAGGTACCCTAAGAGGTCCGTCCTTACGACCTCAGGAAACGGAACGAGAGGAGGTCCCCTAGAAGGACTGGGTTCCTAACCTGGACACAGAGAATACAGAGGACGTAACCGTCCACCCAAAAAATGGTAGTCACAACGGACCCTTCGGGTTAAGGAAGAAATCCATGTATCATTCGTCGTCTCCTTGAACGATTTTTTACGTCGAAGGACGAGGGAAGGGAGTCTCTAACCCTAAACTATCGGGACTCACCCTGTAGTCCCCTAAAAGTATTACACAAAACTTAAAATGAAACTCTTTATATCTAGGATAACAAAACCCGTACGTAATAACGGATTAATAAAAAAGAGAATCCTAACGTTTCGTTTTACTAATAGACCTCCTTTTCTGTCATAGTCTTCGGTTTTACATCCCTTTGATCTCACAATAATTTCGAGAGAGGGACGGAAACAGATTGTTCAAAGTTTCTTTCTGAGTGAACCATTTCTAATTCTTAGTTTTGTCGACACTTTTTATACAAAAACACACCTCAATATAAAATCAGTTATTTCTAGTGTCTTAGGAAAATGTTCAGATTTTTAAAAATTAATTTATGGGGAAAATACCAGTAGAGTGTCACGTTGGATCAAATTCGAAACGGATTACAGAGCCGTAAGACTTTACATCAACATCTTTGAGAGATTCATGATTATCTTAGTAACATACTAAAATACCTTTTCTTTGAAAAAAATTCTCTACTACGAGAGAAATGGTATTTGAAACCAATCATCGTGAAAATCATTAGATATATACAATAATTATGTTGTCACAAGTATTTAAAACTGCACCTATACTTAACAATGTGACTTCATCAGGATCATCTCCTTGGAGATTTTCTCCAAGTCAAGGAACTTTCAGGTCATCTAAAGGTTATTACAATTAATGAACCCTTCGGATAACCATCAATTATAGACCTCGTTCTACTACTTGACTCTTAAACACGTAATATTAGTATCTCGTGTCCTGAACCCCATAATTGAAATAATATATTTTAACGAACCGAGTGTATTCTATTCTTTAACTTAGGAATGTTTTATCAAGTTGATTACTTATCAGGTCTTGGAGAGTTTGAGAATCAATGTTCACACGGTTTTTATCCAGAAAAGGAGTCATGGACCCCGTCGTCCCTTATCGGACCCCCACTGTCCTCAGGGAGTCGAGTAGTGGAGACGGAGAAATAGGTAGATCACACAAAAGGCAAACACAGTAATACACTGCATTCACCCCTTTACGACCCTTCTGAAACATGAAATTAAGAAAGATCAAAGACAAACAAATAATAATCAACTAATGTTTGATAAAGACAAAAAATAATCAACTAGTGATAAGTGGTTTTGAAATATACATCAGAAAACTAATAGTAGAATTTTCTATAGGGTACATCGTTATAATAGTCACTGATGAAATTTTCTACATTTTATTGTCAACATCAAAGAAGATTTCAAGATTAAGTTCCATTGAATTTTTATTTTTCAAAACCTTTTGTAAATCTGACAGTACATAAAACATTATGTCAACGCAGTGACGGCTAAGGGTACTATTTACACAAATTTGTCTTCGAAAGAGTAAGTAGTGATTGGAGTCAAAAGTAGGTTTAAATAAATTACTACTACGTTCGGGTGTCGCAACCACAACGTCAAGTAGTGGTACCTTCACAAAGACAGTTGTTTAGGAACGAAACGATAGTACTTTAACTAAAACGTCCCTTTCCTCCTATTAACACTTTCTACCGAAAATGAAGACTTCTAGAAGTGTCAAAAGGACCCACAGATTTACTTAACACAAATTTTAGTTATTGACCGTTATTTTAACTGGTGTGATTTAATTGTCGATATTCCGACCTTTTCCCTTTTACCGTCACTCGATGAGACAGACTTTAGTACAAAAACCTTACACCGAACCCCTGGTCTAAACATTATACTTTACAAGTAGACTTTCGACAACAAGAGACGATGTCTCCATGTCCAATACGGATGTCAGGGTCATAGTCTTAAGGATCCTACGAAAAAAAATAGAAATTCTTAATGACTCAAAAAGAGCGGATGGAACTTTTAGTCTATTGTTATTAGTGTCTTCTTTGAAGGAGTTGATTGTATGTCATAAAAATTTTTATACGGAAAAGATATTGAATACAAACATTGATAGAAACGAAAAATAAACGAACAACCCTCCAATTTTTTTTTTTGTTTTTTTGGATGTTAGTTCGAATTCGAAGACTTACGTCTGATGATTGTTCGTTCCATCTTTCGTCGATGGAATTCATTAAGTTTGATAAGACCCTCGGTTTGTCCTCTTTTCTTGTTATTACTGTAAAAACCAAGCTTCGTCTGACAAGTTCTCGTATACAAAATCACCGACTAAGATCGTATACAAAATCACCGACAAATCTACATCTGTTTGTAAAATTCCCCTAAAAATTACATCTTTGTGTCAGTTGAGAACTAACAGTTCCATTGAACATAAAGGTTTACACGAAAAAGACCGAAGGATTGTATGCAGAATGAAAGTGGACTGTACGGAGTCGAGTATGTACGAGTGTCTTCGTTTAATTATAATAAAATAAGTCGCTAATACTCATTTGTAAAATAATTCAAGGATTTAAGGATTATACACGATTTATGACACGACCCGTGGTCACTATAATCCTATGTAGAGTTCGCACTTCAGTTCAAACGAGGACACTCTAGAACATCAAGTGGAACTTTAGTTTCTCGGTATTTTAAAATAAATAAAGTTGATGAAGGAAGAGATTATGCACTAGTCTTCAACTGATATTTACCCTTTATCTAGGACAAACAAAAATTACTTCTTAATTGTCTGTAATACTTGTCCTTTATTTTAAGATAATATGTACGTTTTTTTTTTTTTTTTTGTGTCTTACTGGTTTTCTTTTAAGTCGTTCGTCACCATTTTTATTGTTTAATAAATGACGAAATATTACAATTTCATAAAGTGGCTCTGTTCAACGTCAGTTTAATTACACTCAATACCTTTTACTTTATGTATTTCTACATAAATTTGTTCACGTCTGATTTATAAAAGGTATGTCCCATACATTTACTTTTCTATATGTCATTCACGTGTGAACTATACTGATACGTCCGTTGTGAATCAATCAAAGTCTATGAGAACCTATCAAGTACGTATTTGGAAGGGTTTCATGTTCAAGTCAGTCAGAAACCCCCGTACACCTCCCTATTAATCTTTCCTGACTCAAGGAACGTTATTATAGTCATATTTGGCCTATTCCTTCCCAGCAGTCAATATATATAATGAATGACATTAAACACTAACAGCTCCTTCTCCACACCGACAACCACACTATCATTATGACGACCACTGAAATAACCAACAAAACAAATCACGGGGTAATCAATTCGGAACTCAAGACAATAGGACGTCACCACGACTTCCCGACCGTCCAGAGTGCCCCGACCGATGTCGAACGTACATTCCTGAAGGATTCACTTACACCTAAAATAATAGGAGTCATCAATAGTGTGAACTTGACAATGACAAACTTGCAACTTTGACGGTACTACTAACGGCCAGTCCCCTCTGAGACTTTTAACGCACGAACCGTGACTAAAGATAGCCGAGCCCTCTCGCAGGGACGAGTCCCCTCGATCGACTTGGTCATTGTCGGTTTTGGACTTATCCACTGTAACAGGAAAGACCTCAATACCTTGGTGTCCTGAGACCCCAGACACGGGACCGTTTCCAACGGTACCATTAACCCCTGTACGGAACGAGATTTAAGTAGTCCGGAAGTCGTCTCCAAAAACTAAAGTGACCACAATACCTCCGTAAAACCTCCTACCACTAGGAAACGAAACCCCACGGTGTCAAACCATAGTGACGTCACGAACACATTCTCACTCCTGAGAGACACCAACCTGAACACTAAAGTTCTCACCGACACAAAACCTGTACCAGACCTCATTGGAAATATACTTCACCAACGGGTCCACACACCGAATCGTGATTTAGAGGTCCAACGTACTTCAACGGTAACCCAAATCAGACATAAAACGGTAAGACTCCTACCGGGAGGAACCTGAAGTAGGTTCCTTAGGTCTCGAAGGACAATTGACCTGTCCCTCATCTACTCAACGTAAACTTCCTTTCGTGTCTGAGGAGTAGTAATCCCAGGAGCAGGACCAGGAGTGAGAGGAGTATATTGACTGGTAACTACTGACGAGCAAGGTCTCCTTACTCTGAGAATATTAGTCCACCGAGTAACAGACGACGAAGACAAACTTGAAGAAATCTTTTATGAACTCCCAGTCTCTAAGAAGAAGGTAACTCTAACCCGGCCTCCGAGAATGACTTCACTGCTATGGCGAGATTGAGAAATCACTCCAAAAGTTAGAGAGAAGGATTTAGAGACAAGGACAAGAGAACAACTGACTCAAAGAAAACGTCTTGGCTTACTAGAGGGACCTCCACTGTATAGTCCAGGAGTCAACGGTACATAAGCACTTAAAAGAGAAAGTCACGTAGGTGAAGAGAACTCTCCACTGGACTGAATCGAAGAAGAAGAACTTCGGAAAACTTTTCGGTAACAAGTACCGACCTGAGACAGAAAAGACGATTGAACATGAACCGTTCAAGGTAAAATTGTACGAGGTCGAGAAGTCTATTTTTGACTCGAAACAGCGCAAGTAATCGTATGGAAGCAAGGTCGCAGAGTATGAGTAGAAGTCAAAAGTACTCCAGTAGGAGCTACCGAAAGTATAGGAAATTGAAGTCAAAGTCAGAGAGGTGAAGAACTCTTTCGAGAAATTAGAATAACAAGAGAACCACATTACGACAACACCTAAATGGTCTTAGGACTAAATTAAACAAAAAATCCTTTAGAAAGAGTTAACGAAGGTTCCTAACTTCGGATAAAAAGTTGTGTAATTGGAACCTGTCCTCTAGTAAAGGAAAGAGAAGGAGACGAAAGTCAAACGAAAAATCTAGCAGAGAGAGAAACCAATGTGACATGTAAAAAAGAAGGTGTAGTCAAAACCTGAAGTCACGGGAAAATCAAAGGAGTTAATTGAAGAGGCATTGACGACAGTGAAATAAAACGAGGTGAACTTCGACTCTTCGTCGTCGAACATTGAATAGAAGTCAAACGAAATTAAAAAGTGAGTAACAAAAGGCAAGTAGATGATCGTAGTGTCAATTACAAAAGTTAAATCAATTTAGGAGAAAATTCCACTTAAGACAGAAAAGGTCTGCTGAAAGTTACCAAAGATCGAGAAACTAGGAATAGAAATTTGAGAGATCAAGGACTCTGTCAACGAAACACCAGTAGGAAAGAAAAAGATTTAACGTAAAGTCGCTCATCGTAAGAACAAACGAAAACGACTTTCGTAGAAGATTAAAAAGGTCTCGGTATTAGGAAAATAACTCAAAAAGTTGGAGTTCAAATTTCAGAAATGAGACACTACAAAGGAAAAGATCGGAGAATAACTCTAGAGACGTGACGAGGAGGTAAAAATACTCGAGAAGTAGGAAGGGAAGGTAAAGATCGTGTGCAAAGGACTCGAGGAGATGGAGTCAGTACTATGATCTCAAAGGTATAAGAGGGAACAATTAAAAAAGAAAATATAGAACGTCGAGAAGAAGACGAAAAGCATTTCTGGATAAACAGAGAAGATTGAGTAGTTAAACGGCCGACTCACGACGGTCGAAAACAGCTTCGACCGCTAAAACCGACAGGAGTAACCACTCGAAGCGGTATTAGCGAAGAACCAAGACCACTTTAAGACACCAGACGCAAACGTCAAGCAAGAGATCAGACCAACGGAAGACAAGGAGAAGGACTCGAGACCGAAGTCGTTCCCGATCAAATCGTACACAAAGGAAACGTGAACACCAATCCAGGACCTAAAAGACAGAAACTTCCCGTTCGACACGGCAGTCGGAAACAACAAGCAGGTGGTGGTAGTTTCGTTTTCTAAAGTCAAACCAGTCGAGGAGAAAGTCCCGCCACTGGGAGAAGAGAAAAAGAACGAGGAAGAAGAGGACCCTGAGTCAAAGAACCAGTTACTCGGAAAAATTAGACTTTTTATGTTCTCACGTAAGACAAAACATTGACCACGAAATCATTGAATACCCGACACTCATTTGTACATACATTAAATCTGTCATAGTTGAGTATGGTATTACCTTTCCTCAAGGACTTAAACTACCTCCACCCCTTAGAACGAGAAAAAAAAGGTGAAGGACGAAAGAAGGGTGGGGAGTAACTAACAATTGTCAAAGTCAAGTGGTCCTCGGAACCACTTTCTCATTCCTGTTCTTACAAACCAAATTTAACGAACACATTGTATATTAGTTATCTGTAATATCGGACTTCCAACATTTTTGTTCGTGTTCGAACTCTGAACCTGGTTCGAAGTTCTGACCGGGATGAGAATGGTTGATTAATTGGACCAGTCAATGAATTGTAGGGGACCCGAAGTCAAAGGAGACACTTTTGACCTCCACTATTGAAATAATAGGTCCCCGGTAAACACTTTTGATTTACTCTATTATTAAATAGATTCTAAGAGTGTCACGACTGGGTATTCGTAAACTCTGCAAAACAACGACAACTAGACAAAATAATTACACCAATAATAACATAAATAGCTTACCAAACGAATTTTGTAATACACTAATGATTACAAACTAGTCGAAGGAATAAGAATCAATTCTAATTTAAATAAGTGTAACGAATATTCAATCCGTGAAATGATTACCTGGATAAACGGTCAAATTTGAACCAAATGTGATCGGACTGTGACACAGTCCTTAGGTACGTGTAGATAGAAATAAGGATGTCACCTACCATCAACTTACTCTCCTTGACTGTTTATGGACTTCCCCAAATCTCAAAAGTATTGTATACCCTTCTCGTACCCTAAAATATGTTTTCTCGAAATACTCACAGTCTGTAATCTTTACTACCTCCTTTTTGAGAATAGTCCTTGGGAAAACTTAGTATTCAGGAAACTTACTACTGAAACTATTGTACAATAAAAAAAAAGAAATACAAAATTTAAACAGTTGTTTGGTACCTTCTGTATAACGTACGTCATATTTGAGAGAGAAGGTGTGTGAAAAAGGGAGTCATAACTCCAGTGTCAAAATTTAAACACCGTGAGGATTAATGTGACCCTTACCGACTAATATCTCCTACATTAATGTCGAAACGTCATAACAATATGTCTTCGATTTTATCCTACCTTAGGGACTTCTTAAATTGACTTCCTGAACAGTACCCACTTTTCAACATTTATAAACAAAAGAACTAGTTCGTATCTCTCAAAATCGATAGAATAGATGATCCTTACTCAATTAATAGGTTACGTTCAGAAATTAGGAACGGTGTCTTGAAAGAAAAATTTTAACAAATTCATACACTCTCCTGTAACATGTCCCTTTAATTGAACCCCATAAGAACCTTTATCTCAGGAAAAACTCTAAGCTTAGACGAGAAGACATTAATGTGATACGTTCTCCGTCACACAAATTTTATTAACATACTACATTCTTGAAAGTTTGAAAAAATACCCCTCCTAGGTGAAAATCAAAAAGGACAAAACTCTTGGACTGACCGACCGGGTTCCCAACACCGGACACGTGAAGACTCCTTCGACCCCACCCAACCAACTACTAGATTAGGTGTGAGAACCGTCCGAACGGGTCCCGAAGACCGGGACGGGGTAAGGGTAAACTATGTGTACCCTTGGACTCTTCTCTTTGTATCACGGAGGACTTTTCCGTCACCCCGAAGTGTTGAGTCACCGTCTCAGGTACCATTTGACACGGCCACCACTTCAGCAATGTCTTTGACCGTTTCACGAAGAAGGAGGGTGTACTCGTAATCCTACCATAAATTGTTATGACGTCACTTTATAAAAGGGGAGAGATGTAGTGTCAAGAATCTTAAAATAATCTCTTATCAAAGTGTTTTCGAAAAGTCCTAAAGAAAAGTCGAATAAGTTGTTACGGTACACGATAAAGTAAAAGTACTCTTCTTCCATACAAAAGAATCCTATACTCCTTCCCTTCTAACAAACCTCATACTACTTTTTTCTCGTAATTTTAACTTACCAGTAGTCACCTAGGACCGTAACGGTTTTGACCGTTTTTTCTCAAATTTCTGTAAAGTCAACAAAGGTGACACAAGTCACAAAAGAACCTCGTTCGTACTACGTAGAAAAAGTCGTACCACGTTCAAGTAAATCGAAAAAGACATCAAAGACTTTTAGCCGACCATAGGGGTAGTCAAAGGTTCGAGGTAAAATGTACCAATCTGTGCATTTTCACTGTTAAACTTATGTATACGGAGTCGTAAAGGAATGATGAACAAAGAATTGTTGGACGATAAAGGGACCCGGTCAGGGTACTCGTGTGGAATCCATCAGACCATTTCGGAAAGTCCCTTCTTCTATCCTTAAATATACGTCTTTCTCAATGTGGGGGTTGGTAGTTGGTCGTCTTTGGTACTATCCTCCCTCCGGGACTACTAGTTAGGGCCCCGGTCGACCCACGAACGATGTGTAACACGATAATGTGTAACGTCCCTACACATATACACACTCTCTCTCTGTCTTTCTCTGTCTCTGTGGTCAGTACGATGACTTAACCTTAGTCGAAAAGACCATACCACTTACCCAAATAGGATTTAGTAAGTGATAAAGAACGGTCTTTGTAAAACTTCCTATTTCAAACTCCAAATATCAGAACTTCTTTCCACAAAGAAACCTTTCAATGATCAGAATGTTCTAAAGTTCGACGTTCGGGCTGGACAACACACATCACGGAATTTGTTCTTTCGATAACTGACGTACAATCAGTAAAGTCCAAGTGTTAGTGAATAGATTTTGAAGACTTCGGTTTACAAAGGTTTTAAGATCTCAAAAGGTTAAAATCTTTCCGTCATTCCTCGTAGATGGTGTATAATATATTATCGAGGTCATTCCAGACACCGTGGTAGAGGATTCGTTTAGAACGTTATGAAGGTATCACTCGATACACTTATCCATGTGATTCACCTCATTAATTCTATTATTTATCGGAGTGCAGATAAGTCCAAAGTGTCTGTTTAATCAAGTACATTCCTCTTCAAAGCGACAGTGTCAAATCGTTAACTCCCAGGGGACTCCGTCGAAAGAAGGAACCCTAAATTTGGTTTGTCATTATCAAAACAAAGGAAATAGAAAGAAACGTACAATTGCCCAAAATCCATAACTTCGACTGACTAAAATGTACATTGTTCCAATAGTAACTGAGACCAAAATCATCATTATCGTCCATTCATTTAGACTCTCGAAAATTAGTCCTATGAGTATTAGAACTTTCGTCGTGTATAGAACTCTATAGGTCTATACTTTAAGAAGGTAGTCTCGACACTCCAGTTTAATAACGAGGAAGAGGGTACTTATCAAGGTTAATTATACGGAATCACGGAAAAGGTCAACTATCCAAACATATTAGATACGATCCCCAAGAAGTAGAAGTCGTGATGACTATAAAACCCGGTTGACTAAGAAATACCACCCTCGGGAACATTATACAAAATCGTCGCAGGAACCAGAGACGGGTCATCTGCGGGTGGGCCTCGTAGAGTGGTCAACACTGTTGGTTCTTATAGAGGTCTGTGACGGGTTACAGAAGGCCCCACGTCTTGGTGGGGGGTAACTTTTGGTGACACTAGATGTGGACACATACATAACACACAAATATCTGTACACATAGATAGTCAGACAGTAATCTTCAATCCGAGAAATACCAGGACGGAATGAGTCGAAAGGGTGGGCGTAATGTGGACCACCGCCGTAGAAGCGAAATGGACACGAAGAGTGTCAAATTGCAAGTTAACTTAGTGGACCCTTAGAACAATTTACCACTTAAGGTTAAGACTTCCGTTTCTCACCTGGAGTTGTAAGCGTAATAGTGTTCAAGGGTCCACTACAGTCCTGATTCTGAAATGATAAATACACAGTCTACAAAAGATCATTACCATAAGACCGACTTATAATTGAATGGATTAACAAGTAATAATTATTATAGGGTTTGACACCCACCCATATCGGACATAAGGACTGGATGTCCCGGTAGGTAAAAGGAGTGTCTCTTGTAGGTCGTCTTGATTAATGATTAGATTTTAGACAACAATAATGACCTTTTTACTGAATTTTACGCATAGTCTTCACAAACTCAATCATTGATTTAAAAGAGGAAATTTTTCCGTCATTTATTGAAATCAAAGTTGGGTTTCTGATGTTACATACTCTGACATATTACCAATGGAAAATCCCGACCGCTACACGACGGTTCGTGATCCGATTCAGAAATTGATATCGACAACCAAGACTAAGAGTACCATTCGGATATCCCAAACTCTAATAAGACAAAATGTCTCTTTTACTTTTACCTCTCAGTCTTTCTAGTCTTCCCCGTTTCGGACAAGAGAAAGGGGTTGGTGTGACGGAGAGATTGTCCTTGTGGTTGATAAAGTACCTGGACCAGGAGTAGACCACAGAAAGAGTTCCCTGTAAGATACGTAATCTCTTTGAATGGTCGGATTTATTTTTCAGAGTAAATAGTAGCACGAATGTAACAAAAATCAAGTATAGAGTGTCTCGTCACCAAAAGTTTACAAACGAGAATATCGAGGATTTTATTAAAAGATAATCCAAGTTAATTAAACAAGAACATTTCTTATTAATAGAACAACAAATCAACGATTCAAGACATATTGAGAAAACGCTGGGATACCTGACTATGACCTCACTCAACGGTAAAGGAAGAGGTTCCCTGGAAGGACTGGGTTCCTAGTTTGGACACAGAGGACGTGACCGTCCACCTAAGAAATGGTGACTCTCGGTGGTCCCTTCGGCTTAATATCGGGAAAGAAAATCGTTTACGATAGAAAAAATGAATGACTTCATATTAACTTTCTATATAAATTTCGTACGTTACACCACTATATATATACTTAATACCTTCCTCAGGGTGGTCATCAAGGTAGTGGAGTGTATAAGTTAAGTGGAAGACACATACATTTTTGTGAATCCAAGATGAGGGAATCGTTTAAAGTCAATATTTTATACCATAATAATTGACATCAGTGTACAATATGTAACATTGGAGTCCGGAATAAGTAGAACATTGACATCAAAATGGTCGAGGAAGGATAAAGGGGGGTAAGGGAGTCAGGGACCGTCGGTGGTAAGATGAGAGACTCAAGTTCAACAAAAATCTAAGGTGTAAATTCGTCAAGGTACACGGCAAACAGAAAGAGACGGACCGAATAAAGTGAATCGTATTACGGGAAATCCAAGTAGGTACAATAGTGTTTACAGTCCTGAACGAAGAAAAAATTTCCGACTTATTATAAGGTGGTATATATACAGACATATGTGTATATATTTACATATATACATGACATCTATACAATCACATAGTATACATTGTACGTAGGTGATTATATTTACAATATGTAAATATATGTAGAATATTTTACATGAAATGTGTATATGTAAATGTATACATTTCATAAACGTATAAATGTATACATTTTATGTAAACATAAATTTGTGTTTATGTACGGTGGAAAAGGAATAGGTGAGTAAGCAACAGTCTGTGAATCCGACAAAGGTATGGAACCGATCTTACTTATTACTCATTACGACGTCACTTGTATCAACATCTATAGAGAAGTTCTGTCTAAATAAAAACAAGCCCATATATGGTTTCCTAGTGTACCATTAAACAAAAATTAAAGAACTTTGTGGAAGTATTACAAAAGACATCACTGACACGGTCAAATGTAAGAGTAGATGTCGCATGTTCTTTACAAGGGAAAAGAGGTGTAGGTAGAGAACGAAAAAACTATTTCTGTAGGAGTGTCTACACTCTACTATAGAGTAGTACCACCAAGACGTACAGGGATTACTAATCATTGCTACTTATGAAAAAGTATGTGAACGAAGAAACACATAGAAAAAATCTTTTTACAGATAAACCCAAGTAACGGGTACAAAATTAACCCAATAAACCTAAAAGACGATAACATACTCAAACATATAAAACCTATAATTGGGGAACAGTCTATATACACCAAACGTTTATAGAAGAGAGTAAGGTATTCAATGGAAAAGTAATACAAGTCAAAGGAGACGACACGTCTTCGAAAAGTCAGACTACATTAGGGTAGACGAATAAAAACGAATACAATGGAAACGAAAACCATAGTTCAAATTTTTGAGTAACGGTTCTTGTCATAGTCCCTCGAGTAGGGGACATAAAAAAAGATCCTCACAATCAAAGCCCAAGATCCAAGTTTAGAGATTAGGTAAAGCTCGAACAAAAACACACATTACATTCTATCCTCAGGTCAAAGTAAGAAAACGTACACGTACAGGACAAAAAGGTCGGGGCCAATAACTTCTCTGATAGCAAAAGGGGAACGTATAAGAACCGAGGAAACAACTTCTAATTAACTGGTATATAACTACCCAAATACAGACCCGAGAGAAAACATGAAATGACCAGGGAACACAGAAAAAAAATACGATTATGGTTGACAACAGTAATAATATCGGAAGACCATATGAAACTTTAGTCCTGTACACTACGGAGGTCGAAACAAGAAAGAGTTCTGACGAAACCGATAAGTTGTAGAAAAACCAAGGTATATGTAAAATCCTAACTAAAAAGGTAAAGACACTTTTTTATGTAACATTAAAACTATCCTTAATGTAACTTAGAAAAGTATTAAACCCATCATACCTGTAAAATTGTTATAAAAGAAGGTCAGGTACTTGTACCTTGTAGTCAGGTAAAAAGACACAGAAGAAGTAAAATAAAGTAGTTACAGAATGTCAAAAATTATATATCTAGAAAATGGAATAACCAATAATTTGAATGAGGATTCATAAAATAAGTAAAACCACGATAAAATTTACCCCAAAAGAATTGAAGAGAAAACTATTAAACAAGATTTTATTAAAAAAATTTGATTCATCGTGAAGTGACCTTAGACCTTAAAACATAAGTCCCAAGTTTGTTGACGTCTTCTATGTATAATTGTAGACGGTATATTAGGTTTTCAGTAGTAACCGTTTGGTCAGTCGGTTTTGTCTGCAAGTCCTTTTCAGACCGAAAAAAAAAAAAGGTTGAATTCGGTTACACATTTATGTGTAGGGAGACCGTCGGTGAAGTGAAGATTTTCTCTACTCCGGGTCTACTTTATTGTCCATGACAATAAACACATAAAGGTAGGTCACCAACCAAGACTTCGACGACTACGAGACGAGAGTACCCTAAAATATTCTTCATTCACAAGGATCTCAACAGGGATGTAGACATGGTATCTCCCCAAAGGTTGGGTCCTTTTACGTAAACCACTCTAAGATTATTCATACTGAAAAAACTTTTCCTTCGAAAATCTCGTGTTCGAAAAAAAAAAGGACCGTCTAGTCAGAACCTTTCGTACACACTCTTGACGTCGATATCTATGGCTAAGGGAAGTACAAGAGGTACGAACACACACGATTTCTCATATACATGAGGTCAAACTTCTTAGAACAGAACCTCATGAGTATAAGTACAACTTCCTGACTGTGTTCTTCTAATATCCTTGTCAGGGACTTAGAACAGGTCATTTTTGTCCAACATCTTCGACGAAAATGCCTGTGTTTACGCTCCATCAATTTAGGTTTGACCAATTGTCGTCACCGAATACCGTCAAGAAATCTCAAAGATAATACCGAGTCTTGATAAAATTAAATGACGCCAAATAGTAATAATAATACACGTTGTGGTCGAGGAACAAAAAAGTTTTTATTAGTGTAGACAGTAGAACTCACAAGAAACCATGATTGGTATTACGACCGAGGAATAATATTTAACATGTAAGTCTCGTAGAAACGTCAAAAATAAATGTATGTGTGTACAGTCGTGTGTACATACTGACATAAAATAGAGGAGATACATTCTGACAATCATTAACGTAGTATATTCTGTATCCTATGTCTACCACACAGATTTACGGTCAGTATGGGTATTACTAAATATATATTAAGAGTGAAAAATAAAAATAAATACATATAATGTTAGTTGTGAGATTTTATATTCGAAGAATTCGTGTCCTGTATACAGACTAACTAAGTAAACACAGAAGATATCACAGATGACGTTTCGGGAATGTACATCTTCCATGGTTTACTTACCAAAAAATTTACTTACTTACTTGTAAAAGGACACCTTTTATGACATGATAATAGGATTGATTAAAATAAGTAAAAATTTTCTTCCACGAGACCACGAATGGTACTCGTATCAAAATCCATAAATTCTTTTAATCCATATTAACCAATTCATGTCACCGGAGACCTTTCTTAGCTCTGACAACCTTATAGAAGAGAAGGAAGAAGTCTTGGTACATAATCTTGACATACACGAACGAACAAACTCTTCCCTCTACCAACGATGGCAGGTGTAGGATCGGGGAGTGAGAAGACATTATGGAAGTAGAGACGTTTGTTTCCTCACCAGGAAAAATAAAAAGGGAGTCTCGATCTCGAGATGACCTGTTCATACAAACAAATGATGTGTTTGTTGTAATGCAGTTGTTTGTTTACTTTGACTTTTCCTCTATAAGTAGAGACTAGACTGGTGGGATTGTGTGGTTAAGACCAAGACGAAAAGGTCTAAGAAAGGATTAAAAAGTCTGTTGACCGGGTATATTTATTCGAATCGTACTAGTGACTGGTTTCTTTGGTCAAAGTGTTCGGTAAGCACCGTAACACAACAAAGACCATCGACGTCTTTGGTTGGATGTTCATCACCTGTTGAAGTCTCAGTCGAACCGAAGAGTACACAGTAGAAAGTCCTCTGTTTATATGACACACCTGGACTTTAAATTTCAAAAACTACAATACTTATATCGTTGTGAAAACAAGTAAATTAAACGTTTGTTGTTTCCTTATATAATGGCCCGATATGACTCTACTTCTCCCCTCTGAGGACAAGAGGTCTCAAACATCCGAGAACCCTTTCTACTCGTCTATTAAAGTCACGTTGAGTCATTTCAGAGGTATCGTCGACAAGAATTTTGAAGAACCAGAGTACTGAGGAAATGTGAGAATTTTTTATTAACTCCTGAGACTTCTTGAAAACTAACACACCCAATACAGATGGTTATAAATATCATAATCTTTAAGTCTGGTTTTATAAAATTTTATAAATATATAAATAAGTAATTTTATCATTTGTATTTATTGCATAAAAAAAATACTTTTTAGTGAAAAATATTACGGTCTTGAACCACCTTTCCCGACACAACAAACATAAAGATGTTTGAGATTATGGACCGAATTAACTTCCGTCGACCTAAGAGTCTCGACAAAGTATGTAGGGTAGTCGACAGTCTCGTTACTGTAGTCGTGTGCAGTGTAGAGACTTTTTGAGGAACACTCCCTAACTCACTTTTTCGATCACAATGACACTTTTGTCGAAATTGGAGTATCTGGAGGACTTTCCCCGGTCGGAAACTCTTAGTGAGAAGTGGAACTCCTATCCACCAACTTCGTATTTACCGTTCACCAAGAAAGAGACCTCTTCAGAAACCAAATCCGACAGTGAAGACGTCCGACAATGACTCACTCGGGAAGCGAAGTATTGTGTGACTACTTCAGGGGTCTGAGTGACCGGATCAGTGACGAAGTTACAAATACAGTAATTAATTTGATTAACGATGGGCATTGTCGATACACCTTCTAAGGGAAGGAAGTCTTTTATGGAGAAAGGGTCAAGAATCTTTTTAGGATTTACTGTTTCGAGAGAGGTATTCTGTAGTACAAAACAAACTTTGTGTTAAACTTTATTCCCGTACCTTTGGTGACTTACTGGACCAAGAATTTACCCAAGTAGGAGTCACGACACGTCCAGTCGACTGTCAATTAAGTAAAGTCTGAAAATAATATAGTGATATCACTCGTTGATGATATACGTTTCATGACACGGACAATAAACAGTCAAATGGAAAAAAGACAATTTTGGACGGACATATAAACGTCTGTAGTGAGATCAGTCTTAAATTTTATCAACGGGTAGTTGTTGGTTTATCACACTACCATGGTTTAGAACAAACCAGAAAAGACTTCTATATTTTTTATCAATAGAGAGAGTACGGATCTGGATTGACACATTGGAGTGGAACTACCGAGAGTTAAGGATATAAACGAAAGTAAGAAAGGTACGATCAAATTATGTAATGAAAAAGAAGAACTAAATTGTACAATTGATTATTCGTTCTTTGATGTAAGAGACGAAATAAGTGGAAATACAGACGAGAGTCCCGATCTGAAACTGTCAGACTGATACTACTATTGGGGGATATAGAGAATCGTCAAAAATGGGTCATACAAAAATTAACAACGTAACATAACTATCGTCGACCCAAATACCAAGTTATTGGTGTCTTAAGATTCGTCAAATCTCATTAATGTACCTTACACAATCTTTCGAAGGAATCCAACTCTATCCAAGAACCATTAATTGGTCATTAAATACAAAGGAACGAGATGAGAGACGAAAAAGTTACCCTGAAAAGTGACAAATCAGATTAAAAATCCCCGTGAGTATTTTTATCGATACTGATCAGAAAAAATAAGATACATACGACGAAGGAAAATAAAGAGAGTCTTCAGTTTCCAAAAAATTTTTTTTAATGTCGAGGTCGTATGGTATCAGTATTACATTGCGAACTAAGTAAACTGAACCAGTCGTTCTATGTCTTCTTGTCATTGTGCAAAAAACCGCAGACGATCGGTTTTGTAGACATACTCATATTTAGACACAGACGAAATACAGGGATAATGACTTCTATGACAGTAGTAGTAACTCTAGTGAATCTCTGTGGTATTTACCCAGGTCTAGGTCCTTTGACCCAACGATAAAAGGAAGTGACACTTTGTTCTTAACGTCGTTCTTCACTATGTCTTCCGAAATCAACCACAGTCTCTTTATATTTCATTTTTATCCCACGCCACTCAGTCCTGAAAAGTCGTAGACTTGTTAGAACAAACCGAGGGGTTCCCAGTATCCTTCACTTAATTATTCTGTGTTTATCAGCTTGCTGGATGATTAATAGTCCTCCAATTCCTCGAAAATCGTCTCTTTGTCCTAGGATTCTCCTCGAATATTTTAGGAGTCTAACTCGTTTTCCTGGTCATAACCCTCTTTTAGAAATTTCTTTACCTTTGTTTCTTAGAGGATCTTTCTTTTTGATGACTTTCCGTTTCAAAGTCTTCGTCTTTTTCTAGTCAGATTCTCGAGTGGTCGTGTTTTGAACTCTTCTTATAAAAGTAAAACTCTGCCACCTTAGATCAGATCCTCTGTGATGTGGGAGGTTAGTTTCCCGGCCCACCTCTGAATTTTTCCAAGAGTCAGATCCCGGTCCCCTCCTTTACCTTTGATTGTTCCCTCAATGTTATTCCTATCGGACACGTTTACACATGGTCCTATTAATGAATCTCGGACTTAATATACAACAATGAAGAAGTCACGACATAACAGTCAATTCAATGAAAGATATTTCTTGATAGCGTACTACCTATCAGTAACTTATGGTCATTCAAACACGAAGGAATTGTGGGTAAAATGAAAAAGTATAACTTTTTATAGAAGAGTCTACTTAAAAAGAAAAACGGTACACGACTTATCCTAAAAAAAAGGAAACGAAACTTATATAATGTCGGTAGTTCTTCTTTGAAATTTTTTGTTAATGAAACTCATACGTGATTTCTCGGATAAGTGAAAAGTACAGGAGGACGGGGTGGTGAAACTTACACCAAGAATTAATAAACTTTCGTCAAGGAGTCCAGTTATAAAATTGAAAAAAAAGAAGAGGTCTGAAAGGTAAAACTAACGATGTGATTTTTTGAATCCCTCCTTTTTCGTTTGATCGGACAGAAAATTGTCTAACTCTGAAGTCCAAGAACCGGTTGATTTTCAAAGTAGAGGGACTAGGTAGTTCCGGACGGACCCCGAGGGTGTCGGTACCACGGAAGGGACCGACGGAAAAAGAAAAGATCTCCTTCGTACATTTTTTCAGTGGGTCGTACACTACGGAACCTGACAGTGTCTATGTTGATACGTAGATATAAGGACTCTCGTGGAACGGACCATCTATCGTACGTCTCGGTAGAAATTCAACTACTATTACCACTATAACCGAACAGGGGTGCAAGGATTGTGACAAAGAGTAAGAAAGTAAAGAAGGAGGGGAGAGACACCCATGGGAGACACTAGACACAAGAAGACATAGAATAAATGACCGAGGTACTACCATCATCGGACAAAATCCTACCCTTACTACAGGAGAGACGACGGATAAGGGATGTCGTCGTCTACCGTCGTTCGTCACGTCCACCGATTCCCGTTCCTCGTCCGTCTCACTGACTGTCCCTCGGTCATGTGGGGGGTCCTGACTACGTGGTTGCCCCTTCTCCGTCACCTTAGGACACCCTCCGTCCTATCACAACCTTAAGTCAGAAGTTTCGACTCAGAACCAAAGGGGTGAAGATGGGTCACACTGCCTCGTTCGTCAAATTGAAGATATCCAGAGTAAAAGAAGTAGACACCTTGTCTCTATTATAACCTTGGAGGGAGTATTGTCACGACAAGATTCCTAATTCATTTTGCTAGATGTGTTTTCGTGGATCGTATGACGGACCGTGTTACATACATAGTCAATAACGATCTCATCCTTCGACTTGGTTACTACTACTGTCGTCGCTTCCTGTAGGCCCCCGTCCCCCTTCGACGGAGACCATTGGTGGTAAAATCCCGTGTCCACTAAAAAAAAAACTTTTGAATCCTTACAGTCTCTGTTGTTTCTCTAGATTGTAAGTATTGAAGTGATAAACGACGACTTTATATAAATCCTAGTCATAAAAGGTAAAGAGAAAACAAGTGTCCAGATGTGGTGTTCGAGAAGAGGGAAGGACCATGTCATGTTATGAAACTTACACGCAATAGGTCACGGTATGGTCGTGTGGTGTTACCTACGATTATCGACTAAGAGGGTTTCGGAGAGACTACGAGACAAGGACAAAGAGGACAAACAACAAAGAACTCACATTTACACGTCACGTGGAAGAGACGACTCTATTATGCGAGGTTCTGAACAGGTGAACCCCTGAGTCGTCACCCCACCCGACTGTCTGGAAAAAGACATACACGATGACGGTCCAAATCAAAAGTATCACCTTTGACACTTCTTCTGATAACTACTATAAAATTTAAGAAAAACTCGTAAAGTACTTTTTTTTTCATGTTTGTCCAACTTCCTATGGGTCTAATAGACTCTTTCTCCAGTAAACTCCAAAAGTATGACAACATATGAATCGAAACATTAATTTTTCAAAAGAAACGAGTCAGAATTGAGAAGTGTTCAGACTTGAAGTCAGAACCCTAAAATCTAATCGTAAGGATTTACATAATTTATGTAAAGTTTTATACATATAATTTTCCATATCCTAGACTGGAGTAGGAAGTAGACGGTCAAGGAGAAGTGGTTGAATATTGGTGACTATGACGACGACGACGACGATTCAGCGAAGTCAGCACAGGTTGAGACACGCTGGGGTATCTGCCGTCGGGTGGTCCGAGGGGGCAGGGACCCTAAGAGGTCCGTTCTTATGACCTCACCCAACGGTAAAGGAAGAGGTTACGTACTTTCACTTTTAACTTTCACTTCAGCGAGTCAGCACAGACTGAGAATCGCTGGGGTACCTGACGTCGGATGGTCCGAGGAGTCAGGTACCCTAAAAGGTCCGTTCTCATGACCTCACCCCACGGTAACGGAAGAGGTTGGTGACTATGATCGAAGAATGTACATGAAGATATCACAGAAATACTTATTTGTTTCTTTTATGTTTATTTCTAAGAATAGATGGGAAAAAACATGTTTTTTATCGAATAAGAAATAGGAAGTGGAACTAAAAACGTCAATTTGTAAAAAAACTCTAGAAAGATAATCTAGTCACAAGAAGTCGTCCCCGTCCTATACCCTTACTTTTAGTTGTACCGATGATTTATTTAGAAATGTTGAAGTACGAATTTTTTAATTTTAAACATCCTAAACACTCTACTTCACTGTATCTCCTTCTCCTCAGTATATGAAAACGTCAAAACTTAAAAATTGTAATCCTATTTAACATTATCATTATAAAAACTAATAGTAAAATATTGTTGCCGAATTGACTAAATATAGACAAAAATATTACAGACAAACATCGTAGATGTAAAAGAATCCTTTGACTTCGGGTCTTTCTAATTTATTGTACGTTCCGGTAACAATGTCATCGGGACCATGACCTTGTGTCTGAGGTTAAGGGTCAGCGATAGGTCCCACACTAAATCAAATATCGTTTTTTCTTTGTTCGTATAACTCCCAGATCGGACACGGAGAACTAGAACGACAACGACGATTCAGTGAAGTCAGTACAGGCTGAGACACACTGGGGTGTCTGCCGTCGGGTGGTCCGAGGGGGCAGGGACCCTAAGAGGTCCGTTCTTGTGACCTCACCCAACTAAGAATTTTGTTGGAATACTCCATAATAAGGACAAAATGTCTACTCCCATTCCTGGTTTTTTGATTTTATATCTCTCCAATTTATTAACGGTTTATCGTGTTTATTGGTTCGGTCTTATTTTTCAGTGACAGACGTTTCGTACACGAGAAAGTTGATTTGTCAGATGTACGATCTTTCGGGTCTTTCTCATGACTGGAGTGTTCTCAAAGGAGAAAGAGAGCAGAGTACGAAAAGCACAAGTAAGGACGCGACACAGAGATAGGGTAACTGAGGGACTGGGGAGGATGGAAACGAGCCAGATGAGGTCAGTATGGTTAAAGGTACAACAAGGGACTTGTGTCGTCCGGAGACCGAACACATGACGGACGGAAGGGTCCCTTCCGGAGAGGGGGTCAAGAACATCACGGTGGACCGTACGAATGACATAAAATGAATAAACTAGTGACCGACAGAGAGGATGATCTTACATTTGAAGTACACTCGTCCCTCCGCCCCTACAGACACACACTCTCACACACACACACACACACTCACACACACACACACACACACAAGTCACTGTCGAGTTCATGACCAGACAAAAGTAGTGACGACATAAAAGATCGAGTTCTTGTCATGGATCATACATTGACCGAGTAATTCATAAACAATGTATAAACTTGTTTGTGGACAAGGTGGAAACTTGATCTCACAAAATAGTGACATTCGTTGTCTGTACACCACGACAGGGGGAGACATAGACGCCTACATCTTCGGTGTCCATTCCTCCCGACTGGTATGATGTGGTAAAATATACTCTCTGAACTCGTAGACGACCAAAACCATAGACACCCTCAGGACTTTGGTGAGGGTGAACCTATGACTCCCTACTGACAATTATCAAGGAAAGGAGATGCGAGTAACTAATTCGTCAATTAGTGAATAACTCGTTAATGATGTACGGTACATGGTACGATCAAGACCTTTGTCAGTATTCTTCGTTGATAATAATAAGAGTACAATGTCTTTTCGTCAAACGGTGGTGGTATTGTACGTACGTGTCGATAGAGTGCACAGGGTAGGAGAAGTCACTTATACACACGACATTATAAGACGGGTCCTTTCCGTGTCTCTTAGGGATGGTGAACGTTAGATGGCAAAACAGTGACAATGAGAGATATTCGAGAGACATTCTGATGAGACTCGAACTAGTACTCTGCACTCGTTTATAAGGGAATTAGTAACATTATTATTTTGTGCAAATCAGTAGACCGTATTTAAGCACTAATAAAAACCTACCAAATTTTTTAACACTGAAACGGTCATTATTGTAGAGTACAAGGGATCTCCTCCACCCAAACAGTATTTATGGTAAAGGCATCTTGTAAAGTTCCTTGAATTTCAAGAGCCTTTTATAAAAATTGCCCGTCGGAAAAGAGTTTGTCTGAAGTTCCCGTATTACGACATATGGGAATTTACACACAACATACATAAAATAGAATAATCATTATAAATATACATAAATAGGATAACGTTTTAGGTAAATATAAGTCTACAGGGAAATCACCTAACTCCTTTTGTCTTTATTTAAGAAACCTTTTCGTAAGACTACATCGACGTCTTAAAACAAAAATTAGAGAAAGTAGAGAAAAAAGAGAAGGGTCTAGTGTCCAATAAAAGTAAGTATATAACGTTTAACGATAAAACCTCCTAATCATATTAAGGAAAGAGAATTTCGAATAAGGAACCATCCAACAAAAAGAAAGAAAATAAGAGAAAAAAATTTTCAGTGTTTCTTATTAGGAAAGAACTTAGAATGAGACTCGGTTTTTTTTTAAAAAAATCGGGGATCAAGGACATTCAAAAAAAAAAATTCCAAAAGGAGAAAATAAACCGAAAGTATGAATTAAGTGACCGTAAGTATAAATTGTATTTTCCGGTTTCGTACCTCGTCAGTACACGGTCTCGCCTACTCAAGTAACCAAAAGTGGAGGGACGTCAGACCGACGGATATGTCTCCGTCGCCGATTGTACCATACGAACCCTTTGGTTTGCAAAGGATTGAACAATCACCCTTTAAATCTGACGTCTTTAAATCTTTGGTGTTGTTGTCTGCGAATACAAAATAACACTGATGACTTCAGTGTTCGAACGATACTCTTTGTTCGGTCTATCCTTGGGGTTCTTATATGTTACACTCTGTAAAACTAGGGCTCTCTTGAAGGAAGAAAGAGGGAAAGGGAAAATCGAGATGATCATTTAGTCATTTATTCCTTCCGTTTCTTTCATCCTCGTAAATTATAGTAATTTATCATACACCTCCAGTTTCGTCAACCCTCTACTTCGAACTACGAACCGGACTGACGGACGACTTGTTGACTTAGTACTTGGTGTTACTTGTAGGAGGTACATTGGAATGAGTGAAAAGAATAATTATCAAGGTCTTCCACTAACGAAAGACTGAGGATGTACTACAAAACTAATTAGACCCGGTGTACATTTAAAAGTAATGTCTATCCACCCTTTCAAAATAAGATTTTAGACAACATTATATTTACTGGCAAAAAGAATACCTGACATGTACAGGAGAACGTATGTAAAATTTTTAATTTTAATAAAACCAGTAGATTGGAACAAATTAAAAGGTATTGTTAAGTCTCGTAACCCAATATAAAGGGAAAAGACGGTGAAGACTCGTAACTCTTCTGTCTTTCGTACTCGTGTCTCAAACTAGGATAAAAGAGAGAATCTTCAACCCAAAGAGAAGAATCTTCAACCCAAGAAAATTCTACTTACATAAGATCTCTTATGAATCGAACACGTCATTCCCCGTTAAGGTAGTTCTACAATGTCACCAAACGTTATCCTGACGATCTCCACTCTCGTCACTGAATTATGAAATGAAGGGAACCGGGACCCGGACAAACGTCACCTAAAACAGGAACCCGTTTTCACAGGGGCAAATCAATATACTTAGACGTACTCTTTAACATCGTCTTAACTTCTTTTCCGATACATCACATGGACACGTACGCGATATACTTCTGGTCAGATAAGACGGGACTGGTATATAGAGTGAAAACTTAAAATAAAGTAAAATTCTAAACTTAAAACTCTTTCCCGTTTGATAAAGTACGAACGTCATCAACTTTTGTCACAGTAACAAAAAAAAATTCAGTAACTTTTTTTCGTGATTGAAGTGAGAGGGAGTGAAAGTTTCAAGTGAGAGAATTTCAAGTGTCGATTTTTGTTTCTTTTTTTCGTTTTGGGGTTAAGAATTTGTTGTCCGGTGAAAACTTCCTCGGTACATAAGTTACCTGTCCCTATAAACTGGTTTTAGACGGTAGGTGAATTGAGACACTGGAAACGAGTAGACGTACGATGGAGTCGACGTTGTCCCCCTTTCGTTATGTGGAAACAGAGCTACCAAATGTTTCGGAAATTGCTAGGAGTTTAGGGCCAACGTGTCCTATTTTGGTGATAACTGGGATTTCCCGAAAGGACTATCGAGTCAACCATTTCTTAAGTGGACGTTACGCCAAGGTAAGGACCAAACCCTTTTAGGGGACCTCTTCCCTATCCGATGGGTAGGTCACAAGAACCCGAAGGGACCACCAAGTCGACCATTTCTTAGGCGGACGTTACGTTCTCTGGAGCCAAGCTAGGGACCCAACGCTTCTAGGGGACCTCTTCCCTTTCCGATGGGTAAGGTCATGAGACCGGACCTATTAAGGTACCTCAACGTTTCTCAGGTTGATCTGACTCGTTGAAACTGAATGTGAAAATGGTTGGAAATTTCAGGAAAGGGAGAGAAGAAAGGATATATCGTGACATGTGTTTAAGTGTACAGTTTTTACATATAAGGTAAGACAGTCTCTAAAAACACTGAGTAGACTAGACACCAAGTATTGATATTCCGTTGCAAATAACCTTAAAGTACCCTAAGTGTAAATAAAACCCAAGAAATATACAGTCGGTAAATAACATCAAGTTCCAATATTCGCACGACATTTTCATGTCTTTATTTAGTAAAATCACAGACTGTGGATTTTACAATTCGATTTAACTTTCATATTGATTTGACTTTTAACTTGTGGATTGTTCATAAATCATCAAAGACTTTCCCTTAGAAATAACAGACACCGATCCTGTATTATTTACGATGAATTCGAGTACGACGGATTTTAGACAGAGTGGATAAACAAAATATACCCACGGAGAGGTCGGACCATCCTGAAAGTTCCATTTTGTCCCTCTAAGGTCTAATCGAAAATTCGGAAAACGAGAGAGAGGAACTAGGAAATAAGTCACTGAACCAAAAATAAAGTCCACTGATGTTGAAGAAATCCTTTCGAATTCACCCAAAGAGCATGATCCCTAAGGAAAGGTCGTCTCTTGTATCCTATTTTCTATTGGAGTGAAAAGTCTCAGCGACTTCAATTCGTGATCTCTGTACCTAAAAGAGGTCATTCGAAATAGGAAATGATAGTGGGTACCGACCTAATGCTTTTGTACTCAAGAAACCCTGACGTAGGACGTTTCGTGGAGGAGAAACCGGGATTCCGTTGGGGAACGCGGAGTCGGACCACCTGGGGTTGTCGTAGTCTACGACTACCTCGTAGTAAGAAGTATTATACTACTTACTCGTCTGATGTATTATAGATTTATCATTCTCCATGGTAAATGACTCACAGAGGATACCCAGACCGTAACCCGGTTGACGAAATAGTAGTGAAAATTAGAAGTAAAATTCCTGACTTTGGTGATACCTTCAGGTCCAACAAGATTTCCGTTGCTACCTTAATTTTTAGTCTGAAGTCCACAACACTACGATCCAGTTCGGAAGAAAGAGAAAAATGGAGTCTAAGGGAAAAGTCTCATCTGAAGGTTCCTTATTTAGACAGTAGTAAAAAATCTTACGATGTAAAGTAAAATATAGAAAAGGTACTTACAAGGGATTGAACAGACTGGAACCGACTCAAGGGTGTCGAGAATTGTCAAAACACTGTGTTTAGGAGACATAGTAAAATATGGTGAAAGATCAAACAATACAACATAATCAAAACGAAAACTTGATTGATATTCGAGGATCTTCTAAACTATGGAGACACAAGAGGGGTACCCAGACTTGAACCATGTATGACCTACTGGTTTGTTAAACTCTCCATTCTTCTGGGTAAAGATTCCCCCTCGTACTGACGGACAATCTGACTTACGGTGAATTTCAAAAGTCTTAAATGAGATTAATGATCTCGTTTTCTTTCTCTTCATCTTAAAACAAGGAGAAAAAGGACAGTGAAGACTCCTCCCTCTTAGTAAGTCACTGTACTTCAGTGAAGTTGTGTTTAAATTTAGTTCATGTCTACACCCTTTTGATCGGTCTCTTACAATTGAAACGGACACAAAGAAACGTAGAAACGAGCCGGGTCACTTAAAATACCCTGACAATCTTCTAAGGACATATCGTATTAAAATCTCCTGTACTCATTTTGGTATTAGTGAATTGTTTCAACAAGAGTAGAAATAGATTTTCTAGAACCAGACGGGATACATCCGTCAACATAGTTTCGGGCTTCCTATTATACCTTGGAGTTTGTATTACATAAAGAAGATTGTTTTACTCACAAATTGATGGAACTACTATTTACTTAACTATAATAACAATTTCTTATTAATTAGAGTAATCGTCGTTTCCTAATGAAAAGTGTTTTGAGGTGTCTTACTAAACGCAGGAGACGAAGGGTTAATTGACTGGTCAGGGACGGTTCCGACTCTCTGAATGTGACGTAGAGTGACGTCCGGGAAACAGAAGTAGTTCTTCCTTGAAGGAATACGAGAGGGGTTCACGAATCTGTTTCGTCGAAGAAGGAAAAAGAAGTCTACATTGTCGTCGCCAGTGAATTCAGAACAGTCGGGTTTACACTACTTATAAAATGTAAGGAGAATACTAAAGACGAGTCTCTAAACAAAAACAAAACTAAGTGAATTTTTTCTTAAAATTTTTCTCTCTCTTTTTGAACCAAGTGGAAATTTGAAAACAAGACTCTGACCACCCGGTACTCTATGCTATTTAGACCTTCCAAGTGAGAACAGTCTTAACGAGTAGAGCTTCCAGACTGGAGTAGGAACTCCGACGAGAACCATCCTACTAAACCTCGAGAGTGTCCGAGTCCCCATATCAATACACTTAGAACGAAGACCGAAGTCTAACCTGAAAAGGGGAGTGTAAGAAGGGTAAAAGAAATCGACTACACAGAGACATTACTTGCTAGTCATCCAACATAAAAATATCAGAAACCGACATGAACTAGTCTTAAGAGAACCCCCACTGACGTGTGATAAGACAGGAATGGATCATAACTCTCTACGAATATCACCTACTGTAGTACAGGAAAAAATTCAATTACCTTCGGTTCCGATGTCCTCCGAATACGTCTCGTACCTACCGTCTCGGTTCTTCTCGTCTTGAACTAAATGCTTGGTAGTAAGGATGAGACATCAGAATCACAACTCTATTGTGACAAACAGATAGTTAAATCACAGTGATCATTTCTTCGAACCTCTAACTGATGTAAACACAACATAAGAAAATTTTTTATCAGGGTGTACCAAATAGAAATAAAATAAAAATACATATCGACTGGATGTAATAGATATAACGAAATAGTTAAGTAATTTTTTCTCGGATTTGTCCTGTCACTGGTTACTAACTTTGATAACACGTTCTCGATGACTACTAGAATCGGGAACAGTAGTCACCATCCACATCGACACAATCGGTGTACCACACCGCACACCTCTTAAATCAACGATCCGAACAGGGCGGAACATGACTCGTGGCACGGATCATCCGTGAGTCATTTACAAACCATGACTACTCCTCAGTGTTCGGGATCCGACCGAAGTGTCCAACTGTGACCGTAATGGATTGAAACTTTGATGTCTTTTTAGCAAGGAAAAGACTTTTTGGACCGTCTACGTGACCTAATGGGTGTCTTTGAAACCTTAGTTTCATATATGAACCCTTTGCCCGTAGACGATTAAAGATCAGTGTCGTTCCTGTTTGACAAACCAGGGGTACTTACGTCATCCCCCGCCCGTAAATCGACTCCGTGTCGCTAATCACCCTTTGTCTCCTTATGGGAAGTAATTTCTGTTTCCGTGATGTGAGACGACAAAGTACAAAACGAAGGGCAGGTGAGGAACGGGTCTCCGTTAAGTGGACCATGAGAAAGTGGCAGAAGTAAGAGTAATAAAACCCCTCCTACAATTTCACTTCCTCCACCTCCACCCAGCTGTCTCTTCGTAGACTGGACTTCAGACGGATGTGTGGTATATTACATGTCATTTTCGTCTAACGAAACGGAAGTGACGGCACTGAAAATTAGAGTCGGATTAAACAAAAGACCAAAAACACAAACATTCAGTCAAGATACACCGTCTCTAGACAAATCCCGAGGACGTGTTTCAGACTTCCCCGGGAAGGATCGGGTGACAAAGGTCTTTATAAGAAAAAAAAAAAAAAAAAAAAATGGTTTATTCTTCGAAGATCCAACATAAAACAAGTATACAAGAAAGTCATGGGAAGAACCGGAACACTGTGTGGATGATTGAATTGATCCAGAAAGAAAAAAGGTCCACGATCCCTATTTCACCATCGTTTTGAGTGGGAGTTCCTCAAAGATCAGGTCCTCTATCTACTATTTGTTTAATCGTCAATTACACGTTAAATTACAGTATTCTTTACGTACTATACTTCATTTCATTTCGTTCATAGTGACCTCGAATTTCGGGTGTCACTGAAGGAGACTTTCAAAACCCTCCCAACAAAGTTTCCGTAACTCAGTGAAACCCAAAAATTTCCCTTGGACGATCGACCCCTTCATATCCCTGACTTCTTACGAATCAACCTTCCACGACTCTTCTCCAGTGAACAGTACAATCACCAAGTCCGGATTCACTGAAATTGACATTTCGTATGTGTGAGAAACGTCCCGTGGAGAGTCGAAAACCCGTCTCTCTCTCGAAACGGTGGGTCTCCTGGACATTCATGTAAATAATAAACAAAAGAAACAAGAGGAAATAGTGGAGGGAAGGTAACAACATCGGACCAATTTGACATAACTAAAAGTGGAGGAAGGAAAGAGAAACAGAAGAATGATGAACATGAATAATTGTTCTTGAAACTTGGAAAGATGAAAGAAAAAATTTTACCTAAAATATAGGTTTAATTGTGGATGTCATGGTTCCGAAGAAGACCCCGAAGACAAGAGTAGAGAAGGACGGTAAGTAAATTCCCCTTTGGTTTCCGACATCAGATTTTTACGTACGCCGGGACCGAGACAGAGATTCATCGAGACACAGAGACTCCGTTCAGTGTGTCACCTGTACTTAAAGAAGACGTTCCACTCCGTAAACCTAGTTTCCGAAGGTTCCGGAGAAGGTCAATAGTTCAAGATACCTGTAAGGAACGACCCCACACACACCCACCCACATATACACGTGCACGTGCGTACACACACACCCTCATATACACGTGTGCGAACTCACACATGTGGGTGAGAGACCCCGGACCCTGTAGGGTGTCAGGTATTCTTAAATAGTTCCGTGAAGAGTTTGAGTGTAGACACCCTAAGTCACAAACGATAAGACTGTATGATGTGAGAGAAAATGACTGTCATTGACAGGAACTCGGATCTTAGTCATCGACGGTATTGGTCTTTGTTCCTTAAACGTGAAGGTGGACAGGGTCACCACCTATGTGAATGGATGGACGAGGAGACGTATGGAAGAATGGGGAAGGGGGTGTGTCTCTGCATAGTAAAGGATTCGATCAGGAATTTTTTTTCATTATTAATATAGAAATTCTCAATTGGAATAAAACTTTGGTCATCCCGTCTCCTTACACTCCTACCAGTCTGACCTCTTTCTTGCGACGATTACAGAATAAGAGACAAGAACCCGAGTCTTACTTTTGACGACAACAGGATAGATTGGACGATTTAATCTTAGAGGACCTTCCTTCGTACTTTTCCTTCAGGAGGGTATAGACTTTTTTCTTGGTTCACTGAAAGGAATCTCTCGGAAGGGTGAAAATAAACGGAACGTCGAAAGGGTCAGCCTCCATTACAATCACGTCTTCTTCCGGCCCCCTCTCTTAGAGTTAAGACAAAAATTTTTTTCCTTTACATCCTCCTGAATGTTGTCACAACCACTACTAGACGATTCCTTAATCACGTGGATTGGGAGATTCGTCTTTGATTGACCGGTCTCCTAAAAGATTTTCAGAAACGTCGTGTGTACTTTCTTTGTAATTCACTAACTCAACCACCGGGCATATCTGACATCACTACCGTCTCCGTCGGTATTTTTATAAAGAGACTTTCAGAATACGACGTATACGTCACAGAGAAGTAGAAATTTAGGAATAAATTTGTATTAAATGTTTTTGATTTAGTCAAAAATAACTTCGATTTAAGTGTCAGTTTACATTTAATTTGAGATTTTTAGTAAATTTTCAGGTTCTCCTATTCCACACAAGTTAAAAAGGTTCTATTACTAACCGATACACCTATTGTCTAAAATTAAGGACTTCGTCCAACTCTGGTTATAACGAAAAGTATGGGACTATAATGAAGTATTATAGGTAAGAAAATATTTGTCAAGAGAAGGACGGGGGGGAGGAAGAAGGAAAATTATCCTCCGAAATAAAAAAAAAGAGGTAAGTGGAACATTTTCGTAAGTGAAACGGGACTTCGTTATCTATATCTGTCTTGTACTGGATTCTTCTTAATTACCTTAAAATAAGAAGGAGAGAGGGTAAAAGTAAAAATAGAGTTTTAGGTAAATCATGGTTTCCGTTAAAAACCTCCCCCTCTCCATCGTTTCTTAGGTTCGTTTTAAGTCTCGTAAAACTCTTTCGTCTAATTACCCTTAATATTCACCTGAACTCTTCAAGATTCGAACTAAACATAAAAGTATAACTGACAAGGATGTCTGAAGTAGTGTCGTAATCCTTTTATAGTGTTTTTATGGTCCCGAATTGTCCATTCCAATTAGCGGTATCTTCCCATTTAATCAAATAATTAATATTTTAATTATACAAAAAACTTCTACATTTTTAAGTGTAACTAAGTTAGGTTTTGTAAAAAAGGTAGTATATTTAACAGAGTTCTTGATTCTTTACGAGTGAGTTTCTCGGGTGACACTCTATTACATAGGTACTTTTTGGAAAAATTGAAAGTTAAAATTTTCCCTAAAATTGTCCACTAACAAGAAAGTTGACACGAAATTTCAATTATTAACCTTTTATCACACCTTATAATTTCACACAGTAAATTTTAAAAAAATGTTTGACTACGAACAGACAAAATTTTTTTATTTTATGTCTGAGAACTTTGTGTCGGCAATCTTGAAACTATCTCCAATACTAAAGTTGTCAACTCGATTATCAAATACTATGTCTACCATGAAACCCATTTCGATTTTGTTATTAACTACCAAAGACAAAGGGAGGAGGAGATAATTTAAGTTTTCTCACCTTATGGAAAAAAGGTTCTGTCCTTAGAAAAAGTCAAAGGTTAATGTCGTTTATAGTTTATTTGTTGATAAGACAACGTATAAGACATGAAGAGGTGTCATTGGACCCATAACGGGGGTGAGAGAAGAGTAATACCATCCGAAGGGATCTAAACTTTATTATCAAAACTCCTTTAGGATGAAGAGCTATGATTGGACGTCAAATATTTCGGATAGAAGTCCGGTTCCTTGTATATTAAAAAGAAAATCTTATGATTTTGGTTTCCGGACGTAACGAGGTTTGTTTTAATCGATTGTTTTGTTTTTGGGAGACTTCGTTTTTACCGTCCGTGGTTACAGTATATGAAAATTTTTGAGTTGGTGTCTTAATGATCTTTATGTCTATATAAGGTGTAAAACTGGTCCATTTCGTTTAGATACAAAGTTTACTATTTATTTTGTATCTCTGATAAAATGTTCCTTTTATCAAGAAAGTGTGTGAAAATTCAAAACAAAACTGGTTTATTTTAAATTCACTATTTAGTAAAAAAGTAGAGTATAAGGTCACAAAAACTGTATCGTATAAAATAAAAATTAAGGAGACGACTAAAAATAAGACTTTTCATTTCATTTTATTCAGCTAAAAGTCGTAGACGGTGAACAAGTCAATAGTATGACATTCCTAAGTAAATATCGTCATCAGATAAGTTCCAAATCTCCATTATTTATTACCGAGTTTTACGGTGACTAATTGTTTTAAGAAGATATCCGAAAGGAAAAATTTAAATAATACATAAAGATGTAATATTTGATGACAGGTTGTATAATGACGTGTCTTTGATCGAAATAGAAATTAACGTCAGGTCAAACAGTAAATGGATAACTGACCTCAACTGCATTTTTCAATCTTGTGTTTTGACATTAGCAATGAAAGAACATGATTAATTTTGAACAAAAATTCTGTCTAATCGTAAACATCCTAAAAAAACTTAGAATTTTTCACGAAATGAAAATTTCAATCTAAGTAGGATTAATGTTCTACATAAGGATTGTTCCCAAAAGAGCAGAAAGTATACTTCTAAATAAATATTTTCTCTCTCCTGTGACCCACCCTTTCTTTCGGTGATAGAACACCACCAAAAAGCGAAACACGAGAACATTCTGACTTTCCTCAAACTCAGGATCCTCTCTATTCTAGTCCTCTCAACAACATAATATCGTATAAGGGGAGTGGGAGAGGGGGTTTCTAAAGAGTTATCTCCGTCCTATGCTTCCGCAGACATTATATATCAGTAGGGAGTGGAGGTGTAAATTTTGATTTAGGGTTTAGACATAAGAGGTAGTCTCTTTTGAAAAATTCAAAATACACTCAACCCTTTCTAAAACTAGGATCTCAAGTAACCTGCGCGAAAAGCTTTGGACAAACGTCAAGCACTACGACTATTGAAATTTTCGGTGGATGTCTGACGGACCGAGAGGCGAGGGGAACGACCTCGCCTCGCTGAGAGGGCCCGAATGGACTCAGCGGACGCGGCCCCGGCCCGCCCCTGGCCCGCCCCCGGCGTCAGCGCGCCGCAGCGCTCGCCCGACACGCGCGAGGCCCTCAGCGGGCTTGTTACGCTCGCCCCGCGGCTCGCGCGGGCCGGATACCCGCAATGCAGTGACGCGACGGAATATTCCGCGAGGCGCACACGCCGCGCCCGCCGCCCCCGCGGCCACTGTCGGTCTGGGCGTCGCCGCCGCGACGTCGCGCGGGGCCGGGGCGTCTGCGAGCCTGGCACACTTGCTGGGCAGCCAGGGCCGAGGGGCGCCTCCCCTTACCCGCCGCCCGGCCCCTGCGACCGCGGGAGGTCGGCCCGATAGGATCAGAAACCCCCAGTACCAGCTAGTCGAACATTGAAAAATAAGGAGACCCCGCGATTTCGAAGACAATAACGAACCCTAAGAATTTATATGTAGTACAATAAGAATACATACACGAAACATTTATGCAAAAAGAATTCAAACAAAAAACGAGCGACCCCCGCCTCCCTCCCACACCTCCGCCCTTCAGAGAGACAAAAAGAAAAAAACCACCACCCCGTTCTGTAGAGGCCCCCACTAAATCTGAAGTTTGGAGAAAGGAGAAACATTTCTCATCCCCAGGAGTCTCCTATCATAAAATAAAGGACTACTACATTGATGGTTTGTTAAGAAGTTCACTACTACCCTTCCGGTCTACTTTAGAATAAAAAAAGTCACAAAAAGGACTTTCTTGGAGGAGTAAGGAGTAAAGACGTACGGACACAAAATTACTTTCATCAATTTTGATTAGCCAAATAAACCGTCCCTGTCATAAATAATTTCTTTAAATTACAAAAGACGACATGAAAGTTCTATCATATTTTTATCGTGAAGTTTTGACCAAAATTAAGTAGACAAGAGAAGATGTTTTATTTTGCTGTACTTTTTTTTGGACTCTCCTTTTTTCTTTGGCTGGTTTATACTGACTCAATTCGGAAAATGAGACCCTGTTTAAATGAACAAATTTTTGAAAAAGATCATTTACTCTTAATTGAAGGATTAACGAAACGTGTAGCTATTCTCTTCATTAGAGTTTTTCAGGATCGGTTGATATACTTAGACGCTTCATTTAATCTCTGTACCGACGGAGTAAACATTCAAAGTTTATTTGACTCATCAAATTTATTGACTCAGACAAATTAAAAAATTTAATGTAATTTTATCCTAACGAAGGATAATATTACATGTACAGATACCTTAATAACAAAGGTATACAAAACAGTTTGTCTTTATTATTTTTATCAGACGGATAAAGAAAAGAAATCACACCTCACCTCTTTCCGACCAACGTCTCCTAAATATCAATCACTTTTACCACACCTCTTTTCTACGTCCCGGGGCTTTCTTCACACATAGTAGAAATTATCACCCGAGTACAACTGTCAAGATCTAGTGAGATGGACAGATGACTCTTCGTATAATTTGATTCGGGGTGAAAAACATATATGAGAAAATTTTTCTCTTCACTTACTGGTAAGTGAAGTCGCCTTGAATTTGAAATTATAAACTAAACGTCAAAACATAATTGTAAAATCTACAATCAAACAACGAAAATTACCAATGAAACGGAATACAACATACACACACATACAATCAGTGAGTCAGGACAGACTGAGAACCACTGGAGTACCTGTATCGGGTATCCGAACAGACAGGTACCCTAAGAGGGTCGTTCTTATAACCTCACCCATCGGTAAGGGAAGAGGTCCCCAGACAGGTACCCTAAGAGGGTCGTTCTTATAACCTCACCCATCGGTAAGGGAAGAGGTCCCCAGAAGACCTGGGTCCTCAACTTGGACGCAGAGGACGTAAGAAATGGTAGACTCGGTGATCCCTTCGGGTACTTCACATAAATTTAGAAAACACACACACACACAGGACACGAATGGAACATGAATAATTTGTATGAAACTCTAAAAATATGACAATGTTTACTCTGTTTTACTGACAATTGCTTTCGACGTACTTCGTGTTTAAGGACTTAGAGTCAAGGTTTGACCATTCCATTTCATGGAGATGGGTTTCGATCGTAAAAACATTGAACAAGACGGAGGAAAGGGGAGACTACCTATGTCTCTGAAGGAGTGCAAACTGTGATGGAAAATAAAGAAAGAATACAAAAACATGAAGACGAAACGTAAATACGAAAACTGAAGGGTCAAAGGGACACTTTAAACAGTCCTAATAAAGGAGTAAAAGAAACAAACTTCATTGATTTCTGATCTCTTCAATTTACCGACGTTCCGAACAGATCCTAAGAACTTCGTTTTCCTTTCTTCTACTCACCAGGATGGGGGTTCAAGGAACGGATACGAGAATGAGGAACTTCGTGACCAGGGACTGTGTCGGTACTGAGTCGGAACGTTCCTTCAGTACCATACACTGGTGAGAGAAGTCCTTGGTCAAACACTGAGAACCACCAACTCGAACATCGTGTGTGGTCAGTGCCACACATCACGAGACGTACGTGAGGTAGTAAGTTAGACGTATTGTAAGACTCCATCAAATAGGTATCAAAAGTCTACTGTTTTGTGTAAACTTTCCCATTTTAATGAACTGGTCAGTATGAAGACCATTTCATTACTTTTCTTTTTAAACTTCGTCACAAATATACATATGTCCGAATCAGGATGGGAGGGAATCCCTAAATGAGTCTTAGAGAGTCTCCACAACAATCATTTCTTTATTAGTCTAAATTGATTCTTCAAACACAGAAATAAAAGGTCTGACTCACAAATCCTTTCCATTTTGAGTGTGAGAAGTCCCCGATGTGTGGTTTCGGCGGGACTGACACACGACTTATTGGGGTCCCTCACAACAAATGCAACTTCTGTGACACCTAAACATATAAATGATTCTATCAAAAGAACTCCTACAACCGTTGTACAAGATTATTTGAATCTTATGACATTGTCAAGAGGTCGTCAACTTTCACCTTGTAAAACTTCTTCCTCGTAGAAATAGATTGACTGTGGTCCCGTGGGACCCAGAATATCGCGTGTGAAGTCGGTCGGTAACCGGAACGCGCGGTGACGACGTACAGTCACTCATCCGAAAATAGAGGAAAGGAGAATAGTCGTAAGAGAAACACTACATTAAAAACAAGAAAATCGAAGAGTGTATATAAATAATGCTTTTCTTATCGCTACACTGGTAACACGGTGTCAGAACCGGTTCAACAATGAAGGGAAAAATGCCTTTTAAAATGACGGGTTAAGGACACACTGAGAAGTAAAATATTAGTTCTTAAAACATGTTTATTCATATGGATGTTTATTTTCAGGAAAGATATCACTCATTCGACTAAATGTTAGATTTAGTCGCTATCAAATAGTAAACCTCTACCATTTTCCTTAAAAAGATTCGATTAACGAAAGATTACACCTTCATTCTAAACATCCGTTGTTCCGACCTCTGATCCTATACAACTAAACTAACTTGACACACTCCAGTGAAAACAATTTATCAGTTTTTGTCAACTCATAGTCGTCAAAGGGTACCAAGTTCGATAACGGTCCTCCAATAATGTCACTGGTGTCGTTGGTTACAATAATCATTACAGGTGTTACAGTAGTAATAAATTGACAAAATTTTATGGCAATTGTACAATGACTTGTATTGTCTCGGTCACAGAGAAACACTTCACTGACGAGAAAGAAAGAACAGGACAGAGATACGGAAACAAAGAAGAACACTAACCATTTCAGAAAATCAGTAGGTTTATTCACGGTCTCTTCGCCATAAGCATTAATCGACTTGGAAAAGATCTTGGCGGGTGTCAAAAGGGACGACCGAGAAATTAGTCAATTCCTCTCTACACTTCGAGACGACATTCGAGACCCTACCATTACGATTGAGACTTACCCTGTGTAAACGAGGAAACGGAGAGTCTCTCAAATGCACCTTTGTGACATTATCCGTTTCTTTTCGTTGTTAAAATTAATACCCGTACCAAGACAATACTCTTCGACTTCCCTTGCCCCCCGTCCACGTCCTACCGTACCCCGCTCCGTCTTACGACACCAGGAGGTAACGTAGTCCGACGTCAACCTAACCGGTCTCGTACTCAGAAACCACGATTCTGTGAGGAGGACTGTCTTGTAAGATTGTAGAGTGCCCGTCTGAAGAACGGTGTACCGAAACGACGACTCGTAACCTGTTCGGACTGTACCTACACCATGACTACCGAAGAGACGACGAGGTGTTAAATCCTCCTTCCGATTTCCCTGACTCGTGGTACCACCTGTCGACACCTTGTACCTCGGTTTTCCTTTCAGACTCCCACTTTTGTCGAAGAGAGGTACGGTCCCTGTTAGTCAAAAGACTGCATGGAGAAAGAAAAATGGGAAGAAAGTCAAGGGACCACCATAGACGAAGTGAGACATGTGTATTTACGGGTGTACTTTATATGGTGCAGGGGTCCGTCATGTAGTAAATTGTACACGTGCCTCTCGAACTTTCACTACCACTTGGTAATCAATTACCCGACGTCACTTGAAATTAAATGTACATCCAGCAGAGCGAAAATGGACGTCGGGTTCAGAGGACAGGATCCGGAGGCATACGTATGTACGAATCAGTGGGTCAGGACAGACTGAGATGTTGCGACACCTGACGTCGGGTGGTCCGAGGAGACAGATACCCTAAGAGGTCCGTTTTTAAAACCTCACCCAACGTAAAGGAAGAGGTCCCCTAGAAAGGGTGGGTCCTTAACTTGGGTGTACACGAACCGTCCGTCTAAGAGATAGTGTCTCGGTGGACCCTTACGGTAAGTATGAAATCGACTGAAACCAAAATTTTTCCCTGGTTAGGGAAACTCTCAATTGAACCCGACTATCGTTGTCATAGTCACCATTACCCTTCGGGAAATAAGTGCAATTTTACTTACGATAAGATACCGAAATTTTTAATTAAAATTTTATCAAGTCACGGGTACAGTATTAAACCTTTTACGTTTTTTCAGTTTTTCTGTAAAATGTTGATCAGGATGGTGTACTAATGACGGTCGATAATTGTTAAGGTACATGACACAAAGGAAAATCAGAAAAAGATTCGTAAACATTTCGTACTAACAAAAGTATGACACCCTATATTAACATATAACGAAGAATGAAAAAATGGAAAAGTATATATAAAAATTTAATACAAGGACAGAAAAGATATCTATAACCCAGTAAATTTTCGTATATAAATGTATAAAAGGGATCTTTACCACCCAGTGTTTCGGTTGGTGACTGTAGTGGTAACAAAAAAGAAGTTATTCACTTTGTTCCTTCACGTATCAATTACCTCTGAGGGGACGAAGTCTCTGGAGGACAAGAACCAAATGCACCCTACGATACTCAACTGATATCCTGTGATCACTCGTACGGTCAACCACTCGTCCTATTGAACCTCTGTTACTTCATAACTATTATGCTACGGTGGCATTCTAATAATTTACCCTTCGTCCTTTTCGGACGATAAATCCAGGTCAGGAAAACGAATAAATAAGGACATTTGTAAAATACAAAGGAACCATTGATTATTATCAAAACTCTTTAACAACGTGAGTGTTCATAATGACGTTCTCATTTTTTTTTATTTTAGGAGCTTAGTGTCTTTAATCTGTCTTTTCTGGATAATCCAGTAGAAGAAACAGGGAACGGTCATGTCTAACAAGAGTATGAAACAAGTCAGGTAAAAAAATTTCCCTGGAACATTTGATCAAATACGAAGTACAGAAAAATTTCATTACGTAAATTTTTCGTTGAAGAGACTGTATAAAAAGAAATAGTAACACTTCGAACTAAAGTCCGATTCATAAAAACCTCCTTCTGGATACCTAAGTTTCATGTCCACTTGTCCAAAAAATCAACTTTGAGTAACATCGTCAAGTCCTACAATGATCTTATCAACTGATTGATTCCTATTTTGTCTACCCACTCAACTTAAATACAAAAGAAAATAGGGACCTTTCAGTTTATATTGTTACGTACTCCTATTTGAAAATTAGTGCATTTAAGTAACTTTACCCAGATCTTCCGGATTCCTTTATTTCGTGAATACTTTATTTCTCCTTTATTTTCATTTTACCGAGTAAGATTCCAATAAAAATACTTCCTCTGTAAAATACTAGAAGGGAGGACAGGGACCAAGACGAAACAGGTAATAAATGTCAACTAATAACGAACAACACTTCCACCGAAGACCAACAATTTAAGAAAGGGAGTTACTCCGTTGATGAAGGTTTGGGGGCTCCCTATCTTATTTTGATAAAGTACCTCGTCAGTCACCATCACCATATCTGATTTACGAAGTGAAGGGACGGAATACCGATTTCTATTCTATAGAACTGACCTTATTTTACTGTCTGTTTAATTCTTTACTCCCTACACGAAACTCAAAGTAATCCTTCCTACTAATAAAGTATTTTAGTATAAAATATCACATTTTCTGGAGTCCTTTGTAGATGAGACGAATAAAGGTGAGAAACAAGAAGGAAAAATCCATCTACTCTATTAACCTCGAGTCTCTCCAATTTCCTGAACGGGGTTCCAGTTTGTTATTTGACCACTAGGTCGGTGACACAAAATACCCAGACGTACGGAGACAACCCTTTGTACTTTTTAGTTTTCACTGATTGATTTACTACACTAATCTTGCCAGTTTTTCTTACATAGGCTTTAGGATCAATAACATTATAATCATATTAGATGGTACCAAATATGATTAAATACCTTGTAATTACTCCTTCAATAAATGAAATGCCTAATTTTTACGTTATCAAACAACTTAAAGAAAATTTAATTTCTAGACATACTATGACCATTAGTTGGGTTCGGTGGTTAAACCATTACCCAACTGTTGAGACCCGTATTTATAGACTTGAAACTTATAATTATGACGCAATAGTATATTGTTGTAACAGAATGTATGAACGGTTAACAAATAAGACATGTACTCTTTAGGAAAATATTGACTTTAGGACGTATTTTATGTCCAAACCCTCCCTCTATTTTTCAAGACAGAAGTGGGAATTTAACCTTAGAGATAGTTCACTCTTAGAGTTGGAAGAAGGGTCCTTAACCACGTATGTGTTAAGTCAACAGTGATCTCGACTTATCGGGGTCGCTAAACAATGAAGGAGTTGTTCAGGTGAGGTAAGGTTAGATTTTTGACCGAAAAAGGTTGAAGGTGACTGTAAGGACTAGAAGGGTACCTCGACACAACTTATGTACGTAACGAAACTGTACTGTCAAAAAATTCATAAACTTCTGTCAAACAGGAGTCAACAGTCGACACGGACAAACTATACTCAGGAAAGTGCAGAATACCAAACCTCGAGTTTTACTCGTTAAATGAAGACACATAATCCTAGTAGAAGGGGAAGTATCTGAATGTCTGAAACGTACACATGGATTTAATAGATTCGTAAAATTCTATTAATAGATTCTGTTAGATGTAGTTTAATGACACAGTAACTCGAAGGACTAGTGGTCGGAGGATTACTTGTTGGAGTGTGAATTCATAAAAGTAGTACGTGACGAGGACACTATTAGACCCAATTAGTGAAGATAGGACACAACCAAAACAAATATAGAAACAAATTATTGTTAATATACATTGTGTAAATAATAAATTACCTACGGTACTTGACATACGAAATGTATATATCGTTGAAACAGGTGTATTACTGAGACACTCAATTTATTGGTTCCTTGTTTGTCCCTCCACTTCATTGAACATATTCTAGGTTCCGATCACTTCTCACCGTGGTCCTAAACTTAACGTCTGACTGAAGTCGTTGGAGACTATAGTGTGAGTCACAGAACATCATCTTAAACCAGAACCCCCGTTTGTCATGATTCGGACCTCAGTACCTTGAAACATAGAGAGAATAGACGGTAGATCAAGTAATCCGAACGTGACATCCCATAGTCCCCGAAGGGACTACCGAGTCTTCCATTTCTTAAGTGGACATTACGACCTCTGGGTCCAAGTTATGGATCGAGTCCTTCTAGACCTCTTCCCTCTTCTAGACCTCTTCTAGAGGTCATAAGAACGAACCTCTTAAGACACCTGTCTCCTCGGACCACCCGATGTCTAGTACCAACGTTTCTCAACCTGTCCTGACTCGTTGACTGTGAAAGTGACAACGAAGTACCCCATCATCTCACTCCTACTTAGAACCTCTAGTAGACGAGTCGAAGGGAGTAGAACATCAAACATATTGACTTTGAGTTGACACGTCATCGGACAAGTCCCTGTACGTCTCTCCCGTGTCAAGTCCGGACACACACGTGGTGTGAAAAGACGACGTCTTGAGTCTTCATAAAGTGGAACATGTCAAAGAAGACAGAAGAGGAAGGGGGGTAAGGAGAAGAGAAAGAAGGAAGGACAGAAGAGAGGGAGAGGTCAATAAAAACCGTAGTTTCGTAATTTTGTTGTCATTGTCATTATGTTTAGTGTAACTTTCCTAGTGAATTTTTAGGATGGTATGACACAAAATTTGACAAAAGTAAATAAAGGTCGAAGACTTAGACATTCAAAAAATAGAAAACTCTAATACTGTATCCAAATTTTTAGAATAGTTTATATAAGAATTTTAGAGAGACTGAATTCAAAGTATCAAGTTTCTTCTAAATTCCTCACCCTTCTCTTACAGTTCCTTGACGACAGTAAATAACTCTCGGAGTATACACCACTAATGAGACGGGTCGGGAGATGGAACTACAGAGTTTGGACGAAAGGTGAGAGACTCTAAGATATACTCCTGACCGTGTTATGGGACGTGTCCCACTCACAAGGTTTCGGACGACTTACTCCTTTACTGACCTTTCTTCATGAAACCTAGGTCGTCCTCTTTCTCTTTCTCCACTACTAGTACATGTGTGATAAGGGTGAGTAACTGAGAGTCGAAAACGTAGTAAAATACACGGTAAATAAAGTGTAGACACTTCCGTGTACACACACGTCCTACAATACCCTAGGATAAACGTCATTATCTAAAACCGGAGCATGAAAATTGAGTTGTACTATGACTAATTCAGAACTAGGTCTTCGATAAGAAATAATGTAAATTAGTTCAAAGAAATTAAAGGAACTAGTGTTTATAATAAGTCATCCCTTCTAAGGGGGTACCCTAACATAAATTAGTACGTTCATCCCTTTTCAGACAGTACTATCGCGACTGTCGGACTCTTGAACTCCTCATTTTTGACGTCCTTGTCTCAAAGGAGGATCGTGAACAGAGAACCAGTTTGTATTGAGTTTTATCTCGACTAAAGAAAAATTTATATTATTTAAGACTACTTTTGACTAGGTCAACTTAAAACTTTGTGTATCTTAGTTAAAAGTCAATGGTACTTACCGAGGACGGGATCACTACGGTCTTATAGGTACAAGGTTAAGTGTATGAGTGTGACCCTTAGACCTCAGTGACCACAACTGAAACTCACTGGAGTTTAAACCTGACAGTTAGAGGTTTACGACTAGATGAGACTATTCTAACTGTTTTCACTATGCAAATAGTATTCTAATGAAGAAACAGAGTACGATGAAATACGGTGAATTCTCACACGATATTTAATTAAAAGTTTATTTAGGACACTTATCGAGTCCATATAAGGTAATGGACTGGAAAGTAATGTTTTTAATTTTCAAGAAAGGATTTACGTTCATAAAATTTAATCGTACGTAAGTATTTGAATATAACCGTAAAGAAGTAAAGGAGAAAAATTATATAGTCATCCAAGTTTTGTACTTTTACCGAATCCAGAACGAAGTAGAGACTACACACGACTTGTTGAAAACCAATTTTCGTCTGAGATAGGTTGGTAGGTAGGAGATACCGACAACAAACGACTTTGGAACACCTTGTCTACAGAAGAAGGGAGGAGTAACGAATGTTGGAGAATGGGGACCGGGATTTTGTGTGTGTGTGACACATTCATGTGAAAGACCGAAAATACATACGAGTGAGTGTTGATATTCTCTTTTACTTCTTATTATTTTAAGTTGAAAAATCCAGTCCTTACTTTTAGATGAAGGGTTTCCGAGAGATACAATGAAAAAAACAGGTCACGGTCACTGGTAGTTTGATAAGGATCCTTTACCTTCAAGAAGTGTAATATATGAATGAGAAATATCTACGAAAGGTGGATTTATTTCAGGGAAATATAATTATATCGACATATTGGAAAGAAAACTAATCACCAACGGACTATTACAGAGAAAAAGGTATGTCAACCCTTAATAATAACAATCTTAACAAAATTAGGTCGGACTGTCAGAAACAGAAAATTACATAAATCAGACAATGTCACTAATAACTACATAAACCTAAATGAAAACAGTAGAATAAACTACCAAGACAAAAAATGGTGGAAAAGACGACAACAAAACAGAGTAAAGAAGTGAAGAAAACCTAAAATAAAAATAAGTAAAAGCGGAAGAGATGAGCCTCAATATGTGACAAAGATAAGATACGGATATGTAAGACGGAGCGTTCAATTTAATAGTCTCAGATTTCGATTAGTGATAAAATTAGGGTGGTCTCTAAAATTCCTGAAGTCTTGTGAAAATTCGTATGGAAGGGTTAAAATTATAATAACGACTTTATAGAAAATTTGTCAAGAAAAATTTTTAAGATATTCTATGGTAGTAGTAGATAAAAACAAGAAAATCAGTCGCAACCAAATCTCAATGGTTGTATACATGGTGAAGGAAGCGAGTAGTAGGGAAGAAAATAAGGTATGAAGTAGACCCTTAAGAAAAGAAGTTGGATTTATATATAAAACTTCAAAGACATTACCTTCACACGAAAAAAGTCTGAGACAGAAAAATAAATAAACTTGTACAGAAAATAAAACGGGAACAAGAATCTTTCTAAAAATGTCGTTTATCTGAAGATCCAACTATGAGAAAGACAGCCCTGTAACCTTCATAATAAGGTGACTGAGGGTACAATGACAACTTTTCAATCAGTAGTCAGACAAACACTAAAAAGGAAACAGAAAACAATAAGATGGTATACTATATGAATTCATATCTAAAGAATTAGAATATGAAAGACCCGAAGTACTTCTGAGGACATACGTACTTAGCCACAGAAAGGACTGAAGATCCTTCAAGAGTCACAATTGAGCAGTTTATACTGAAGACTTATTGAAAAACAGAGGAATGGAAAATTTTGAATCTGTGTTTAATCTGATAGAATGAGATTAGAAGTATAGGGAATTGATGAGAAAGTGAACAAGGTAGAGAAATCGAGAAGTCCGACTTAAAATAATAGAGGAGTCTAAAAAGAAAGTCAAGTAATAACACCGAGTACACCATTTTTTAGACGGGTGTCATGTCCTCTGACCCTAAGTTAGGGACCTAGTCCTTCTAGGGGACCTCTTCCCTTACCGATGGGCAAGGTCATAAGAACGGACCTCTTAAGGTACCTGTCTCCTCGGACCACCCGATGTCAGGTACCCCAGTGGGACTCAACCAGTGCTTACTCGCTGACTGCGAACTGAACTGTCAAGGGAAACGACTAGACGTCAATACCAAAAGTATAGGTTTTAAAAGAAAAAAAGGTGATTAGATAGACTAAAAAAACATCAGACAATGAGAAAATTAATTGATCTTTAAAGTCAAAGGGAAAAATTATATAATTCATCTAAAATATACGATAAACTATTAAATTTATAGACTCCAGAAATTTATAGTCGTCGAGACTAAGACTAAAGAGACCGAAAGTTAGTAATACGTAATAAAAGATCATACAAGAACCTAAGAAATTTTTTATACTTGAATTTGTGGAATCTGAAAACATACACCGTTAAGAAACTTGGAACCCAACTTCTACCGAAGGAGATCTCTCCTAAATCCAAATAAAAACGGTCCACGGTTCCCCATAACAGTCGGGTCTTAGACATCCGAAAAATAAAAAACAAGGACCTGGTGGGTCCATCACACTTAAACCTGACGTTTAAGAGCACAACCCATTGCAATAATATTTATGAGTCACCTTAAATAGATAAGCGAAGGAGGGTTACGGTATCAAATTCTTTTCATGAAAAGGAATGGTAAGGATTTCCAACCAAAACAAAGAATCAGTGGAAATGTGGCTACCGAATCGAGAAACGTTAGCGTTGAAATACACCCCGACCCTTCTGGGACCCGAAACAGGAGACACGGGATGCCACGGTATTTTTTTAAACGTCGTAAGTTTGTCAGGAGAGGTTCGTTTTCGGTCCAACCCAAGAGACAGCGTCGTAAGTTTGTTACAAGAGGTTCGTTTTCGGTCGAACCCAAGAGACAGTGTCGTAAGTTTGTCACGAGAGGTTCGTTTTCGGTCGAAAACAAGAAACACGCGGGGTGATATGAAGACTAAATCTTTTTCAAGTATACTATTCGAAGGAATAAAGGATAGAGGGGTCTAAAAAGGAACGAGAATTAAGTGATAGTAAGAAAATGAGAATTTTTACTTTTGATCATAACCTTATCTTTGTCTTCATTACTTTAACTTCTCAAAGTTACCTATCTTCACAATAACTCCCAAGACTGTCACAAAAGACTAAAACTATTTCGGACTTGACAGATCAACCTTTTTTTTATTTTTTAGTAAACGGTTTCTGATAAACAACCCTACAATGGTATAAAACAACGATCTAGTAACGAGAAAAACTATACTATACCACTGATTTAAACAAAATTTATAGTGTCTTTGATAATAAAGACAAACACATAGAAATCAATCTACTCTCACGGACGTACACACACGTTCACAAACAATCTCATCGACAAACACACACGTATACAAAAGGAATAGTGACATAACGTCCACGAACAGGAGTACTGTGGGGTGAGGTCATGAGAACGGACCTTTTAGGGTACCTGCCTCCTCGGACCTTCCGACGTCAGGTACTCCAGCGACTCCCAGTCTGTGCTGACTCGCTGAAGTGAAAGTGAAAAGTGAAAGTACGTAACCTCTTCCTTTACCGTTGGGTGAGGTCACGAGAACGGACCTCTTAGGGTCCCTGCCTCCTCGGACCACCCGACGGCAGATATCCCAGCGTGTCTCAGTCTGTGTTGACTTCGTTGAATCGTCGTCGTCGTCAGGAGTCGAATTCTTGACTCCCTTACTCTAAGACTTCTACTAAAAGTTCTTCCTTACTAAACTTCAGAAGTTGTCAACCTACTTGTCCAAACATCAGGGACAGGGTCCAGTCCAGAAGTGCAAGACACCGGAAACGGTCAGAAGATACCCGGTAAGGGTCTCTTCTGGCTCACCTACTCCACACACCACCACTGACGCCTGACCCCGCCACTACGGAACAAACCTACTTACGTCGTCCGAGACACAGACAGGGAAGTTCCACAAGGACACTCCCTTAGACCCTGTGGGTCCTGTGTAGGAAGACGAAAGTTCATAGAGGTAGAAGTCATTGTTATAAAAATCTCGGATCCATAAAGACTTACCATTCGTGTTTTTATAACAGGTAAAAACATCTTAGAGGTATGAAGAAATACGCAACATCTATTAATGAAATATGAATAGTGATATTTTATCTTCATCTCAAGGTACGATGACTCTCGTCAAAAACAAATGGTTGTAGGTAGTATCTTATACATCTATAAAAAATCAATCTAAAATGGTGGTTGTGGTTTCCGTAAAACTTCCATTTTTTAGACTAATGGAGAAGGGACTTAGGTGTTTACAAAGATAGTCAAAGAAATGTCAAAAGAAAAATAACATCGACCCACTCATCTGTAAGTCGAAAGTAAATAATTCATGGATGGATCCTCTTCCTTTACCGTTGGGTGAGGTCACAAGAACGCACCTCTTAGGGTCCTTGCCCCCTCGGACCACCCGACGGTAGATACCCCAGCGTGTCTCAGTCTGTGCTGACTTCGCTGAATCGTAGTCGTCGTCGTCGTCACCAAATAGTCAAAATCATTAATGGACTTTTTAGTCGAAAATCAAAGAAATCGAGAAGAGATACCAAAAAGACAAAAGACAAAACAACTAGAGACGAACAAAAATAATAAAAGAAAGAATACGAACTAAAACCAAATTAAACGAGGGAAGAGGGGTAAAAACAGTACTACCTTTGACTCCATAAATAAACTCTGCAGGGAGAAAGGATTGTATTCGTAAATTACACATGTCGTGTTAAACTATATAAAAATAAGACAAATTACCTCTTCCGTTACCGTGGGGTGAGGTCATGAGAATGGACCTTTTAGGGTACCTACCTCCTCGGACCACCCGACGTCAGGTACCCCAGTGATTCCCAGCCCGTGTTGACTCGCTGAAGTGAAAGTGAAAGAATCCAATTTACTGTGTTTAGACTACCCTTCTTTCGGTAAATTGTACGTTGGTCCTACATTATCCCAGGAAAGGAGACACGAAAATATCGGTTTCAAAACACGATATACCACCTTTTATTCTGTCTAAGGAACGAAGTCCCTTAAATGTCGACCCTCAACCAATCCCTCCATAAGTATACCTTCTTCTCTCTGACCAATTTTCGATTCACTTAATGTGTCCCATGTATGTTTTTCACGGAAGTGCACGTCTACTTTTTCAATCCGTAGACCCTTCCACACTCTGTTCCACCGTGACTCCTCAACTCCATTTCAAGGTGGGTGAGACGAGGAGACAACACCTGTGCATTTTACACGTCGGAGATTCCTCCTCGACCAGACCATGGTTTAGACCGGGTTCCCCCGACCTCCCGTCTCAATGATAGGTGTAATGAGAACACACGAGTACACGACGGGAGAAGAAAGGTGTTTATTGGTAAAGAACGAAAAAACAAACAAACAAAAAATACGAAAATTTCAGATACAACGAATACCAAAGAAAACGAGTACCTTCTTTCGACCCTATTACTTCTTAAATATATACCCGAAGGGACCACCGAGTCTCCAATTTCGCAGACGAACCTTACGTCCTCCGGGCCCAAACTAGGGACCCAGCCCTTCTAGGGGACCTCTTCCTTTACCGTTGGGTGAGGTCATAAGAACGGACCTCTTAGGGTATCTCCCTCCTCGGACCATCCGATGTCAGGTACACCAGCGTTTCTCAGCCTGTGCTGACTCGCTGAAGTGAATCCTGTTGAACCTAAGAATATCGTTCTTCTGTTCACTTATACAAGTAGAAGTTATACATTCTTAACGGGGTACAACGTTTTTCTAATAAACTGTCCAAGTAAAGTTTATAGAAAGGGTGTCTTCGTTACAATAATTCAATGTTTCATCTCTTAACCAAGGGTCCAATCGTGTCCCTCTAAATGATTTGGGTATTACTTCGACTTTTGGACATAAAGCCTATCACACTATCATACTACGGCCCCCGGTCGCACTCCTTGAGGCGGGTGCCGTCATACCATTATAACATCGTGTCAGTATAGTATCGAGTGTTCTCAATGTATATTACATTAATAACATCGTGCATTATCTCTTGTTATAAGAACGTTTACATATCTTTAAATTTGATATAAAACCCAGTCGGTCGAAAAACACTTGATCGACCCTCGGTTACAAAATGTATCTTGTACTACGCATAATCATTTACGTAAGGTCCAAGGGTGAAACATAAGATCCACTTGTGGAGGGACGGTACAGGTACCGTCGGGGACCCGTTGATCGGACTCCTTATACTTTATCGAGACCTTTACGAGAACGAGAGGTCCATAGTAGGAAAACTCGGCTTACATCTAACCAAAAAATATATCTTCCTTACAATTGTTCAGTCCACAAGTATTGGGTCTCTTACGACCATACATAAAATACACCGGACCTCCCAATTCGAATCATATAAAATAAGAATCGAGAGTGTCCAAGTTCCTACTGTTGTACAAGAAAATTCGTTGAACTTCAGTGGGTACAAGTACTGACCTTTTCGACTTTTGTAGGGGGAAATTTCTTACTTAGTATTAAGTTGATCGAAACGTCAATCGAAGTATCTAAATCACCCGACAGGGAGTCGTCCTGACCAAAAATACAAAACGGTATAGGGTAGTGAATACTTAGTCAAGTCAAGTCAAGTCAACGAGTCAACATAGACTGAGAAACGCTGGGGTACTTGGTGTCGTGTGGTCCGGAGGGACAGGTAGTGGTCGAAGACCTCAAATGGGTTTGAGAACGGTAACTCAGCCACTAGGGCAGGTTGGTAGAGTAGGAGACAACAGGGGAAGAGAAGGACGGGTGTTAGAAAGTCGTAGTCCCAGAAAAGTTTACTCAGTCGAGAAGCGTAATCCATCGGTTTCATAACCTCAAAGTCGAAGTTGTAGTCAGGAAGGTCACTTGTGGGTCCTGACTATAGGAAATCTTACCTGACCAAACTAGAGGAACGTCAGGTTCTCTGAGAGTTCTCAAAAGAGGTTGTGGTGTCAAGTTTTCGTAGTCAAGAAGCCACGAGTCGAAAGAAATATCAGGTTGAGAGTGTAGGCATGTACTGGTGACCTTTTTGGTATCGGAACTGATCTGTCTAGAAACAACTGTTTCATTGCAGAGACGGAACCTTATACGATAGATCCAATCAGCATTGAAAAGAAGGTTCCTCATTCGCAGAAAATTAAAGTACCGACGTTAATGGTAGACGTCACTAAACCTCGGGGTTTTATATTTCAGTCGGTGACAAAGGTGACAAAGGGGTAGATAAAGGGTACTTCACTACCCTGGTCTAGAAGCAAAAGACTTACAACTCGAAATTCGGTCGAAGAAGTGAGAGAAATTGAAAGTAGTTCTCCGAGAAATCAAGAACAAGTGAAAGACGGTATTCCCACCACAGTAGACGCATAGACTCCAATAACTATAAAGAGGGTTGTTAGCACTAAGGTCGAACACGAAGAAGGTCAGGTCGTAAAAAGTACTACATGAGACGTATCTTCAATTTATTCGTCCTACTGTTATATGTCGGAACTGCATGAGGAAAGGGTTAAACCTTACTCTATCCAAAAGACAACAAGGTACAGGTCAAGATTGACAACGAAGGACTGGACGTATGTCCACAGAGTTCTCCATCCCGTCTACCAGACGATAAGGGTAGAGAAAGTCTTAAAAGGTGTCAAATAACCCTAGGTGTGTCAGTTTCCGAAACCGTATCAGTGATTTCGTCTTTATCTACAAAAAGACCTTGAGAGAACGAAAAGACTACTAGGTCACCTACAACCGTTGAACTAGAGACCAAGGAGACGGAAAAGATTTTGGTCGAACTTGTACACCTTCAAGTACCAAGTGCATAACGACTTCCGACCGAACCTCTTAAAACTCGTAATGAAATCATCGCACACTCTACTCACGTTAACACACCATCAAACTCGTAAGAAACCGCAACGGAAAGAAACCCTAATCTTACTTTTGACTGGAAAAGGTCACCGATGACGATTCAAAAGGTTTAAACGACTGTATAACTCACGTCGTGAAAGTGTCGTAGTAGAAAGTCCTAAACTTGCTCGGGTTGACCTTAAGGTAGGGGAGGTGATCGAAACAAGTATCACTACGAAGGATTCCGGGTGAACTGAAGTGTAAGGTCCTACAGACCGAGATCCACTCACTAGTGTGGTAGTACTAATAAACCCAAAACTTCTAGAAAAAACATGTCATAAGTGTATACTTATCACCATCATAAAACACCGAAGTTCCATGATATAAAGGAAAGACGAATAACTGTTCTCGAATAAAAAAGTGGTGAAAAAGTGTTCTCCGGTTCAAGGACCATCCCAAACGGCCTATATATCAAGTTCCTTGAATCGAGTTGTCATTGCATTGATAATTAGGTACCGTCACAAAGAACCGGATATCTAGCCAAAGTCATTCGGTCTTCTCCTATTAGTTATGTCTGACTTTATCGTAAGTAAAGAAAAATGACATAAAGATTGTGGTCTGAAGGGGTGAAATAGAGGTATTTAAGGGAAGTAGAAATGACCTTTTGGGGAAAAAGAATTGATTAGAGGTACCATAAAAGAAGAGAACTGAGTCCCGTTAACTAGTGGATCGTTGGACTTGGGTACTTCGTCCACGGAATAATTTTCTGACTCCAATTTACAACCCATTTGAGATCGTCACTAATGGCCTTTTCTTTTCTTACAACTATCAGCCACTCCCAACTGTTTCTTCGGAGAGCGGTCACAAACAGTCCGAGATTCGACATTTCTATCCGAAAGACATCGTCTCCGTACGTCGAGACACCTTCTCTTTTGGTAAACGAAGGTGTCCCTTAACGACACAAAGGTATACGATGTCATACTCAGTGCCTACAGAAATACTAATGTGTAGGGAGAATTGTATACTCCTTATTTGAAATCTCTTTTCCTTCGATTCTCTTTTGTCTTCACACTTATTGACGATTACCACGGCAGAGACCGAGGCAAGGCAGACGGTAAAGTAGTATGTATTTCGCCCATCAAGTCTCTAATGAGAGGACCGTTTATTCACCGTTGTATACAAACTTTGTCACTCACCTTTGACATCCCTCTTTTACTGTCCGTATACCGTTATCCTTCCATTCCCTTTTAAACAACGTGATTGCAAGTCAAGTGAAGTCAGCGAGTCAGTACAGGCTGACAAACGGTGGGGTACCCGACGTCGTGATTGCAATCGACGTGTTAACCACACGAGAAGGTAACTCCCTGACAAAACGAAATTTTTCAGACGTACGGGGTAATCTTGTAGTAAAGACACATACCTCATATATCCAAAAGATCGTAAAAGCCACCACCATAGAAAAAAGAATACTTACCGTCAGTGGAATTTGGAAGAGTAAGGTATGTCTCCAGAACACTCTTTCCAAGGGTCTCCCCTTTCTGTCTTAAATTCGTCCTTTCTTCTGTAAAATAATTTTATGGTTTTTACTTCACACCCTTTCGTGAAACTTTGTCAGTAAAACTTCCGGACTCTTATCTTCTTACCCGGGGTTTAATGACAGAAGTCCGTAGGAGAAGAAAATTTACTATTAAGACGTCACTGTCACAAATCCTAAATAAACAACGGTATCGTTGATTTAGAAACGAGTCATCAAACTCTAAAGTGTTCAATGCAATTTCCCTTTCACAAACAACAAAACTAAAGTGTTTGACACTTAATTAGTTATAAATGGAAGATTGTTTGGGTTTTGTGTTATTGAATAAAACTTTTTTTATTAAAAGAGTTGTAATTTTTCTTTAGATACATATGATTCACGTGTAAGGGTTAACATATAAAATGTACTGATTATTTATTCTTGACACAAAATTCAGAGGTTTTAAATTAATACTGTAAAACAATATAATCTCTATTTATGATCTCTCTCTTGGGATATCCTCCTTTACCGGTGGGTTAGGTCATAAGAACGGACCTCTTAAGTTACCTGTCTCTTCGGACCACCCGATGTCGGGTACCCCAACGTTTCTCAACCGGTACTGACTCGTGTGTGTGTGATCTCTCTTCGTATTAAACAACGAGTCGTATTAAATAACAAAACAAAACAAACGTATCTTTACTAATACCGTTTTCTATAATGATTGAAAATACACAGATTTTAAATTAATTAAAAAATTATTCCGAATTGAAGTCAACAAGTCTAAGACCCCTTTTTCGGTAACCACAGTAATAACTAAACCCGGAACTGTTACTTATTATGATTCTACTTGTTTCTTGAATGATTATACATATACAGACATTTACACAGTCACGACGTCTTGGGTCAATAAGACATGGAAGAGAGGTTCATAGGACGAAATAATACTAACCATAGTCACCGTATATAAAAAAATAAAGACCAGAGTACGAAATTTTTACCTACGGATTCTTCGATTATATTTGTTTCACAAAACAAACATCAGTCTTTAAAGAAATATGTAAATGTACATATTCTTTCATCCCGTACCGTCTCTCTTCTGTACTGATACGTAATATCGGACGGGTGATAGTCAAAACCATAGTTCAATTCTTACCGAAAAGATAAAAATTTATTAACCTTTTATTATTATAAGGTTTTATTCTTATTATAAACCATTATACGTTTACGTTTGTAATATACCTTAAGTCTAAAATTATAGGCATTTCGAACTGACCTTCTATTGGTGTGGGTAGACAAATGTATAATGACCGACGAAAGGACCATATTGTCGTCTTAACTTATCACCTTTCTTCTGGTAGACCGGATGTTTCGAATTTTGTGAATAATCGACAAGGAAATGTTTTCTGTCCAACGACTGGTGACAAGATATCGAAACCGTTATTCATGTCAAGTTTTACTTTGTTTATACACCCCCGTGGACTTTCAAATCGAAAGACATAGGGTTGATTAAACACAAGTAAACTTCCTTTACCGTTGGGTGAGGTCACTAGAACGGACCTTTTACGGTCCCTGCCCCCTCGGACCATCCGACGGCAGATACCCCAACGTGTCTCAGCCTGTGCTGACTTCGTTAAATCGTCGTCGTCGTCGTTCGTCGGGTTGTGGTTTAAAACTTAAAAGACATGATCATGAAAAAAACTAGAAACTAGTAAATATAAGAGACTTCTAAATAATTAGGTAATAACAGTTCTATTACCTATGGAAAACCATCTCATGACTCCATTACATGTAAACTCCTCTTTAGATAACATGTTGTCACTTTCATCTTTTGGTTTCAAAACAAAGATTCTGATTACCCTTCGACACTCCAAAACTCGACCAAGATAAATCAAAGCATATAAGGTCAGTCTAGTGAAAGAGAATAAAATGGAAAAGATCTTCCCCTACAGATCTTACTCAATACCTCTAATATCTCCTTAAGACATTCTCTGTGGGGACATAACACAGTTTCGAAAGACGATTTCACATGCACCGTTTTGTTCCGTGGTCTCTTCATACATTACGAATACTGATTTACTTCAAAAGGAACAACAAATTAGTGGTATTCATTCTTATAATTATCTTCTATAGGACTAAGGTTAAACCTCAGGAGTATGATTACAACATAAATAACAAGATTGTCACCTAAAAAAAATATGGAACTATCAGTAATTATACATAAAGATTTATCTGAATTAGATTAAATAGTCTAAGAGTCTTGTCTTCCTTTGTAAGTTTTCTTCAGAACCAACGAATAAACTCTCAAATCTACACTATGTAATAATAAAAACAAAGTATAAAAGTATAAAGTATAAAGTATAAAGTAAAGTAAAAATTTTCCAACAATCTGTTTCCGACATAAAGACACAACATCTATCGTAATAAAAATCTCCACACAGTAAAGTATCCGTATATCTTACCTTCTACAGAGTTCATTTAACAAAATATACCTTAATGTGTTACGGGTCCCTGGTGTAAACGAGACTAAGAAATACAGGTTAGAGTAGGAAAAGTTTGAGTGAAGGAAATTTTTATCTTTGGATCTTTAAAGTCAATTTGTTTTCGAAAGAAGCGATCACTGTCTACAGAATGTCTAGTTGAAAATTGTACGTGTGGGTGTGTATTTGTGTACATACGTAAAAAGTGTAGCAGGATCATCAAAGCAAATAAAATTATACTGAACTTGTGTGTTCTTACAGTCTTATTCCATGTCAATTTACTCCACATAAGGTGTTTGTGCCTCACATATGATATATTCAAATTCATAAGTAAAGTTTGATAAGACAATAAACTTTATGGTTCTCTTTAGGTCAGACATAATTATAAGAAATAATCTACTAATGATTATAATTATGTGTAACCTAATTACACATAATTGGACTTCTTCCGACTTATATATATATTTCACACTTGTGAGGAAAAATAAATCCCGGAATCTCTGTCGATGTTATCTATACAAAACCAATATAATCTAATTTTAAAATACACACGTAAATAAATCTCCGGAGTTGATTTTTGAGTAAAGAAAAGTAGGTTTTTTTGGGAAAATTTCTTTCATCAAAGACCACAAGTAACTACAAAAAAAAAATTATAGTATATTCTTCAGACAAGTTAAAATAAAACTTGACTTGTAACCAATACCAAAAAGTTTCGTCTAACGACCGAAGACTGTGGTTCAATAATGTAAAACGTCCACAAAATCACCAAGGAATGACACTATATAGGAAAATTGAAATTACCCGTAATTTTTGTACATAAAATTCTGGTATAATTCTTTATGAGATTTATTAACACAGATGTTTCTTCAAGAGGCATTTAATATAACTGATATATTGATTTTATGAATTTTCAATAACTTATATTTCCAAAATCCAAAAACACTATAGATACACCATCGACAACACTAATGACAACAATGAAAAAAAGATCGTTGAAGGATAGGAGAGAACGTAAGAAATTGTTTTATAAAGATTCTATTTCACACTCCTTATTGTCTCTTCCACGTGACAAAAATTTTAAGAATACTACATGTAAAACCTAAAGGTGAAGGTAGAACTGATACTGAGGTGGTATCAAGTGGAAGTCCCGTAAAAAGGAGTTACGTGCAATTGTAGAGTTCCTACTATTCGTTCCGAGACTTTAGTCTGAGGGACGTAAACTAGAATTCGAGAAGTAAATAACTAAAACATTGGAGAAACACGTAGACAAAGAAGAAGATACTTTACTTCTGTCTTTCTCATGGAAGGAGTATCCCAACAACTCATAATTTACTTAATGCCGAACATTTACCAATCTTATCGTGGATTTGTCATTCATAAGTTGATCAACACGAAGGGACCACCGAGTCTGTCATTTCATAGACGGCCGTACGTTCTCTGAGCCCAAGTTAGGGATCCACCCCTTCTAGGGGACCTTTTCCCTTACCGATGGGTATGGTCAAAAGAACGGACCTCTTAAGGTACCTGTCTCCTTGGACCACCCGACGTCAGGTATCCCCAGTGTTTCTTAGTCTATGGTGACTCACTGATTGCGAAAGTGAAGGAAAAAAAAAAAAAAGGGTAAGTAGATAAATCGAGAATAATATGTAAGGATTCTACGGTAGACACCACAAGACCAACAAAACCTAGAAACTTTGGGAAGATTAAGATTCCAGTCTTAGTTGCACTGTCATTAAACAACAAATCAGAGATTCAACATAGGCTGAGAAAACGTTGGGGTACCTGACATCGGACGGTCCGAGGAGACAGGTACCCTAAAAAGTCCGTTCTTATCACCTCACCCAACGGTAAAGGAGGAGGTCCCCTAGAAGAGCTACTTCCTTAGTTTAGGCGTAGAGGACGAACCGTATGTTAGACTGAGAAGTGACGTCTCCGCCACCCCTTCGGGAACTGTCATAAAATCCTACTTTATTTATAATTATTTTACAAATAATTTTAATTTCCTAATTAATGTTAACTTTTATAATATGTATGACAATACAATTTAACTTGTATAGTATTTACAATCACTACAGTAAGAATTTTAAAATTTTAAGTATTACTTATTTAAGACCTTTACTTTAGGTAAGTTAAGAAAATCCAAATCCTCTCTAATAAGTTGAGAGTATATATACATGTATCTAATATTATTCTTATAATTATTGTTGATTTTATATAGACCACGAATAAGATACATTTTATGACAAGATTTGTACAATGTAAATACATCTAATTAAGTAACTTAGAAATATCGTTGGCTATTCCACTCATGATCATAATAGGAGTAACTTATCCATTTCTTTGTCTCAGACTCTCTAATTTTATTGGTTTTAAGTCGAGTCTTTCAAACCGCCGCCTTAGACACGTGAATTGAGACAACATTTATTCACTATCAAAGTAATGTCAATAAATCACGTTGGAATAAAAAGAACTAAATTACAAGTAGGATTGTTAGTAATTCATGGTTTCCATAACTAGTAACGGATTGAGACGGAGAAAGACGAGAGGGTACGTTCAGATTTTCGTGACTATGAGTTTGCCCCGATGTGTGACCTTAATGAACCTCTCGAAAGTCGTGACAACTACGAATTCTCAATCTCTAAGATTGAATTGACCACACGGTACTTGTGACCCTAAAAAATTTCGAAGAGATCACTAAGACTATAGATCGTTTCAAAATCCAGGTAACTAGATTTCCTTTTACTTTAAACAAACCTGAGCTCTCGTACAGACTCCCCCATCCCGTACCTCCATTCGTCCCTGGAACTCCGTACGCCTTCAACTTTGAGTTCGGACAAACGTACCACAGAACAATTCCTAAGGAAGGAGACGTACGTATGTCACCTTTATGATCTATTGTTACTTAAACTTTCAATGGGTCCCTAATTTGACATATACAATAAGAAAATTGAACAATAAAATTTTTTTAGTTAATTCGAAAGGATAACGGAATCAGTACCCCGGTATGTACCGGTAACTTTTACAAGTCCTTTGTAAACCTTTTTTTGTTTTAACGACATTCACCCTTTTCCCAACACGAAAGGGAATTCCAATATCAATAACAAGGTCACTCTTCTCATCTGACCGAAATGATTTGACAAATCCTTTTAACTATAAATAAAGTTTACAAATACCAAATAGCAGAGTCTTCCAATTACGGTTTAGGAGTTTTTACATCACTGCTCGCTACTGAGTAAAATCGAGTACAGTTTTGTTAAGCGAAAACATTAAAAGGACAGGGACCTCTTCGATAATTTGTGATTTGTTTTTACGGAGTCTTACTTTGACTAACTTACAAAATTTAATACATGAAAACGAACCGATAATCGGTCTACAAGAAACCCTTTCGAACGGTGTGCACTTCTGGACACTAAACGCGACTGTTACTCGGATGTGTCAATGCGACGAATTTATAGTCGCCACACATAAGATTTCGAATTAGCAGTTCGTTTCGAGTCAGAAAAACGAATTTATTAAACATATTGAGGTGAGAGTCTGTTCACTAAAAATAGAAACAATTTGAGACCCGGCTTATACGGATTGTCCATTTCATAAAAAGAGATGTAATACAATAACAATTCATCGTGTCTAAGGTTCTTCGGATTTTTATGAAAAGACACAGACAACACACATATGTCCATATGGGCATATGTATATATATGAAAAATTTTTCTAAATACATAAACAAAGACACATTCATTATGGTTTATAGAACAGGGGTCTCCTCGAGTCACATTACAAAACATACATCAAATATATACACATACACACATAACGACTATTATATACTATGGCTACTTGTTTTGTCTTGTAAAAGTAATTGAAGGATACCAGACAGACGATGATATACTCGAGAGAATTTAGTCACAATTCGATTGATGTAGTATAAAAAATCCTTGTTCTTTAGATTACTATCCGAACGAAAGTGACTGAAGATTTATTTCTCCTATAAATGTTACAATCTACTCTGTAAAAATCCTTTGTAAAAGTAGTCACACCAACTGACTCATAATCATTGACTCTGTAAAAATCATGGTACACCGTAAAAAACTTATCCGTAAACCCTCGTACTAGACCGTTGGCTTTCATACCCTGATGAGTACTTTCAAACACCGTGTGGGTCGTGGATCCTTTCTCATCCACGAGTCATCCACAAACAACTCGTCTGAAAGATGAGTACGAATAGAGAATGTACTAAGCTTGGTTAAAAAGTCCACATCAAGGTACTCTCCTGTACCTTTTCCGTCACTCTTAATTCGCGGAAGTCTCACTAAGACATCGCCCCACTACCTGGTAGTAAGGGTTCCTTTAATAGGAGTAAGTGTTCCTATAGATCAGTAATCGGGTAAGATTCTACCTTTTACCACACTTCTCACCAATTAAGTTCGACGTAGACTTTTGACATCAAAACTAGATTCCCTTTTTGACCTGTCGGTCTTTCCTGATTGTTGTCTTACGCTTCCCTAAGTGTGATTTAATTATCGTACTAGAATAAAAAGTTAAATTTTACATCGTATAGGTTTACAATACAAAAGACAGTATGATCAAAGGACAGGACTTTTTTTTCCAAATTGGTCTCAACCTCCAAAGTACATTCACGTTTGTTTCACCATTCGATGGTAAGCTAGATCGCTAAGGTGAGGACCAATAGATAGGTTTCTTTTTCTTTCGTACTTAAGTTTTTCCATTTGCGTGAGTGTATACAAGTAACGTCGTAATAAATGTTGTCGGTTCTATACCTTCGTTAGATTCACAGGTAGTTATCTACTTACCTACTTCTTCTACACCATATATGTGTGTCACCTCATAATGAGTCGGCATTTACTTTTTCTTACTTCAGAACGGTAAACACTGTTGTGCCTACCTGGATCTCTGATAATGTTATTCATTTTGTTCAGTCTGTTTCTTTCTATTTACGACATACTAAAGTGAATGTGAATGTACACCTTAGATTTTTCGTTTTGTTTACTTGATTTGTCTTCGTCTCAATACCTATGTCTCCTGTCTCCCCTCCCTTCACCTCCTCCTCTTTTTATCCACTTTATTCACTTCCTCTACTTCTCCATATTTAAAAGTCAATGTTTTACTTTCTTAGTGTCCATATTTTACATGTTACACCTCTTATACCAGTTATTAATGTATTACAGAACCACTGTCTACTGTTGATCTGAATACCACTAGTAAATTTTTATATATCTTTATAGTTTAACGACACAACATGTGGTCCTTGATTGTATCACAACATCCAGTCAATATGGAGTTTTTGTTTCTTTTTGTGAGTATCTTTTGTTCTGGTCTGACACCAATGGTCTGTGACACCACCACCATCCCCGCTCCCACAATCCTCCTCTCCCCTAACCTACTTCCATTAGTTTTGAACGCCTCTTCCGTCACCGTGGGTTGAGGTCATGAGAACGGACCTTTTAGGGTACCTACCTCCTCGGACCATCCGACGTCAGGTACCCCAGCGATTCCCAGCCTGTGCTGACTCGCTGAAGTGAAAGTGAAAAGTGAAAGTACGTAACCTCTTCCTTTACCGTTGGGTGAGGTCACAAGAACGGACCCCTTAGGGTCCCTACCCCCTCGGACCACCCGACGGTAGAGACCCCAGCGTGTCTCAACCTGTGCTGACTTCGCTGAATCGTCGTCGTCGTTGTCAGTTTTGAACTCTCTCAACCTGGTATTTCTTCCAACTCGTGACTTCTTAACTACGAAAACTTAACACCACGATCTCTTCTGAGAACTCTCAGGGAACCTGACGTTTCTCTAGTTTGGTCAGTTAGGATTTCCTTAGGTATAAGTAACCTTCCTGACTACGACTTCGAGGTTATAAAACCGGTGGACTACGTTTCTCGACGGAGTGACCTTTTCTGGGATTGCGATCCTTTCTAACTCCCATCCTCCTCTCCCCCAGTTGTCTCTACTCTACCAACCTATCGTAGTGACTGAGTTACCTGTACTTCAAACTCGTTTAAGGCCCTCTATCACTTCCTGTCCCTTCGGATCGCACGACGTCAGGGACCCTAACGTTTCTCAGTCTGTGTTGAATCATTGACTCGTTTTTATCAGGTTGCTATATTTGAAGGTCAATAAATAGATATTCATGTTTCCTATATTACATGTCGTAATGTTTAAATTAATTGTGACGACATACAATATATATGTTCTTTCATTTAGGACTCAAGAGTAGTGTTCCTTTTTAAAAAGGATAAATAAATTACAGTATATATATACTTTATTACCTACAAGTGCTTTCACAATTAATGAGCCAACACAGACTTAGAAACACTGGGGCACCTGATATCGAACGGTCCGAGGAGATAGTCACCTTAAGAGGTTCGTTCTGATAAAGTCACCCATGACCTTACCCATCGGTAAAGGAAGAGGTCCCGTAGAAGGGCTGGGTCCCTAACTTGGATCCAGAAGACGGAACGTCCGTCTAAAAAATGGTAGACTCGGTGGTCCCTTTGGGTCCTACAAGTGACTTGAATGACACTTATAGTAAAGTACTACATTCAATTTAGTAATAGGACATGTGGAATTTGAATGTGTCATGATATACAATTAATATGAAGTTATTTTGACCCTTCTTTTTTCGTATACTGACTTTACATATTTTTAGCATATCTCACACCGTCCCGTTTGTGTGAACAAATGGGTCGGATCTTAACAATCTTAACCTCAGAACTTCCTTTACGTAAATGAGTTTTTCGTCACGTGATCTCATGCACCGGCGGAGCACCAATTCGTATATCTGTTTTCCGGTCTGACGACCCAAGTCAAGTCGAGGGACAGGTAAAGATTGAGACCCAGGAATTAGTGGGGTAGAAGAGTCAGAAATCAAAGAAGTAGATCTTTTACGACGATTATTATCATGGATAGAGCATGTCGACAATGTTCCTAATTTCTAATTCACTTTTCGTGAATTTTGTCGACCGTATCTCATTCGAGACACACACACATGTACACGAACAAAATTTCGTAAACGGTATATCTAGTCCACCCAATTTTTTTATTCATCGAAATCTTCTTAATGAATGTAAACTTTAGGTTTTAACCGATAAATCTCATTAAATAAAAAATTCCAACGTAGGCGTGTCCGGGGATTTTCCGAAGGTATTCTCTGTCCTTAGAACCTGACCAACCGACCAAACTAGTCACTGGACTGGGTTTTTCATAAACAAAGACAAGAATGATTTTACGAAGTGTGTCTTTTGGTGCGTCGATAAAGGGTCCGACTTTATTACTCTATTTCTATTTCGAGAGGAAGGACGACGAAGTAAACGAACATGATTAAACAGGATTTACTTTTTGAGAAGTAAACCATTATTTTTTCATACTGAAGGTCATTATCTTTGTTCGGGTTCGATTAACTCAATTCGTTCTAGAAACCGGTCCTTTGCATTGATAACTCTATACGTAGAACAAAAAGGTTCGTTTACGAGGATGAAACCTTAGACTCACCCGAAATTAGACAAATGGACCGAACTCAACGGGTCAAAAGTCCGTTCGTGAAACGTAAAGACCGTCGTCATTCACACTACTTACAAAAACAATAACAACGAGAATTACTATTCACACACCAAAAATAAGAGTGATCTTTCTTCCCAGACATTCCTGGTATCCGGTCTAACAAATTGGTAATCTTACACGAATAAAACAATAAAGGTAGTAAACGATCATAAAAACAAGATTAGAACCTTATCTAGAAAGTCATCCTTCTCTTTTTGTAACAAAAGGTTAGTTTATAAATATTGAAGAAAAAAGTTATAATTGAATAAATAAAACTAACCTCCCATTAATGAAATGTTATAACATAACCAAAACGGTACGTAGTTGTACTTAGGCGGTGCCCACATGTACACAATATTGGAGAAACTCATCATCTTGGGCGGACCATTTTTACATAAAGTAAAGACAATTCCGTCCAACAACAAAAAAAAAAAAAAAAAAACCGTGACCGTAAAAAAGTTACTGGTTTAATTTTATCCTGGAAAATGTTTATATAACTCGTACGTAGAAATTTTATTCGATCAGGTAATTTTACTTCAGTTTCTTGAAAGGCTTGTAATTAAAAACAATCAAACGGTAGAAGGATAAGATTGGGATCCTTCGAATCTCCAAAGATATGAAAAAGAAACGGTAACAAAAGTACTGACGAGGAATGAAGAGTCAGTTGGACTCTAAGTACGAATAAAATTGAGGGGTAGTGACAGACATCATTGATAGAGAAACAACGGAGGGTACGAGTGAACAGAAGGAACCCTGAACTGAGAGAACAAGGTAGTAGAAAGTCAGAATTAACCGGGGAAAGGAAGTTGAAACGATAAAGATGTTCACCCGTCAGAAAAGGGAAGGGTAGGGACCACTTAAAGAACTTTGTGATAGTGATATGAGTCACACAGATGTAGGATTGGTATGAGACCAAGGAAGTTTAGACCAAAACCGAGGACGGTAAGACTACTTTAATAAGAGTCTCCAGAAACCGCTAAAGTAGTAGTCCAGGTCGTTTGAAGTGGGAGACGATGAAGAGAGCCGGTCAATTGTGTCAATCGATGGATAGGTGAGGAACTATAAGAAGGAAACCGAAGATTCTGTGACCTGAGAAAGTTAAGAGAAAGTTATAGTATCTGACGAAGGAGAGATAAAAGGAACTATCGAATAAGGGGAAAAGAATAGGAGACTTACATCCATAAACGATCCTGTTAGATCGGGAAACGTAAGATATGATGGTCTATGAGATTAGACGAGGATGAGAAAGTTAGATGGAAAGGTACGATCTTGAGGTTGTAGAGACTGTAATCGGTGACAACCGGACTTAAGAGAGACCAGGGTACACACGTTAATGAGGATCTACAGAAGAGTCAAAGAGTTCGTGTTGTAGGGTTTTAGTTTGAGTAGACGGAGAGACTTAGAAGGTCAATGACAATACTCTGGGTCAGAAGAACAATGGTCCGACTATTCTCAAAGACTCAAGTCAGTAAAGATGAAGAACGTGAATGTCTTACACATCGTATAGAGTAAAGTGTTGAATATTCATGACAAAAAGGTAAAAAAGGGAATAACTCCATATGAAATATAAACAATTACACGTGTGTGTAATTTGTACGTCCAATCACTCAAAAATATCTACGTATATGAACATATTTGTGATACGTCTAGTTTTACATCTTATACAGGCTCAGACGGCGTCTGGAGGAAACACGGTGGAAGGTCAACTATAGGTGAAAGAAGGGTCCTACATTGGTGGTAAAACTGCAGATAATGTAACCAAATTAAACGAAAGGACTTGAAGTACGTTTAAGTACGAGTATAATTACCTTTAAGTCGAAGTATATTTACCTTAAATATAACGATGGTCTATATATATATATATATATTCAAGGTCAACGAGATGAAGAAGTCGTTATGAACTATAACAGTCAAATTAAAATCGGAAAGACTATCCTGACATCACCATAGTAACATCAAATCAAACGTAAAGAGACTACTAATTATTACAACTTGAAGGAAAAGTGTACTAAGAAACCAATAGGCTTATTCACAGGAATTCAGAAAAGGAAAAAATATAACCGAACGGTCACAAAAGAAAAATTAACTAAAAATGTTCAAGAAATATATAAGACCTACAATCAGAAAACAACCAATATACATACGTCCATAGAAGAGGGTTAGTCACGAAACGGAAAACATCTCCTTATCATTAATCGGTTCTACCACTACCAGTCCGAAAGAGAGGGGTGAAGGATATTTGTTACTGAAACGTACCAACACATTGTCGACTCTAGTAGGTGTCGTCACACGTGTGTGTAGAACTACATTATCGAACCGTTTAACGGTGGAAACAAGTACATATGGATATAATTTGGGTGGACTTTGTCGGGAAAGACCACGCAGTCGGTAACCACTTATTTCGTACAGACGTCAAGGATCCCGAAGAGAGTAAAAGAAGATCGAAGGGTTGAGCGTGGAACGGATGGTACCCAAGTCGCGAACTGTTCTGTGGAAAAGTAGACTAATAACAATATAAATCTAATTAAATAATTAAATATTACTTAACTAATTAAAATTATTTCAGATTATTCATTAGAAAATACTAATCCCCAGAACGCAGGAAAAGCTCTAGTACTTCTATTTGACTCCGTGTCTCTCCAATTCACCAAACACGATTCCAATACCGTCTGAACAATCAATAGAAACTTTGTAGTTAACCGAAAAAGGAAGGACCCGAATATACCGACGGGTCGGTCTGTAACGGTGGAGAGGGACATAACTCTTCTCCGATTCACTCAAACCTAAGCTAATCACCTTACACTTATTATCTCTACCAGTTGAGGTTGAACTATCGTTCTATGAAAAGTACAAAAAATGGGAAGAAAGGGTAGGAGAGGTAGGAGGTTTCTCTCTGTTTCACCCCAAAGTCGAAACTAGTACGTCTACTTCTGTTGTAAGACTTACTAGAGTACCTCGACTCGTATGAATTCAAATAAATTTATTATAAAAGTTAATAAGTTATTTCCATCGAGTTTACGGTGAAAAAGGTACTTTGGATTAGAACAGGGGATTAATCATAAGTGGAGAAAGAAGACGGTGGACTTACGAAAAGACGGGGACTCCCGTTCCTAGTAAAAACACAAAATCACGGAACGTGTGTAATCTGTGAGTCATTAACAAAACTTTAATTACCTATTTAATCTGTTATTCACTTAAAAAATCCTAACCCTTTCCTCATGTCGTTCCGACATATAACAGTGGGACGAATAAATTAAATATCCGTCTCATGTAGTACACTTTACGAACCGACTTACTTCGAGTTCGACCCTAGTTCTAACGGTCCTCTTTATCGTTATTGGAACCTATATGTCTACTATGGTGGGATTACCGTCTCTCGCTTCTCCTTGATTTCTCGGAGAACTACTTCCATTTTCTCCTCTCACTTTTTCGACCGAATTTTGAGTCGTAAGTCTTTTGCTTCTAGTGCCGTAGGTCAGGGTAGTGAAGTACCGTTTATCTTCCCCTTATTTACCTTTACCACTGTCTGAAATAAAAGAACCCGAGGTTTTAGTGACGTCCACCATAGACGTCGATACTTTAATTTTCTACGAAGGAGGAACCTTCTTTTCGATACTTGTTGGATCTGTCGCATAATTTTTTGTCTCTGTAGTGAAACGACTGTTTCCCGGTAGATCAGTTTTGATACCAAAAAGGGGATCAGTACATGTCTCTACTTTCAACCTGACATTTCTTCCGACTCGCGCCTTCTTAACTACGAAAGCTTGACATCACGACCTCTTCTGAGAAATTCTCAGGAAACCTGTCGTTCCTCTAGTTTGGTCAGTCAGGATTTCTTTAGTTACGAATTATAAGTAACCTTCCTGACTTCGACTTCGAGATTAGGAAACCGGTGGACTACACTTCTTGGGTGAGTGACCTTTTCTGGGACTACAACCTTTTCTAACACTCGTCCTTCTCTTCCCCCGTTGTCCCCTACTCTACGAACCTACCGTAGTAACTGAGTCACTCGTACTCAAACTCGTTCGAGGCTCTCTATCACTTCCTGTCCCTTCGGACCATACGACGTCAGGTACCCCAGTGTTTCTGAGTCTGTACTGACTCACTGATTTGTTGTTGTTTTTGATATATATATTATAATTCTTTACAACTAGACCAGTATATTACTCACATCGGAGCGACCTTTAAATTCGACAGAGGTGTGACCAAGACACGGAAGAGAAACGGCACCAAGACTGAGTCGTCAAGACTGAGTCGTCAAAACGACACGACATAGTGAAAGTGGAAGGTATTGTGTCGGACACGTCGACCGACAGGACTATGATTAACGACTGTATCACACTGGTACTGAAGTAAACTGGAAAGTCGTGTATTCTGGAAAGACTAACGATATATCACTTTTCTCAAAGAGTACCATTTTCTCTACGATAAAAGAAAAGTTTCGACTACTAAACTGTGTCTGTCGTTACACTGTTGACCGAAGTGAGTCCAAGAGAACCGCAGAATTTTCTTGTAAATTTGGTACAAACTCTACGGTAACACAAGGATAAAGATTTACGAGGGTAACCTCTAAGACTAAGTCCTATAGACCCCAACCCGGGTCTTTAGACATGAAAATTTATCAAGGGGACCGTTGAAACTACTAGTGAGTGAATTAAAACCCTTGGTGAGTGTCTCTTTCCAATTCTAAGTCCCCAGTCTATCTGAACTCAAGATTAAGAAGAGATGTCAATGATCGTCATCATATTGAAACCCTTTCATTACATTACAGGAATTCGAAGTCAAACTAATAGACTTATAATACACCTGTTATGGTCATAGATGAAATTTTCTAACAATACTCCTAATATACTCTATTACGTAAAGTATACGATTCCTGTCACAAATTGTCATTTATAAGTTATTTTATATTGATAACAATGATAATCATAATAGTGATCAATAACTCAAGAAAATTTCTTAAACATAACAAAAATATATTTTACATGTTTCATCTTAGATGACAGAGATATTTTTCCTAAGTACAATATACTCATACACACCAGAAATTATCTCAAGAATCAAAGTCCGTAAATAAATTTTCTCATACACCCTAATGAGACTAGTGTCAAGGAGTAGTATTTATTAAATGGTCAATCGGTGGGGTACGACAAACCAAAATTCATGACTCCCTGATAATGAGACCCCAACACACACACGGACATATCCCCTCATAATGTTTATTTACGAAAGGACCTTACAAACTCTTGACTTGCAATTACGATAGTTTTGAATCCTCGAGTTTCAACTCCGAAACCGATTGTTCACGTCTCTCAGTGGATAAAGTTTAAGACCAGAGACAAATATTTTAAGAGACAGACCAGGTTGTAGTCTCTTACCTCGTCTCTATTAGACTGGATCCCAAACCACAACGATTTCTTAGGTGGACGCTACGTCCTCTGGACCCAAGCTAGGAACCCAACTCTTCTAGGGGACATCCTCCCGCACTGTTGGGTGAAGTCATAAGAACGGACCTCCTAGGGGTACCTGTCTCCTCGGACCACCCGATGTCAGGTACCCCAGTGTTTCTCAGTCTACGCTGACTCGCTGATTCGTGTCGTGTCGTGTCGTTGAAGTTCCATTGGACTCAAGACCCTACACACAAAGTATATAGTCACCTCCTTACTACCCATACCTTAGGAACCTCGTCCTCCCTCCCTGATCCTAATCACTTCTCAATGTCGTAGTCTTTCAAAAGTTCGGTGAGGGAACATGGAATCAATAACAAATTTAAATGAGGGGTCCCATAGTCACTTATTATTCAATTTCAAACCTTGTCTTTGTTCTAAAGAAAAATCTATTTCGTCTTTGAAAGATCTTGTTTTCTTACTCACCTAAATAGAATTATCACAAGAAACGTATTTTTTCATTACGATACCGATTTTCATCGTACAATGTTCCCCTTATTTGACAACTGGGAACTTATTGTGTCCCAACCCCCGTGGTTGGGAGGTTATGTTAATTTTTTTTTAGGGAGATATCCAAATATTAGTCGATAAAGATATGCACCGAGTACGTAATATATGGAAACTAGACACACCTAATCAATCGAGAATGTTATTGTGATAACGATAGTAAAGATCAATCTATTAACTCTAACTGAAGATAAAACGGTACAAGACTAAGATAAACGTAAGTTGACGTATAACTTAAGAGTTTAACGGACCTCTTATCCACTACTCTCAGTACCAGATGCTGAGAGTGAAATCATTTGGGAAGTGCCTCAAGTAAATAGTGACAGTTGTTTCTCGACGACAGTAGACTGGTCTTGTCTACTCTTTTTAAAATCAAGAACCCCATTCTGGACATAAATCTCGACTTTAAAATTAATTTTTGTTCCAACTAATCAATTGTCAATTTCCGAAGTAAACCCCAAGTCTAATGGGAGTAACGAGAGAGTTCGTAATCTGAAAGAATCAATAGGTCTTGGACACCCTAAGAATTATCTCGACCAAATATATATAAAAGATGAGAAACTGAGTATACTTGAATATAGAACAGATTTTTGGATAGACCTAAAGTCTCCGAATCTCTCCTAATTTTTCCGATATTTTAAAATTTATTGAAGTAGGTCACTCGTACAAATGGATTTACACAGTAGTCTGAAGAGTCAAAAGACCAATCTTTTGGCCAAACCCTGTCTGACTGAGTGTGACAGTTGACTATCTTATGTTTGTGTAAGTCTTAAGAGGACCGTTCTGATTACGTTATTTTTGTCTCAAGAAACTCGAAAATCTCCACTTCACAAAGTAAAGAGATTATTTAGAAGGATAGTGATTCTCGAAAGTTTTATTTGTTTAAGTACAGAAATGTCAACAATGCACGATCTCTCCGTCGTATCCGTATGATGACATAGGTAATGGAGAAACGTCGAGAATTTCCTGCATTAAAAATTTTTAAAATTAAAGATAAAATACAACCCTTTATCAACTAAAGCCGACAATTGGTTTTCCAATCCCTAAGGGAACACCGAGTCTACCATTTCTTAGACGGGAGTCACCCCCGCTGGGTCCAAACTAGGGACCCACCTCTTCTAGGGGACCTCTTCCCGTACCTATGGGTGGGGTCATAAGAACGGACCTCTTAAAGTACCTGTCTCCTCGGGCCGTCTGACGTCAGGAACCCTATCGTTTCTCAACCTGTGTTGACCCGCTGATTGTGATATCAACTAAATGTCACTACACAATCAAAATCCACATGACGTTTCACCAAGTCGATATGTATATCCATGTACGTAAGAAAAAGTCTAAGGAAAAGGTATATCTAATAACGTCTTATAAATGATTCTCAAAGGATACGATATGTCTTCCAGGGACAACTAATACATAAAATATATATAATCACATATATACAATTAGCGAGTGGAAACGGGAAACCATTGACGGTCAAACAAAGACTCAAGACACTCAGACAAACATTCATTCAAGTAAACATAGTAGAAAAATCTAGGGTGTATATTCACTACAGTATACTATGAAGAAAGAGACGGACTAGATGAATCGTACTACTAAAAACCCAGGTAGGTACAACGACGTCTACCATAATCACGTAGGAAAAATACCGACTCACTATAAGGTAACACACATACATGGTGTAGAAGTAGGTAAGTAGACAGTCACCTGTAAAGCCAGCGAAAGTACAGAACCGACAGCATTTGTCACGATATCACTTGTGACCCCACGGACATATAAAAGTTTAATACCAAAAGAGGTAAATATACCGGTCCTCGTCCTAACGATCTAGTATACCATCGAGTTAAAAGCAAAAAATTCCTTGTAGGCATGAGAGAAGGTATCACTGATATGGTCAAATGTAAGAGTGGTCGGCACATTCTCCCAATGGAAAAGAGGTCCGGGTGAGAGAGACGTCGTAAATGACAAATATCTGAAAGACTACTACTGGTAAGACTTGTCACACTTCATTATTATGAAGTAACATCAAAACTGAACGGAAAAAGATTATTAATCACTACAACTAGTAGAAAAGTACACGAAAAACCGGTAGACCTATAGACCTTTTTACACACAAATCTAGAAAGTGAGTAAAAAACTAACCCAATAAACCAAACAAACTAAAAAAAAAAAAAGAACTACAACTCGAGGTACTCGACAAACATATAAACCTCTCAATTAGGGAACAGGTAACGAATTAAACGTTTATAAAAGAGGGTAAGAGACCCGTCAGAAAAGTAAAACAAATACCAAAGATTTCTTTCATTGAAAATTATTAAAAATATTTAAATAAATAAAATAAAAACCGACAGGACCCAGAAGTAACGACGTCCTTGAAAAGAGATAAACGCCTCTCTCCTCCGATAAGAGATCAACGCCACACGTCCGAAGAGTAACGACACCGAAGAGCAACACCTCGGACACGAGATCCCGCGTCCGAAGTCATCAACAACATCACACACTCGGGATCTCGTATCCGAGTCGTCAACACCGTGTGTCCGAATCAACGAGTCACCGTACACCCTATAAGGGTCTAGTTCCTAACTTGGACACAGAGGACGTAACCGTCCGTCTAAGAAATGGTGAATCGGTGGTCCCTTCGAGGATTTTCTTCATTAAAATTTCCAATAGACCCTTTATAATCATCAATCGGGAACCTGACTATTTTCATTACAAGATATTAAGTCTTATAAGGGTATACATTTATTTATAAAGTAAACTAAGTATAAAGTGAAGACTAGGTGTCTAGAGTTTAAGAAACGGGTTTATCAACGGGAATAAAAAGAATTAATCGGAAACACGTTCTTTTCACTAGACCTCTTCCTTTGCCGTTGGGTCAGGTTATAAGAACGGACTCTTTAGGGTACCTGTCTCCTCAGACCGTCCGATGTCAGGTACTTCAGAGTTTCCCAGACTGTACTGAATCGTTGATTTGTTGTTGTTGTTCTCTTCACCATCCATCCTTCTGATAAAGACGAGTAAAACATCTACCTATGTAGTCGGGTCTTGAGTTCAAACAAAAACAAAACAAAAAATAGTTCAAACGAGTCCTTTTAACTCTGGTTTGAGTTTTTTACCGATCTCTGTCCCTATAAGACATTCTTTCTAATCGATTCATTGAAAAAAGTTCCTACTTTAACCTTTCAAAAGAACCGTCTCCAGTCCGATGTAAGTTTGATTCATCTACGAGGACAAGGAAAGACAAAAGATCAATCAATATAGAGACACGGCACAAATAAGTGTACAACGACATTAATCGGTTCAAATCCGGAACGTTTTCCCTAATCGATCGTATAATGTGTGGGTGTAGAGAGAACGACCCTAAATCCTACCTTGCTCTAAATAAAAAGGTAAATGAAATTGATTTACTCGTACATGAAGAGGTTAGGGTAAAATGACAATTCAGAAATAGTTCTTCAACATATCGTTAACCATTGCACCTTAGGTAAAGACTTCTCGGAACGGGAGAAACCATAAAATGAATATCATCATCAAAAGACCCACCACAACAATTATAAAAATAATGTTATACAAGAAAGGTTTAAACTGAGACTTGTGTGGATTGTATCACAAAACACATACGACATCCAAGAGACTGTCTAGTGGGTACAGTTCAACTCTAAAAAGAACCCGAGTCCTATTTCCCCTTAGGGTCCCATTACCGTACATCCCAAACACATGGGACCGGGATTTGATGAATCGAAGTTGTCTCTGAATCAAGGTGTCTGAGGAGATGTCAGGAAAACACGGATACCCATATCAAAAGACGGACCTTATGGTAAAGACGAGGAGAGATAGTCTATTCTCAGGTGATCCGGAAGTTCAATCCTTTACCGTTGGGTGAGGTCACAAGAACGGACCTCTTAGGGTCCCCGCCCCCTCGGACCACCCGACGGTAGACACCCTAGCGTGTCTCAGCTTGTCCTGACTTCACTGAATCGTCGTCGTCCGGAAGTCCGATTAACGAGGGACGACCCTACGAAAGTGTAACAGAGGTACTTCTTGATTAGGTAGGGAGTTTACCCTAGGACCTCGACAGACATGTAGTGAAAGTAACATCGGGTGTCAATTAATGGAGTAGGATGAATACAAAAGATGACTCTGGAGTTTCTGTCGGAGGTATAGAATAAGTAACGAAAAAGGCTTCAAGGATCAAGGTACATATCACAAGCCAATTTACTTACGGTTTACTACTTACTTACCTACTATATATGGGAGTAACAGGGGAAAAAAAGGGGGAAGGCATATCTTGTTTTTACAAAGGGTTCGAGGGGATGGGGTGGAGGTCGTTTATAAGTAAACGGAAACTCGTGAAGTGAAACCATATAGGGGTAATGGAATAAAAGTCCAGAAACGGGAAACCAAGTTCTCACACTAGACCATAATTTTCCGGAAGGAACATTTTAAAATTCTTTTGTTGATTGGATATAGAGAACTCTTTATAGATAACAGTAATTATCAAAATATAGATAGTATGACTAGTAAATCTAGTCAGTTCAAAATAGGTATTTCTGGTCTTTCCCAAAACAAGTTGGTATTTTTCTTTGCTTCACGAAAAATCCAGGGTGTTATACCTACTTCGAACTTTTGTAATACGATTCACTTTCTTCAGTCTATGTTTTCCGGTATATAATATAAGGTAAATATACTTTACAGGTCTTGTCCGGTTTGGTATCTCTGTCTTTCGTATAATTACCAAAGGTCCCCGTCCCTCCCCTTTACCTCTCACTGACGATTGCCTGTGTCCGAAAGTAAAATAACGGTTTATCATCAGGTAACATACGTATATGGCATCCAAATAACTAGTAAATACAACTACCTGTAAACTTAATAAAGACAAACCCCATAAAACTTATTACGACGATACTTATAAGTATAAATTCAAAAACATACCCGTATACAAAAGGAAAGAGAACCTCACCTTAAAGAGATCCTCATCTTAACGACCCAGTATATGACAATATTAACTGACAAACTTCTTAACTGTCTGATAAAAGGTCTCGTCGAAGTAGTAAAATATAAGGATGTCGTCATACATTTCCAAGGTTAAAGGGATGTAGGAGTGGTTGTGAATAATACTAGATAGAAAAAATAATAAAAATAGGATCACCGACATTTCATACTAACATGATTTTGTCTGTCTAGTGTTGTTCACAATCATTCCTATATCCCTTTAACCAGCTAGGGACCCAGTCCTTCTAGGGGACCTCATCGTTTACCGTTGAGTGAGGTCATAAGAACAGACCCTTTAGGGTACCTGTCTCCTCGACCCACCCGACGTCAGGTGTCCCAGTGTTCCTCAATCTATGTTGACTCGTTTATTTACACGTGTAACTAACGTTTTTCATTACAGAGTACCAAAACTAAATGTAAAAGGACTACTAACTACTACAACTTGTGGAAAAAGACACGAATAGCGGGTAAATATGTACAAGATACCTCTTGACCGTAAAAACGGTTAAAAAATTAGAAAAAATAACAACTAAAAAATCTCTGAATAAATAAGACCTATGTTTGGGAAAGAGTCTACATCCTAGATATCTATAAAAGTTAGAGCCCGACTGAAAAGTGAAAGAAATACCTCAGGAAACTTCTGGTTTGTAAAAATTAAAACTACTACAAACAGTTTAAATACAAACAAAAACTACAGTATAGATTCTTTGATAACGGATTAGTTACAAGTGTTTCTAAATACGGAAACAAAAGAAGATCCTCAAAATGGTAAAATCCACAGTATAAATCAACCCAGAGACTAGATAAAACTCAATTTAAAACTTACATTACACTCCATATCCTAGGTCGAAATGAGAAAACAAACACTGATCGTGATGAGAAAACATTTTGTCAGAAGAATTCTGACAAAAAGGGGGTGACTTAACAGAACCGTGTGAACGATTTTTAGTCAACTGGTCGTCGTACTGTCAAATAAAGACATGAGAATTAAGATAGGGTAACTAGATAAAAGTATAGGAAAGTGGTCATGGTATGACAGAACTAATAACATCGAAACATCATTCAAAATTTTGACCCTTCATAGTTTATAAGTTGAAACGAGATGAAAAAATTATGACAAAACCGATAGACCCGGGGTACTTAAAGGTATACTTAATTCTAGTCGTAGAGTTAAAGATAGTATATTAGTAGACTCTAAAATTATTCTTAATACAACTTAGAGATCTAGTTAAACCGTTCATAATGTCCGAATTGTCATAATTCAACTAAGTACTTGTACCCTTCCTACAGAAGAACGGTAAATGAATCCCGAAGAAAGTCAAGTCAAATCAAGTCTGTGAGTCAGTACAGGCTGAGGAACGATGGGGTACTTAGCGTCGTGCGGTCTGGAGGGACAGGTAGTGGTTGAGGACCTCAAATGAGTTTGAGTACAGGTAGCTCAGTCACTACAGTAGGTCGGTAGAGTAGGAGACAGAAGGGGAAGAGGAGGACGGGGGTTAGGGAAAGTCATAGGCCCAGAAAAGGTCACTCAGTTGAGAAGTGTACTCTACCGGTTTCATAACCTCAAAGTCGAAATCCTAGTCAGGAAGGTTACTAGTGAGTCCTGATTAGAGGAAATCTTACATGACCAACCTAGAGGAACGTCAGGTTCCCCGAGCGTTCTCAGAAGAGGTTGTGGTGTCAAGTTTTCGTAGTCAAGAAACCACGAGTCGAAAGAAGTGTCAGGTTGAGAGTGTAGGTATGTACTGTTGACCTTTTTGGTATCGGCACTGATCTGTCTGGAAACAACCGTTTCATAACAGAGACGAAAAGTTATACGACAGATCCAACCAGTATTACAAGGAGGGTTCCTCATTCACAGAAACTTAAAGTACCGCCGTCAGTGGTAAACGTCACCAAAACCTTGGGGGTTTTTATTTCAGACTGTGACAAAGGTGACAAAGGGGTAGAAAGGTACTTCACTACCCTGGTCTACGGTACTAGAAGCAAAAGACTTACAACTCGAAATTCGGTTGAAAAAGTGAGAGGAGAAAGTGAAAGTAGTTCTCCGAAAAATCAAGGAGAAGTGAAAGAAGGTATTCTCACCACAGTAGACGTATAGACTCCAATAACTATAAAGAGGGTTTTTAGAACTAAGGTCGAACACGAAGAAGGTCGGGTCGTACAGAGTATTCCATGAGACGTATATTTAATTTGTTCGTCCCACTGTTATATGTCGGAACTGTAGGAGGAAAAGGATAAACCTTGGTCAGACAACAAGGTATAGGTCAAGATTGACAACGAAGGACTGGACGTATATCCAAAGAGTTCTCCGTCCAGTCCACAAGACCATACGGGTAGAGAAAGTCTTAAAAGATGTCAAATAACACTAGGTGTGTCAGTTTCCGAAACCGTATCAGTTATTTCGTCTTTATCTACAAAAAGATCTTGAGAGAACGAAAAGCTACTAGGTGGCCTACAACCGTTAAACTAGAGACCAAGGAGACGAAAAGATTTTGGTCGAACTTGTAGTCCTTCAAGTGTCAAGTGCATAACGACTTCCGACCGAACCTCTTAAAACTCGTAATGAAATCGTCACACACTCTACTCACGTTAAGACACCATCAAACTCGTAAGAAACCCTAACGGAAAGAAACCCTACTGAAGGGACCACCGAGTCTACCATTTCACAGACAGATGTTACGTCCTCTGGACCCAAACTAGGGACCCAGTCCTTCTAAGGGACCTCTTCCTTTACCGTTGGGTGAGGGCATGAGACCGGATCTTTTAGGGTAACCGTCTCCTCGGACCACGTCCGATGACAGGTACCCCAGCGTTTCTCAGCCTGTGTTGACCCGCTGAAGTGAAAGAAAGAAAGAAAGAAACCCTAATCTTACTTTTGACTGGAAAAGGTCAGGAAACCGGTGACGACTCAAAAGATTTAAACGACCGTATAACTCACGTCGTGAAAGTGTCGTAGTAGAAAATCCTAAACTTTATCGAGTATGACCTTAAGGTAGTGGAGGTGATCGAAACAACCATCACTACGAAAGATTCCGGGTGAACTGAAGTGTAAGGTCCTACAGACCGAGATCCACTNCGTATCAGTTATTTCGTCTTTATCTACAAAAAGATCTTGAGAGAACGAAAAGCTACTAGGTGGCCTACAACCGTTAAACTAGAGACCAAGGAGACGAAAAGATTTTGGTCGAACTTGTAGTCCTTCAAGTGTCAAGTGCATAACGACTTCCGACCGAACCTCTTAAAACTCGTAATGAAATCGTCACACACTCTACTCACGTTAAGACACCATCAAACTCGTAAGAAACCCTAACGGAAAGAAACCCTACTGAAGGGACCACCGAGTCTACCATTTCACAGACAGATGTTACGTCCTCTGGACCCAAACTAGGGACCCAGTCCTTCTAAGGGACCTCTTCCTTTACCGTTGGGTGAGGGCATGAGACCGGATCTTTTAGGGTAACCGTCTCCTCGGACCACGTCCGATGACAGGTACCCCAGCGTTTCTCAGCCTGTGTTGACCCGCTGAAGTGAAAGAAAGAAAGAAAGAAACCCTAATCTTACTTTTGACTGGAAAAGGTCAGGAAACCGGTGACGACTCAAAAGATTTAAACGACCGTATAACTCACGTCGTGAAAGTGTCGTAGTAGAAAATCCTAAACTTTATCGAGTATGACCTTAAGGTAGTGGAGGTGATCGAAACAACCATCACTACGAAAGATTCCGGGTGAACTGAAGTGTAAGGTCCTACAGACCGAGATCCACTCACTAGTGTGGTAGTACTAATAGACCCAGTACTGCTAGAAAAAACATATCAAGAAGACACATAAGAACGGTGGAGAAGAAGTATAGAAGACGAAGACAATCCAGGTATGGTAAAGACAGGAAATAGAAACGTACTTTACAAGGGAACCATAGAGACTCAAAGAACTTCTCTAGAGATCAGAAAGGGTAAGACAACAAAAAGGAGATAAAGAAACGTGACTAGTGACTCCTTCCGAAAGAATAGAAAGGAACGATAAGAAACCTTGAGACGTAAGTCTACAAATATAGAAAGGAAAAGAGGAAAAGAAAAGTGAAGAGAAGAAAGGTATCGATAAACATTCCGGAGGAGTCTGTCGGTAAAATGAAAAAACGTAAAGAAAAAGAACCCCTACCAAAACTAAGGACAGAGCACATGTTACAGTACTTGGAGGCAGGTATCAAGTAGTCCGTGAGACAGATAGTCTAGATCAGGGAATTTAGATAAAGAGTGAAGGTGACATATTAGTATTCCCTAAACTAAATCCAGTATGGACTTACCGGATCACCAAAAGGGATGAAAGAAGTTAAATTCAGACTTAAACCGTCCTTCTTCAAGTACTAGCCCGGTGTCAGTCGAGGGTCAGAACAAAAACGACTAACATATCTCGAAGAGGTAGAAACCGACGTTTCTTATATTTTAGTTAGACTAAAGTCACAACTGGTAGACCCTACAGGTACACATCTTAGAAGAGATCCCGAAGAAATCAAAGACAGTTACAACAAAACATCAAAAGTCTCATACAGAACATGAAGAAAACAAATAAAGGTTTAGAAATAAAGAAAAACCACAATAACATTTACTTTAACAAAAGACTTAAAGTAAAAATTAAACGAGTGTCAATGATACATCTATATGTTAACTAAAAACACATAACTAGATCGAACATAAAATGTTCGAACGACTCGAATAAATAATCAAGATCATCGAAAAAGAACGGACCTCTTAGGGTCTCTGTCTCCTCGGATCACCCGACGACAGATACCCCAGCGTGTCTCAACCTGTGCTGACTTCACTGAATCGTCGTCGTCGTCGTCATCAAAAAAGTCACCCAAAGAATCCTAGATTAACAATGGTGACAATAATAGTAACAATAGTCAAATTGTTTTCACAAAGTTCTAACAAGTAAAAAGATTTTTTTGTAACTATAATAAACTAGACACGGATCTAGATTTAAAAATATACTGGAACACTCGATGTAAACCGAAGGGTCCACTGTAATCATCATTTCTTGGGCGGACCGTCACGTCCTCAACATTCTCTGCACTCAAGTTAGGGACCCAGTCCTTATATGAGACCTCCTCCCGTACCGTTGGGTGAGGTCACAAGAACGGACCTCTTCGGGTACGTGTCCCCTCGAACCACTCGGTGTCAGGTATTCCAGCGTTTCTCAGTCTGTCTTGAGTTCGTTGAATCGACGACGACGATTCAGCGAAGTCAGCACAGGCTAGACACGCTGGGGTATCTGCCGTCGGGTGGTCCGAGGGGGCAGGGGCCCTAAGGGGTCCGTTCTTGTGACCTCACCCAACGGTAAAGGAAGAGGTTACGTACTTTCACTTTTCACTTTCACTTCTACGAGCCAGTACAGAATGAGAATCGCTGGGATGTCTAACGTCGGGTGGTCTGAGGAGGTAGGTACCCTAAAAGGTCCGTTCTCACAACATCACCCAACGGTAACGGAAGAGGGTTGTTGAATCGTCCTTACGAAATATACATATATAATAGACAGAATCAAAACATCAAACTTCTCTTTGAAATAAGGTGGGTATTCGACATACTCGTATGTAATTGTGATAATAGACAACTCTAAATATCGCAAAAACATTTTGAATCAAATCTTTTCTTTTTTTTTTAATGAACATAGTAAAAGAGACTTTCTTCTTTCACCGGTATCTAATGTTATCGAGTGTCTAAGGGTTATCAAAATAGAGAATAAAACGAAATAAAGACTAAAAGGTCTTTTAAAGATCCCTGTCAAACCTCGAGCACTTAGTACAGGATAAGGGGAGTGTCCGTCACGCAATAGGTTTATTCATCGTAAGGAACAAAACCCCTGTCGTATTTCTTTCATATACACCCGAAATGAAGATCTTAAGACAATGGTAACTAAGAAGACACCAGTGAAACAAGTGAAAGAGTCCGTCTACGATGACGTTGATTCATGTCTAAAGCAAACTTGACGGACTCGAAGACGAGAACGTCGTTTAGGGACGAGACATCGAAAATGTTTTACCGTTGGGTGAGGTCATAACAACGGACCTCCTGGCTAGGGTGTCTGTTTCCTCGGACCGTCCGATTGTCAGGTACCCCAGTGTTTCTCCTATGCTGAATCGTTGATTTAGGAGTGGTAGTGGACGATCGAGACTTCTGGAAAACCCCTTCACGACTGTTCATTTACTCACACCAGACACCTGGACTGAGACCTTCACAGTAGAGGGACGACAGGGACAGGAGTGGGGGTGATGATAGAAGACACAACAGAACTCGTAGGGTACGTTTCCGAAGAAAAGAACACCCAAAATCAAGAAGTAATACGTTTTTTTTTTTTTTCTTTTTTTACGTTTCAATGATGACTCATTGAACAAGACTTTCTTTCAACCTTAATTGGATATATACTTAAATAGCTCTCAGTTAACTGGTCCGTTACAAACCATTGTTTATTTTCTTTTTTCTTACGATCGATTTCGGACCGGTTTACTTAACGTAGAGATCTTACTTTATTATACGTCGGTTAAAAAAAATTCCATCTTTCTAGAGAAAATACTTAATGAATACTATATAAGAATGTCATTTAAAAATCTATATATGTGCCTTTTGATAATAGAGATCGAATGAAAACCCCTCAGCCTTTACTCCTTTTCAGTCTCTTTCCAATTAAAAGTAAAATCAAAATATTTAGAAGTGAAATATGAATTAAAAATAAAATATGAAAGGACAAGTAAATTTTAAAGATTGACATAAGAACACAATAATAAAAAGTGAATACACAATAAAGATTGTGCATTTCTTCACCTCTACTATTATACTACTTGGGGAAACCCAGGGAGAATGTCGAAGTCATGAATGATTGAGAACCGGTCAGAACAAAGAAGACATAGTGGGATGACTTCCCATCGTCTTATACGGTGGTTTTTATATAGAGAAATCATATTCTTTATAAAACTCGACTTACAAATTTATTTGTCGTCCATATCCTTTTCAAGACTTTTGTTCTCATCTCAATGAGAAGACAATCCCTTTAAACGTAAATACTTCCTTTAGAGACACATTTCCATAGAGGTCTCTTCCTACTGATTTGGCATTCTCTTCGAATAGTCGTTTCTTCAGTGGTTAAATTCAGACTTATTGTTGGTATGTGTCCTAAAAAGACCATTGAAGGGCATTGACCGATGGGAAAAGGAGTAAGGAGTGATGAAAGAAAGCAGAAATCGACTTCCACCATAAATCCTAACATCAAATCCAGTAAAATATCTCAAAGAGTAAAAGGGACCCATAGATGATACATATATACTCCATATATACAATTATTTGAAGACAAACCAAAAGAGAAGAATTAGACAGAAAATAAAGTCACCCAGAGTTGGTTCTAGAGTTTTCCCATCTCTCCCTTAATAAAAACGAGGTGATACGATACGAAGAGTTAGACCTAATAAAACTTCGTTTAGGGTTTGTAGGATAAGGACAGTAAAAGGAATGGTACGACAGGGGACTTCCGTAATCTCCGACATTGTCACGGGGATGGGGTACGGAAAAATACAAAGTCGTCATTTCTTAGACGGACGGTTACGTCCTATGGGTCCAACTAGGGACCCAGTCCTTCTAGGGGACCTCTTCCTTTACCGTTGGGTGAGGTCATAAGAACGGGTCCTTTAAAGTACCTGTCTCCTCGGACCACCCGACGTCAGATACCCCAGTGTCTCAGTCTGTACTGAATCACTGATTTCTTGTTGTCGTAATGTATAAAATTTAATTTTATCAACAGCTATTCTGTGATAGACATTCTTTCATACTTAATCGATAGTGATAAATTATTTTTCTTAAACTTATAGACTTTTGATTTCTTTGAAAGAAACCCAAAAAACGTACTAAACCACTCAACACTCGTAAGTCAGTACCATGTCCTTGCTAAGTAAGACTTCGATGTGTGGAGAAACCTAAAGATTCCGAAGAAAAACCTTGACCTTCACCCTTGACTGACTGATGGGGTGTACAAGGGATTGTTTTATTTTAGTTAAACTTTCTTATGTCTGAATATGTCTCTTCTTTTCCCTCTGTACAAAGTTCTAATTTGAGAAGATCAGATCTTCTCTTAAGTAAACGACGGTAGATCTACAAAAAAGTCCTACTTCAAAAGAGAGTAAAGAGATGAAACAGTAGTAACTCCGTAGGAGTGAATCTAAAGTTGTGTCCATTTTTAATTCCTCATTAAAGAGGGAGAAGATTGTAAAAACAACAAAACACGAAGAATGAAACAAATAACTATTTTAGAATAGGAAGTCTCCTTTCCACTCTCATTCGGTGACTTAAGAAGATATACTTCTTCGGTGCCCTTAAGAGATAGAAACATAGGTGTTTATATGTGTACTTTTCCGGTAAGTAAATTAGATACACGACAGGATTACCCAGTTACGACAGTACGAATCTTCATACAGATATTTTGTCGACATCACAAGAACTCTTCTAATAATTCACCTCAAAACTAATTAACTGTTTATACAAATCTCATTCTTCATTAAACTGTATTTCGTTTACTGTCTACTCGGAGTTTCCCTTTACCAGAAAAATAAAAATACCGGTAAACATAAACCAGGAGTGATTACGGTAATGACTATTTATAACGTAAAACTCTAGTCGGTGTATACTAAAAGTAAAGGGGTTTAATAAAGAAATGTATATACACGTGTGTATATGCATATGTATACACACATATGTATATATATGTATAACGTCACAAACGATACTGTACTTTACGAAACTTACAGTATACATGAATCTTGTTTTGTCACTTTCAGTGAGTCAACACAGACCGAGAAACGCAGGGGTACCTGATATATTAGGTACCTTAAGAGGTCCGGTCTTATGACAACACCCATCGGAAAGGGAAGAGGTCCCCTAGAAGGGTTGGGTCTTTTACTCGGTCCCAGAGGAGTAACGTCCGTCTAAGAAATGGTTGACTCGATAGTCCCTTCAATCTTGTTATTGTTTTTTTTCACACGATATTTCACTGTTTGATATACCATCTTTAATGAATAAGACTTCTTTGTGCATGAGTCGGAGTATTTAGGACGTTTATACAAAGCAGACTTTGTAAAATACTTCTATATTTAATAGACAAGTGGTCCTCAGAGTTTATAAAGTACGACAGTAATCCGTTTAGTACCTTTATTTACTCTGTTACGATACCCGTATTACATAATACGTACTATTTATCCCTTCTATGCACTCCTTCACTCTTAACCACCCATCTTTAACTTAATTTATCCTCTTTGACTAACTTTTAAGAGTGTATGAGGATTAGTTGGTTTAATAATTTTTCCCTTAAACTGTTTCACATGAAACCTAAGACGTCACAATTTGTTCAGTGTGAACAGACACCTTCCGGTCATGATATTCGTCATACTTGACAACGGTCTAAACAGTACGCCATCCATTCCATCCGGTCCTAGGACTGAACCCTGGAATGTCGAAAACACCCTAACATGTCTCCCAAAGTCTGGAAAGTCTCTTTCTCGTTGTCTTCGTCACAAAACCTCCTAACCACCACCATCCGGTAATTTTAAACTTAAACTACTCCTTTTCCTTTACATGACTTTAATATAACTGTAACCGTTTTATAAGGAAGTTCTTTTACAATACAAACTCATACAAAAACTACTATACAATCTTAAAAAAAAAAAAACCAGTCTTCATTATGTAGAGATTTTAATTTAAGGTTCAGTCACCCTTTCAGACTAAGCCCAATACTTGTAAGAGAGTGAAATGTACCAAATTGTACAAAATTTGCTCTAGTCTAAGTCCTAATCAGAGTCCGTTTCAATATTTCATTCTTTACCCATGCGAGGAAGTAACTCTCACTATCATATTTACCAGATAAATATAGTTATCTTACGTTGAATCGATATCAAAAATTTTAGACCTTTTCAAAATATTGAAAACTGGATCGTTAAGGTGTAGCTTTTGAAATAAGATACCGTTGTCAGTCCTTCCGTATTTTTAATTGGTCCTACACTCCGAAAAGAAGTATCACAAGAAATATTTTCACTTTTTCATCTTACTTAGATTTGAGGGTGTTATCCCTTAAATTTATTTAATGTAGACATACTGTCATCATAAGTACATGAATTTTTAATACATGAATTTTTAAGGCCTTATCAACCACTAAATCCTTTTACAAGCACAAAAACAGTCACTTTTTTTGTTCTATGTTTTTGATACGTTTCATACTCAACTCTCTCAATAAAAATCAAAAAATTTTGTCAATTATAAAGACTACAAGAATTTGGTTTTAGGATAGAAACCTACCAAGAGAGGAGTTCACGGAACTATTTCCTGGATGGGACAAAATATAGACGAAAGTCATCTTACTAGGGTTTCGAGAGTTCGTATAAAACGAAGGAGATGGTTTTAACTGAACAAAATATATAATAAGAGATTTCGACCCGATTCACTTTTCTTGATTAGGTCTTCTATTACAAACTCTTCTATAATTACTTTTCATGATTTAATTTTACATTGTTGAAAAAGATGTAAGATCAGTGAATAAGTCATTTATAAATAATTTGAAGAGGTACACGAACCGGGATATCTTCCTTAACACTTGTTTCATTTAGTCTTCGGGTGAATGGAATAATACCCTTATAAACTAAAAAATATTAAGGAAATCAGTTCTACTACACCAATCACACCCTAGAACAATCACACCCTAGAACACTGTGACGGAAACGGGTTCTCGGTCACCTCAGTCAACCACGTGAATCTTTGGTAGTAAACTCCAATCAGAAATAAAACTCATACACTATCTGACACGAAAAGTATTATAGTAACGTAATTGGAAAGATAAATACTAAAGGTATTCCCCCTGTATCCAGAGGTACCAAATCCTCTACTCCCCCTTTAATAACTCATGATACCACAGGTCGAGTCACAATCTCACAATCTAGGAATCCTGTAAGTCGTTATGGGGATAGATTTCCTTTATTCTATGTTGGACCGGATCTTTTCCTGGCGAATAAACACGGACGAGACATAAGAGTCGACAGTAAGATGGACTTTGTGTCGTACTGTGAACAAAACACAGAAACAAGGGGTATGGTTTCCCATACAGGGAACCTTTGAAAATAAGTAGTCGTTAGGAATCGTGGTCGTATCCAAGGTTAATCCAAAGAAGGATCGTTAGGTATTATACGGGTCACCACATCATTTCGTTTACGTTTACTTGATTGAACTTCTTTCCGTTTAAACGTCTTTCTACGGTCACGTATGACTGACAGTCGATGGTATGAATCGTGAAGGATACGTAACATATTAAATCATTAAAGTCGTTGGACACTCTAGGCATAGTAAAATAATTGTCTACTATTTTAACTCTGAATGGCTCTCATTCATGAAACAAGTTCCAATTTATCGATCATCCTGGTCTAATCTCCTACCCTCGTACCAAGTTTGAGGACAACCAAGACTGAGGTCTCGGATACGAAAATTGGGTAATGATATACATGTGGGAAGATTCCTTTCCGCAAAGACATGTAACTATAAATGAGTTGTAAATACGGTCCGTAAAGGATCAGAGTACCGACCGGTTTCGACAAACCGAAGTAGAAGAGTACTCTTTATTATATAAACGGTATTTTCAAATGGATGGTCAACCTTTAAGTCCTATGTCGAATTAAGATTACAAGGTGGAACCAAAGGTAAATACTCCGTCTTAAAAGGTAAAACTATACCGAATTACTGAGAAGGAGGAGAACCATAAAATATCGGTCTACCTTGTCTTCAAACCCCAACGGAAAGGTATAAGTCAGAAACTGAAGGACAAAATATCTCAACAATTCGATCACGGATACTCAGTCAATCTATATAAATAGGTTCTGAATGACATACAGGAGGTGAGAGGATCCCGATACACCCAGTAACCTATTAACGTGAAGAATTATAGGAAAAACTGACTGGAAAGTAGTACAACGTTGTGGTCACAGTCATGGTGTCTTACTTGTGGACGTAAAAGACATCTATAAAATACTTCCAGAATAGAAAAGTTAACACCACATTAATACAGAATTGAAAGAAACCTTATCGTCCGTGTTCCCAACTCGTGGATCATTACTAAGACCCCTCTTATAGTGAGTGATACAATAGTCTCGATCGGAGACCAGACCGGGATGAAGATAAATCGTCGTTCTAGACCCCCAAAGATTGACTCAGAACTACCCGAAGTGAAAAGTGTTAAGTCTTTAATCTCTTAACCAGAAATAACGATCTAGAAATGAGTAAATTTAAATGCTAATTCTCTAAAGACATTAAAAAATACCGACAGAGTATCTAACTAAGAGACACCATCTTATTTGCCTTATCTTTCCGACATTTAACTGGACTTAAACGCTTCCACTATAATTCAAGTCAAAGATTATACATTGTAAGTTCTTCGTTATCCTCCATGGATTTAGATCTATGGGAGATTTTTACCTTTGTGACGACTGCATCTAAACTTAAACCACCAACTCCACGATAGTAAGAATCACTGGAGAAAACGATCACACCGAATCTTATTATCCCAACTTCATTTTCTATGAATAAGTATTATCATAGTGCATTAGTGTCACAAAATTTAGACTTTTTCTGTGTGTCTATATCGGACAGGGTAAACAAATGTATGTTCTAACCTCTTTACCTTAAACGGGTTTAGACCAGATCGACGTCTAACTCAAACGTCTGGTCGTAGGGGAAAGAGGTTCAAGGGTCAAGTAGGGAGTGACACGAACAATATAAAGGAAAATCTGACGAAAATATTGCAAACATCATAAGAAAACACTCGTCATTTAAGTACTTAGTAACATGTAGATTTATGTGTGGGTCTTAATAAACATTTTAAATCAAGTCGAAAGACCCTTCCTTTTCGTTAGTTTATCGCAGTAGTAACATCGGCTTAAAACTGGAGATATTAATTTACCACAACATATCTTTGGTGACTTAATACGTCAATGTTCCCATACCAAAACACTGTAGACGACTTTCAATTCAGTACTACATGTCAGGATTTACTTACCCAAAAAACCAATAGGAGCACTCCATTAGAGAGACGTAGGGATGGGTCTGGAGTACAATCTAGACTCCATATACTTGTGACCCGACTAGTGTAACACTCAGAGACATCTCAATGTTATATTTTATACAAACACCACCAGAGGTAAAACAAGACTGTTTCTTGACTTATGGTTACTGTTTCCAGTTTACCTCTAGACGGTAGGTAAGGTGATGAACATTCTGTATCGGAGCTCTTATACATTATGTATATTGAGGAACGGTCTTTTGACTTTCCTTTACTAATGTAAACTCATGTTACGTAAGATGTTGTTATCAAATCACACGTACTTTAAATTTTGACGACCGAAAGGTTTATCCTAAAAATTTTTCATCTGAAATCGAATAAATAAAAATTTTTTGTAATACGGGAGACACAATACGAAACACCCTATAAAAAATTTCGACCCTAAATTCTGGTTTTTTAAACTTTTAGGATTACCATTATCAACGTTCTATGACCTAGGAGAACTTCATGACATCAAATTACACAAATAACTTAAGAGGACAAAATAAAAGTACTCATAAATTACATAATACAAAAACATGGTATGACCACGAAAAGAGGGGATGGGTGGCACTAGAGTATCACGGGACCTTCGGAATCATAGTTTAGTATTTCCGATGTCACCACAGAGACAGGATGTGTACGTGTTTACTCAACCCCAATATACGGTCACTCCTTGAATAGATGAAGGAAGAGGATCATAGATCACATCCTGGACCGTACACTTTCACTTTCACTTCAACGAGTCACCATAGGCTGAGAGACGCTGGGGTACCTGACATCGGATGGTCCGAGGAGGGAGGTACCCTAAGAGGTCCGTTCTCATGACCTCACCCGACGGTAAAGGAAGAGGTCCCCTAGAAGGGCTGGGTCCCTAGCTTGGACCCAGAGGGCGTAAGGTCCTTCTGCGAAATTGGAGACTCGATGGTCCCTTCGGAAGAGGATCAATCATAGATCACATCCTGGACCGTACATCGTCCGTAAATTAATTAACCCCACAAAAATCAAACCCAAAACCCACCACAAAAAAAAAACAAACAAACAAAACCAAAATCACTTACTCATTCACCGGTCGTCGTAATTTATCGATTCATTGATCAATCAAATTGATTTTTGAATTTATCTAATTATGTGAGTAATTAAATATATATAAAGTTCCGTCATAAGTTTCGGAGATCCTTCTTCTAAACTACAGAAAACTCTCTTTGGGAACTTTCATTAGGTTATATAAGTCAATTGTCCTCTCAGTTTATACCGAGTTACAAAGTGAATGGAAAGGACCACGGGTAGATCTTTTGTCCGGACAGTATCATCTTTTCTCAATTACTATCTTTAGAAATATTTCAACGAAGTCGGTTTCCCTTTCCACTTTTACGAAACAAGAAAGGATTCCTGAATTGGGTTCTACACCAGTTCCGTTGTTGGAACTTCGACTCAAGGACGACTGAAACGATGTTTCTGGGAAGACGGGGGACTCGGTAAAAAGACAGATAGTGTGAACCTGTCCTGTCGTCGTTATTTAATTAAGACGGACACTGAGTAAGGAATGATACACCGAAAACTCTTCGATGGTAAACTTCAGGACGAAATATTCTAGTGTCGATAGTCACGATTGGATGAACCGGTTCCATAATACTTTTCATTAAATTCCAAAAGTTTTTTAGGTATCAACTTCAGTGTCAAAATCTGTCTCAACGGTATTGTTATAAACAAAGGGTGAAGTCACCACCAAAGTTCCGGTCTTCACGTTATTATATATACCAATCATATGTACCAAACGAAATCACAAGATTCTTTCTTTCGTACTAAATTTTTTTTTTTTTATCCTTTGAAAAAAAAAAGAAGGGTCGGAAAAGGGGGCAACTTTGACTTTTTCCTTTTTTTTTAATACGTTTGATAAAACTTTCATGTCTGTTTTAACCGAAAAGTGAATACCCTTTTAAAACGTTTTGACGTGACTGATTTTCACTAAAAACAAAACCTAAAGGACACTTCGGGAGGTTTTTCCGGTTTTTAATGACCGTAACGAAAACATATTTTGGAAAGTGTGAACATTCAGTCGGTTCATGTATTAAGTCCAGTAGTCACTGTGTGTATAGGTGTGTAACCTCGACCAACCACTTGTCTTTCAACAGTACTTTACACCTGAATTATAATAAAATACCTGTCTGGTTTGACGTGTCTAATGTCACTTCCTTTGAAATGTAATTGTGCGAACCCTTGTCCCAAAGGACTCGACAAGGGACGGGGGTGGGAAGACGTCACCCTTTCGGTTAACAAATGACTAATGCTGTTGCTGTAGTAAACCGTCTGTAAAACCGGATTTGAGTCACACACTGTAGTCGGAGGAAATCCCAAAAGGTGTATTTTACTTAAGAGGTTTCTTTTGTGTCTTTACCTCGGACTTAAACTTTAGGTAATAATGTGGGAGATTCCAGAGTAATTGATAGAGTTAGCACATAAAGAATTAAAAATAAATTAAAGGTTCATCTACAATAGATTGTGATTTTTATCCTCGAGACTTGAAAGTGTCACAAAAAAGTCTCAAGGTCAGTCTTTGGTATAATATCAATATCTCGATATGAATACCGGCATAAGTGAGTTTGGTGAAAATACCGCCAATACTATAGAAACAAAGAAACATGACTCCCAGTGACTAAGCCCTCACCGAATGTAGTGAGACAATCTCCTTCCTTCATTTGTAATAAGAAACTGAAGAATCTTTTTTAATCGGAACAAAAACACTCCCCACCGACGTACAAACTCTCCTTCATGAGAGTGATTTCAATCCAAACACAAGACAGTAAACAACAGTATCTTACTCTGCACACTTACCATGAAATGAGAGAACACATTCGTGGAGGAGTCATATATAAATGGACTTTAATGATAAAGGGGGTAAAGGAGAAGTATTCCACCACAAGCAATTCATAAAAATACGTGTACCGGAATTTCGTTCATCTTCAGTCAATACGGAATACTCCGGGTGTCAGAGGGACGATGTTCGTACCGCCGTCCTTTCCAGGCACGTGCTTGTGCCGGTCCGAGGCCCTTGACACTGTATGTCCATCTCGTCTTCATAACAGACACAATAGCACACTCAGCTCTCATCCGAATTGTGAAAGTATGGGTTTGTCAAGGTAGACCTTCGACATAGACCCGTTTATCTTTATCCACTTATAAGGGTACAGAAGACTTTACCGATTTGTGTCTTACTCTTAGTGACGTCAGTAAAAAAGGTTAAACCCCCCAATTACCGAATGTCCTTTTTGAAACACAGGATATACCGATTTTTTATACTGGAAAATTTTAAGAAGGGCAATTTGATGAAACTATGTACACCGTTATGGTAAGAATTACATAACTCAGGTACCACATGTTAAATGTAAGTAGAGTGATAAAAGGAAAACGAGTCGGTACCGGAAATAAGGACAACGAGAACACAAGAGTGAAGAGTCACGACAAGAAGAAATGAGAGATAACTAAATTTATTAGAAGTGGTAGACGGAGGGTTGAAATATCACAATGAAGACCTATCGGGAAGAGTTGGAAGGAAGTCTCCTGTCATCTCTGTGTTGGCACTCGTAATCCTGATATGGTGGTTCTCGGAAGGTGTAAAGGTGGGATTTAGACATAGGAGAACAGAAGAGACAATTACAAACCATTCGGGGACCCCGTCCCTAAATGGACGGATGAAGAAATAAGACACCACCCGTTGTGAGACTGGGACCACTTATTTATAAGTATTATTACTCTCTACTTTCCTTCACAGACACAAGTTGTTCAATCACGGTTCATTCACACCTCCGGTTTACTCCGGTACCCGCGGTTTGGGGTCCCCAAACTTTATCATAAATTATACTGTAACAGAATAACTTAAGGTTTAACATATGACATTACAGAATTTAGAAGAACAGGAGGTGGGAAGAAATAAGAAAGAGTCGAAGGAAAAAACTGGGAAAAAAAAAAAAAAAACCTGCTTTTGGGATTGAACTACCCAACAACACAACAAAAGATCTCAAGGGTAGAGTTTTAAGAAAGGGAACGGTTTGGTTGTGGGTATCGAAGTCGAGAATGGTCGACGTTTTTGTAGTGGTCGGGTCGGAAAGGGTCTGGATGTAAAGATTGGTACCTAACAGATAAATCTGTATAACAAGAGGGGTGACCTGTCACCTTGTGAGGTCCAAGGAGTACGAGTTGAACAGACTTCGTTCTGGGAGAAGGGGGAAAACTTGGTCTTTGGGACGTTGTCGTTTTTCGACACGTGGTGAGGGTGGAAGACATGGAACCACTTATTGGTCCTCACATTGAAACAAAGGAAAAAAATTTATATTTAAATAAATAAAATTGACCTCCCGCTCCCACCCTACTAAACCCTCTCATCGTAAATACAAAAGGAAAGAGACGAGAGATCAGTGTAATCAATGTTTAAGCGTAACTGATATGGAGTATTTGTTAAGGGGAATGTGGGGCAATAGGGATTTGGGAGATCGGTAACCTTGTGCATAGACGGAGGTCCAATTTCGGGGCTGACAGAAAGAAGATAGAGAGGAATTACCAAGTAATTCTTTCGTAGGGATTAGTTAAGTAAGAGGAAGAGTATTGAACAGTAAACAAGGAAGAACGGTTGTCATATTTTAGGTCGCGGGCACCGGTCGGAAACGAAACGAGTGCGAGACACGATATCGGTATACCTTTCGAACACCTTTCGAACGCAAGTGAGTCATGGGTATGAGAACAGAATAGAGATACAACACCGTGAATAAAGACGGGAACGGAACACATACCAAAGGTAAGAATAAACGCATTCCTGATCTGGGTAATGGAGGAGAGACGTCGAAAGTGTCCCGTGGGGGAACTTCTTCATCCACTCCACGGGTCGTGAATGTAAAGGTGTCAGGATAGTGTGGACTAATAAGAACACAACATGACTATGACAAAAATTTGTATAGAAAAAGAAGTGAGACATGGTACTCCAAAAACTTTGGTCTCCGACAGCATAAGTAGTATATAGGGACATAGGGAACCATATTACGGGTTGGGTATCACTCTCCAATCCTTCTCAAACGTCTTATCAAGTAACAGAACAGGGTTCATTGGAATGGAAAGTGTAAGGACAAGATCGTTCGAATACTTAAGTAGTGAGAAGAGGTACATAAGAAACACAAAAGAGAAAAGAAGGAGGTCAAGATCATACCAAACGGACACTCTAAAAAGATGGTAATTTTCGACAAGGTCCTAAGCAGATACACTAAGAAATACAAAAAGGTGCTGAAACAGGTTGATGTTTTCTTTTATGTAATTATTAGATTCATGTTTCGTAAGTATTTTGACGGTAGAGAGGACGAAAATTTTTACAGGATCAAAATTGTTTAAGTCGTTACCCAAAGACTAAAGGAACAAATCAAAAATAGTAATGAGAAGAATTAAAACTATGGAAAACTATACAAAGTTGTGTTTACATTGGAAGGCAGAAAAAAAAAAAAAAAAAAAACCGGTGTCGTGTACCGAACACCTTAGAATCAAGGGTGTAGTAGTACAAAAAGAATTGGTTTTTATTTTTAGTCACGGAGACATCTATGGACTTATAGAAAGATGAAGAAGAAAACGAGAGGTCTCTTTGGTATAGTCTCCTTACTACCTTTCACTTCCTGTCACAAACTAAGACGGTGAGGGAATCGACTACCTAGGACGGGGTCGGGAGGGATTTCAAGAGACGGGTACATACAAAGAACCCAGGTGTCAGTCAAAAAGTGTCGTAATACATACTTTGACAACCGCATGAGAAAAGTTTATGAACTCTTAGTTAAGACAGAACCATATCTCACACTTACACTGGGTTACATTTGTGGTTCAGGAAAACAGAATGAATGTGAACAGATGAGATGACCTGACACTTGAGGGACCTTCGTCCCGGATGCAAGATAAAAAGAATTTAAGAATCGTAGATTATCTCACTAAACGGATGTCATCCACGGATCATATACCAATGTCTAACTTTTGTTTTATTCGTTCGTTCCTTAGTTCTTTCTTTTCTCCCAAAATAGTATTTACCCACAACTTAAAACAACTTTCTAAAGAGACGTAGATAACTCTATTAGTACACCAAAAGTTGAAAGTCAAACAACTATACCACATAGTGTAACTAACTAAACACATATAACTTGGAAGGTCCTTCATCCACATCCTCCTTGGAGGACTTGCATTATTTCCGGTATAAACTGTTTGAGTGTCGTTTGTAATAAGAGTTACGACTTTTTGACTTTCGTAAAAGAGATTCTAGTCCTTATTCTGTTCCCATGGGAGAGAGCGGTGATAATAAGTCGTATCAAAACCTTCAGGATCGGTGATGTTAGTCTCTTCTTTTTCTTTATTTCTCTTAGATCTGGTCTTTTTTTCTTCATTTTGAGAGTGACAAACGTCTACTGAACTATGATATGTATCTTTTGAGATTTTTAAGGTGGTCTTTTAATGATCTCGATTAGTTACTTATATCATTTCAAAGTCCTATATTTTAATTATTTGTCTTTAGGGAACGTAAAGATTACGTAAAGATTACTTTTTAATCTTTCTCTTCAATTCCTTTGATAGGGTAAGTGGTAACGTTGTTTTTGTTTTTTTATGAATCCTTATTTGGATGGCTTTCTCTGTTTTCTGGATTTGATGTTCTGTGACTACTTTCTTTAGTTTCTACTGTGTTTGTCTATTTCTCTATTTCTCAGTTATAACACTTTTACTAATATGACACGTTTCGTTACATATCTAAGTTACGACGACGACGACGATTCAGTGAAGTAAGTAGAGGCTGAGACACACTGGGATATCTACCGTCGGGTGGTCCGAGGGGGTAGGGACCTTAAACGGTTCGGTCTTGTGACCTCACCCAACGGTAAAGGAAGAGGTTACGTACTTTCACTTTCACTTCAGTGAGTCAGCACAGGTTGAGAATCGTTGGGGTATCTGGTGTCGGATGGTCCGAGGAGGCAGGTACCCTAAAAGGTCTGTTCTCATGACCTCACCCCACGGTAACGGAAGAGGTATCTAAGTTACGTTAAGGATAGTTTGAAGGTCACCATAAAAAGTGTCTTGATCTTGTTTTTAAAATTGTTAAGCACACCTTTGTGTTTTCTAGGACTTATCGGTTTCGTCAGAACTCTTGTTTCTTGTCTCGACCTCCTTATTGGAAGGACCGAAGTCTGACGATGTTACCGTTGTCAGCAATTCTATCAGACCATGACCGTGTTTTTGTCTTTATATCTCGTTACTTTATTCTATCTTTCGGGTCTCTATTTGGTGTGTGGATACTCATAGAATAGAAATTGTTTCCTCCGTTCTTATATGTCACCTCTTTTCTGTCGGACTACGACTCGACATACTCGACGAATATATAAGACCTCTAATTAGGAGACAGTCAACAAAGTAAACGTCAATAAAACAGAGTAAGAATCCTGACAGAAAATTAGAACGAATAACAAAGGAAACGATACGTTTCGGAAAATTCAAATTAAGCCAGGGTAAACAAATAAAAATAAAAATAAAGGTAATCAGAAACAGAAGATGTAACCGTCTGTCCAAGAGATAGTGATCGTGGTGGACCCTTTGGGTCGTGTGTGTGCTCCTCCACCCAGTTTCTCCTAGAATGATACTACATACAGTTTCTCACATGATGGATACAAAGATAGATTCTCAAAATATCAAAGACCGGAATGTAAATTCAGAGATTATGTAAAACTCAAACATACCACAGTTCTTCACGAGATCAAAAAAAAAAAAGAAAATGCACATCGACAGGTCAAAAGGTTCGTGGTGAGTTAATAACCTCTTTACGTTTTGTTTTGTGGTTACTCCATAGTGGAGTGTGACCAGTCTTACCGGTAGTAGTTTTTTAAGTGTTCGTTATTTACAACCTTTCCCACACCTCTTTTCCCTTGGGTGAACATGACAACCACCCTCACATTTAACTACGTCGGTGATACCTCTTGTCATACCGTTCAGGAATTTTATGAACATTATCTTGATGACATACTGGGTTGTTAGGGTGACGACCCGTATATAGGACTCCTTTGGTATTAACTTTCTCTACGTACATGGGGTCACAAGTGACGTCGTGATAAACGTTGTCGATCCTGTACCTCCGTTAGATCTACAAGTGACTGACTACTAACCTATTTCTTCTACAGCATGTATGTACATCACCTTATAATGAGTCGGTAATTTTTCTTATGTAAATTTAGTGAGGATTACTCCATTTACTTGGATCTTGGACAATATGTCTCACCTCTCTTTTTGTTCATAACGTATAATTACGTATATATCCCCGAGATCTTTCTACCATGACTACTCGGCTAAACATCCCGTCGTCACCTTTGTGTCTGTAACTCTTGTCTGAACACCTGTGTTACCCCCTTCCTTTACCACCCTGCTTAACCTTCTTATCGTACCTTTGCATATTTAATGGTAGACATTTTATATATCGTGCACCTTTAAACGACGTACTACGTCTCTCGAGGTTAGACCACGAGACACTGTTGGATCTCCCCACCCTACGCCACCCTTCATCCTTCCTCCAAACCCTCCCTCAAAGTTCTCCCTCCCCTGAGATATGAATACCGACTAAGTATAACTACATACCGTCTTTGGTTGTGTCATAACATTTCGAGGTTAATTTGTAAAAAATTTTTTCTTTCTTTTCTTCCTTCATCCGACTAATTTTGTTTTCATCGAGTCCTCGAAACCGGTCACTATTTAGGTTTAGGTATATTCTGGTACCAAAACTTTCGTACACCGAAAGATCTATTCGATTTGTGTTTTGATATTGGGTATTATAACCAATTAAATTATAATTGTAACCAATTAAATTATTTTCGGGAAACGAAAATAGTATTTTCTAAATTTTAAACACTAAGAACTTAAACTTCGGTCAAATTTAACATGTAGGAATTTTTCGTGTATAAACTGATCCTTAGGTTTCGTGTTTTTACCGGCTTAGTAAAACCTTTTTCTTCCCTTATATCTATACGGTCGTCCGTCTTAGGTCGACTGGAGATTTGTAAATTCGACCGACAGACCAAAAGGTTATACTCAAATATTACTACGAAATTGTGTGTGTTTTCATGAAGTACAGTAATGTCCACAAGTACTGAAAATTATTTACACTGGTCCGGAAAACACCTCGTCTTTAACGAACCAATATAACGGACGACCGTCTCAGTGAAAATTGATTACTGGTGGAAGACTCTCCCTCCAACAATACAATTGACAGGACCCAGAGTTCTTTGATATCAAGAGACTTTTGAGGAAGGTCAACGGGTTTGTAATCTGACGTAATATTCCCTTTAAGTTTAGTTGACGAAAATCTTAAACTTTCACCTTATCACTATCTTAGTCGGAATTAAACCTCTAGAACTGTAAAATGAATCTCTTTGTAAGTTAACTAGTGTTCTAACCGGGATCTTAATTATTTACTTATTAATAACAATTCCATAGACACGAATCAGTGAGTAACACACACTAAGAAACGTTGAAGTGCCTGACATCGGGTGGTCCGAGGAGACGGGTACCCCTAAGAGGTCCGTTCTTATGACCTCACCCAACGGTACGGGAAGAGGTCCCGTAGAAGGGTTAGGTCCCTAGCTTGGGTCGTCTAAGAAATGGTAGACGTGGTGGTCTCTTCGAGTGTCATCCATAAATCATTGTCGTATTTACTTACTGTCCCGTCGAAGTATTCTCTTCGAAGTAGTCTATCGAAGAACATCAATATACCTGTATTTATACTTTGAAACAAGTCCGGTTTTTTTCTTTTTCTTCGAAATCAAGTAGATAATAATGGAAGGAAACACAAAAAGGGATGAAACAAACATTCCTTCCTTCTAACCTTTCTTAGTAACGGGCAATAAATAATGTATTGAAGCATTCCCGACAGGGAAGGAAGTTCGGTGACAGGGGGGCGGTGGGGGGCGGGGTCGGGAAGGAGTAGTTACTATCGTACTAGAAGGTGATCACCCTAATGAGGTGAGAGGATAAGTCTCGACTTTGTAGAGAGTGGTAGACCGGAGGACTGGAAAGACGGGGTAAGAGTAAGGCATGAAAGAGTGAATCAGAAATCGGTGTGGTCCGAAGTTCATCAAGAATTTTGTGTACCACCACGAAGTCAAGACGAAAAAAAGGTCACAGCCTTGTACCTTTGGAAAAGTCGGAAGGTGGGGTTTAAAAAGGACAAGAAGGAAATATTGAAAGAGACCCTAAAGGAAGAGAGTGGAAGGTACTGAGAATTTCCTTCCGGATTTAAATGACGTACGACAAACCACGTTGTCCATTCCTGGAGTACAAACAGTTACCGTCTTTAACCTTTCCACAACTTATCACTGGAACGTCTCCCTTTCAAGGACTTCCTTCACATTCACTAAGATCTCTATAAAATCGACTACGAACTTCAAAATAAGATAAGGAAGTAAAGAGGTATGGGGTTTACGAATCTTTATACGGTGACCAAGAGTCAAGTCAGAGAAGAAGTAAGGACGGTGTAGTTTACTACCTGGACTCGAGAAGACTTGAGTAAAGTAAAGGGTGGTCAACACACACATACGAACCACTTTGATGAAGTCACAAGACATGAAGACACCAAAAAAAAATGATATTCAAATCACTAACCCAAACTAAAGATTCTCGTTAACAAAACGGTGTCAAAAGAGTTCCATTTTTGATAATTCGCAGATAAAACGACATACATGAATCATAATACTATCAACGGTACCTCTTAAAGTTTCAGAGTCACGAATATGAGAATGATCTGTCTATTCTAAATGTGTAATTTGTTAATCCTTGTCACACTCCACCACATAGTAATTCGTGATACCCTGATAGTCTCTTGGTGACGGGGAAAAACTAAATCGGGGTGAATGTCTAACTTACTTCGGACCCCTTCTTTTGTCCTACTGAATCAGTGAAATCCCCTCACAGTCCACGTCTTTCTAATTGTCACCGAGGAATTACAAATGGTACGTCACTGTCAGAAGGACGAATAGTAAAATCGGAGGAACTACAGTATAGGATGGGCGTTTGGGATTGCGTTAGGTTGAGGAACGGGCCCTACTTCCTTTAGGTCACAAAAACTCATCCAACCTAACAGGGTCACCAATTCGTCTTACTTCTTGTCTCTTAAACAGTTAGAAAAACGAAACCCAGTGAATTATATGCGAATCTTTTATTACTGGAAACAAAATTATTGAGGACTCAGTGTCTAGTGGGATTAAACCCTAAACTAGAAGAAAGACTCGATGTCGAAACCAAGAGAAACAAGAAAAAGCAACCGGGAAACTTCTAACAGGAAAAGAAACTAATGGAACTTACATCACCATCTCTATTTCGATCAAGTCTGTCGACTCTTTAATAAATCGACAAAATCATCTAGTTTCCATTGGTTTATTCGACAAGTATCTTACAAGGTAGAAGAGACAGAAATGACTTCGGACCAAAAGAATCTATTATCATCTTAGGATTTTATCTCTGACGATTAAGAGTGTAACGGGTCCTAGAGTCCACGACCTTTACCCCCGTACTAAGAGTACCGAGACGTGATGGTAACGACCTGAGACGACTTTCGGGAAGGAACAAATAACAGGGGACTTACCACTATCAGGTGACAGTAAGTATACATCAGTCGACGACTCGAAGTCCAGTGAGAGCGTTAGACGGAAAGAGGACAGGTAGAACCCTCGTAAGACGTACACGGTCGAGTGGGTCGGTGGTAGTCTTTACTTTCTGGTCACATAACGTTTTACTTGTGGTACACAGAAAACCGAGGATCGGGACCTTCACACACCTAACAATTTCTCTTTCCAAGTTTTATACACCTTGGTCTTAGATCGGAAACCTTTCAAGGACCGAAGTCCTAAAGAGATCGAGGTACATTTCGAGTAGGTACGTGAACTCTTCTAAGATCTATAAAATATTCACAAAATTACACAAAAAATCACTATACTAAAGTAGTATACAGGAAGTGTCACAACGACCTTCACCTTAAAGAAATACGACATGAACTGATTGGGGATGAGTAAGAGACCACGAACCGAAAGGACTAAGAGGATAGATTTGAACTAAGAGACAATATGAAAGAGTATGACGAAACACCAAAAGTGATGTTTTTAATTGTAACACACACACACACACACACACACACACACACATATTTTATATGAAAAACACACTAGAAAACAACAGACAGTGAGAAAATCTGTAATTCGTGAGACTTCTGTCTTTGTGTTGATAAAAATATGTCACTTTTAATATTTTATTTTAAATTTTCGTTTTAATATGTCAACTAATTTTATTCATGAAATTCTTAATGGAATTCCATTACGATTATTCCATTCGTCCAACCTTTATTTATCCTCCAACTTTGTCAGGACCTAAGACGCAAGAAGGGAGGGATAGAGGGGTAGGTATGGGAAACGCCCGGATAGAACGTCCGGAGGTGGAATTCAGTCACAAGGATTGTACACTGCATCGACTCTTGTCAAAAAAAGATTCCATAAAACGTAATACTTATCCATTTAGGGGAGATCAAATGGGATCTGTATCAACTCTAAAAAATGTAAAAAATTTTTCTTGTAATAACCCCCTCTTCTTCTTCCTACCTTTTTTTGTTTTATTATTGAAAAAACATATACGTAGGAATAGGACTATGTCAATACCACGAGGGACCATACCAACATCACCCTTGTGAGGAGGAGGAAAGAAAAGACGTCGGGATCCCTGAGTAATAGTATAAAAAGGGAATAACAAATAACAGATGTATAGAGGGGAGTAGGTAGTGAAGGATCTATCTCCTTCTCCCGTCCGTTGACCCACATATACCAGAAGTTCCTTGACTCTCTCAGAACATCGGCTCCTCTCTTTAAATATCCTCCCTACGTCATCCGTTCTCTTCTTTTGTCTGTTTAGTATCTGCACCCTTATATTCTACACACACACACACCACATACAGCCCCCTCCCATAAAGAACCTTCTCATTAGTTCCTTCCAACCTAAATATTTCGCCCCGGTTTAATACTAATTGAAAGTCCCTGTGAAACGTTTCAATCCTAACGTTCGTAAACGTCTCTCCCATAAAGGTTAAAACGTCACACGTCATCTAAAACATTGATTTCGAAGAAGGATGACTAAAGTTCTATTCAAACTTTAATGAGACAAAGTAAAATGTGACTTCATAACTCCCCGATACGGTAAACACCTCAAGACACTCCTATACAAGTCACTAGCAATTAAACGTAAACACTTTAAACACGAATTACGACAAAGCGTCAGTGACACGACCCTCGAACCTATCAAAATTGTGATAACTGAACTTACTCCCAAGCCGAGGAGAACAAACTTTAAACCTAATTTCGAGTTAGTTGTCTGAAACCCACCAGAGTAGTGGGGAGTCTCTTCGTCTAGGTATACTCGTTTGAGGAATTGTTAAACCGTTCTACCATCCGAAGAGAGTACTCTGTGGGTTCCGTTCTTATCGTCGCTGTACTCTCCAGTAAGGACTCCATCCGACGGTCTGGTACCCCCCCGAAACAGGTTTCGCACGAAAGTGAGAGAAGTCGGAATCGAATACGAGGATCAACAAAGAAAAAATATTCTTACTTTTTAATACTTTAAAAGGTAGTTCCAGAGTCTCCTTTTACCTTCTTATTTGATTCCTACGTTTCCTCAAAGTCTTTACAGTCGTTCACTTTCTCGTTCGTCACGGCATAGAAGCACGTCACCACCCGTACATCTTTGACAAGTGGAAACGGTAACAGGAACGACCCGTGTGAACCGCCCCCGTTTCAGAAGTGACAGTAGCTTGCTAACTTTCTTTTTCTCCTATACATGAGTAGATTTCACATATGAAGGATTTTGAGACAAAGAACCTGTCAAGAAGTCTAGTAAAGGTAAGTTCGAGTCTTAAAGATACTGTATTATGAGGTCACAAAAGTTTATTCAATTAGAGGTACCAACTTGAAATAGACAAAAAATAATAACGGAAGTCTAGACATTTTCTTCATGTCTGGACACACACACATACACACACACACACACACACACACAGACCCAGGTTCACAGACACAAAGAAACGCACACACACACATACACAGGCACAAACATATTCCTCCCCCTCTCTCTCTCTCTCCTTAAGAGAACGTAAATAATCCAAAATCAGACTACAGTTCTTTGTTTGGGTCACTCTTGTAGGACGAAGGACAGGTACTAAATAAGAGGAAAAGAAAGGACATCTCGTACATCACAAATAGAAGGAACCCATCCAAAATTTGTATGTTGATATTTATTGGCTTTTTCCTCAATGTACAGGACGAGTGGACGGTCCGGGTCACGAAATGATCGACCACTCGAATGAAGTAGAGGGATCCACGTGAGAGGACTAATATTATGTATGGAGTAAGTAACCAAAGAGTATCTACAGGAGGACGGTTCCCCGTCTAAAACGAACTTTTCGTAGAGCGACCTCTCGAAGATCGTGGAAAAAACCTCACTGTTTGGGCATGACTCGAAGGTCGTTTCGGTTCAGGTAAAAAAGTCGGAAATTTTGCGGATACTGAAGTAGAGCTCGGACACCCTTGTTTTCCGTAAAGTCTTTCGGGTGAAATAGATGCTCGTCAGACGTTCACTAAAAAACACAACTCACAAAAAAGAACAAAGAAGAGAAAGTTTATATTTGTAGTATAAGACAATATCGTGGAAAATGTTTTCCATCGTTTTAATGCAGGGAAATAGGAAGAATGTTAGATCAATGTGTACTTATTACGAAAAATAACACTATTGATCTGTTGTACCTCTCTTAAGAGATAAAAAGTAACACAAACTGTTCATCTATTGTACGATAAGGAGTTACCTGACCATAAAAGTATAAGTCCCTATGCTTTATTCTAACAGGACACACATATCGTCGACAAATAAAACACATCCAATTATTACGACCCCGTTTAGAGCCTCGGTCAAGTGCACTCCATATTTTCGTGGATGACAGTAAATTTTGACTGGGTCTTCAGTAGTCGATAATAACAATGGGAAGACTCGGACACGTGACTTCGTCGGACTCACCTCCTATACTGGAAAGTGTACACGTACGGTTAGTGTACAGTAGTACTGTCGGGAAAATCTACACTGATTAATGAGAAGCACAACGGTCTTCTCTTAAGACACATACACAGGAATGTGAAACGAAAGTACACGTACGTTCACACTTCGTGTCTATCGATACAGACACCGTCGGATGTGTCGTTTAAGTATTCGTCGGAAGGGGTCCTTCGTACTCCTGTTACTAAGATTCGGTCGACTGGACGTCAAGGGGGAGGTCTTACGACTCTTCTTTATTCTCCAGTAGAGACCTCTCCAGAAGAGGAACCACCGGCAATGGTGACACACTGAATCCTATACCTTCCTAACGTAGGCTGAGGGACCACCCCAGAAACAGAACGACAGAGACGAAGAACAGGAGTCCGGGAACCTTTGACACCAGAAAAGGTCCGGAACCTTTAACGAAACCCCGACTCGGGAGGAACAGTGACGAAAACCTTGCGTATGAAATTCCCGACCTTTCTTCTTTCTGTTAAACATTGCGAATCACCTTCACCTTAAAATTATTCTCTTGGATAATGACGAAACTGTTCAGACGTGAGGACAATATAAATGGTGTCGGTTTCTGAGTTAGAAAGACTTCAGATGTCGTGTCTTCCCATAATCGTCTAAGTATTTAGTGTCAGAATAAATGTGAAGACAAAAATTTTAGTTGTAAATTTTTTTACACAAGACGAAACTAATTCCGGTGAATACAGGTACCCATTTGTCTGACATAAACTTGAAGTAGGCGGTCCGTAAGGTGGACTCCCTGGACCCAGTATGGAGGTTGGAGCCGAATTCACGAATGAATTCTGCATGAATTGTATTAATATTTTACCATTTAAACGATTAATAAGGTTGAAAGACGTCTAAGTGTTCCACCAAGGTGTTCCTTTGGAAACACCTTGAATTTTTTTACAAAAATTTAAAGAATTGGAAACCACGAAATTCTATCTTAATAGTCTTAATGACGATGTTTTATGAAACCCAATAAAACAATACTACTATTTCAGATTATAATTTCCTTACTTCCGAACCAAGGACCGACGTAGGGACTGTAAGACGATTTTAAGGTCTTGGCAGGAACCTATTCAGTTCCCAAATATAAATCTTGGGAATAGAGGTTTTATTCTTGGGATCACGGATACCATCAACTAAAAATACTTTTGTGATATTCTATTTCATTATAAATTCCCTGTTAAAATCGACATGTAGAATAATATATCCATAACTTTAATTTAATGTTATCGTGTTATTAAACAAGGTGAAAACTCCAAAGATTACTTTTTTCTTTTATAGTTAACTTGAATGTCAGATGAAGTCACTACAAGTTTTTCTAACAATTAAAATGAGTAAGGATGTTCAGTTCTTTGATAGTAGTAGTAACCACGGAACGAAAAGTAAACATTATTATAAAGAAATTTTTAGTCTTCCCCACCTTGAAGGAACAACCAGGTCACCGATTCTTAAACGGACGGTTACGTCCCCTGTACCCAAGGTAGGGACCAGATCCTTGATTCTAAGGTGTACAACGTCCCGTCGAATTGGGCACACGGTATTGACGACTTGGGCACGTGACGTTGAGGATTTGGGGCGAGTGGATCTCGAGTCCGAGAGTGTTATTCTATTCGATGACGTTGTCCTTCCGGTGTCATAGCGTTGTTCTCTCATCGGGGGTGAGTGGTGTCGATCTCTTTAGGGCGCCCGTCGTTACTTCTCGGACACGTGACGTAGTCTCTGGGTGATGTCGGTTTTAATGTAATTTTTTTTTTAAGATCTCCCTTAAAGGACCACCAGGTCACTGACCCCGAGACCGAAGGTGACGTCCCCCTTGTCGAGATAGGGACAGACCGTTTGATCTGTACCGGTTTTTCTTTTTTTTGGACCTTTTCAAGTTCGTATGTCTCTTCATACTTTTATATTACTCAGTGATGTACGATGGTGTGTCTAAACATTTTAGAGGTAAATAATATATAAACCCATTATAGAATGTCTAATTGGGTTTGTTAGGTTATGTAATCTTTTATCAAAAAATTCATTTTATAATATCTATCTCATCTTCGGGATACATACAGAAGGAATTGGATGAAGGATGTATAGGCTGGGGTATTCATTGGTAGAACTTAAACCACAAATAAGAAGGGTACGTACAAAATATGAAGTATAAAAATTACGTACAATTTTATATAAATATATATATATTTAGTATATATATTTATATATTTTATATATAATATATATTTATATATTTTATATATATTTAATATATATTTATATATTTTATATATATTTAATATATATATAAATTGTAAGATATACAATTTTATATATAACGACTCGGTAAATATCAAAATCAAATGTCTAAAAGTTTGGATTACATTTGTCGTATAACTCACATCGTAAGACTTTCAAAAAAAAACATGACACAAAAACTCTAAGAACAAGGTAAAATGAATAAAATGTATAAACTGACGATATACTATAATGTGACATACTTATTAGGTGGTAAATGAATAGGTAAAATGACATATTAAATGTACAAAAAACACAATCTTTTTTTACGTCGACACTTGTATGAAAATGTAAAAGAAGGACACATGTACCACAAGAAATACCGTATTCTCACCCTAAAAACCTGAGACGATATAACACAAGAGTTGTAATGATCCTTAATGACGAGAGGACTCACCTCATGGTTAAATATCGTCTCATATTCACAAGAGGAACGAGATATAGAAGTAGTTGTACACGATAATACCTTAAATATGGTTATACTATTTACTTTATCATAGACTAAACGTGGGATTTAAGTAATTCTCGTCGTAGGAAAATACACAAATCTACCGTAAACTCAAAGAAGTATTTAACGAACAAGTATCAGAAACGGGTAAAAGGAAAACATTTATAATCAACAGAAAAAGAATATTTAAATATCCTTAAATAATGTATAAGATAACAAAACGACAATAAAGAAGACTATCATCGAATTTGTAAAAGTGAAATACAGAAAACACCATTTCTTCAAAAGTCAAATTAAATCAGTTCAATTAGTCAAAAATTTAGTCTAGAAGTAAAAAATTAACCTTCTATTAACGAAATGTTATAACACAACTAAAGACGGTATGTAGTTGTACTTAGTCGGTGTCCACATGTATGTAGGGGAGAGAGAACTTGAAAGGAGGTGGGGTAGGGTGGGGACGTCCAACAGTGTCTCTTGACCCAAGTTTGAGGGACGTAGTGTGTCGTTTAAGGGCGACCGATAGGCAAAGTGTGAACCATTTCACATACGAAGTCTCGACGCGAAAGCTAAGGAGGGTGGGAGACGAAGGGGAGACACAGGTGTTCAGACAAGAGACAAAAACGTAGAGGTAACGACGGGACGTTTGTCCGAGTCGTCATGGGAAGGTCTAAGGTACATATACACAATTATGTACTATGAACAAAAAGAGAAAGGCTGAATTGAAGTGAGACATATTATCCGAGATCCAAGTAGATGGAGTAATCTTGACTAAGTCTACGCAAGGAAAAATATCGACTCACTATAAGGTAACATATATACATGGTGTTGAAGAAATAGGTAAGTAGACAGTTACCTGAAGATCCAACGAAGGCACAGGATAGACAACATTTATCATGACGTTACTTGTAACCCCATGTACACAAAAAAAGTTAATACCAAAGGAGTCCCATATACGGGTCATCACCCTAATAACCCAGTACCGAGTCTCCAATTTCACATACGGAGGTTACGCCCTCTGGGTCCAAGTTAGGGACCCAGTCCTTCTAGGGGACCTCTTCCTTCACCGTTGGGTGAGGTCATAAGAACGGACCTCTTAGGGTACCTACCTCCTCGGACCATCCGATGTCAGGTGTCCCAGCGTTTCTCAACCTGTACTGACTCGCTCTAATATTACCTTCAAAATAAGGATCAAAAAATTCCTTACAGGTATGACAAGGAGAATCACCGATATAGTCAAATGTAAGGGTGGTCGTCACGTTCTCCCAAGGGAAGGAGGTGTCGGAGAAGTCATAAATAACAAATATTTAAAAAAAAATACCACCGGTAAAACTGGTCACACTCTACTATGGAGTGACATCAAGACTAGACGTAAAGAGATTATTATTTAGTCAAGAAAGGAAATATTAAACGTAATCTTTGGTTTTAAACTCGTCACCGTCATATTATCTTACCAATTCTGGTACTTGAGTCCTTGGTGAGACGGACTCAAGTATAGAGAGGAGGTAATGAATAACCGATATGTTGAAACCGTTCAATGAACTATGGAGATACGGAAAGAGTAGACATTTTACTCGTACTATTATCATCATACAGGTATTGGATTTCAACGACACTCCTGATTTAATCAGTTATGTACAACATACAAATGTCGTACAAATTATGTTATAATAGTGGTTTATTTGTAATCAAGAATAATAATTGTAATAATTGAAATGAAAATAAGGGAGGTTAAAATATCACTAAGACATGATGGAAATATCAATCTTTTTTTAAATTCTTGATTTCGTTCAAATAAACTAATAGACAAACTAGATTACTCAACATTTGGCACTTAAGTCCCCCTTTCTTTTCTTCTAACTTTCTTACCAAAACACAGAAAGGACCCATGAGATAACTTCCTCACTGAGAAAGGTCAAGGTGAAACGACCGTGGTGAACTCGTTAGTCTCACGTCTTGTCAAATCCTTGGAACTCCTGAAGTATTGGTTGGTCGATTCGCAGGTAAGTAGAGAGATGGGTAGGAAGTTGTTCTTAAATAACTTCCGGGTGACAACACAGGACGTGATTTAACCAATAAATACCACACTGACAGAATGAAAAGAATTATGTCCACCATGTGAAAAGTTCACATTTCAATACCTTTATCAAATATTTAGACCCCAGTACTTTTCACATGACTTGATCTGTCTTCAGTCCATTTTTCTTAAGATAGTGTTTAGTCGACACCGTGAATCAATTCTGCACTGGGAGGGACTCACGTCACAGGACTAAACACTCCACTCCCCCGACTCCTCCACTAGAGATACTGGGGGAAAGAGGACCCTATATATTACTAAGAACGGTGACACGGAAAGAAAATCGTATCTATATAGAGTCATCACATAAATTTTCTGTACCTAAACACCCAGACGCGGGATCTCCTTTAGGTGTCTTTAGATTTGTGACGCATACCTATACGTCATTTGGACACAGATTACCAAAAGTGGTCTCATCTCTAGTGTCAATTTTCTGTCGCGAATTCCTTTCTTAGGGTCTCAATTAAAAGTTACTCTTAACAAGTCATCGGAGTAGTATTGTTAGTCCGACATTTTCGTCTTGACCTTCCACAATCACCGAATGGACAAATAATACACAAAACAGTCATTGTTTGGTTGATAGTTCACTATGATCACCCCGTGGGACGGAATTTCAATGTCCCAGATAGACCTCTTTGAATTTTGTAAGCGACAGTTTCAAAATTGTTCAGAACATCATAGAAAAGAGACATTAACTACAAGTGAGACTGAAAGGAGGTAGTGTATAAATTAAGGAGATAATCGACGATCTCTAGTCGTCATTACCACCACTACCACCACCATTATAACTACTATCGATTATGAATTACTCTTCAATGATGTACGGTCCGTAAGAAGATTCGTAAAATGTACACAATTGCGTAATCAAGAGGTGTTGCTGGGGTACTTCACACCCCTATAATAATAGAAATAAATGTCGTTTCTTTCCCTTCATGGTTACTTCCGACGTGTCGATCATTCACCTTCTTGACCCTAAACTTAGGTCTGTTGGGCCGAGATGATGGACACGAGAATTTTTCAGTACGAGTACGATAACATGGCATGACGGTTTCGGTCCACCAATACTTTTGGGACAGACTCTACCTATGTCTGTGGTACACACTTTTTACGAACATCGGAACAACTTCTCTAACGAATAGTTATTAATGTCATCTCTACTCGTCACTAGACACCGTCATCAACAGTGACTGACAGGTGATGAACCGGATGGGACCACCGAGTCGACCATTTCTTAGTCGGACGTCACGTCCTTTGGACCCAAGCTAGGGACCTAACCCTTCTAGGAGACCTCTTCGCTTTCCGATGGGTGAGGTCATAAGAGCGGACTTCTTAAGGTACCTCACATATCAGGTACCCCAACGTTTCTCAACCTGTACTGACTCACTGAAAGTGAAAGTGAGGCGATGTATAGGTCCTTTCCTGAATAAATAAACTCTTTACGTTTCCGTATTTCCCTCATATAAAAATACATCCCTACCTTCCAATCCTATATATCTTCAAAACTGACATCTTTCGGGGTAATACACATATACACGATTATTTATTACAAGGATATGATCTTATAATTATATACCATACATGGAATACCCTTTTCCGTTACCGTGGCGTAAGGTCATGAGAACGGACCTTTTAGGGTGTCGCCTCCTCGGACCATCCGACGTCAGGTACCCTAGCGATTCTCAGTCTGTGCTGACTCACTGAAGTGAATACTTTTGTATAAGTTTTTATTTTTCCTTTTTATAATTATTTTTAATTCTTTAGGTAAAAAAAAAGAGGGTGGGGTAACCTAATAGAACTAATGGAGTCCCTCTAGTAATGAGACCGGATATCCTTATTACCTCCCAACAATTATATCTCATCTATACAAATTTTGTGAATTTATAATACATGGTAAAACAAATATATTTACAAGAGTGTACTTCCTGTTCCGGAAGTCAAAGAACATAGATTATAATTATAGATTATGTAAGTCTATAAGATAGATTATGTAAGTACACAGGGAACCCTAAAGACTGGACCATAAAGTATGGATTACCGATAAGTTCTTTTACTGACTAAATAAGGAAGGTGAAACACCGGATAGGTGTTAAATCCATTGTAACGATTGATTGTCACCGAGTTTTGAGACATCCAGTGAGACGTAAAAGTCAGTAGAACGTCGAGTGGACCCACACTTACCCGATTCTACCCAAGTGAGGTATAGACTGAGAGTCGATCTGTTTGAACTAGAGTCGACCTAGTAGAGTAGAGACGAGGTGCACCCGAAAGTCGGAGACCACCCGACCTAGTCCGAAGGGGCATCTCGCCTGAGTCCCGTCGTAGGGTTCTTACACTACCTGTCACTAGACACCGTCATCAACAGTAGCTGAGAGGGGACGTAGCGAATAAGAGGGGATGAGGTTCAGAAGTCAAAAAAACCATTTTCTCGTAATGTTCCGGTGGGGTTTAAGTCCTTCACCCCCTTATCTAAAGTGAAGAGTTACCTTCCTCGACGTCTCAGTGTAACGTCTCCTGACCCTTCTTAATTGACGTCGGTAGAAACTTTTTGAGTAGACAGTGTGAATGTCTAAGTATAAAGACACTTTTAGTTTATCTTCGGATCAAATTTTCTCTCCATTTTACACAAACTAAGAAATGAAGAAAATCAAAGGACCTTCGTATCCCAATAAAACACTAAAGATACTACGTAAGGACACGAAAGTACAATGGGTCCGTCAGTTTACACCTTGTTATCGGATGACTATTCTTAGTTGAACATAAGACAATGATAAGTTATTCCTAAGGAGACAGTGGTAATTAGAATAGGTTCCATACGGAAGGTCTTAAGGTTCTATTAGATTCAAAGACAAATCGTCCCATCGAACGATTCGTAACGAGCATGCACACCGAGAAACTCACATTCCGTTGAGACTTGATGATGTCCCGAAGGGTCCACCGTGATCACCATTTTCTTAGGTGGACGGTTACGTCCAATCTGCATTGTCTGCGTCCAAGGTAGGGACCCAGTCCTTCTAGGGGACGTCCGCTCGTACCGTTGGGTGAGGTCATAAGAACGGACCTCTTAGGGGTACCTGTCTCCTCGGACCACCCGACATCAGGTATCTCAGTGTGTCAGCCTGTGTTGACTTCGTTGAATCGTACCTCGTGTTTGACGATGTCTTTTGTCTCACCTAGAGGTATATACGTGACAGAAGGGAGTGGAGAGTAAGAAAAAAAAAATTTAACTCAATATCAACTACATGTTATAATATACAATGTCCACATTTTATATCACCAAGTAGTAAAAATTTCCAACATAAGGTAAATATCAATCAATAATATTTCATAACCGACATAAGGAGGAGTGGAGTAACAATTTCACTCAACTCACTTTAGGAGGTCCTCACGTGTATAGTAAACGGTTACTATTATAAATATTCACTAAAAAAAATTTTTTTCCTTACGCGACTTTGTAAAAATACAATACAAATAGGAAAAATTTAACAAATCTCAAAAAGACTTTGGTAGATAGAAGAAACCCCTGATCCCTTTTATCGAAGTCGTAAGAACGACCACGAGTCAACCCAAATACTTGTCTGAGAAGCACACGTCTGAAACCCAACTGACTCCTCACACACAGAGAGCACAAATGTCACCACCTCAAAGGAATGGGAAGACGGTTGTTGGTGTTTTACTAGTCATTACTCTTCATTAATTCATAGTTCTCCTTCTTTTGTTTCTGTACTTAAAGTACTATGAGAGTACGAAACATAATAGTCACTGAAGTAACAAAGAGAACCGTTTAAAAAATACGTAGACACGAACCGGGTCCCCACGTATGACTCCTTTTCTTTTTAAAACATTATCGTCGCCACCAAACCCTAAAAGTCCAATGTTTCCCTTTTTTTACTTTACCTTTTAACGAAAACAAATATTGTTTAGTACTACGGAATGAGAAAAGTATTGACAGTGATCACTGTATTACGGACTACCAAAACGTTTCTCCTTTGGACGGATCAACAGTTCAAATTGTCGGATCACACAACTAATAGACACTGAGAGTCTCGGTATCTTACCGTCGGGAGTCTTTACATTGTCTCACTATCTGACCCTTAGTCCTTTGTCCTGAAGACTAGAGTTAAGACGAAAATTAATCGATCCGAAATCCAGCGTCGAGCATTTTATTCCGATAATCCGACCCAACCGGGGTACTCCAGTAAGTCCTACTTTATTCCAAAGAAAGGGAACTGGAGATGGGACCAGGAGTGAGGGATTACCCAGGGGGAATGATGTCTTAAACACGGACTCTGATCTACTAGAGACTCCAGGACCCTGAAGGGCGAAATCTTAAAACACGAAGAGACAAAAGAACATAGATACCTATGTTTATGTCACGTCAACCGGGACTCTTCGTCTAAGACGAAACAAAAGGATACGTCACTGGAGTCAGTCGAAAAGAAACCGCATTCGACCAACTTTAACACTATATAAAACCATTCCTACACAAGTACGTCTTCTTCCTGTTTGTCTTAAAAAACGTTAATAAATGAATTAAATCAATGTTCTTTATCGGTTTACAGTTAACTCCGGACAAGATTGATGGTGGATGGGGGACGCATGTTCGGAGATCGGTTGAGGAATGATATTTGTAATTTAAAAGAATTAGTAAGAAAGAAACATATTGTTTTTGACGAAAAAGATGTATTAACCTACGATGCATCTACATTAAATCAGAGACGTATGGACAAATAAAGGTACAAACTTACCACCTTTGTCCAATAAACCGACATATTTTCTTGAAGTCCTACGGAGTCACTTTCTTTAACCAACACCAGAACTAGTAAATGATACTATAGTCCCATTGGTTAGTTTTGATGAGGTTAAATTTCTTCCTTTATTGTTACTATCGAATGTAATTAAGTCATGAATCGTTTATTCATGATTTACGAAAGAAAACCAATTTGGGATATCAGAAGAGTTCTTGAAAAAGAGACAAAACGTCATCTTCTTTGACTCCGTATCGACGAATCATTGAACGACTTCCAGTATGACGATCTTTCATCGTCTCGGTCCAGGGTCGTACCCGTAGACCGAAAGCTTAAGTCGTTTAGTGATACGACATAGATGAATCCCAGAGTATTCTTCCATATGAATCATTTCCTTTTATAGGACGAAGTTGTAACAATAAGTTATTTGTAAATACTTGATGGGTGATATAGTCAATAGTATAAACGATTAAACACGTCCGAATAAAGACATAGACCTGATTACAGACAAAACAACTATACCCATGTCAATTAAGACCGATGGGTCTTAATGTGTTTTTATACTTATAATTACTTAAGTGTTGAAGACCGGGAAAGTCGTCAACCAGATAAGTCATTTCTACAAAACAAAAGTACGTAGTAAATACACGTCTTTGATTCGGTGTTTCACCGAAAAGAGTCTATGAAACGACCGTAGAACCCACACCCGTCTCCCTCGTACCGTTCTTCCTGACACTCTAATACCCTAGTTTACCTAGACCTAAACTTAGTGATGAGGTAGTACAATCGAGACACCGGAACTTGTTGAATGATATGGAGACACTCGGAAGTCTACATTTTACCTCTATTACGGTGGACCATTACTCAAATAGCAAGTACGAGACACTCGAATCCCAGGGACAACCAGTACAGACAGAGACATCACAAGTTGTCTCAACCTGGAGTCGTCCCTAAGTAAACTTACTGACTTAGTACGTCAGGAGTTATCTCGACTAGTCGAGAATTCATAGTCATCCCTGACGGAGTATCATTTCTACTCAGTAGACACTTGGTACCCGATCTTTAAGTTTTTTTACCATGACTCTTAGACTATCTTCGTCGATTACACACATCTAGAGAATGGTGTACGGCCCACGATAGTATTTACGAAACACATACAGTAGTAAATTAGAATTTCTCAAAATGGGAATCATTTCTGACAACCTTTCCCGTACCATTTCGATTTGATTCCCACCTCTGAGAGTTTCTGTTTTTAATTATAGTTATACTTCCATTAGGGGAAGTACTTAGTGGCGGAACATCACCGTTTTCCCGTATCACGACACGTACCGGTGGATTCTTTCTACCTAATATCACTTCTCAAGACTGTTTTACACCAGACGACCTCCTCCTTTACCGTCGGTTGACGTCATAAGAAAGGACCTCTTAGGGTACTTGTCATACTTTTCCGTTTTTCTACACTGGGAACTTTTTACTCGGGGGGAATAGTCTTTCACAGGTCACAGGATGACCCCTTCTCGTCTCCCGTTAATCATTATCGAGGACTTTCTTACTTCGCCGACCCGGTTTCACCTTTGTTGTGAGTCAACACCACTTTCATTTCAGACTACGACATTTCTTGTCATAACGTACCCTTGGACATTACAATCCAGGTACTTAGTTCCATTTGACCTACACCTGTTTGTCCTCCATCATTCTCACTTGTACCCGTAGACTCCCTTAGTCACTTGACTTTACCTGTCCGTCCCCGTTTAAATTAAGTCTACTGGTAATATAGATGATGACACCCGTTCTTAGGGAATTTTCTTTACCTCATCGCGAGTATCACTTGTTGCTCAAACTTTACGTCATGAACCCACGTTAGAGTTTTTACTGTCTTACTACGACTAAGTAAAGGTTCCGTTCGGTTAAGTGTCATTAGGTACAGATACGGGGTTGGTGACTACGGCTTCTTCGACTTCAACTGGACAAGAGACTTCTGGATATTCTGGAAGATCTTGGTTGTGATTTTTTTCTACAGGAAAAGTAGTTTCCCCTAATTTTACGTTTTCATCCTTCAGTTCTCTGTGGGCCTTATAGTCCGTGTAAACCGGAACATCATGTTTTACTTCATTCCATTTCCGATCGTCTCAAAACGGTTGTCTTGTGTGATGAGGAACCTTTCTTTCGATACTGTTTGGATCTGTCGTATAATTTTTCGTCTCTGTAGTAAACGGTTGTTTCAACATACATTAATTTCGAGACCAAAACGGTCATGGGTACATGTTACAACTCTCAACCTGGTATTTCTTCTTAAGACGACTCGTGGTTTCTTGACAACGAAAGTTTAACCCCACGACCTCTTCTGAGAACCTCTCAGGGAACCTGACGTTCCTTTAGTTTGGTCAGTTAGGATTTCCTTTAATTGGGACTTATAAGTAACGTTCCTAACTACGACTTCGACTTCGAGGTCATGAAACCGGTGGACTACCCTTCTCAGTGGAGTAACCTTTTCTGGGACTACGACCTTTTCCAACTTCCGTTTTCCTCTTCCCCCGTCGTCTCCTACTCTACCAATCTATCGTAGTGGAGTGGTTGAGTTACCTGTACGTAAATTGGACTGAGGCCCTCTATTACTTCCTGTCCCTTCGGACCATACGATGTTATGTACCACGACGTTTCTCAGTTTGTGTTGAATCATTGACTTGTTGTTGTTAGTCCCATCACGACCATGGATGTGTTTCAAATCACACACACAAACGTGTGTACACCCACCTCTTCCTTGTGAGCCAGGGGTTCTGAATGATCTTTTAACGTCAATTTCAGTAACTTAAAAGTCTTGGAAATAGTATATATGGGACTGGGAAGCAAGATAGAGTGGGAGTGGAGGGACTAATGTCCAAGTGTACGTATTTTACTCAAGTTGTAGGTGGGGTGAGGAAAAACAAACTGTCGTGGAACTTGTCAGGAATCAGGATAAAAATACAGACACTATATTACGTCACGGTAAATTTGAGCAAACATCTTTCAAACCCCCCACTTGACAAAACTACCGTTCTACCGACGTATTGCGTGTCACTCAGACACGGCTGACCTCCTACGAGAAACGGTTCCCTGTTGGAACTTTCACTAAGTCACGGAATTCAAACTTACACAAATTGTAAATCCCTCGTCTGACAGCCGATCGAAATGTAAAGGTGAACCTAAAGTGGGAGAGAGACACACCTAGGTATTTCGATATTGAATCAAGGGACTTTCCTCTTACCTTTCTCTTCATCATTCTAATACCCCAAGAGTCGTCTCGACCAACTCGGGAATTATAATTGACAGAGTACCATTTACACTAAGTAGATACTTTTATGACCGATATTTATCTACAATTATCACGAGTCAACGTCTAGTCGGTCCAACATGAACGTACCGGTGTAAACCCCTTTTTTAGGACAACTCATAAAATAAACCAAAGAGAATTTTACTTTTTTATTTTCAAACAAAGGAAAATAACGGGATCAGTGGGTGTAAACTTCTGTGATTTAAGTCGGTCGATGTCGTCTCGATAGACTACCGATTTTTTCTGTGTAACTTTTGGTCTATTGGATTAAATCGTTACCGGGGGAAATAGAAAAAGAAGGTAAAACTCATTTTCAGTAACTTTGTAAGGGAATTGCCACAAAAATGAACATCCTTTCCGTGCGTATCCCGAAGTCTCTCCCCTTATCTTGAACCCCTAGACACTAAGTCCAGGTATAAGAATTCTTAGGATTGAGGATTTTCTTTAAGTCCTAATGAAAGTGTAGTTTACACTCCAAGTCTTCCGTCACATCAGTAGAGTAGGTAGAAGGTATCATAGTCAGTTAAGTCAGTGAGTCAGCACAGACTGAGAAACGTTGGGGTACTTGACATCGTGTGGTCCGGTGGTACAGGTAGTGGCTGAGGACCTCAGGTGGGTCTGGGTACAGGTAACTCAGTCACTACGGTAGGTCGGTAGAGTAGGAGACAGCAGAGGAAGAGGAGGACGGGGGTCAGGGAGGGTCGTAGTCCCAGAAAAGTTTACTCAGTCGAGAAAAGTAGTCTACCGGTTTCATAACATCAAAGTCGAAGTCGTAGACAGGAAGGGTACTTGTGGGTCCTGACTAGAGGAAATTCTACCTGACCAACCTAGAGGAACGTCAGGTTCCCTGAGAGTTCTCAGAATAGGTTGTGGTGTCAAGTTTTCGTAGTTAAGAAGTCGCGAGTCGAAAGAAATATCAGGTTGTCAGTGTAGGTATGTACTGGTGTCCTTTTTGGTATCGGAACTGATCTGCCTGGAAACAACTGTTTCAGTTGTATCATAGTCCGTGATCCATAAAAGATACGGGTAGATGAGGTAACAACGTGTAACAGGACACGGGTAGATACGGTAACAATGTGTCGACATTCATTCCCGAAGGGACCACCGAGTCTACCATTTCTTAGACGGACGTTACGTCCTCTGGGTCCAAACTAGGGACCCAGCCCTTCTAGGGGACCTCTTCCTTTACCGTTGGGTGAGGTCATAAGAACGACCTCTCAGGGTACCTGTCTCCTCGGACCACCCGATGTCAGGCACCCCAGCACTTCTCAGTCTGTACTGACTCGCTGATTGTATGTGTTCACAGACTTTAACGAAGGATTGTATGTGTTCACGAAGGAACACTCGAAGGAACACTCGACTTTATGTCGAGGGTCCTAGAAATAAGTAAATAGGAAGAGGACGGAGGTCTCGATTCAGTTCGCTCCGATGAAGAGAACGGTGTAACACCGGGAAGTCACCCTTCATGAGACAAGAAAAAAGGTCTACATTGTGAGTGGTGTAGAGTGTAACACACCAAATCAGAGGGAGTAGGTTGTGTGGTAGAGTGGTATGTAAAACTAACGTGGGAATTCTTAATACGAAGTAACCCAATCCACAAAGAATTTCTTTACGTATCTCAACCCGTACTAAAGGGTCTATTATTTGTGTTGATTTGATTACTTTATCATTCTCATATATGAATCCCTTCTGGAGTCAGAAAACTATAACCTAGAGTCTATCTAGAGACTATAACCTAGAGTCATATCTAGTTATTAAAATATCATCCGTAAATTACTTCTGAATAAGGTCAAAACGAATGTCTACACACGAATATTATGGAAAGTACACATGTAACGAGAAATATAGTCATTTATCTATTAATAAGTGGGACAAAAAGTTCTACTCAAACTCCAAGTCTTTCGAATTTATTGAAACCAATTATTTGGAACTCGGTTTTGACTTTTGAGTCCGTAAGACTGTGGGGAAAGAGAGGTCAGAGTACGATCTATATAGTTGTGACATGAAAAAATATTCGAGCTTATACAAGAAACCAACGAAAAGGTGTTTCACGATCTCAGTCTCTTCGACGACACGACATCTATGTCTTATTTGTCGGACGGTTACCCCAGATTATCTCGTCTGAATGTAGTACCGAAAAGAATCGACACACAAGACTTCTTTCCTGTTTTTCTTTATATTTTTAGAGGTTCATATTTATCAGCTAAATAGGTTCAAAAGGTAATGTTTAGTCACCGAGAAATTTATAAGAAAAGAGTAAAGTCCAACTGTGTCCCGACCCTTACAAAAGGTCTAGAAACACCTTATCTTGTCTTCTTCTTTTAATAAAAGTATATCAGGTTCAATTGAAATTCACGTAAAATTTTACGGTGTGAGGATCGTGACCTAGTCGCGAGAACTTTTAGTATACTAAGAAAATTGTCAAAAGTTTGATGTAGTGAAAAGTATAAAGAAGGTTCAGACGAGAGACAAAAAAGAATCTTCGTACCACTATAACTCGGTCAGTGAATTGGAAAGACAAGAGAAACTTAAAAACAGAGAAACCGAGAACCTTGGTCAAAGAAGGTTAGAGGGAGAAGACTTTGGGTAACCTTCAATTACACGGGAACCAGTACTGGTCTAGGTCGGGGTCTTCGGTCTTGAGAACGGATGTCGAGACAACGACAAAGGTATCGTTACGATGTACAAGTTGTCCGGTCGGGGATGAAGAAGGTCGGGATCTTTCTATACTTAGAATTTTCTATTTTTTACGTAGAAATATCTTGGGTTTCATAGGGTGTTTAAAAACAACTGAAAGAGCTGGAGAAGGAGTGGGTAATTAACTGTCATTCAGTGGGACTGACGGAAAGCCGGAGGAGAACCGATCTGGTTGGATCGTATTATTTCTCGAGTCTCTACTTGCCCTCTAAACTCTAGTTCTCAAAGGTAGATATCTAAGGTTTGCTGTAGAAAGGAAAAAGAAGAGAATAGATGACTGGACACTGACCTTATCTGGTTGTCACACAATGATTTGTTTACACCGTCGACCATTTCAGGATCTCGTCATGAGCCGGCCTCGGTAAAATGACGAGGAAAGGGTGTAGACGGCAATGACTCAGATAGAAGGACATGACCCCTTGTCCAGGGACGAACGGAGGGTCCGTAGACGCAGATCAGACCGAGTACATACGAACTAGAATAATCCCCTTTTCTTTCTTTGAGTTAAACATTTTGAGGCTAATAAACGGTCTAATATACTGAGTACGAAAGATAAGAAATGTAGAGAAATTTTTTTTTTTAGTTTGTGTACCTGAACCATAATAAGAGGAATAAAATTTCTACTTTTCTGACTCTGTAACTCTTTAAGTGTTAACTTATCTTTATATCCCAGTTCTGATTTATGTCTTATGGTTACTTACGACATTTATTACAGGTTACATGTTTCACACAACCCTCGTAAACTCTCCTTTACAGATTGACACGGTTTCTAACCACTCACTTTCGTGGAGTCTCTATTCAACTCGGAATCTCCTATTCTCATCGACCGAGTATACCTGTCCAACTTCCACCTACTTCTTGTCGCACACCGTTTATAGTTCAATAAGGAATACCGACTTCATTTCCTCTTCTGGTCGTTCCTTCAAACTTACACATAAGATACATAATCTACAATTATTTTTCAATAACAATTAAAACAATCGACATAATTACTGTAGTATAAATACACTCTCTTACAGGAAAGATAAAAAGATCTATGTATCGCTTCATAGGATGACACTTTACTATGCTACAGGAAGAGTATACAGGTGTATACTCTTCTGACGTCCGGATCCCAACGTCTGAGATTGTAGATACCTCCTGTCTGTCCGGAGTCTATCCTCACTGAGTACGTGAAATGAAAATTTATAAAGTCTTTTTTATTTCCGTCTCTCATCTCCTTTTTATTCAAACCGTTTTAAAATTACCAACAAATTCCCACCCACTCATGTACCAGAAACAATATAAGAAAAATGAAAGATATTTAAACCTTTACAAGTACTGATTTCTAAATTTATCTGTGTGTGTGTCTGTATCACAACTTATGTATTTGAAAATTCTTCAAAGTTCTCCTCCCCTCGTTTTCCATGTCCCATTTCTCTTTCTTCTGTGATTAAACCCCCACAGACTGTCTCTATCTCTTCGTCTTTCGACTCGACACAGGGTCCTTGGTTCTTTCTTTTACTAAAGTTCCTCGTCTCTCTACGACACTGAAAAAAAAAAAATTGTTGTAACGGTGACGAGTCTTGTCAAAACCTTGAGATGAAAACCTCAAAAGACAAAAAACCTGATAGAGAGTCGGTACCGTTTTAGACCAAGTAACTTCCACTTACACTGAAGAATGGTGTCCCTTTTCAAGGAACCTCGGTTTAGATAACTTACTTCAGTCCTAAACCCAGGCGATTATGACAAAAACCAGTTTCTTGCTTAACACTGGAATTTTATTACTCTGACCCAAAACATACACCAGAAACTTGGTCAAAACTTTTACAAAGGTTTTGGACAGTCGGTACTGCGTAATAGTCTTATTCGAAGTATATCCTTTTGAAAACTGTCTTACTGTGTCTACCTAAATATTGAAGTTCGAAAACAAAACAAAACTTATAAGGTAGATGAAATCAATACACAGCCTAGAAACCACAGGGTTTCGAAGACCACCAAAAGATCTCAGTCTTCGAAGGCCTGTTCGTTTTTACATCCTCTGCTGTACCACTTACCGTCCCCGTCCTCACGTCCGAGACCTCGACCGGTCGGTTCACTGTCAGGACAGAGGTAGGGAAGTACGACAGGTCAAACCCCGTTTAAGGAAGTGAAGAAGTCCTGAGACAGAAACGTCCCAACAACCCTCTCAAACTCTATTATGCATAGTTTACGACACGGGTCACGGCGTGTATACTGCCCTTGTACACTGAATAGAACCATCTCCGCATCACTATGTTAAAGTAGAGAACTAAGTAGTCTGTATGGAAAGGAGAACCCTGTAGTTCACTCTATTCTTGTATTGTTTACCTAAAAACGGAAAATCGTAGTACTCCTCTTATATAATGAGTCGAAATGTAGCGACTTCCGTTCCCCTCAAGAAAATCAGTGCCGATTTGGACATAAAAGTCTTTCACACAATAAGCCAAGGAACGGTTCTACCTCCAACCGTTCGACTTCTTTAACCTTTGACCGGTTCTTGGTCACGGACAATAAATCGTCTCTCCGTTATCCCTTGATGCTAGGACGGCTAGACCTCCCCGAATTGTATTTCACTGATCGAAGAACGAGGTTTGACCGTATTGACAAGGTTTGTTCTGCTGCTTCCGACGACTAAGTTTCCCTATCCGAGTGGGCTCGAGAGTAACCACGAGGAGAAGGTGGTTGGTTCTGAAAATTTAGAAGAGATTATCGTGTCGTTGTATATTGAATGACAGAAGGACCGACCCGTGAGACGATTTCGTGAAATTTATATGATAAGGGAAACTATGACCTTTGTCGGATAGTCGTTTATGATGATAATTGGACACGAAATAACCTTTAAATTTAACTTTCTCCATTTCAGTCAGACGGGGATTCGGTGTCTTGTGATGTCGTCCCGTCCTTAAGGACGACCGAAATCTTGGGTGGATCAGAAACGTTTCGAATACAACGGACTCAAGGAAGAGTGAGTCTTATTACTAGACATATTTCCCCTCCTCTTTAGAGAAGTCATTAGTACCGTATTTAAACTGATGTGACTATTTTATTTTTTCCCGGTCTCAGGAAAGTGGTTTCTGGACGTACTACTTCGTTATTCTCTTCTCTATAGAGGTCCCTCATTCTTTTTAATGGATCCGATCCAACCTAGAGTCTAACCTCGGGTCACACTTAGTTCAAGAACGAGGAAGTGTTAAGAGGTAATAAGTTGAGTCTCGTAGACGGATGTTACGTCTTCTGGACCCAAGTTAGGGACCCAGCCCTTCTAGAGGACCTCTTCCTTTACCGTTCGGTGAGGTCATAAGAACGGACCTTTTAGGGTACCTACCTCCCCGGACCATCCGATGTCAGGTACCCCAGTGTTTCTCAGTCTGTGTTGACTCACTGAAGTGAAAGTGAAAAGACTCATAATCGAACCCTTAATACCTCGTCCTTCAGAAGAGATCAGTCCTTCGTAGTCCCTCGTAGGTTTTCGTAGGTCTGTTGGTGTACGTCGTCCCACCTGTGACCCGGATCTATCACACTGGACCGGATCTAGGATACTCGAACCCAGTCTGATTAATAGTCACAAGAAAATTGACCACAGTCCTGAGAGGAACACAGGAGATTCTTCCCAAGTGGTTCGGGGATCAGTGTAATTAGAATACTTTGATACGTAAAGGTCGTCAAAAATTAATCCCTCTGGGGAAGGTTCAGGACAACTTATCTAAACCTGGAGTCTGTACCCTGTACCCTGACCCTATCTAACTCGAGCCTCCATGATGGGTGACACACACCAAGGTGTATTGGGAAACAAACTTTCACGGATTCCGTCGGTTCTCACACACAACTGGTTTCTCCCGCCGAAGACGATCCTCGATATTCATTTATTTACCTACAGTCTCGAATGTTAATTCCCCCCTTCCTACCCCCTTCTCTGTTTCTTAGTGATGGGAGGGAACTCGTACAACGAAACCCATAAAAGCATTACTAACATTTCGTAATTGTGTGTCTGATTTGATTCGAGAAACACAAGAAACGTTCTACCTCTCGAACGGTTCAGTCAAAGTCGTACGTTTTGGGTCTGTTAATAAGAAAACCGTACATCCCCGGTGGGAACAAAAACGACCCCCCAACCTCCGTCTATCGGATAACTGTGTCCTTCCAAAATATTCCTTTTTCTTCCGTTGATTTTGGGACGTAAAAAATCCTTTCTTTAAGGGACGGTGTCAAGAGTCGGGGATGGGAGATACGATTTGGAGACGGTGTCTCGGTTGTCTTCTTCGGGAACCCGAGTCTTCACGGTGTGTGTGAAGTTTCGGGTGTCGTACAATGAGTAAGTACCGACAAAAGTAAAGGAGGTGAATCGTGAAGTGGTACTTTAACACATAAAGAAACACTCACACACGTACTTCTACCAACTATCGACATAAAGGTCACTGTTGGTAACCTTTCTATTTCAAGAACTCTAAGGAATACACCGTATACGAAACGTTATCACTAAGAGTCGGATACTTGGGTCTTGGGGATCCTTGGAAGTTTCAACAGATTCCTCCGAAGGTCAGTATAAGGTTTTCGTAACACTCTTTGGTTCACACCACACAGAGGTCTTACCTCCGACAACACTAACTCTCGTATGTTCGGTAAATTTCCAAAAGACTTAAACAACATCCGAAAACACCAATACAGAAAGAAGTAAGACACTTTTCGACGTTGATGACAGACACCCCTTAATCCTTTGAAAAAGACAATACCTTTTCCTCAATAGGACCTTTTCTACTCATTTTTCGTAGACTTGAAGAAAAAACATCGTCGATTCGATCTCCGAGGACAAAAGAACCATGACTTGGAAGATGATGATACAAAGGACTAGGATGTACCAAAGTGCAGACCTAGTCTTGGGGAACAACCAACGTAAACGTCGACTCTTCACCTGACTTCTGTAAACTAGAAAGTTCAACAACTAGAATTTTTGATATTTACTTCAAACGAAATCATATTATACTCTTAAGTACGTAGATGAGAGAAGTCACGTTCAATGGTATATGTTTCATTAATGAAAGTCCACTCTTTAATAACGTCAAATTGAACCACCACCGATGTACGACTCCTGACCTAGGTCTCATAAGAATAAAAATCTGAAATCATCCCTGACGAAGAAGGTCACACAACCGATATCAAAAATTTTATCTTCAAACAACCGAGATCTTATATTTCCTGGTTTAACGGTTCGTATCGGGGAAAGAAGTAGTCCCTCAATATCGTAAGTAACGTATCCGCGACTGTTTACGGACGGAAGACGAGACTAACTAAATAATAGCAACATAAAAAAAAGAAGAAGGAAAAGACAGTTCTAAAGGGAAAAGATTTATTCCTCCTTTTACAGGATTAATTTTTCGTTATATATAATTCGTGACTTTTATCCCTGCGTTTGTATTTCTTATTTTTTTAAGCAGTAATTAGGTCGGAACGAGAAGTAGAACATTACATTAAAGAAGGCGTGAAAGAAGAGAAGACATAGATAATATTACGTGTACAACAAATCTCTTATCATAAGTAACAGTAAAAAGGTTTGGTGTCAAAAATTACCAACATAAAGTAATACACTGCCGTAGCAATAATTATTGATAAGAGGAGGGCGACCTATAAATCAAATGGTAGGAGAAAACTCAGGAAGGAAGGAGGAAGGGTTGGAAGTGACATTTTCGGATATAGGATACCTCGGTCTTTCCTAGGTCTCGATTGTTCCTAGGAACTGGTGACAGACCTGAATTACTTTGACCGACCTTAGACATTTTTGACCGAAACCGAGTCTTTTTAGAGACACAAAATTTCAGTACTAAAACCGAAGACGTCTTAAATTAGTGTCGAGTATTGACAATAAGATAGAGGAGAGATTTAAGAAAGGGGAGATGGTTTAAGTTATATACTTTTTACAAACCTATGAAAATTCTTCCATTTTTTTATATCTTTAGCAATCTATGACAATCTCATCTGGTGAGATGACGGAAAAGTCCGGGACTTTTAACTCTCAAACTTTTATTTTATTCTTAACTTTATTACATAAGTTCATTAAGTAGAAATTGTTAACTTCCTATAAATGAAAGTGTTTACAAAAGAGAATTACCTTCTCCGATGATAAAATAAGTGTTAAATGAAACAATGCATCTGAACTTAAGTTTTCTACTCTTAGTCCGAATCCCTCATATAAAGTATTTCTCATCTTCGTTTCGACTAATCTCTGACCACCACCATTCTTTTCTTTATAAAAAAAAGAAAATTTTGTTATCGTAAGTTAAAGACTAGAAACCTCACACAGGAACAAAACTATAAGGAAACAATGGCTTTCTGTCATGAAACACGTATTTGGACCAATGGTTCGACACATGGTTTATAAGTCAATAAAGTACCGAATCCTACACGTCTCTTCCTGGTGTGACGAGATCTTTTCTCAGAGTCTTAGTATTGTGTATTTAGTATTTTATCGTAACGTCACCCTTCTCGACCCTCTACCCGAACGGGTCGAGAAGGGGTCGTCCGTCATTCACCCCTTCCCTGTGGCGAGACTGTTCGTGAGTAGGTGAGGCACTCGGAAGTAAAAAGTATTGAGACACCAAAAACTTTTGTATCGGTTAAGAAAGTTCTACACAGGTTTTATAAACACGGTAAAAATAAAGGATACCGTGACAATAATTGACTTACGGTGGACTATTATATTTAATACGACTCATTTAAAGTTCGTTCCTTCTGAAGGATTTACACTTTCTACCCGTTCCATAGGGTGTTTGACTCGTTCATCGGTCTCACTAAAAGTAATTCCTATATTAATTCTCTTTTAAAACGGTAGTATTCGAGGACCAAGATTTTTACGATTGCGAGTCGGATGGTTCTTTAGAATCGGACAAAGGGGTTTAAGATAAAACCGTATTACCATGATAGGTCAGATAAGTAAAAATTATTTTATTGAAATTTACTTTGGAACTATTAACTGTCGACAGAAGAACAACTTTATGAATTTATACGAAAGTTAAAAACAGGAACTCGAAACAGACCTACGAGTCGACATGTCGTGTCAAGCTCAGAAGTAAACCCCTTCGGTCTTTAGGTACTGACAAGTACGAAGGTAGATATTATGGTGCAATTTATTCGGTGAACTAAGAGACACGGGCAGTAGTCAACTTTCTTACTTTTTGTTAGGTTATCGGTGGAACCCGAGGAAAAGTCTCGTGACTGAACCGATGTAAAGTTTCGTGAATTACAAAAGGATTTTCCATGTTTCTTGACGTACCACGAATGCAATCGTAAAGGATTAGTTTTCCATGTTGTACGCATTTTCTACCAACCTCAACGCGTTGTTCTGTAGACATCACCAAGACATCCGGTAAAATAAAGATTTCGTATTAAAAATGAAAAATCAAGACGACTCAAGATTCTTAGTCTCATTCTGACTAAAGTATACATCTTTATTATTAAAGGAAACTATTACCATGGAATTTCAGTCAGTGTCACTAATGGTCATTGTAAGAATGGTCGACGCATACGTCTATAATAAAAGAAAGAAAGGACTATCATTTCAGATAAAGACTATATATAATACCCTGTTTCTTTGGTCCCATTCACCATTATCTTCTATGGCTATCCTTTCATATCCGCCTTTTTCAGAAGAGACATCAATACCATGTACCGTCGTATACGTGTGCAATACTTCACCCCTCCACAGTCCGACTCAAAACAACAACGACAAAAAATTAAATATTTAGGCAGGTATTATTCAGTTAAGGTATTGGTTTCTATGTAGAGTTGGAAACTGAATTACCAAACAAACAAAAAATGGACGAATCATCTTAACCCCGATACCAGTAAAATTCCATAATCAGTAAAAGTCAGTGCTCTAATCTGTTGTTTTCTACCATTTCCAATGTTTCGTGATATTTGGTTGTTCCTTCGGTACATGATATTGATGTCTATTTTGAAAAAGGTGGAAATGAAGGAATAGACATAGAAGATAATGGTGAATGGGACCAAAGAGAGTATGATTCATAATCTTTGGAAACGTACGTACAGACACACGATTCAGTGAAGTCGGTACAGGTTGACACACGTCGGGACACCTGGCATCGGGTGGACCGAGGAGACAGGTACCCTAAGAGATCCGTTCTTATGACTCACTCCACGGTATGGGAGGAGGTCCTCTAGAAGGGCTCGGTCCCTAACGTGGGCACAGAATACAGAGGACGTGACCGTCCGTCCAAGAAATGGTGATCGTGATGGACCTTTCGGGACAATCTTTGGAAATGTAATAGACTGAATTAGGGGTATTGTTGAGACACCACCTGTGGACTAATAAGAGCAAAAATGTTTACCCCTTAGATCTTTAATCTTTTTAATTCATCGAACGGGTCCTAGTTTGTCAATGATTCACTGACTCGGTACACGTCTACGGAACAAGGGTCTTAAAAAAAGAGAAAAACCATAATGGAGGATAAAAGTCAGAGGAGACCACGGAAAGAAACGGAAAGTCGATGTTTCATGATAAGTAGTTTGTCATATTAACTTCAAAATTTTAAAAGACAAGGGTCGTCTTCGTCGGGTACCGATCTACTTATAAGGATGGGTGAGTGGAGGGGTTAATCTTTCTTACTACCTCCATCGGGTGTATCAAGGGAAATACATAATAATTACATAAGTGTCTTTCGAGGACTCATTTAAGAACAAAAACAAAAAGTTGAATAGAATTATAAAAAGACAAAAAACTCCATATCAACTATATATCGTAACATAATTTCTACACGTTCATTTAAGAAATGATAGAACAGGGGAGGGGGGAAAAAATACGGGTAACTTATACTACTTCTGTTCATTTATAAGTTTTATCTCACAGAAAACCGAGTCCTAAAATTTTTCTTCCTTCCCTCTTTCTTCACCCTTTTCCTCTTTTTGTGATCGACCAGTCCTTTTGTCTTACCGGGTTCCCTCTTTCTGACAGTGGGTCCTTAGTGATCCAAATTGGGACCAATTGAGTGTTGAACAATTATCCTGAAGGTTCCGGTACGAACTAGACCGGATGTTGAAGTGGAGTAAGAGGAGGGAAGAAGTGAGAAAGACGAGGCTTATACGACCGGTGAATCATGTGGAAAGAGGGGGGCGGAGGTCCGGGCGGGACACGAGAGGCGAACCTGCGGAGGGGAGACAAGCCGTGGGTCAATCGAGAAGGTAGAGTCGGGAGGTGGAAGTCGAGACCACTCCCAAGGACTCCTTCGGGAGGGACTGGAAAGACTGATCCAGTACTGGGACAATCTGTGAAGTCACCGTGATACTAGGGAAAGAATATGGTTAATTTTATCGTTAAAATATATGTAGACATAATCGATCTCTTAAAACTGGAGGGGATGACTTGACACTCAAGGTACTTATGTCTATCATACAAATGAGCAGTAATACAGGGACCGTGAAACGAGTATCATACATGAGTCAAAGAACTTACTGAATGACTTATTGACTTACACAAACAAAGGAGTAGGTTCCTGGTCTAAAAACCAGGTTAGAAAGACCGGTCTAAGTGTCTGAACTGGATCGTCTTAAGTCTACAATGTTTCGTCAACCTATACTTTACCTCTTTCTACCCCTTTTCGTTACTGTTCACGACTGTACCATGAGAAAGAAGGACGACGAAGTGGGTGGTGTGTGGGGGGGTGATATAACTCGAACCAACCGATGTACTGTAGACAAAGGATTACTGTAGGTCAGTGATTCACCTGTTGTTTGAACACCGGTACCGACACAAAGTCATTTTGAAGTAACTGTCTTTGTCGGTACCAAACGACAAAAACGACTGGGGACGACATCTACTATAATACTTCGTTAGTACTTCCTTGGATGTTTATTCAGTCAGACTTTCTTACTGAGAGGTGGGGGAATCTACTTTCAATAAGTGTTCCAGAAATAAACAAGGACGTCCTATACACACTGATACGCATTCTGGATCTCGGCTGTCACCTCGACAATTTATCTACTCCATCTACACCGTACCTGTCGTGGTCCCGACACTCTCGATCCTACAAAGTGTCCGGCAACAGAGGACAGGGGGGGTAACTAATTTATTCCCCGTCAAAGATAAACTGTAGACTATATCAGAGACCGGTGTTTTAGACACAGAATTTGTTTGATCCTGTTAAAGTCACCTTAAGAAAAACCGAAATCGATCTACAGATTTCACAAAAGTATTTCTCGTCCAATATCATAACGTGATGTCTTAAACTCGTAAAAGGAGTAGACAAGAACTCATCAGTAAGAAAGAAAAGTTTAGGACCTTTGTTTTCTTAAAAGGCCGAGTGGGATGTGTGTCGGGTCTTTAAAGCTGAGAATCTTGGACACATTTCTTAAATCCTAGATACACCTCAAGTAAGTACCAATCAAACCAGTAACACCTTATTTTCGGTTTACTTTACCTAGCAAATAAAAGAGACAAAGAATTTGAAGACCACGATCTTTTGTGATACAGTGTCAACAATGTCTTTACCTATGTGACGAAAAATTTGAGTGTATGTGTGTATTCTCTCGATATCTTTTTCGTGTTAAAAGGGGAACGGTGGGGTCTAAGGGAATACAGAAACAAATGATCAAAACTTACTTCTTCCTTCTTTTGTCTCTTTGTGAATTACGACAAATAATTTAACGAGTAATTATAAGGATTCCCCTTTACGTTCTTTAAAAAAGAGTACATAAATTAAACTTAAATTAAACTCCACCAACTCCTACAATTAGAAATATAAAATTTAACTAAAAGACGGTGTGTCACCGTTTTATATACGATATTTTTATATAAGGGTTTTACCCGTTCTCTTAATATCCAACCAAATCTTTCTTAGGTCTTATTATAAAATAACTCAACCAAAAACAGTAATTTGGTCCAACAACCGTTTCTACCCAAAAGGGTGTTGACAGATGTGACAGTTCACGGTCTTTAAAAAAATTTTTATTTCCAATTTCAAACTATCTATAAAAATTTCCATTTCGGTATGAAAGGACGAATAAACTTCAAGTGACAATCAATGTACTTGTCGTTGACTTCATAATTTAAAAATAAAACGAAAGACGGAGAAGACATAGTATAATATTGGTCAGTAAATAAACGAGGAGAGTTAGACGAAGATGGAAGGACATAGACCAAAAACGAAAATCTAGATGGTGCCCAATTCTTTAGTCCATTGATCGTTCCAAGATTTCCTACTTCATTACAAAAACCACATCTTCAAGACTCTCAGTAAACTTCACATCTATAGAAATGTAGGAAAATAGATCTAACTTCAACATATTTTTAACACAGGGTCCTTCTACCGTCAACTACACACAGACATAGTACTGTATCACCTGGTATAATGGAAACTCATCCCAGGATTTAAAGATGTAAAGATTTCTTATTTATTTTAGGTTGGTCAGAACAGATTCCACTGAAATATCCACAGATAAGGTCAACAGGACGAATATTCTTCTACGATATTTATAGAAACTTTGTGAAGAATGAGTAGTAAAGACGATCTTACACGAAAAGTATCTACACTTTAGTGTCACTCTCGGAAGGATTCTTAAGGTGACTACAACTATCTCTTGACGGACTTCGTCAGGTACACTCGTTAATCGATCGAACAAGTCAATATGGGAAAATACCCCTGAGGACAGAGGAGAAACTACGGGTCTATTGGACGGCTACGACCTTAGTCTTCCGTTGTTCCTTGTGGAAGATGACTGGGTGAGACACCAACTGGTCACGTAGGAAGGGGTGTATTATCAAGAGAATTTGGAGGGGACGTCAGAAGAATCTTCAGTGTAAGGAGTCAAAACAGTACGAGAATTCTCTCAATGATACACTGGGAGTTTCTTCTTTTCTTCTACCGTAGCGACAAACATCGTCGGACTCCGATTCGTTCGACAAACACTCTCTAATAGAGTGAACTAGGAAGTCATTGAAGTACTTCATAACAGAAGTATAAAATATCTACTCCTTTGACTCCCAGTCTCCTCACTTCATGTACGGGTCATAGTGTATAGGATTGTTCTTCGTCTCGACCCGAAACGCGGGTCTAGACTAAGGTGTCGGGTCTAAGAAAGATCATGGGGGTTGTCAGGGAGGTTCTTCCTTTTAACCTAAGTACCGTCCACACGAAACCCGACCATACGATACGTTAGGAGGGTAGATGGGACACTTCATCCATAGTATTTAATAAGGGTCAAATGAGTGTCTGTACACTCAAATCCATTGGACTACTGTCAGTGTGTAGTCAATTGCCGTTTGAGTCTTATCCTCGAGATTGGGAATCGAAGAGATTCAGAGTTAAAGGAGTGACATTTTTATTCTTGTTATTACCGTAGTCAGAGAGTCCTGTTTTACGTTATTAAGAACATTTCACGAATCGCATCACGGACCGTGTATTATTCGGGAGTTATTTACAATCGATATTTATTAAATCGTGTCGTTTCCGTCTTAGTGAAACTTATCTTTTTAGGACGATAAGGTGATAGAGTCATAATGTTTCTAACATAATATAATTACCATTTACTTTCCCACAGAAGGGAGTAAATTTTGTTTTTCAATCTAGTTCGTGACCCATTAAACAGGAAGTAGTGGATTCGTTAATGTGTTCACCGAAACTCCAAAGAAGGTCAAGACTTTGACATGATAACCTCGTTACCTCCTGATACAAAAGGAAATTCCTTAACCTTCAGCTTGGAGGTCACGAAAGGTGTCATTTCCACACCAAACGAGGTTGTCTCCTAACTTGTCTCGGGTAATCGTTTCGACTCACGACTGAAACTAAAAGTCTCAACATTTACTGTTCATCATATTTGTCACTCCTTAAACCCTCATAAACAAAGAGTACCTTTCTATTCTATGGATGTCGTAAAATTCTACCTTTGTTTTCGGTCTATTAACTAAAAAAATCGTTTCCATAAATTCTTTTATAAACGAAACACGAACCGAGGTCCCTTATTATCTTATGTTCATTAATAATTTGACCTTAAATCATCGGGTTCTACTTAGTCCTTCGGTCAAGGGGTCTTGTCAAACGTCGGTTCAAACTCTTGAGATTGCTCTATAAGTCGGTGTCGGTCTGTGAGACAACGAACCCTTTCAGACACTTTTCAAAAACAAAACTAGTACTAGGATTCCTTGAGGTAGTCAAATTGAATAACCACTAGTACTTTAATGTAGGAGTTCGTGGCTACCAGTTCTAAGGAGTCACGACTACACACCTTAATGAACTAAAGTGTGCCCCATACCAATATATGGAAGGAGTAATCATATAGGTCCTTCCTCTACTTCAAGGGTTACCGGGTAGGAAGTAAGAGTTGTCAAAATATCTATCCTGACAAATTTATTAAACGTTGAGGGGGAGATCCTTTGATATGGGGACCTAATTTACATAGAAGAGGGAAGAGGGTACATAGGATACAACTGGAGATTGTTTCTCGAACGATGTAACGGAATACCAAACACAAGAATGGACTGAAGGGTTGACCTGGGACCTCATGAAGGACCGATGCCGACGTGCCACGGACGTGGAAACCTCAACGAGTCATTTACAAGTAAGTGGTTGACTGACTGACTGAATTTCTTGTACAAAAATTTGAAGGTCGAAGATACCTGGGGATGATAGTTACTATCCAAGAAAGAAAGGAACAACGACCTTAGACAGAGTAACGATTTGATACTCAAGTGTAGAAAAGGTAAGAAGGGTGACGGAGGGAAGACGAGTGAGGGAGTGGACAGCACAGGTCAAGAGACGGAAGTTTCGGAGAGGAGAAGAAATCCGTAAAAGAAGAAAAGGACAGGATTTTCTTATAAGGAGAACCAAAGGTTTAAGAATGGGAGTAGACTCGAAACCTAGTATCCGTAGTGGAGACCTTAGAACGGGGAGTCTATGGAGGAAAGGGAATACATGGGAAAAAAGATTATAGAATCGAAAGTGACGAGGGTATCGATTGACGGTCAAATAGAGGACAGAAGCATAAAACACTGGAGTAATAAAATCGGAGAATTGAAGGGTGGGCGGATAAACAGTACACCGAGGACAGGAGTGGTCACCGAAGACTTAAAGGTCTAGGCCCTTTGACGAGAACCAGAAGTACAAGGTCGGGTTCGAAGATCCACCTAAATTAATACGAGAAAGGTGTCGATAGGTCCGATCTTTAGAACCACAGTAAAAGGTGAGTGGGTAAAGGGGAATTGTAGTCATAGGCATAGTCAAGTCAGCGAGTCAGTACAGGCTGACGCTGAACTACTTGGTGTCGTACGCTCCGGAGGGACAGGTAGTCGTCGAGGACCTCAGGTGGGTTTGGGTACAGGTAGCTCAACCACTACGGAAGGTTGGTAGAGTAGGAGACAGCAGGGAAAAAGGAGGACGGGAGTTAGAAAGGGTCATAGTTCTAGAAAAGGTTACTCAGTCGAGAAGTGTAGTCCACCGGTTTCAAAACTTCAACGTCGAAGTTGTAGTCAGGACGGTTACTTGTGGGTCCTGACTAGAGGAAATCTTACCTGACCTACCTAGAGGAACGTCAGGTTCCCTGAGCGTTCTCAGAAGAGGTTGTGGTGTCAAGTTTTCGTAGTTAAGAAGCCACGAGTCGAAAGAAGTGTCAGGTTGAGAGTGTAGGTATGTACTGGTGACCTTTTGGTATCGGAACTGATCTACCTGGAAACAACCGTTTCATTACAGAGACGAAAACTTATACGACAGATCCAACCAGTATTGAAACAAAGGTTCCCCATTCGCAGAAAATTAAAGTAGTGACGTTAGTAGTAGACGTCACTAAAACCTCGGGGGGTTTTATTTCAGTCGGTGACAAACGTGAAAAGGGGTAGATAGACGGTACTTCACTACCCTGGTCTACGGTACTAGAAGTAAAAGACTTACAACTCGAAATTCGGTCGAAAAAGTGAGAGGAGAAAGTGAAAGTAGTTCTCCGAGAAATCAAGAAGAAGTGAAAGACGGTATTCCCACCACAGTAGACGTATAGACTCCAATAACTATAAAGAGGGTTTTTAGAACTAAGGTCGAACACGAAGAAGGTCGGGTCGCAAAGAGTACTACATGAGACGTATCTTCAATTTATTCGTCCTACTGTTATATGTCGGAACTGCATGAGGAAAAGGATAAACCTTGGTCAGACAACAAGGTACAGGTCAAGATTGACAACGAAGGACTGGACGTATGTCTAAGAGTTCTCCGTCCAGTCCACCAGACCATACGGGCAGAGAAAGTCTTAAAAGGTGTCAACTAACACCAGGTGTGTCAGTTTCTGAAACCGTATCAGTTATTTCGTCTTTATCTACAAAAAGACCTTGAGAGAAGGAAAAGCCTAGAAACCAAGGAGACAGAAAAGATTTTGGTCGGGAATTGTATGAGAGGAGATATTCTTTTTATTCTGAACACAAATATAAACATTCAAATAAAAAATCTTCCATATGTGGTAATTACGTTACCTGCACTCAAACTCGTTTGGGGTCCTCTCTCACTTCCTGTCCCTTCGGACCGTACGACGTCAGGTAACCTAACTTTCTCAGTCCGTACTGAATCGTTGACTTGTTGTCATGTTGTTTTCTATTACATATTTTGTCTCCTCACTGAATTTTTATAAGCAATCTCACTAGAGTAAACCGTCATCCTACAATTATCTTCGTTTTCCGGTTCGGTCACTCTTTCATACCTTTCGTCATTTTCAGTACTTACTTGGTGTACGTAAAATACGTTTCGGCACATAAGAAGTTTTAAGGCTAAAGGTGTGTAAGATTCGTGATCGTCTTTCATAGATCAACTTCTTTCCGGTTGGGTTGGTTGTGAAACTCAGTCTCACAAGACCAAAAAGTGTCAATACTGTAAAAAACTTTATAGTCGTATTTTAAATACATAAACGTATACATATGTTCTAGGAGTAATTCAAAGACACAGTACAATAGCAGTTTTCAGACATTCCTTGTTTCGTCAGAAAATTAGTGAAAAGACATGGCATATCAACCTTACGGGAGTGAAACCCCGGTAGGTACTTGGAGAGGTTTGGATAAGTCAGGAACTGGACTTTCACTTCGATATCACCAGTCGGACGTACGGTAAGAGGGAGAAAGAAAATGTTTTGACAGTATACGGGGAAACTGGAACAAAAGGGGTATGGGATATTCAGACCACAAAGAAACAAGCTTCGTCTTACTTCTTCCAAACTAAACTTAAACCCCTTATTATTGTTTTCTCCTTTTGTTAGTCGATGGGCCTCACACAAAAGTGACACACATTGACAAAAGTGGGTCTCACACAACGGGATGAACCCGTCTCAGCACTGATACATCTTGATCCCGAGTAGTGTCGTTCGAACTGTTTCGTACACAGTGACTCCGGGTCGTCTTTTCACGAAGGTATCCAGAGGTGGGAACGAAAGTATCTTCAATTGTCTTACCTCTCCCAAAACATGGTTCTTCCTGACACGGTACAACGTCCACGGTGTCTTCTCAGCCTCCCCAGGGATCCCCTTCAACGGTACCTCGTACCCTCTGACTCTATCGTAAAGTCTCTTAGGACTCCACTTCGAAGTAACCTTAGAACCACAGACACGTCTCCTTCCTCTAACGACCCCCGTCTCATTTCGGATCTCCGTCCTTGGTCGTCTCGAGTAAGTCCTTGACTTCTCGTCCAATACCTCCCCGAGTTCTATGTCTCCTCCGGACCTCCCTTGTCCCCTTCTACGGTCTTATTTGACCTCTCCCTCGGTAAGAAACCCTGATTGGATAGTTACCGTGGGGTGAGGTCAGGAGAACGGACCTTTTAGGGTACCTACCTCCTCGGACCTTCCGACGTCAGGTATCCCAGCGACTCCCAGCCTGTGCTGACTCGTTGAAGTGAAGGTGAAAAGTGAAAGTACGTAACCTCTTCCTTTACCGTTGGGTGAGGTCACAAGAACGGACCTCTTAGGGTCCCTGCCCCCTCGGACCACCCGACGGCAGACACCCCAGCGTGTCTCAGCCTGTGCTGACTTCACTGAATCGTCATCGTCATAGTAGAATCCCTCAACAAAGGAAAAACGAATTCCGTCACCCTTCAGTAGTCTATATCAGAAAAAATAGAGACTCTACCCCTATTACTGGAGTCGTAATGACTCTAGAATTCTCATCATCACATCGTTTAACAGTACGGAATTATTTGTAAAGTAGAAAAAAAAGACAGTCTATTTAATGACCTTATATAATAAGTGTCCCGTGATATGAGTAGAACATTATCGGATGTTACTTTTTTTTTAGACTTTTTCTTTTATTTATACACACATATAGGGAAATGACATGTGGACTGTGAGTATGTCGTAACATTTAGTTGATATCAAGTTAAAATTTTTGTCTCTTTATCACGAAAAATTTTTCTTATATAATATTTAGATCAGATTGATCTTTCGTATAATCCTATACTAGTATTAAAAATTTTTATATAACATATTTACAAGTCCGTCAGGATTAAGTAATATCCCCGACATAATTAAGAGACCTGAAAGGGTTCGGAATCAAAAGGTGTACATTTTAAAGAGAAGGACTGACTATTTAACTTAAATCATTAGGTATCTAGTTTTACGATGTCGGGTATTTCTTCGAAATCTCTACCTTCTTTGTTTTAATCTAAATTATCTTTGTAAATAAAGATTGTCTGAGGTCTCTATCTTATCATCACTCAGAGGTCACTCGAAGGTCTAATTGAGGGTCTCCCAGACCCTATTAACACATCTCTTGTTAATATCCTTTCTTAACATGATTATACTGAAGAAAATCTTGTTGGATTGTCATTCTAATACTCGTAACTTGTACCAAGAGACCGGTTCTGGAGTTCGAGTACGTGACATCATCATCATTCTGAGTCTGGTGGGGATTCTTCACGTTCCCTTGGGAACTCCCAAGTACAGACAAGGAGAACGTCTTTCTTCACAACCCTAATACGGATCAAGAAAGGAAGAGGAAAGTAGAAGACCGAGAGAGGATAGTAGTGTGTAATTAACAGACGTCGCACACATCGTAGTACGGAGAGCATAATATGACTACTCGAAGTGAGACAGGACCCGACTCAAGTCAAAACCTTTTTATCACTATCGAGTTGGACAGTCCATGGTCTCTCCCATTATCAAGAAAAGACAAACTTGTTTACCTTAGTAACTCCCTAAACATAAAAAGATCGATCTAAGAAGTGAAAACGTATAGACCAAAATCAATAAGGATAGTTCCAACATTACTCCATCCAAATCCTAGGGGTAAAATTTCTACTCCTTATCGTTTCTTGTCCCTTCGGACCGTACGATGTCAGATACCCCCACGTTCCTCGACCTGTACTAACTCACTGACTTGTTGTTGTTCCGAATCTTTGCCATTCACTGTCCTTGATCTATTATTATCATTACGGTCAGGTTTCTGACATTGAGGTTGGGTCGAAAGAGAGGTGCCGACGAAGAGGCAATGTGGTGGGATCACAAACTCCAAAACTCGTGAACCCTACGTCACGAAGATCCTTCCTCATTTTTTCGGGTACCCCGACAGGTTCCAACGTCACACTTTACTCCAACGCAGACGAAAGAAGGGGTGGAGGATGTCCAGAAAGGAGCAAGGGAGGGAGTACGTCAGTAAAACGGACGGAGGATTAGTAACGGCACGGGCGACCTCACCCTCTCAACCTCATGACTCCCACCCCCACCCCCCGCCCTTCCTAGCGAACATGAACATCCCGATAACAAGGACGAAGGAAAACCTACTACAGCATCAAAGACAATGAGTAAAATACAAATGAATGGTAGACTTAGGTACAGCTAAATACACAGGAACCGAGACTTGGTGCCAAATACATAAAAACACAACAATTATAAAAATTAACCACAAAAATTTCATCTACATGAGACACACAAACCGTCTGGTTGTTTCACCTTGCCTTTTTCGCAGTTAAAAAATTTCATTGGTATATTCCACTTTTCAGGGAAAAACACACCCACGCACACACGTCTAATGTCCAAAATAGTCCGGATGAGAAGCAATTATAAATAACATTGTCAAATGTCACATCGGGGACCTCAGTGAGACCTCACACGTGTCGGGTTTACTGCATTGGAACCTTTTACGTTATTTAGATTTCAATTTTGGTGAAGATTACCCTTCAAAGAGCTTTCAACATTTCAATTTAACGGAGGAGGTCCTACTCCCTCCACCACACCTCTTACGGGGTCCCCTGGACCGAAACGGGGAGAGGTCCGAACAGGGGACCCAACCTTACGACCGAAACCCAACCTAATGAAACAAAATAAATTTGAAGAGACTGATAAGGAAACGGGTCATGAGGTACCACACCCTCAGAACACCATTGTAATTATATATTGGAAACTAGAGGAAATATACAAGTCGTACTGAGAATAGGATGTGTACGTACGGGTCCACGGGTTCATCTTAAAACACTCAGTCTCAGAATTCAACGTTCCTCTGATCCGTAGTGGGTCAAGTAAAACGGTCGAGGACGTATTTGGACAGGTTGATATACGTCGACTTATGACTGGTCTCACAGAGTACGAACTGTAAAATCTTTCAACAAACAACACAACAAAACTGTACACTGAGGGGTGTCAGATGTCACAATGAGACCTACAGAGAGAGACTTCGATGTCTTTTCTTAACAAGAAGAAGGTACTATAAACATCCACAAACTTCTGTTACTGTCACTAGAACGGGGTAAGGGAAAAATCCACAGTGTGTAGGTATGCACACACTTTCATAATGTAATGTCAAGTAAACAGGTAAACATCTCATGTTTGATACATATACAATCTACGTCTTTGATCCCTTCGGCAACACTAGAGACGAGAATCCCTTGAAGACCAGATTAATTAATATCTCACTATTCCCGATATCCTCCTCGTGGTTTAAGTCGGAACGACTAACCTCGAACTTGAACAGCTCCTTTCAAGAGACCACTCCGTAACACATTAACTTCAGGTTTTCTCATGTTCCTAACAGGGTTCCTTCGTCACACTTACTCCACTCCTTTCCCCAAGTCCATTTTCTTGGTCGAACGACCTTTACGACTTATCCCCAAGTCCCTTCCTCTCATCAAGGTAAGTCCATTCCGTCATTTACCCCTCCATCACTCACCTCTACTTTTACGTCTTCACGACCTTCGTCTTTCGTCTCGATTGTCTACCTTCCCACCCCCCTACCTTAGTCTGTAATGTCCTCTCTAACAGGACTAATCCTTCTGATAAATAACAAGAGAGCCAATGGGTTGTTGATACCCTTGTATTGTCCAAGACATACTCCAGTATGTCCAAACCTTTATAAAACACATAATACAAAACAACAATCTCTTTCTTACAGTAGTTAGTAGTCCTAATCTATCCATACCTAGAAAGTCATCGTTCTGGTAAAGAGATTGACCTAAACCTCTTTGTTCTCCTCCTTTCTCTATTGTGTCAACATTGTAAGATTACTGACACTCTTTTACACCTACTGAGAATATGTGTCCTGTTGTTCTCATTAGTATCGTTTGTGAAGATATAATCATACCCGAACCGGGACAATTATCATTGTTTAAACTACGGGTGTAATTGAGATGTTCAATTCATAATAGGGATCTATGTCTCTCAAATTTATTGAATGGTGTCCTATCTTTCGATTCACCGTGTCGATCCTAAACTAAAGTTCGGGATTCTTGTACACCTCTTTCTACATTCAAGATCCATTTCCTTCGGGGGCGTTAAGTTTTGTAGACACCTTTACCGAGGACGGGCGACAACTACCAGTGTTGGTGTGTGTGAACGACTACACCAGTACTGGTCTTATTTGTCTCGTTCATAAGTATTGAGGTGTAAAGTATGGATTAGGTGTCCGTAATGACATACCTCCTCTGGTGAGAGGACTACCGTAAGTCCCCAACCGGGACTTACACAGAGTGATCTTCAATACCAACGGGCGTTAGAGTCAACTGGAGGGACGGAGGACGGTGAAAGTTTCTCCCAAATCGGACGGATCCCTCCCATCCTCTTAATCCCATTGTCATTTGGTCTCTTTCAAACTTTATGGGAATTAAGATTCCTATGTCTTAAGGGTCCGGTCCGGTTACGACCATTGGTACTTACATATCGACGGGGTCAAAAGTTCGTACGTATTAAAGAAACAATTTACCTAACTAAAGTACAACTTATACACGTCTGTTCACAAAGAACCCCTGTCTTCCCTACTTTTATTCATTCTCTCTCCAACTTCACTACTACGTAGCTCGGACACGACCTATCCTTTTCTACACTTTCATCCACACCCGACCACGTATTCCTAGGTCACCTCCCTAACCCTAGAGACCCAGGTCTTTCTTCACTCCGTCCTCGTTAACGTACTTTCCTGCTTACAAGGTACTTGTCCTACAAATTTTACAAATTTTAAAAAAAGACTTCTCCTGAGAACTGTGAGTAGGAACTGAACCAGTCACAATAGACTTGTATATGGTCAGACAATTATCAAATTAATTTCATACAGTATTACTTTTACAATCTATCCAGTCCAGTCTTGAGGATCCATGTCGGTTCCACTTCGACTAGAAAATTCAAGTGCACTGAAACATTAGAACCTCGTGTACAAACTTATAAACTTGTACGACAAATAAGACAACGTACTGTTTTATTTTACTCTCCAGTATCTGATCAGACACTACGTTTAAAATGAGATATCTAAATATACGGGTCACCTTTTACGGTAACTCCATAATATTCGGTACTATTAAGAGTCCGGAGTTTTGAGTAATATCAAGTCGATCTAAAATATAAATGAGTAACGACAAATAGAAATAACTACTAGAATAGAGATCGACTAACGTCGAAGGAATTCTAGTCCCCGTCGCAGACACAGAGGAGATTCCAAGGGGAGGGTGTGGATCGGGTCATGTTCCACGTACCACGAGTCGTAGTGTCCCTAGATGCGGTCAGTCGAATACGATGTCGACTTCGTCAACTCCAGGACTGTAAATTTCACTAAACGATTCCGTAGTCCCGAGTCGTCACTCCTTCGGACTCGGTGTTGGGTTCAAAATAAGGGTGGAGTCGAGAAGCGTGGCACTGTACGACTGTGTCGATTACTCAGTTCAAGAACGTCACTGGACCCAAACACGGTTCGTGGGTATCCTTCGGTTATAAGTGATTCGATCACGAAGGGTCGGACCATAAAGGGTTAAAGTGAGTGTCTCTTTTCCCACTACAAATGAATCCTGTAATCCCACTTTTTACTTCCGAAAACTCCCCGTCGACTTCGCTCCTCTGGGATTCCCATGAGTGACCGGGTCCGTGACGGTTCGTCTAGGTCCCTAGTCTAGAAGGATAGAAGTATGTGAAGAGAGAGTAGGTGACTCAAAGGTCGTTGTCAACCTTTGACGAAGGGATTTAATTGTAATCTAGTGAGCCTGGGTACAAAAGACTTCTTTAAATAAAAACTGACATGACCCAGAAACAGCAACGAGTGGCCGAAAAAGGGATCAACGTCACTCACTACCGATGAGACATCAACACCCGAAGAGTGACACCACCACTTTTTTATATTTAGGACGACAGGTTTGTATAGTGATTCAGGGGTGGTACTCTAATTCCCATATTCGAATTTAACACTTTGTTGTTTATGTACCCAGTCAATAAAAAGAAAACTCCGATTCGTCAAGTACTGGAAGAAAGAACATAAGAAGTAGACACCCCCGTGACATATTAAAAAAATTAGTCTCTTCCTCCCAATCTTGAGTAAAAATAGACACGTCCGACAACGTAAACAACGAGTCAGTCCATGCACCGTGTACGAAGCAGGCCGTAGTATGCACAAGACACCTACATCCTGAAACAAGAAACTCCCAGCACTGACTAAAAGGTCTGGAAATCTTGACTCTATTTTATTACTTAAACATCGAGACTTAAGCAGAGTCCATGAAAAGACCTATGAAAACATAAAATTGTCTATTTATCGATAAATATCCTTATAGAGAGGTACTATAGAGAATTCTGTCGATTTATTTTAAAAGTGTCAAATATCCTATTTACTCAGGAATCTCTTTAACAAAGAATAGATTCTTCATCTAACTCTCCAGTGGATTCGACTGACGTCTCCGACCCGAATCCTTGAACTTTCCCCAACCCTCAGTTTCACCAGTTTGAGACCCGTTTAGAAGACCTCACTTCATCCAAGGGGGTGGTCACCGGGAAGGAAAGACGTACGAGGTAGTGTGGAACTGACTTTTAGACGACTATGATTCTTATGACTGAGGGAAATTTGGAACTTTCACGGTGAATTTATACGACCGTAGAACTTAGTCTGACATTTGTCCCTCCCTTCCCGTAACTTCTCGTCATTATTATTCTCGGGTAAACGGTTTACAAATATTTCAATTACCCTGGAGGGACCATCGAGTCTACCATTTCACAGACGGATGTTACACCCTCTGGTCCCAAACTAGGGACCCAACCTTTCTAGGGGACCTCTTCCTTTACTGTTGGGTGAGGTCACAAGAACGGACCTTTTAGAGTACCTACCTCCTCACACCATCCGATGTCAGGTCCCCAGCGTTTCTCGGACTGTGCTGACTCGCTGAAGTGGAAGTGGATATTTCAATGATCACTAGTCGTTTACGTCAGACAATAAGTCGTGGCCCTACACTTCAGAGAGAAGGGAACCTCCCACCATGTGTAATAACTTCCAGTAACCTCCGTCTCTTCTCCCGCCTCTCTCACGTGTCACTTGGACCTTATCTACAAAGAATAGAACCAAACCCCATTCTACCCTTCTCCTGTCGTTCCTCACTTCGCTCCGTGTCGTAAAACCATTTGTACCCAGACCTAGTGACGGGGACGGGGACCGTACGGTTCCCATACTAAGGTCACCATACGACGTCGACCGGGAATGACTGAGTGTCGTCGTTCGAAACAATTCGTGTCAGTAATAATTTTTAATTTATTAGAATTGAAGTTTATTTACCCGTTTAAGAACGTTTGTCCCGATTCCTAACGACTTTGAGCAGCGAATTATTAAAATGGTGTGACACGAGAGTTCCAATAAATACGGAGAAGAGAAGGGTGAGACATAAGTCACTACAGTACAACTATCGAACTTTAGTCGGTAGTACCCTTATAAACGTGGTACCTTTAGTTGTTTACATCGTTTAGTTGAAAAAGGGTCTCTCGGTCAACAATTGGTAAATGGTCGTGTGGTCACCTGCAATACTGGTACACGGTTGTTCGTCCTTCCTCCCTACACCACAAATAGGGTCACTCTGGTTCAGACAACAGAGATCCAATGTATAGAAGTAGAATCTGTCACGACGGATGAACCTAACCCCAATTTTTTCTGTTATACGATACGAGTCCGTGATTCAGTACAGACCGACAAACGCTGGGGAACCTGATATCGGGCGATCCGAGGAGACAGGGACCCTAAGAGGTCCGTTCTTATGACCTCACCCAGTGGTAAAGGAGGAGGTTTTTTCTGGTTCGTTTCCGTATTACTGAAAGTTAAAGGGTGGAAAGACAAAGGCAACACATGTTTTTACGGATTACCGTTAATTTCGATGGTAGAGCCACTTATCATTATCAAGTGTAAAGATAAATAGAAACATAGGGGTCACATTTCATATGTCACCCGGGAATTATTAAATATTCATTTACTATACACACGGGAAGAGGGTCTTAGATTTGTATGGTAACTAGTCGATATCGTGAAATTGTAAAATTAAAGACGTCGAGAGGAATTTATATCCTTTGTTCAACAGTCGAAAAAACAACAAAAAAACAACAACAAATAATGGTACTTTTCACAACAAGGAGAGTAGAAGAAATGAAAAAGGTGAAAAATAAGAAAAAGGAAGAGTCGGATTCCGGACGTAGGAAGGTCTGTCGTCACTGAAAAAACTGACACATTTCAAACTCTCGTACCTATATCTATATTAAGTCAGATCGTCTAAAGATGAAGAGGTATTTACTAACGATAGCATGTCCCTGGTAGTCTTATCAAGTCTCTGAATCAGTCTTAACAGGATTATTTACATCACACAGTCTAAACTTTTCGACAAACTTTTCACCCGAGTGACAATTAAATACGTCCGGTGGACGCACTCTACATTGACTTCCTACTTACGTCACCTCGTACGGTGTGAACGTGCTGTCTCGTCAAATAATCTTGACTTAATTGAGTTCGACCGTTTCGAGACTCGACGGAACTAACCCTCGGGACCTATTCTCCAATCTACCTCATTCGGACTGTCCGGGAGACGTAATATGGTGTACGATGTGTCCAACCCCCAACCTACTGACGATCCACTGGTAACGTAGGGGAAAACTCTTCCTTTTAACTATTCTTCCTTTCTCCCTATCCCGTTTTTGTCAGTTTTCTTCGTCTCTCTTTCAGGCATCTAAGAGAAGTGTGGTCTTCCTTGTGAATAACTTTTCGCACCTAATCCAGACCGTTATTTATATTCGTATCCTGAGAACCTCACACAAGAACCGAGAATGATGATGGAAACTGAGACTCGTTCAGCTGACTGGATGGGTGGACATTTTATTATAAGGGAGACTGTAATTATGAATCGAGTACTCCAATAGATCTCCTCTTACAATCATTATTACAGGACACAAATGTAGTAAGGAAAGTACCTCTCGAGTTTCGTAAAATACATATAACTCTTACTTCGAAGAACACTCTTTATTTATGTTCATAAGTAAAAAAACTTTACTTGAATTCAGTATTCTCAGACTTAAGTTACATAACGTCCTCCTGTATACCATGTATCACTAGGTCACCGGTTTACTTAAAAATAAGGTATTCTCAAGGTAGAAAGGAGGTAAAAAACACTTAACTCTTTTATGTTCTCAGGCATATGTACTTACTCTCTAAGACATATGTGACAGACCTCTTCCGTCACCGTTGGGTGAGGTCATAAGAACGGACCTCTTAGGGTCCCTACCCCCTCGGATCACTCGACGGCAGATACTCCACGGTGTCTCAACCTGTGCTGACTTCGTGAATCGTCGTCGTCGTATATACGATAGTCCCATCAGAACCCTAAATAGGTCTAGAACTTCCTGTCAGTTTTGTGTAAACTATCGTGAAATCCTGAAACCAACTCCGTCTTTGTGTGGACCTTTTAATCGGGACCTGATGTGTTACGGTGATTTCCCAAGGTCTCTATCTTTTCCTATTATACTCTTGCAAAAGAGACAAGTAAAGTCGAGTTAAGTCGGTAACAAAGAACTCACAGGTAATATATGTAGTAAAAGTCGTCACATCTCTTACTTTCTCCGTGTCGCATGAGTTCTTTCAATTGACCATAATTGTTCCCCACCTCTTACTCTAAATGTCCAACTATGCACGGTGGTAGGACCCCTCTCAATCTTTACGTAGTGTCATAAAGCCACAAACTTCTCCCTTTTCTAATGTAAATCGACTCATTAGGGTTCGTAAATAGAGGATACATGGTTCGTACAAGAAACCTCTCGGTAGTAAGGACGGGACCTCTAGGTCACCCCTTGTACATACGTTTATGTATCAAAATCGTGTAGGATCGGTCACGTCACTACTTCCCGAGAATCGAGTCCAACCCTTAAATCTCTTCCGAAGACCTCCCGTTCTGAAGAGAATTTCAGAATTTTTAACTTTTCTTACGCTTTGGTTTTAAGGTCCGACTTTCTAAGTCTCCGGGGGTCACAAATCGGAAGAAAGTTGTCTTTTACCGTCTGATGTCTTCTAAAACATAGTAATACCGGATTCCCAATTAATCCCGAAGGGACCACCGAGTCTACCATTTCTTAGACGGACGTCACACCCTCTGGGGCCAAACTAGGGACCCAACCCTTCTAGGAGACCTCTTCCCTTACCGATGGGTGAGGTCATAAGAACGGACCTCTTAGGGGTACCTGTCTCCTAGGACCGCCTGATGCAGGTAGTCCATCGTTTTTCAGTCTGTACTGACTCGTTGATTGTAAAAGTAAAAAATTTTCAATTAACCTTCTCCCTCACTCTTTGTCACGGATTCTATTTCCCGGATAGAACGACAGAATAAATGATGATTTATGATCATACTTCACACCCAGTAGTTATTTATAAAAAAATTTCTGACTTACTTTTTATACAACCCAAATTCAGGGACACCCGAAAGGTTCATTTATTTACACTGTCCGTAACCTTCTCTGAGACCTGATCTTTATGTCTAAACCTTCAGTGGGGAATAGTTACTATAAATTTTAGTTCTCGATTACTTTAATATGTTCATCTCATACATCTTACTCGTCTCGTTTCATGGTTTCCTCTTCAGAACTGTTTACGTAAGTTCCCGTTTGTCTTCTTCTACTTGGTCTGAAGGGACCTCCTAGTCACCATTTCTTGGGCGGACGGTTGTGTCCCCAGTACCCAAGTTAGGGACTAGGTCCTTCTAGGGTGCACGGTGCCTCGTTGATTAGGCTACGCGGCGTTGATGACTAGGACACGAGATCTCGGGTCCTCGGTGATGAGGGCTCGGGTGTATCGTGTCGATGACTTCGGGCTCGCGGGTTCTCGGTCGCGGGACGTTGCTCTCTTCGGTGGCGTCGCTCTTCGGCTCGTGGTGTCGACCTCTTATCGGTGTCAAGCGACGTTGGACGTTTCAGAACGTGTCGTTACCTCTGGGTCGTGTCGGTTTTTAATTTTTATTTATTTTAATTTAAAAAATTTTTTCTTCTCCTTGGGTACTCCCTCTGACCTTTCCTTTTCGTCTCTTTTGTCTGTAAACTAGGAACAGGTAGTCCTACCGTAGTACTTCAAGAAACCACCCGAGTACTCTTTTCAAAGAGTCGCGTTACCTGACCCGTCTACAGTCTGATATCAAACAACATTCCATTTACCTTTCTCAGTCCTTTAACTCTATCACTCACGTCTGGAGAGAAAGTCTAGTGAACCTTATTTTCTCCTCTTCCTTCCCTCACCAAGGACCCTCCCCGTTGGTCTAAGTTCTTCCTCTTTTTTAAATTATACTACTTTCTAAATACATCCGAAGATCCGAATTCCCTTTTTCGTTCATCCAACTTATAAATCCCTTTTCCGCTCTACTAACTGTCCTGTTCTAGGAGTCTCTCTGCTTTCCTCTACCCCCGGTACACGTCTCTCGTCTCGGAACTTCGTCTCATTCCCTATGTAGTAGAAGACTTGTCCTTCTTTCTCAGATTCTTACCCAGGTCTCTATAGATCCTTCTCCGTCTACGACTGTATACACATACACACAAATACACATACACACATTAACAGAGGAACTTCATCTTCTACTACAGTATACGACTCTCCCTACACCGAAACCGACCTCAGAACTCGTATTACTGTTAAAACTTTACAACGATTCATTTTATATTCGTTCGATTTGTTCCTACTCACTCTCTGACTGGTCTCTAACTCCCGACGTTTAAATATCACCGTAGTTAGACTTTCGACTAAAACAGGTTGACACAAATTTTCGACCCAGTACTTTATATCTTTCATATAAAAACTTAACTAGGACACAACTCTAAAACAATTTGTTCACTTCACTCCAGGTTACATCAACTTCGAAAGCCACCCACCAAACCCACTACTCGGTCCGACAGGGTCGACTCATTTCGTCACTCCGGTCCGCTCCCCAGTTCTTTGATACCAATAGGTCCCTGACTTCTTTCCTCCATCAATTTCGACTCCTTCTGATCTTCCTAGTCTCTAACAGTAGTAGAGACCTATACCCTATCGTTCACTCGGGGTGGACTACTAAATAAAGTCCACTGGAACTACACCCACTCGGACCTCGACTTCTTCCATTCCTCAACCTATCCAAAAAGACCTACCTATGACTTCAGTAGGTCCTACACTAGACTGTTCCCTATACAATTTCTAATATCGGTTCACCGAATCAGAACAAAATTTCCTTGCTCTAATCATTCTCCTGTAGTACCTCTTTTCTGGTAACCCACTATATTTAGAGTTGTCGAACAAATCTTCGTAGATACTCTTCTTTATTAGTGTAAAAAACCCACACATAACAAGTAATCTGTAATAAAATTTACAAACCAACTTGGTATGCGTGAACGACTCAAAACCCGTAAAACTAGATATTTTTACCATTAAAAGTATGATAAGTTGGAGTACGCGACATGACACGAATCAGTGAGTCAACACAGGTTGAGAAACGCTGGGGTACCTGACATCGTGTGGTCCGAGGAGACAGATACCCTAAGAGGTCCGTTCTTATGACCTCAACCCAACGGTACGGGTGAGGAGATCCCCTAGAAAGGTTGAATCCCTAGCTTGGGTCCGGAGGACGGAAAACGTCCGTCTAACAAATGACAGACTCGGTGGTCCCATTAAAGTATGACAAGTCGGAGTATGACATATACATAATCGAGTAAGTAAGAGTGTCGGTGGAAGACTTCATCTAATGGTAAATTGTTAATTTGTGCAAATCGTCTTGGTGTCCTTATTATTCATTGAACGGGTTCCAGTAGACTATTCATAATTATCGTCACCACCCCTATTCACCTCTTCTCTTTAACTGTCTTCAACTCGGGTCGATGTCTGGAACCGTCAGACCGAGATCTCGAACGTCAGATAGAGAGTTATCTCTTACGGGTGGGAAGGGGGTGACGGGAAATTTGAACTCGTCCCTCACTCTATATACTCTGACTTGAGGAGAGCTCACATATCATTTGACTCTATTTTCGGTATTTCGTCGTCAGGACTTCTTCCTTTACCGTTGGGTGGGGTCATAAGAACGGACCTTTTTAGGGTGTCTGTTTCCTCGGACCGCCCGGTGTCAGGTACCCCAGTGTTTTCTTAGCCTGTCCTGAATCGTCGAGTTGTTGTTGTTGTTGTTGTTTTGTCAGGGGTTGGAAAAACCGTGGTCTCTGGTCAAAGTACCTTCTGTTAAAAAGGGGTCGACCCCCGTTCCCCAACAAGTCCCACTGAGTTCACGTAATGTAAATAATACGGTGACGACTAGACTTTCCTCCACCTCGAGTTCGAGATTATGCTTGTTACTCCTCGCTGACAGTTATGTCCACTTTGACACGAACGAGTGAGTGGCGATACGTCGGTCCAAACTTGTCCGGTACCTGGTCATAACTAGGAACCGGGCCCCCAACCCTGGGGACGGCATTTCGTTTACTTGTGCCAGATTAGGAAGTGTCTTAGAGTATGGTTGTACAAGACCCGAAGGGGTGGGAAAGATAACACAAGAGGAAGTGAGAGTCTGGATCACCATCTCACGAGAGAGAGAGAGGAATCGATTGACTTTAATTGCACAGGGACTAAAAGATCATTTGATCTTCCTCAAATGATCAGCTTCCTCCTCTTAAGGTTTGTAAATGTCCCAGTATCCTTAAACTTTTTCTCGCTTCTTAAGTAAGTATTTTACTGTTCCGTACGATATGTATCCTGTAGTCAGTCCTATAACCCTCTCCATCAAACATTCTCCCTCACTATCTCCAATTCGGTCTTCGTCCCCACCCAGAACTTTCTGAAAAACGGTCAAACTTCTTGACTTTGTAATAGGAGGTACAACATCGGTTGGTAGCCCTGCTAAAATTCGTCGCTTTATGGTACTTGTTTAATATGTCCACGAAGAACTCGTTGTTACAAACTTGAGGGACTTAGGTGAATAAGTACCTAAAAAAAAAAAAAGGTCGTCATTCATGACGTCATGATGTACTAGACGTCCACCAACTTGGGTGTCAGTATCTTTACACCTACACCTCACTAATGTTTATACCTCCCGACAATTCAATTTACGTCTAAAAACTGCTACCCCTCCCAACCAAGGGGTTTGGGGGAACAACAAGTTCCAAGTTGACATCTATTTACGTTTTTACGTCAAATTCCTCCTTTTCTGATCTCCGTCCTTTAACTCAATCCTTCGACGACGTCAATAGGTACATTTCCTTATGGACTCACGAGTCGACGAGTCAACACAGGCTGAGAAACACTGGGGTACCTGACCTTGGACGTTCCGAGAAGACAGGGACCCTAAAGGGTCCGTTCTTATGACCTCATGCTAACGGTAAAGGAGAAGGTCCCCTAGAAGGGCTGGGTCCCTAATTTGGGTACAGAGGACAGAGAGCGTAAACGTCTGTCTAAGAAATGATGACTCGGTGGAAGCTTCGGACATATACTTCCTTAGCCCGAACCGTTACTAGGATCGATACATTGATTTTTCCTCCCCATATAAGGGATTCCATAAATTATCGTTCTTATCCGTCCAAAACCGCGGATTCTCTCACACCTAAGGAATTTAGTCGTTGATTCTAGTGGTACGTTCTTTTCTTCAACTAAATCTTCCTTAGGAGAAAGAGACATACAACTCACGTTCGACAGAGATCTTAGGTTCATCTTTATGTCCAGACCCTAAGTCCTTGGTCCACACTACCCTCTACGTTTACTTTTACAATCATAACGGACCATAAAGACTCTAAGTGAAGATTTTAACGGTGATGAAGGTAGTCATAGATGGCACACCGGTAAGGAACTAGATTCAATCATGGTTTTACACCTCTGTCCCTGGACTCACCGGACAGCGAAACCCGATCCACGGAAGGAGTCCCGGAGTGGGACACCTTAGTACGTTCCCAGGTCCCATCCCAGACCCTGTCGGTCATTCGGAGGTCGACGACTCTCGTCGGGAGAGGGACGTTGTAGTAAGGGTACTTTCTCCCTTCTCGTCGAAGGATCACGGGTGACTTTCTTTTTACACGTTTTCCTTTCAACACTCAAGTTCAAAATAAGTCCAAGAAAGACTCATGACACCGGACTCTTTGTCGGAGTGTCTACCGAGACTCCTTGAGGGGGTTTCTCTATCCCTTCCTTTGTTTATCAGTTTGTGTGTAGAGACCATTTTCTAATGACGATTAGTCCTTTTTGTCTATAGACTTCAATTACTAAAATCATGAAAAGACACACACCCCCTTCTACGTTCTTAGAACCCAGTAACTTTAAGGAGGACTCTATACGTAGAATTGATAGATTCCCGGAAAATAGGAATCGTACCTTATGGAGTTGGACACGGAGGGATGGGGTTGGGGTTAAACTTAAGGGGAGTCCCTTGTCACCCTACTCTAAATTGGGAAGTGTATAAACCTACTACTCGTTGTGAGACCAAACAAACAAAAAAATTTGTGATCGTACTTACTTACTGATTTATTAGTGTAACCTCAATGACTTAAATTCAGTAGGATTTTTCGGTGGACATATGATAAAACCACCCAGACCATGTTCAATTAATACATCTGGATCAAGGACCGGTTCCAAAACATCTGATCTACCTTGACACTTAATCCGTATATTGATCGTATGGTTGTTCTTTATATCAGTTGTTTACCCATTTTACCATTTTATATCTATTACGTCAGATCGACTCTTCACTCACTTAGTCACGATTACAATAATTACCCTTCCCCGGACCAAGACTCTGGTTTTCTTGTTATAACGTATCTGTATAATTCTTAGTTGCTTATATGTTTCGTACCCTTTTCTACGGTGAGTTTGTCAAGTAAAGTACCCGAATTATTTGTATCATTCCTTGTCCTTCTGTTGGTCAGAATCGAAAGGGACTCCAACTTTATTTGAACCGGGTTACCTCAAGGGATCAGGACAAGTAAACGTCTCAACTGAATATAAGGTCCCTAAACGCACACCTTTTGATTACGGTACCGTCCTAATGGTCTGACATTTAAGTAGTCCTTCGGACCACTATAGTATTTGACACTCTTCGGTTACAGGACGTCGTCGTAGTCTTTGGAGGGTCAAACTAAATCATGACCATTAGGTAAAATAAGGAGAGGTAATCAATAATGGCATTATTGTCTAACCGCTGTGTCGGGGTAAAAGACGGAGCTCACGACAGACGACGACCCGCGTCGACGAGGGTCAGTAAGAAAGGTCACATTTATCACCAAGTACAAAGGTCCCGACAGCGCTCTACAACGACACGAACACTTTACTTGCATACAGTGGTGGGACAACCCCTTCTAACTTCAATACCCACTTCGGTTCCTTTAGGGAGTCTTTCGGTCCCGACGTGGGGGAGGGACTCTCCATATAAAATGAGACCTCCTGAAAATCCGACTGACATATAATTATAATTACTACACTTAAAAGAACTCCTACCCCGTTCGTTTAAGACAGCAAACGTAGACACATTACATCCGGAAAATGAAACATTGAATGAGAAAGTAGAATCTACATTTATTTCTTGAGGAAACAACACTCTCCTATACAATTTCCCGTCATTTGTGAAGTCGTCTCTTGTAGAAAACTAGAAGTGCGGAAACCGTTAGTTTCGACTCTCGGTCTTTGACCGGTTTCTTAAACCCCGTCTGTGGTGATTTCCGGAGAGAAAATAGACAAGTGTTTTAACCCACGTCTTGATACCCGTATCACCTACTTTACTATTAACAATTCTTTCAACTTCCTGTCTTACCCAGGTGGACTTACCATTTCGACTAAACCTCTAGTCATAATCTTGAGTTACTTAAAGATCTTAAATTCTCGTAATACATATGTCTCGCATTTCCTTTCTTTATTTTTATAAGAGATAGAGAGAAGGACACTAAAGGTATCCTCAATCACCCACACAATTATTTAAAAGTTATGAGTAAACTCTTGAGGAACAACTATAGTCACCCATCTATAAGTTTAACATAACGGTTCAGAACCATCTGTAGATAATAGACGAAATAACACACCTTGAATAGTTGTAGAGCGGAGTACGGAATATCTTAAGTATGAGCGTAGGATATCCATTGAGTATCTAACCTTTCGTTTTAGGGTGGTACCATTTCCCTTATTCCTTGTGTGATGTATGAAATATTCTCTATTTACCTGAATTTGGAGAAAAAGTCATGTGTAGAAAGGGTCAAACCCCTTGTTACTCCTTTTATCTCTAACCCCTACGTCCATAGGACAGTGTATAAGTCATGGAGAAAAGGATCCGGATCAAAACACCAGGTCTCCCCTCCGTCTCTCGTCCAAACGAGTTTCAAATCGAGAGGAACTAACTATTATACATTAACAATTCGTTGACAATTAACGAAGGGAAGAGTTCCCTTCGATGGTCTCCCGAAGGGAGTATCAAATTAGTCATTTCTTAGACGGACGTTACGTCCTCTGGGCCCAAACTAAGGATCAAACCCTTCTAGGGGACCTCTTCCCTTGCCATTGGGTGAGGTCATAAAAACGGACCTCTTAGGGTACCTGTCTCCTCGGACCGTTCGATGTCAGGTACCCCAACGTTCTCAGCCTGTGCTGAATCGCTGATTTGGTGGTGGTGGTGTCCGTTGACCATTCTCTAGGACGTGTCAAAGAATAAAATAAAATAGGGAGTCAAAGAACATCAGACGTGAACATTATCGACCGACTTAACGAGAGACTTTTGTATGGGATAAGGAGGGTTCGAAATTCTGGTTCTTCCAAGATACTTATAAAAACTCTCTGTCTAACCCCCTGACACGAGGCAGAATTACAGGAAAATTAGACTTTCAATTTGAGTTAGGAAGATCAACGAACATCCATAACCTGTTAAACTTATAAAGGCAACCTACTATATCTCCTGTTAAATAGTAACTTCATGAACAGTAAAAATAGAATCGACTTAACCCACGGTCATATATGTCAAACACGAAAGTTCGTGTTCCAACTAAATAATACCACACCTGGACGTCAAAAATCACCCGAAGTAATTTGACTTAAAAAAAACCATTGAAATCATTTCAGGAAAAAAAAAAAAAATTTAGAACAACTGAAATTTCAATAGTGACAGTTGAGTTTGTTTAATCTTTGTTCTTATTTTTGGGTTTAAATCCCATTTCTGTATATTATTTTTTAAGTAAGTCAAAATAAGTTGACTTCTAGTATTAAATCGGGAATCCTTCGTTCTACTTCATTACTTACGTACTTCGTTCGAAGTTCCTTTATCTGTCAGTTGTCAAATCACAAGAGAAAGGGTGGAGACCCTTACCCGAGACCACGGACGGTGTAGTCCCATCTAAGTCGTGTTGGTGAAGGAATGAGACATTTGTACTTGCACAACAACCTGAAAATACTTAAACGTTTTGGTCTTTTACCAGGAGTGGTGAAACAATTCTCCTCAAGTACTCTATTCCTGTTAACCATTAATATTGATTATTATAACTTACAGACGATTACGAGGTGTCAGACACGATCTGTAGAATCGACTTCGGTCACTCAAGTCAAGTCAAGTCAGTGAGTCAGTACAGGCTGAGAAACGCTGGGGTACTTAGCGTCGTGCGGTCCGGAAGGACAGGTAGTGGTTGAGGGCCTCAAGTGAGTTTGAGTGCAGGTAGTTCAGCCACTACGGTAGGTCGATAGAGTAGGAGACAGAAGGGGAAGAGGAGGACGGGAGTTAGGGAGGGTCGTAGTCCCAGAAAAGGTTACTCAGTCGAGAAGTGTAGTCCACAGGTTTCATAATCTCAAAGTCGAAATCCTAGTCAGGAAGGTCACTTGTGGGTCCTGACTAGAGGAAATCTTACCTGACCAACCTAGAGGAACGTCAGGTACCCTGACAGTTCTCAGAAGAGGTTGTGGTGTCAAGTTTTCGTAGTTAAGAAGTCGCGAGTCGAAAGAAGTGTCAGGTTGAGAGTGTAGGTATGTACTGGTGACCTTTTTGGTATCGGAACTGATCTGCCTGGTCACTTCGGGGAAAGTTTATCGTCGGTAAGTGGAAGATGGATGAACACGAGAAAGGGTAGGGTTCAAATGGTCTAGGGAGTCTGTTTTCCCTAACACGAAAAAAGCAAGTACATAAGAGGGTAAGCAAACGTGTACGAGAAAGTTGTTTATGTATTACTTAAGGTGGATCAAGGTCCTTGATAAGATTCACGACCTCTATGTTGTCACTCACTGGTTCTCTTTGTTTCGGGGATGGCAACTACGGTCGTGCCCTCTGACTGTTACCTGTCCGTTTATATAAATTCTACAAGATACAGTACATTATTATTCACGATACTTTTATCTATTATTTTATCTCATTCGTCTATCTTTCACTGACGTTATGGTCCTCTGCACCTTCTCCTTTCTTCAAGATAAAACCTATCATATCAGATCCTTTTCTCTGTAAAGTCGTTAGAGTCATAGTCTCAGTAAGGTTTTCATTGTAAGAATGAGTCTACATCTTTAGTTTATACGTCACTCAACATCTTTCTTTCCAATCTTTTTAGTTGTTGAATATAATTACATATAAAAGAAACCCGATCGTACGCTTGTCATTATGATATCACAGAGAATAATTTATACTTTGTGAATCTTCATCTTGTACCACTCCGAGACATTCATATACGATAAAAATCAGATAGACTCCCATCATGTTTCTATGACATTGGATGTATGCGATGAGTAGAGACAAATATTGATTTGTCGTTAGTATTCTTTGGTATGTATATCTTATGTTAACTTACCATTACACCATTATACTTAAGGGACCACCGAGTCGTCATTTCTTGGGTGGACGGTTGCGTCCTCTGTACCCAACCCTTCTAGGGGACCTCTTCCTTTACCATTGGGTGAGATCATAAGAACAGACTCTTTAGAGTACCTATCTCCTTAGACCACCCGACAGAAGGTACTCCAGTGTTTCTCAGACTACGTTAAATCGCTGATTTGTTGTAGTTGTGACACCACAACAGATAAATAACCTATAAAATCCATTTAATAATTCGGTACGGGTTTCGTTTATATATCTGTGTTACTTGGACCCTTTTCATTGAGGAGTACTCTTCACGTCGGTCTGATGATCATCCTGAGAACAACCTAGATTCGACACACACGTGTGAGTCAGCACAGGTTGAGAGACACTGCGGTACCTGATATCGGCCTGTCCAAGGAGACAGTTACCCTAAAAGGTCCGTTCTTATGGCCTTACCCAACGGTAAGGGAAGAGGTCCTAGATTCGATCTGAGGTTCTTTTTCAGAATCGGATCACTAAAAGAAAGTCGTACAATTTCTACAGTGAACTAACAGAAGACCGAACATATCAAACACCGTTCTTTAAACCACGTTAAGAATACGAACAAGGAGATATGATAGAAAAAGAAAAAAACCGACGGAATTTTTTAAAGGAAAAAATTAAAACCCTTTAAACTTATATACTAAAACATGAACAACAATAAATAGGAAGAGTCCCAAGAGGTTCGAAGAACCTGGACACTAAAATACAGAAATTAATATACCCCCCCCCCCTTAAAACTGGTAAAAGAAGAACAAGAGAGGATAAGAAAGGGTGGAAAAGGGTAGAAAGAGTATTCGTGGACCACCTCTCACCCAAACTTACGGGACCACTAACGTCGAGGGTTTTCAGGATATCAGACAGATTGGATATGAACAGGAAATCGTTAAAGAATTTATAGATCGACTTAAGAAGACTTGACAAACATCACACACCACAGAGACACACGACGGTGTTCACTCGGTCTGATGTCAAAGGTTTAAAGGAACCTCCTTGGACAAGGAAGAACCTAAAGTCTGACGAATGGGACACAAGACTTGAAAGACCTGAGTTTATTTCAATACAAAAATGCAAAATAAGATGAAAAAGAAGAAAAATACCACTTACACTGTGAGGTCGAAAGATATAAGACCCACCTTAATCTTAGGATCAGGTCACTAAAAATTTAATAAGATATCTACACGAAATCCTCGAGGTGTTTGTACATTAAGTTTAAAATAAAATATTTATAAAATTGACAGATTTTTAACATTATTTTATTTAGTGATTTTACAGAATATAAGGTTTCAGTGTAACCTCTTGATGGTTGAATTTATTGACACAACGAGACAATTGATAACAAAAAAAAGTCTGGAGCTCTTCAGAGGACAGTGGCGAAGTGTGACAGAAACTTGAAGATCATGGGTACCGTAACTAATCCTCTTATACTGGAACGTACAGGTTTAGGTTGGGACAAGGACAGACGTGTACATTTTAACGTTTCCGTCCCGATTGATAACGTTCGTGTGTATATGTCGTCAGTCAATTTACGGTCCGTCGTAGTTACTGTGGACAGAAGTGACTTGTGACCAACGAATACGTCCTTGTTCACTTACCGATCGTACGACGTAGTACTGAAATACAATAATCGTGTATAACAAGAAAAGAAATAAACTAAATAATGTTCCTCACATTTTTCAAAAATTTATAAAGATTATTAATATGAACCTTTTTTCAAGGAAGATAAGGAAACAGTTCGGGAACTTAGTTAAAGTAACTTCTGAATTTTTTTTTTTTGATGAATAGACACATTTAGTTTGAAAAGAACTGTGCCACGTTGTTTTTACTTTATACTTTTGTTCCACTTTTAACTCTTCACACACTGACAGTAAAATGTTTAATATTTAAAAATACTGTTTTGTAGGAGTAATACTTGTGTCAATTGAAATCTGACGTAGTATGTAAATTTACATACTCTATTAAAAAATTCCTTTTTGAGGAAAATAGACAAATAAATAACTTCAAGACGTATAAAGTCTCTTCCGTTACCGTCGGGTGAGGTCATGAGAACGGACCTTTTAGGGTCCCTGTCCCCTCGGACCACCCGACGGTAGACACCCTAGAGTGTCTCAGCCTGTGCTGACTTCGCTGAATCGTCGTCGTCGTCGTCGATGTATAAACCAAAAGTTATTAAGATGACGGTATATACGTACGGGGTTCTTTATTTAAATTAAAAGTGACTAAATCATCTTTCTTATTATTATAATCGTTTGTAAATTTATCTGGAATGTTACTCAGTGGATGAACATGTAACGTAAAATGTATACATAATAATTAAATTAGGAATATAGTTGGGATACTTCATCCATGATAATAGTAAGGATAATTAGTCTACTCCCTTATCTATATACCATACATACTCTATTGTGTCAGGGACCCAGCCCTTCTAGGGGACCTTCTCTCGTACCGATGGGTGAGGTCATAAGAACCTCTTAGGGTACCTTTTCCTTCCCTAGTGTTTCTCAGTCTGTACTGACTTCTCTGAATCGTGTACGTATGTGTCAATTACTTCTCGTCTGAGTCCTGAGTTTAAATCCGTCTGACCAAGGTCTCATACCCAAAGTTTGGTACTTGATACTTGGTCTGACCATTAATCTTACAAATTCACCCTCAGACTTAAGTAACACTTTCAAATAAAGAAAAGGATATATTATATCCAGAGATACACACACAGAGAGTTAGAGCGAAAAAAAAAAAAAACGATATCAAAGTAAAAAGGTGAACATCTAATTCACTATTAACACGATAATGGGAAGTCCTACTTTACTCTGAATTATGTCATTTATCACAAATTTTACGAAATCCTCAGTCTTTCATTTCCGGTTTGCTGACATCGTATTAATACCTTTCGTCCAAACAAAACCAGATAAAGATAAAAGAAAAGTCTTATTTAAATTCTATCACATACATAGTTGTCTCAGAATAAGTAAGGTGATGGAGGTGAACGATGACGTCTGTAAAAGTAAGTAAGAAGTAACTTGTATAAGAGTAACTTGTAAGTGACTCACGGTCTCCGTGACTCGTCGTTCCAGACCTTTTAATTCATCGAATTCTAAACAAGGGAATGAACATCCGTAAGGAACAGAACCACGAGTGTCAACTCCGTAACACACACGAATAATTCACTGTCAGTTTCAGAAACGACATCTTCTTTTCAGGGATTCCATATCATAAATTAAAATTTCCAATATCAAAACTCCAACCCGAAAAGATTTACCTTTTTATTATAAAGATCCCACTTCTTTAATTCGTTTCACTGAAAAAAAAAAAGGAAATTCATTTCATCGTAAAGTCCTTTCGGTTCAGTAACTCTTAGTTTAATTTGACACCTACTGACCCTGAACTTTCCTGAAATTTTAGTAAGTACGACACCTTATACGGATAGTCAAAATAAAAACCATTTGTACTATCTTACCTGTCCTCTCCCTCGGTGTAACTTAGAGGACGATCGTCCATAAAGAGAAATCAAGATCTGTAGAAGTAAGACTTACAGTTGACCACCAAATAGGAACTATATTTTGTAGTGTTTCATCAGTTTTTACCTGTGAAAGTACCTTTCGATAACTTTAGAGGTATAGAATCCTCTGATCTAAATGTTCGAAATCAAATATTCCCAATCTACCATTATTTCTATATGAGTCTCTTTAGTATAAAGAAAGTTTTCTAATTGAGAATAATAAACCATATATATCGTATTTAATTTCTATAAGATATGTAAAATTCTTTGAAGTAAATATTAAGCTGTTAAAAAAAGACGACATCTCGTACGGAGAAACAACCGATTGTAAAAGGTATCCTTTTAAAACGATTTAAAAAAAGAGGTTTATCACTAAAATTTTTCGGATCGATGTGACACTTTCAAACAATTCACTTACTTTTTTTTACTGACAAAAATACCATCACACAAAACAATGACATCTCGTCAAATCTTAAAAAACACGATTTATGATTTGGGACCCAATCAAAATCTGTTTTCGTCACATATGTCGTAGACAATAAAGACCATCCGAAGAGGATTTTCAGTAAAGACTAATTTACAAACCTAATGTTCGTGATTACTTCCATTTGAGGATTACTCAAAAGTATATCCCATCCCTGGTTGTCTTCAACGGTACTGCTGTCACTAGACTTAGGTCCCTTCGGTTTCTAACCTGGAGAACAGTCAAGTCAGTGAGTCAGTGCAGACTGAGAAACACTGGGGTACCTGAAGTCGTGTGGTCCGAAGGGACACGTAGGAGGGTCTCGGATGAGTTTGAGTGCAGGTAACGCAGTCACTACGGTAGGTTGGTAGAGTAGGAGACAGCAAGGGAAGAGGAGGGTGGAAGTCAGAAAGGGTCGTAGTCCAAGAAAAGGTCACTCGACCAAGAAGTGTAGTTCACCGGTTTCATAACCTCAAAATCGAAGTCGTAGTCAGGAAGGTTACTTATAAGTCCTGACTAAAAGAAATCCTACCTGACTAACCTAGAGGAACGTCAGGTTCCCTGAGAGTTCTCAGAAAAGGTTGTGGTGTCAAGTTTTCGTAGTTAAGAAACCGTAAGTCAAAAGAAATATCACGTTTGAGAGTGTAGGTATGTATTGATGACCTTTTTGGTATCGAAACTGATCTACCTGGAAACAACCATTTCATTACAGAGACGAAAAATGATACGACAGGTCCAATCAGTATCGAAAAGAAGGTTCCTCGTTCACAGAAAATTAAAGTACCAACGTCAGTGGTAGACGTCACTAAAACCTCGGGGGGTCTTTTATTTTAGACGGTGACAAGGGTAATAAAGGGGTAGATAAACGGTACTTCACTACCCTGGTCTATGGTACTAGAATCAAAAGACTTACAATTCAAAATTCGGTTGAAAAAGTGAGAGGAGAAAGTGAAAGTAATTCTCCGAGAAATCAAGAAGAAGTGAAAGAAGGTATTCCCGCCACAGTAAACTGGAGATCTCAACTCTAATTTACAAATGGTCTTCGAGGTGTGGTTGGTCACACACGTACGTACGATTCAGTGCAGTCAGTACAGGTTGAGAAACGTCGGGATGTCTAACATCGGGTGGTCAGAGGAGACAGGTATCCGAAGAGGTCCGTTCTTATGACCTCACCTAATGGTATGGGAGGAGGTCCCCTAGAAGGACTGGGTCCCTAGTTCGGGTACAGAGAATGCAAGACACGTAACTGTACGTCCAAGAAATGGTGATCACGGCGGATCCTTCGGGGTGTGATTGGTCACGGTTAGTTGTTTACAGTTCTCTCGATCAATTTACAACTTAAAACGACGATAAAGAACAAAAGACCTATCTCTCTTGTCCGTGTGACCGTACCTCCCTACTTCGTTGGACCTTACTTAACATGTGTCAAAGTAATATTCCTTGTAGATTGATCTACTCGTCCATCCGTCGTGTCGTACCTTTCTTTCATACGGTGTGTTACGTCGACTGGTAGAATCTCTGTTACCCTTCGGTCCCTTCTCTAAATTTAGCTTTTTATTGAAATTACCCAAGTGTAAAATCTTCAGTAAGACCGTAGATTCACCTCCTGTCGAATCCTCCCTAGGCTCCGTCCTCTTCGTTTAATTTTGATAAAAGGTCACCAAGTCGTACTATACTACACTCGGCCATCCGTTGTCTTCGCTTCAGTCTCTCCTCCACCTATCTAGCTTATACTCTCTACGATTCCTTCTATCACACACGCACGAGTCAACGAAGTCAGTACAGGTTAAGAAACACCGGGAAACCTGACATCGGGTGGTCCGAAGAGACGGGTACCCTAAAAAGGTTATGACCTCACCCAACGGTACGGAAGGAGGTCCCCTAGAAGGACTGGGTCCCTAGTTTGGGTCCAGAGGACACAGAGGACGTAATATCCGTTTAAGAAATGGTGACTCGGTGTCTCCTTCGGGTTCTTTCAATCATTTACATGGGTTTTACTAAACAAAGGTACCCTAAAACTGAAATTTTCCTTATTTTAAGAAGAAACCATAAAGGTACTTTATGTAAAGTTGTTGTCTTCATCAACTAAAATCGTATCTCCGGTATTTTACATGTAGTGTTTATCATATAAAATTGGTTCGAATAAATTCAAGGTTTAAAAGAGTCTTTTTATTATCTTACCTTAGAAAACTTACCTCGTCCTCTGAAGACTCTAGTCTTGACAACCTACCTAAAGAAATACCTTGTCAATCGAACAAAACAAACTACCGGATTAAGATCGGTCAGTAAATGTTATCTTACATTTACATCTACCTCATTCTCCTTAGGTAACGGTAACGATCTTTCGGTCAAGTTTCGTTTATTATACGTATATATGTAGTAATTGGATTTTCTTTTTTGACGTTCCTTTTATCCTTATCCGGTTTTAAAGGTACATGTTTAATAATATAGTCGACCAGGAAAAATTCTAATAATAAGGTAAAATTTCGGGGAGTATTAAGATGGATATCGGTAGCAAATGTATTTTATACTTTGTCTGTGAATTTTTGGTTTATAAAAATTCGAGATGGGGATCTTTTATAATCTTTATTTAAGAATTGTCATTTTGTAAATCTTAAACACATGAGTCTCATCTTATATTTATACTTGACGAGGAAAGTTATTAAGGGAGACGGTTGGTTTAAGTAGTCTTACCTTTCTAAGATTATTCTACGATATAGTACAAGTAAAAGGATTATCCTATTAAAGAAGTACCCTTGATTTCAAATGTCATTACTTGGCCGTAATCTCAGATCTACAAGTATTCATCTTTACCAAATAAAAAGAAAGGGACAAACCCCCCAAAACAAAACGAAAAAATCAAGTCAGAGTATTTTTTGTCCTCTTTTAAGAAAGAAGTACTTTCAAGGTGAACTTCTACCATTACAAAAATTTTCTCTTTCCAATTCAGACAGTAACACACTCATAATCTTGTAGTGGATACATGTAGTTATACTTTGAGTAATTAATTTTATACCAAGAGAAAAATAAGAACGTTGGTTGTAAATACCCTGTTACCATTATAGGTATCGTAAACTGATCACGAGACCTCTATATTTTTACTTACCCTGTACCAAGGACGGTCGAGACTTTCTCCCGTGTTAAATCAACCCTCTGTCCAAGTGTTTATTGTCAATGTACCTCAACTTAAACAGACTCCCGAGTCCCTGCAACAGTCCGAGTCACCAGGGGAGGTGGAGATCAAGTCGAAGGGACTCCACCGGAGGAAGAGTCCCGTGGGGTCGTGGTAATCCGAAGGAGAGCGGAAGGGGGTCGAGTCGACGTCTTCTCTTAACAGAGGATTGCTTCAAGGTAAGTTCCCCGAAGGGACCACTGAGCCTACTATTTCTTAGACGGACGTCATGTCCTCTGGGTCCAAGATAGGGGTGTAGTCCTTCTAGGGGACCTCTTCCCTTACCGTTGGGTGAGGTCATGACAACGGACCTCTTAAGGTATTTGTCTCCTCGGACTGCCCGATGTCAGGTACCCTAGCGTTCCTCAGTCTGTGCTGACTGGCTGATTTTGTGTGTGTTACGGATTTTTTTTCTTTATGTCTCATGATACTTCTCACTCTATGATTTGAGTAAACACCGACTCCCTTTGGTCTTGTAATAGTACTGCTTGGACTGTAACTTCGACTTGGACTTCCTTACCCTTCCTTCATAATTTCGTCGTTACCTCATTTCCCTTTAGACTCGTTTCTAATACATCTTCAACCTTTCGTTTCTTACACAGCATCTTCACTACTCTCGGATAAAGTCTACTTCGTTATTCCAATTATTTCGCTCTGAATTGGCATGGAATATCGACAGAAACCTTCGGAAACCTCAAATATTCTGTGAGTCTGGTTCAAATTGATTTTCCAATTCTCTCAGATCCTTGATCAGTTTAACGAACCCAAACTCTGGACCCAGATGATTTATAATCGACACACTGAAACCTGTTCAATGAATTGGAGACACAAAGTCGAACGAATAGATACTATTCTTTATGTTAATAATGTAGTCTACAAAACTTTAAACCTTAAAAAGTCTTTCTAATATAACATATCACTAATGTTGACAATCTATTGAAGGGGTTGTTTCAGAGTCCGTCACGGAGTCTTGGTTACGTAAACACAAAGGTGTCGTCCGTTACACTCTTAAATATTCACCTTATTTTTACTATGTACCGGAATATACGTAAGTTAAGTCCAAAATAGGTTTACTTAAACGATGTCTGATTCCCTTTTGAGGAGTTTAAGTCACGAAAAATCTAGAGTTTTAATACCTATTTCCTAATCTCTGGACATCATCATAGTAGAGTCTTCCAATAACATTCTGAGTTTACCTTGTCATATAAACTTCCCGAGTGTGGGACGGACCATGAACCATTCACAAGTAACAATGAGAGACACGTAAGGATCAATGTTCACTGTACTCTCTCGTTTACTGTAAAGGTTCCAGAGGTCGATCCGATCTCAGTCCTCCAACTTTCGCAAACTATGACCACTTCATGTATAACACAAACGACCTGTCAACGCTAGGAAGGTCGGTTTAATGTACATTACTTGGACCCTCTTGTCACTCTCGTTTCTCTGTCACCTGTACGATCCTTTATCTTCCCACTTCCTCCTTCATTTTTCCTCGGGTTCCAAACCCTTTGTTTACCGCAACACCCAAACGCACCCGTGTGACAGTCTCGAGACAGGACACGTAACGAGACCCTCGGGAGTACTCGTGGAATACGACCCCCAACAACGAACATCAAAAAACCGTGGGCTGGACAGAAAAGTGTGGAGGAATGTAAATTGGTACAATGGAGACGACGGGGTTAGAAATGACACGGGGGTCGGAGGACCGGATGAGGATGAACTAGTGATCCCTGTTTCGAACCTACAATGGAGAAGTCACTTCGGAAGGAATTTACTGAATCCTTCTCAGTTTGAAAAGAAGGAGGTAGCTCCGAAGACAGTGTCGTAAACCGTACAACGGAAAGAAGGAGTACACACACAAGTCAGAAGGGTAAGGGTAATCATAAGGGTCGTAGGAGTTGTTGTGTGTTGACTGTAAATTGTGTCTAAATAGTAACACACTTAGAGGTGAAAGGTTCACCTTTTCAGTCTCATAAAGTTTTTGTAAGACGTCAGACCAACCTTAACCCCAAATTTGGTCCATACGAACAAAGATTTCAGGTAAAATAAAAGAGTAGAAGTGAATTTCCTACTTTTTTTTTACACATATCTACAAGTAAGTGTGTCCATGTACACACTTATGATCTCTTCCATGTACCCTCCCAGAATATTTTGGTTCATAAAAAAAGGACATCATGTTGTACGGGAAAGTCAGTAAACATTTATATTCATCTACAAATACGAAACGTTGTCAACAAAGAAAAGAAGAAGAAGAACAAGATGAAGGAGAAGGAGTGGAAGGGGAGGAAAAGGAGAAAGAGGAAGAAGAAAAAGGACGGTGAGGTATACTGAACGTCCTTGAATCAATAGGTCGGTCCCTAGTTTAGGGACGTCACCTTTGTACCTCAGAATTGGTGACCTGGTGGTCCTTTCAGGGACTTTATCAACAATTGAGGATTGGGACAGGAAAGTGTGGAGGAATATAAAAACTTCCTTTACCGTTGGGTGAGGTCATAGGAACGGACCTTTTAGAGTACCTGTCTCTTCGGACCACCCGACGTCAGGTACCCCAGCGTTTCTCAGCCCGTGCTGACTCACTGATTGTGATATAAAAACATTTAGATTGTACTCGTAATCAAATTTTGTGATTTTGTTATATCTCTTTACCCTTCTTCAATCATTTTTGGTATGTTCTAGGTGATGGGTCTTTATTGAAGGATAATTTATATTCTATAACGTTTCTTATCGTTCTCTCTATTCTTTCGGAAGGAACGTTAGTCACGTTTCTTTATCTCCTTCTGTTGTCTTACCCTTTCTGATGTCTAGAGAAGTTCTTTTAATCTCTGTGGTTCCCTTGTAAAGTACGTTTATACCCGAGTTATTTCCTGTCTTTATCATACCTGGATTGTCTTCGTCTTCTATAATTCTTCTCCACCGTTCTTATGTGCCTTCTTGACATGTTTTTTCTAGAAGTGCTGGGTCTATTAGTGTTACCACACTAGTCAGTGGATCTCGGTCTGTAGGACCTTACACTTCAGTTCACCCGGAATCTTTCGTAGTGATGGTTGTTTCGATCATCTCCACTTCCTTAAGGTCAACTCGATAAAGTTTAGGACTTTCTACTACGACACTTTCACGACGTAAGTTATACGGTCGTTTAAACCTTTTGAGTCGTCACTGGTGTCCTGATCTTTTTCAGTCAAAAGTAAGGTTAGGGTTTCTTTCCGTCACGGTTTCTTACGAGTTTGATGTCGTGTTAACGTGAGTAGAGTGTACGATCATTTCATTACGAGTTTTAAGAGGTTCGGTCCGAAGTCGTTATGCACTTGGCACTTGAAGGTCTACAAACGCGACCAAAATCTTTTCCGTCTCCTTGGTCTCTAGTTTAATGGTTGTAGGTGAAAAAGTTTAACGGTCACTTAGACGAAAAAGTAACTTTTTCGTTCTCTCAAGGTCTTTTTGGACATAAAGACGAGACAACTGATACGGCTTCGGAAACTGACAGACCTCGTGTTAGTTGACACCTTTTAAGACTTTCTCTACCCGTATGGTCTGGTGGACTGGACGGAGAACTCTTTGGATATACGTCCAGTCCTTCGTTGTCAATCTTGACCTGTACCTTGTTGTCTGACCAAGGTTTATCCTTTTCCTCCTGCAGTTCCGACATATAACAGTGGGACGAATAAATTGAGATACGTCTCATGTGGTACTCTTTGCGACCCGACCTTCTTCGTGTTCGACCTTAGTTCTAACGGACCTCTTGATAGGTATTGGAGTCTGTACGTCTACTGTGGTGGGAATACCGTCTTTCGTTTCTCCTTGATTTTTCGGAGAACTACTTTCACTTTCTCCTCTCACTTTTTCAACCGAATTTCGAGTTGTAAGTCTTTTGCTTCTAGTACCGTAGACCAGGGTAGTGCAGTACCCTTTATCTACCCCTTTGTCACCTTTGACAGTCTGAAATAAAAAGAGCCGAGGTTTTAGTGACGTCTACCACTAACGTCGGTACTTTAATTTTCTGCGAATGAGGAACCTTCCTTTCAATACTTGTTGGATCTATCGTATAACTTTTCGTCTCTGTAATGAAACGGTTGTTTCCAGGTAGATCAGTTCCGATACCAAAAAGGTCACCAGTACATACCTACACTCTCAACCTGACACTTCTTTCGACTTGCGGCTTCTTAACTACGAAAACTTGACACAACAACCTCTTCTGAGAACTCTCAGGGAACCCGACGTTCCTCTAGGTTGGTCAGGTAAGATTTCTTCTAGTCAGGACCCACAAGTAACCTTCCTGACTACGATTTCGACTTTGAGGGTTATGAAACCGGTGGACTACCCTTCTCAACTGAGTAACCTTTTCTGGGACTACGACTCTCCCTAACCCCCGTCCTCCTCTTCCCCTTCTGTCTCCTACTCTACCGACCTACCGTAGTGGCTGAACTACCTGTACTCAAACTCACTTGAGGCTCTCAACCATTACCTGTCCCTCCGGACCGCACGACATTAAGTACCCAACGTTTCTCAGCCTGTGCTGACTCGCTGACTTGACTTGACTTGACTTTATATTCTACAACTACTCGAAGTAAGATCTATAAAGAGGTACCTACTTCTGGACACAAGTATTAAATGTATTCACCCCAAAATACCATAAAGTCTGCCATTTCTTAGACGGACGTTACGTCCTCTGGGTCGTCAGATATAGTATATATATCATTTATATATACTTGACTATTTAAGAAATCACTAGAGTCATTAATCTCGTCGTCTATAGAAGTAAAACATGACTTTTCTGTTGACTTATCAGGACGACAAGGACATACAAAGACTTCGACCATGATAATCCTCTAATGATGTATCTTTGATTTCTCAAACTCTGACAGGATAGACTTGTATAGGGTACGATTTTATAAAGTATCTATTAATTTCGAAAATAGGACATCTGTATAGTAGGATAGACCTTCTTAAGTCTCTACTCACGAGTCCAGTCACTACACATTCTCGGTAAGTAAGAGGTACAAAATAAGATCATGATTAACTATTATAAACAACAGATCAAAATTTCTAAGATAAGGACACTTCTGTACATCTTTAAACCCCATCGTGTGGTATCTTTATAAAACTATATACATGAAATCATATACACGAAGGGATCACCAAGTCTGTCATTTGTTAGACGGACGTCACGTCCTCTGGGTCCAAGATAGGGGTGTAGTCCTTCTAGGGGACCTCTTCCCTTACCAATGGGTGAGGTCATAAGAACGGACCTCTTAAAGTACCTATCTCTTCAGACCGTCCGAAACACAGGTATCCTAGTGTCTCAGTCTGTATTACCTTCGTTGAATCGTACGTGCGTGTGTGTGTGCGAGAAATTAACATATCTACATGTTTATAATGGAAAAGAAAAGACACGAAAAAAAGAATACGAACAATATGCAAAATGTCGGTGGTTAAATTAGACTCCGGAAAAAAAAACACTCACTCATGTTTAAAAACAAGTCCACTAAAAAATTTGATAAAACTTGGTACCTTGATAGGTCTGACGGTGAGTAAACATACTAAGACATTACGGTATACATCATAAAGTATCTTTCTAGGTAGGAACAAAAAGTTTTTACACGAATATTTTAAACACTACTGTTAACTTGTTGGGTTGGGATACTTTACCATTAAATACGTCGTTATTTTTCTATTTATTTAGGTACATTACAACCGAACGTCGACTTCCGTCGACACAATTCGTACAAAAAATCAGAGAATGTAGTTTCATTATGTATGTCACGACAAACTCTTACACATCCCTCCTACAGAAACTTCATGGGGGTATAATCGTCTCGAAAACATGGGTGAGATGTTTATACTCCCTTAAGTAACAAGACACAGGTACTCCTTACTTTTTGTGTTATTACTTCAATTAGTTTTTACGGAAAGTCTACCCAGTTTTGGAAAAAAATGTCGTTAACACAAATTTCTGAAAACTTTTATTAAAGAGTTCCTATAAAAAGAGACTGAAGAGACTCAATAACTTCATCGGTTCTTTTTACAGAGATCATAACTATATCTCTTTAACTTCGTAGGGTAACAAGTAGATGTTAGAGGTAATAGTTGACAAGTTTGGTCAACCGAGGATGTTATCAATGACTCTTTTCATTTTAGTCTCCTACTTTCATTTCCTCTTCTCTGGTAGACTACCTTAGTAAAGTCTTACATCTTAATAAACGGTTTTCTTCATTCTTGCACTCAAACCAGACTTGTCCGACCTCCTTCCGGTCTTCCCCTTTTGAAGGACATGATGTACTATATTTAGTTAATAGACTATCTAAAAGAAAAAACAAAACAAAAGACACCATACAATTAGTTTTCCTTTTTCTATATGCATACACATACACACACACAAGTCCACATTTCGTGTCCCTTTGTACTTTGACTCAGGATGGTTTACAACTCCATGCTATACTAACTAGGCATGAAGACCTTCATACAGTGTCTAACTGAATTCGTCTAAAAATATATGTATATATCACTTTAACCTTACACTAACAAACCCTCGGTTTTTACGTAAGAAACTCACGTTAAAATGATCATCGTTAAGTAAATAAATAATACATCCTACAGAACAGTTTGGTTTAATTTCCAATATAAAACAGAAGAGGTGCTCATTAGATCTCGGTTCTTACTTTTGGTGTATTATATAAAAATCCTAATTTGGTAAATAATGACTATCTATTATCGTCTCGTCTTTGTCTTCCGTGGTCAATCAGACGTAATCGAGTACTCGGGACCTATTGAAAAAACACTTGAGATTTCCAAACACTTTAAGATGGTGAGTATAATTGAAAGAATGTTGAAAGACTACACCAGTCAACAGGAGATAGGGACCAGTGACGTTCCCCGAAGATAAGAGTACCACAAACGGTTCTTAAAGGAGGAAACCCACATAAAATCTTTCTTATTCAGAGGAGAGACCGGTCGGTAAAATTGGTGATACCCCCGACTTAGCGTCACACAGTTTTCCTTTCCGAACACATCATCATTTCCGAACACACATCTTTTTGGATAAAAGATGAGTCATAGGACGGACTAACTCTTCGATTCAATTTCAGTATATGTCGATTATAAATAACTTCTGGAAGACACGACGGTTCATCGTCGGGTTCCGTATCACATGTCTTATTTATGGCTTCACTTTCATCGAGTCAGTACAGACTTAGAAACGCTAGGGTACCTGATATGTCAGGTACCTTAAGAAACCCGGTCTTGTGGTCTCACCCATCGGAAAGGGAAGAGGTCCCCTAGAAGGGTTGGGTCCCTAGTTTGGGTCCAGAGGAAACGGCGTCCGCCTAAGAAATGGTCGACTCGGTGGTCCCTTCGTATTTATGACTTTAGTAGAGAATTAAGTTACACGTATACTTTATTGTGTAAAGAGTCATTCTGCCCAATTAACCTAATGTCTCTCTCAACTCACTGTTTAGGATCACCCCCAGTATCAAAAAGAAAAAAATTCCAATTCTTTGTAACTAAGTCTTATAAATTTCTCGAGGGTTTACCTTGACCAACAGATCATTCTATATTCAGGGTCCTTTCATTCGATCGGTTTGGTAAGAAAATTTCATTCAGACTTTAAAGGGAAGTCGGAAGACTCACACAGAATATTAGTATTCTTTTCGAAACAAAATCTCCGGTAAAGATTTCAGGACAACGTATATAGGTACTTCGTGTAACTTCTGATTTCGGTAACACTGGGGTCCTGTGTAAACATAGTGTTACGAAACTACGATTAACAACAATAAGTCAGGGATTTCGGCACAGGCTGAGAAACTCTGGGGTACTTGATGTCGTACGGTCCGAAGGGACAGGAAGTGATAGAGGGTCTCAAAAGAGTATGAGTTACGGGTAACTTAGTGACTTAGGTAAATTGGTAGAATAGGAGACAAAAGGGTAAGAGGAAAAAGGGAAACAGAAAGAGTCGTAGTCCCAGAAGCCTATGATTATGCTGGAATTACTCTATTGTCAAACGTGTATCTAGATTCAGTTATCGTTTTTTATATAAGTGTTTTCTTAATTAACGACATTCTATAGTATAAGAAAATATAGACAAAACTCAAAACATTGTCCTATGTTTCATCTTTTAAGATTAGTAAAAATAAAATTATTCTTGGTTTATACGGTTTACATAACTTTAATATTCTGTATGTCTATCGAAGGTAGTTGTCCCACGAACTACCTGTCACGAATCCGTAGTCACACATTCAACTAACACTATTTATGTAGAATCTAATCCCTCAGAAAGTACTTCGAGCCATGGGATTTATATATACCGGGAGGGAGGTAAAGTATTAGTATTTCTGTATGGTAACATTTTATTTCTCTTATTTCTATACACACACAAACCACCCAAAACAACGAAATTTTTTTTTATTTTTGCATATAGTGACCGTATCTAATAAAAATTGTCGAGTCAGATTAAGATTACTTCCAACTTTCACTTTCACTTCAGTGAATCAGTACAGGCTGAGACGTTGGGGGTACCTGACATCGGGTGATCCGAGGAGACAGGTACCGTAAGAGGTCCGTTCTTATGACCTCACCCAACGGTAAAGGAAGAGGTCTCCTTAGAAGGGCTGGGTCCCTAGCTTGGGTCCAGAGGACGTAACGTCCGTCTGCGAAATTGGAAACTCGGTGGTCCCTTCGGGGAATCAAAAGATTTTTAAAGATCACTTTCTCCTGTTCTCCTCTCATTAATGTACTCAATGTCTTAAATGAACTCCAACCGACTAATCATACAAATGTAAGAAAATTACCCTTCTTAACTCTACAATCAAACAGTTACTCTCTTTCGTGTCTATCGTCTACCCCTCTCTCTCCGAATGATCCTTCTTTACTTCACCAGCACCCATACCTGGGTTCTTGAGTTCATATGCCTCCTCTTGCCAAGAAGGAGACGAATTGACCCGTAAACCGTACCAGTGACGATTCGTAGCATGTCACGTGTCTCGTCGGGGAGTGTTTTCTCCTAATAGGTAAGGTTTTGTGGACATCACGGTTCCAACCCTTTGGGCCTAGATCAACTCTCTCGTTCTTATGTGACCCCCTGACATGTTTCCTTAGAACTCCACGTTCTTTAAGTTTGACTTCTTCGGATTTGGGACTCCGGAATTAGAATAATTTTTGTTTCGGTGTTAAAACTGTTCTGATTATTAAGACAATAATTGTGTTACAGTCTTAATCAAAACTCTGGAGTCAACAAGAGAACTACCCACGTACATTATTTTGATAAAACTTTAAGGTAAAATTTAACGTACGTATACAGGTTACTCGTTCAGTCGTTTTTACGAAAACAATTGAATTTTTATTATGAGATCGTCATTTGTAAAGTAATTGAACTAGACCGTTTGTTATTACGTGTATCAAAATTTTGTCTCGGTGGTTAGAGAAGAGGACAATCTAAGAACTTTCTAAAGTTCCTAGTATAAGAAGATCCAATAATCAAACAAAAACTCCTTATAGATACAAAATGTTTAGTTTAATTTCAATTTTCAACCATGTAGTCTTACGTTTCTACCTAATTAAAGCAACAAACAGTTATGTACAAATATTATTCGAAAAAAATTGATAACAAGATCAAATTGTTTAAAAAAATAAGGATATTATTTACTTATTTTCGATTTTCGTAACAATACTCCGGGAACTAAAATTAGGTTTGGTATACAAAAGAGAAGAAATCTTTCAGACTTTAAAGTCAGAAGACTCAAAGAGAACATTCTTTTTGACAAAATTTTCGGTAAAGATAGTCAAGTCAAGACTGACCATAGATCTACCATGTTTATTTGTTTTTGTTGGGAAAGACAATCGAAGGAGTTTTGTACCTATGTATCTTAACAGATCTAATCGAGACATGAAAAATGTCCTTGTGAACAATGTTTGCATATGTGAAATTGAACGTGATTACCGGTTAACAAGTAACATCCTTGGCCATGAAGGTCAGTCATTAAACACGGAATCAGGATTTAGACCGTCCACGGAAGTAAGAGGATCGATTTTCGTCGATAAAACCAAAGATAATTTTGAACAAAGTATCATGATCCATTAATCTTTGAAAGACACAAAAGTCTAAAAACATACCCTAACAATCTTTACACCACATTGATTCTAATATGGAAATCGTGTCCATGTAAAAGAACACCTAACACTTCCTTTTTAATCACCACTAAAAAAAAAGGAGTTGTTTAAGAAGTTAGATTGTCACTCTTATTGTAAATAGATTACTAAGTGTCAAATGTCTCGTAAAAGGATACATAAAAAAACAGACCTAGATCGTTGTTGACATACTTCACTGACAATAATACGAGAGGAACCTCTATTTACTTGACTGTTAAATTCACTCCGAATACCGAACCTCATCCCTAAGGGACTACCGAGTCTGGGCTTTACGCCCTCTGGGCCCAAGCTAGGGACCCAACCCTTCTAGGGGACCTCTTCCTTTACCGTTGGGTGAGGTCATGAGAACAGATCTTTTAAGGCACCTACCTCCTCGGACCACCTGATGTCAGGTACCCCAGCGTTTCTCAGTCTGTACTGACTCGCTGAAGGGAATACCGAGCCTTCGAGCGGTTCAGGTTTAACTCGGAGGTCTTTAATTGTCGGTCCACAAGACCAAGGACGGAAAACCCGAGGTCAGGACTCAAGACGAGACGAAAGAGTCCCTGAGGTCCGGTACACAAACCCTGACATCCGTTAAGTCATCCCCGGTCTCCTCACCCCCCTCCGTCCCCGCCGTTCCCCTTTTTGCCCTTTTAGGGGACCAGCTCTTCTCGTAGAGAAGGACACGTCATTGGACAAAGGAGACTTCGGGGTCATGACGTCGTGAACGAAACGGGTCAAAGAGGTCCACTGAGGTCGAGAGTCAGGGTAAGTAACCAGATTCGACTCTGGGAGAAGAGAATCAGCAGGACGAGGACGTAAAGTGACAAGGACGTTCCGTGAAACGGACATATTACTTTGTAAAAAATTTAACACCTTAACAATGTAGGTTTCGTCAAAAAATTTTAATTATAAGTAGTCAAAAAGAGGAAATATAGAAAAGGATGTCTTTTTATAAATTCCACGTTCTCATCAGTTCAAAATTATATGATTATACCATAACCACACAATTATAATTTTCAATCGTAATTACACTCTCTTTCCTTTCATCTTTATTGTTTGAAAGTGAACAAGTCTAATCAAAATTGTTCTGTATAATAAGTGTCAGTTGCAATTCTAACTGAGACTGAGATACAATTCTGACTGAGATACAAAGTCTATCTATGTCTTTGACCCCATCAAGAGGGGAATCAAGATTTCGAAGACCGTGGAAGAACGATCACCTTCTTACTTAAAATGAAATGTTCTCGTCTTTACGGTCACAAAACATAGACTTATATTATAATTCTTCCGACCCAGAATTTTAGAGTATTTTCCTAATAAAAACGTTGAGGAATAAACGTAAAATACAAATATGTACTCTCTCTTTCTCTTCATATAACTTGAGTATAAAAGACTCACAGATAATGTACGGTCTACCCCGGAGGGTACACCGAGTCACCATTTCTTTCACGGACGATTCGCCCTCCACAGGCAAGTTAGGGACCCAGTCCTTCTAGGGGACCTCTTCCTTTACAATCGGGTGAGGTCATAAGAACGGACCTCTTAGGGTACCTGTCTCCTTGGACCACCCGATGTCAGGTACTCCAACGTTTCTCAGACTGTATTAAATCACTGATTTATGGTTGTCGTTAATATACGGACTATGATAACATTCGGGACCTTTATGTCACTACTTATTTAGTCTTTCACGGTCGGGATTACTATCAAGGTAACCCTCCGTCCTCTTTCTCCAGTTCTCTTCTCTCTTTCCATTTTCGTCTTTTTATCTTTCTCAAAGGTATAGTCTTGAACTTGGGTGTTAGTGCCACCTTGATATCGTGTAGTCTCTTGAATTGTAGCTAGACAAGTGGATGGACGAATGATAGGGTGGTGTCAATGTGACTCTCGACGACGGGGGGATTAGGGTTGGAGTGGAGAGTTGAAGAAATAAATCACTTGTGGATAATACACAAGGAGATCCAAAAGTGAGGACCGATGCTAATCTTAATGTTGTCTTGGTAATTTTTTTTATATTGTTGCGAATCTGAGGAGAACCCGTAGGGACCACCGAGTCAGTCATTTCTTAGACGGACGTTACGTCCTCTGGGCCCAAGTCAAGTACCCAGCCCTTCTAGGGAACCTCTTCCCTTTCCGATGGGTGAGGTCATAAGAAAGGACCTCTTAAGGTACCTGTCTCCTCGGACCGTCCGATATCGGGTACCCTAG